>OW240913.1:113185395-113294860 GCA_933207985.1 Pelobates cultripes
TGTGTGTGTGCGTGTATTCAGCAGTCTGTCTGTGTTTGCGTGTATTCAGCTGTGTGTGTGTGTGTACTCAGCAGTCTGTGTGTGTGTGTACTCAGCAGTCTGTGTGTGTGTGTACTCAGCAGTCTGTGTGTGTGTGTACTCAGCAGTCTGTGCGTGTGTGTACTCAGCAGTCTGTGCGTGTGTGTGTACTCAGCAATCTGTCTGTATGTGTATGCAGCAGACTGTGTGTGTGTATTCATCAGTCTCTGTATTCAGCAGTCGTGTGTGTGTGTGTGTGTTCAGCAGACTGTGTGTATGTATTCAGCAGTCTGTGTGTGTATGTATTGCATTTGTTGGAGATACTAAGCAATATAAGCTTAATTTTATCTATTTATATCATTATTTAAAATTTGTATCATTGAACTCTGTGTTCTTTTAAAACAAAAGTTATTAGTTCGGACAACAGTACGAGTTGTTTTTTTTCTAAACTTAAACCTCAGTATTTGGGTTTAATTGCCGTGTTGGCACTTTAAGGAGAAAAAATGTTGGCATGTATTGCGGTTTGGGCACTCGGGCTCAAAAAGGTTCGCCATCACTGTCCTATACACACTGTGATGGAATCTGCTCGGTACAAACACTCCCACTACAGAAACACAGACCTGTCATCAATAAACCTACACATTGCAAATGGCAGAAACATAAATTCTTGCTATCCAAAACAAGCATATAAGATGTCTGTTAATATTCAAAATGAGTGGCTACTTTGCTCATAAGCCAGCTACACATACACCACACTAGCAATAATTTAAAGGAATATCAGACAGAAATGCAACACTTTATTAACAGCTGAAAAGCTGTTTGTTGTTTTTTGTATACTTTATTAACAACCTATCTACAAACACTACATCTCACACACATGCACTGCTCATTTGTATGATATACCAAGATTATATATTTACTGCTCATTGGCATGATATATAAGGTTTATGCATTTAATTTATTAATCACATTTGATTGTTGCAAAATCATTTAGAATTCCTTTAACTACATGCTTGCCTGGTTGGGGAGATCTTCCTTATTGATTAGCAATGTTCATGTGTCAAATAGGCAGGGCAATTGCTCACCAGGCTGCTCTCTAACCATTTTCACATGTGAATTCCCAAGTGCCTTGCACTTTAATTCGTCCTATTCAATTATGTCTATCTATGTCTGTAAACACATTTGTTTGTGTACTTGTGTCAATGGCTGATCTTAACTGGTGATGTGTGTGTACAAGTTGCCAGCCTTCCCCTGCTCTGCCCCCTCACCTGTCTTCCCAGGAAGCAGTAATATTTTATCACAGATGCGCCACAACTCTTGGAGAGGAGCTGCCGGGAAACTTAAGATAGTGTGCGCTGGACCCCCTCTTAAATATTCTCCTGGCAGCCTGCACAAAACCACTACACCACCATGTAGTGCACTGTCCCTTCTCTCTGGCCACAGGTAAGAGGCAGGGAGGATTAAAATGTATTTCTTTGTAATAATAAAAAAAAAAAAACATTTGGCCCACATACTGCAACCCCTATCCTACCATACATATGTACTCACTGCATCCACGAAACAAACACACACTGCATCCACTACCCAATCACTGCATCCACTACACAATCTCTGCATCCACTATACACACACTCTACATCCACTATAAACACTGTGCATCAACTCTACACAATCACATAAGAAAGTGGACAGCACACTAATGTGATAATAACATGCAGAAGTGAATTGTGAAAGTGGTTTGGTAATGAATAAAACTCATATATACCATATAGAGGTTTCTTTCAAATGTAGATTTCCATGAGCCTGTATATAACTTACTCAGGTATAACAGCATAAAAATGGTACTGGTGTCCTGGACTGATTTCCTAAATTCTCCCAAGATGCAGTAGAAGTAGAAGAAACAAGTTAGGACCAAGTATAAACTTCTTAAAACATATAAGCATAAAAACCTTACATATAAGCAAGCAAGGTGCTGCACAGATAAAATCCTTAGGTAGAGTCTTACCCCTCTCTCGATTTGCAGTATAACTTGCAAAAAGATTTTTGTTCTCAACTGGAATTCATTGCAGCAAAAACTCTTGGAGCTGATCTTCAGTGCCCCCTCCAATGTCACTGGAGTCTCACACTGTGCATTTGTGGCTCAGAGCGCATTCGTGCTCTGGGCTGGCGAGGGGAGAGGGAGGCGACAGATGTGTTTTATGCATAGAATTGACATTGGCAGCCATGAAAGGAGTTCAGTCACTAAAAGGGGAATGTCACATAGACATCATATAGGTGATAGACAATTTTCAAGGTTTTATTCAACAGTATAATTTCCAGTAAATGGATGAGTCCAATACAAATCCACAACATTCTATTTTTCATTGTGTATATATTTCACATAACATTTATGTAATTTTTCCTTACTTCCTTTAGATTTCGATTAAATATAAGCATTGGCTCTTGTTCCTTTGTTCTCTTTTGAAGAAATAAAGCTTTTATTGCTCACCTATCATTTTATTCATTATATTGTACACACACATTTTTATTTAATATATGTTGTATTTTAAGTGTATTTGTAAAATATGAATGAAAATTATGTTTTCTGAAGGGCATATGCGTTGATAAAGGGTAAGAGCCCCAAAAGTTTGCTGTGTTAAGTTTGTCTTTCTTTAAAGGATCACTACAGTGTCAGGAAAACAAAGCGGTTTTCCTGACACTATAGTGCCCTGAGGGTTAAAACCCCTTCAGCAGCTTACCTTTATCCAACGCCGGGCTCCCTCCGGAAGACAGCCACTAGAGGCTGGATTAACCCCAAATGTAAACATAGCAGTTTCTCTGAAACTGCTATGTTTGCATCTGAAGGGTTAAAACCTGAGGGACCTGGCACCCAGACCACTTCATTGAGGTGGGTGACTATAGTGTCCCTTTAAACTAGGATAATACCTTGGTATGCACAAATAATTCTGGTTGCACAAACCTTTCTTTTTGCTTGTTTGTTGACTTGTATACTGCTGGAGCTGCAGTGGGGGGTGCCTGCTGCAAAGTTACTTTCTCGTGATTTTTGTTAAGTATTTTGAGACCTCTAACTTCGTTTTAGTGTGCCCTGATATGCTAACATCTATATGATTATGTGGGAGCTGTGCCACATCTTTGGCAATGGTAATCCTCATAGGGGTGATATCATATAGTATGGGAAATTTATTGATAATCTTCTTATCATTGAGATGGAGATGAACAATCCTGTCTGGAATTTGCTGGTTGTTTGAACTATAATGAATGAAATTAACCACTTAAGGACACATTTTCAGAAGTGAAACACCAGCATAATGGAAACGTTCAGCCATATTTCCTTAAGGTGTTAAATTTTACCAGGGAAATAAATTTATATGGAAGTGCTTTATTTAGTTTTTTTTCTCCCCCCGCCCCCTTCCACCTGGTGCAAGGCCTTTTGTTTTATATGTTTGTCTTTACCACATATTCTAGTTGGGATGTGCCATGTAATATATATATTCCAATAAACCTGCACAGCAAAGATATGCTTAGTTTCAGTTTACTGTTAATAGCTTGCTAGACCTTGCAGGAGCCTCATGTATGTGATTAAAGCTCCATTTACAGAGCAGGAGATGAACACTTCAAAAGTAAGTTAACATTTGATTGAAAATGACTTTTTTTTATCATGCAGGCTGTGTGAGTCAGTCACAGTCAGGGCTGTATTGACAGAAACAAAAGTGATGTCATATTTAAATGGCAGAGAATTGAGCAGTGAGCCTCCGGAGGCATGGTCTATACATGAAAACTGCTTCATTAAGCTAAGGTTGTATTGGTGACTAGTGTGTCCCTTTAAGTAATATATAGTACTGGTTTAATTATTAACAATTTATGTAGAATTTAAATATATTCTTCACACCTCTTGCAATCTTAGGCTACAGTTTACCTCTTTGCATGGTAGAAACAAATTTGAAGAGGTAGAACTAAAAAAAAAAAAAAATTGAATATCATTGAAAAGCACTCTGTAATTAAAAACAAAAATACAGGAAGCATATATGAATAATTTAAGTTGTCACACCATTTGAACTGGCGTTGAATTGTTTGCTAGATATCTATTCTTGGAGATAATTTCCCATTAATGTTATAATCTGCTTTTAGTAGTCACCGCCTTGGATATGTGTGGAATCATCCCTCAAAATATGTGAATCCTGAAATGGAAAACATAAATTATTACATAAATAAACTTATTGGTTTATAATTAAAATGATGAGAGAATGTTCTACAGTGTGTATAATATATTAAAACAACCAAAACATGTAAAACCAACAGTAAAGACCACCAGAGTATTTCATTGTCACAGAGCAAATAGCAGCAAAAAAAAAAAAAATAGATATTTCAGAGTGTTTTACTAGGAGCATACTATTTTTCTTTACTGTTCATACTGTATATTCATCTAGAGCCCCTAAATACCCAACTGCTTATCAAACTGCCTAGCTTATTATATACAATCTAACTTGATCGCTGGAAGAGATTTAGAAACACAGTTTTATCAACATCCTAACTTATTCTTAGGTAAAGATAATGTTACACATATAGATATATGGGGAGTAGACCCAAAATAGAAGATTTACTTACTTTCAGTCCGATGCCACACCAGTCTTGCTGTGGCTTCGGCTCCATCCTTGGCTGAGATCATTATTACTGTCGATCTCGGCCTATCCAATGCCTCTTCACAGAGAAGTATTGGGGAACTACTGTGCGTTAGTGGCAATCTCTGCACTGTGCCAGTCAACATCTCCTTATCGGGATATCTCATACCCCAATCTATTCAATATATGGCATCTTCATGCAGAGTGTATTCGTGTTGTTAACACTGCGGGACTGGTATAGAAATCATACTAACACTGCCCTTTCACAGAATAAAAAAGTTATGTTTACATCTGAGAGACTACACAGACAGTAGACTGTTCTGGTACTTAGTATGTTGCTTTAATATTAGCATTGGTGTAAACACAAAAAATTGGACATACCACACATATATTATAAACAATCTTGGTTTAGTCTAACAGAAAAACCACACAATGCAAGATTAACCATAAATAGGCAGCTGTCTTGGGCTCAGTGCTTAGGCAGGGGTCTCTGAACAATGAATCCACATGGCCCCATTCACCATCCCTTTATGAAAAATGAAGGGGGTTTGAGGTAAACCAGTAACCTGCCTGGGGCTCTATGGGATCTTAATCTTTCTTTAGACACCCAAACTAAAGGCTTACATGGCATCTTTCATACTTATCAAACATTGCTCATTGTAGTGTTGTCATCTTTGATCCTCACAAACAAAAAGGGATGTGAGCAGGAGAACAATACTAAATTAGGATGAACAAAAAGTATGGAAAAGCCAAAAAGGAAACATAAAGTGGAGGGAAAGTAGAGGAGAGGAGGGGAAAAAAACGTAACTCTTTTGTTATCTAAATTGGATTCTAAATAGTCTCATTGGTGATCTTCTCTTGTCTTTTTAGCTCTTACAGCACTAGCTAGGCCATAAATTACTCACCAACTAAAGCATGTAGACCGCAATTTAAAAAAATTATTCAAGCTTGTCCATGTCCTGTGTATGGATGCAGGGGAGTGGTTGTGTAGCGTGCATGAGAATGTGGTGTATGCATGTGTATGTGAGTGCCCTCTGTTCCTGTTCGTCCAAGTCGTCTAGTTCCAAATACATGTCTGTTAGTCCACCTATTGTATGGTACGACGGAATTTGTTGGTGATTTTAAAATAATATTATTGTGTTAGTTTGTGAATGAAAGGAGCGTATTTGCTTCCCCCATTTTCTTGCACATGATGCAAGTGCATAAATTCCATTTTAGCCAACCATTCTATCCCTCACTGCTCATTTGCCAGTAATAGCTCATTCTCCCATTCCTTTTCCCTGTCAGTAGTAGTAGTCCATTGCTTCTCATCCCCTGCTCAGTAGTGGCTTATTTGCCCATTCACTGCCCAGTAGTTCATTTCTCTGGGCAGTAGAAGCCCATTCTACCCACTTCCCTATTGCCGGTAAAAGCTAATCTTACACTTTTTTAAACCCTTTTTTTTTCAAAAATACTACACCCTATATAGTTTTATTTGTCCTCTTTTTTTGCATATTGTTCCATCTTTATTTAAGTTGAGGACACGTGTGAAAAAGCTACTTCCTTGCATTCCCTTTCTATAACAATGACAAATGTTTTCATTCTTTTCTCATTTTTTTATATTTATTGATACTTAACCCCTTAAGGACTGAGCCAAATGTACACGTTGTGATCAAAACAAAACGTAAACAAAACCTTGAATTTGCGCTATACGTCTGTTCAGGCGTAATTCACCTCTTTCATATTATGTGCACCCACACTTATTATATATAATTTTATTCAGGGAAACCAGGCTTTCATTTAACATCAAATATTTAGGTATGAAACATAATTTAATATGAATAAAGTATAAAAAAATGGGAGAAAATACGAATTTTAAATTTTTTTAGTTCTTTGTGACATTTTAACTGTGAATGTCATAATACTGTTTTTATTCAGCGATGTCTCATGTGTAAAACAGCACCCCTATGTACAGGTTTTATGGTGTTTTGGGAAGTTACAGGGTCAAATATAGCATGTTACATTTTTCAGTTTTTTCACATTGCAATTCGCCAGATTGGTTACGTTGCCTTTGAGACCGTATGGTAGCCCAGGAATTAGATTTTCCCCCATGATGGCATACCATTTGCAATAGTAGACAACCCAAGGTATTGCAAATGGGGTATGTCCAGTCTTTTTTAGTAGTCACCTGGTCACAAACACTGGCCAAAGTTAGTGTTAATATTTGTTTGTGTGTGAAAAATGCAAAATACAAATTTGAACGCCAATTTTGGCCAGTGTTTGTGACCAGGTGGCTACTAAAAAAGACTGGACATACCCCATTTGCAATACCTTGGATTGCCTACTATTGCAAATGGTATGCCATCATGGGGGTAATTTTTATTCCTGGGCTACCATATGGTCTGAAAGGCAATGTAACCAATCTGGCGAATTTGTGGAGGACTGTGCTAATTTCCTTGAGGATAGATGAGACCTTTGAAGAGGAAAGCTTCAGTGTGCAAGACGCAGAGTTGATTACGAATCCTAAGAAGTGGACCATCCACTACGAAACACAACGATTCCAGCCAGACCGCTGTGAATCGCGAATGTTGACGCAGTCTTGAATTCTCTGAACCGAACAGAATGATATCGTCCAAGTAAATAATGCAATGCATTCCCCATACAGTCAGGTCCATAAATATTGGGACAGCAACACAATTCTAATATTTTTGGCTCTATACACCACCACAATGGGTTTGAAATGAAATGAACAAGATGTGCTTTAACTGCAGACTTTCAGCTTTAATTTGAGGGTATTTAGATCCAAATCAGGTGAACGGTGTAGGAATTACAACAGTTTGTATATGTGCCTCCCACTTTTTAAGGGACCAAAAGTAATGGGACAATTGGCTGCTCAGCTGTTCCCTGGCCAGGTGTGTGTTATTCCCTCATTATCCCATTTACATGGAGCAGATAAAAGGTCCAGAGTTCATTTCAGTGGTTATTTCTGTCATTCAAAGACATACACAGACAGCCCAAAACCATCACAAACACAAGCAGTCCCCATCATACTTTGACAGCACAAAATTATCACACACATTTTCATCACACACAGCCAGTCCAATGCCTACACACAGTTTCCATCACATGTACACAGCTCAAAAACATCACGTCACACTATCACACAGACAATATAATACATCAAGTGCAGCCAAATATATCACACAAACTGTAGCCATTACACTGAGACAGCCCAAAACGCAGTCCCCATTACACCTTGACACCCCAATACATCACATGCAGTACCCACTATACTTAGACAGCCTGTGTTCATCTGTCACAACCAAAGTATTTGTTAGTTATAAAAAAAAATTTTTTTTTTTAAATGTAGTGACACCAGTAAAGACTCCAATTTGTAACAGGGTGCAGGGCCAGACTACCCTGGGGTCGCTGTGGGATGTGACCTTTAAGAATTTGGCAGTGACGGGATGCAGATGCGGCCGTAAGAGTGTGAGAGTACTCTCTCGGCCAATGTGATGCCGCCTTTGTTGCCTCTGGAAATCTCATATCCGGCATCTTTTTCCTTCTGCATGGTGCATGCAGGAGGCTGTTTGAAGTCCTCGGGCAAGTCCTGTGAGTGCAATCTAAATGCCAGGGTAAGTCCTGGGTGCTGGGCCAATTCCTGTCAGTGCAATCTCAGTGTTGGGTAAGTTATGGGTGCTCGGGCAAGTCATGTGAGCGCAATCTCTGTGTTGGTGTCAGTGCTGGGGCAAGTCCTGTGAATGCAATCTCTTTGCTGATGCAAGTCCTGTGAATTGGTATAAAACTTTTTCCGGGGCTGGTTTTTATCCCCAATCCAGCACTGATATGGTGTGATGTCCCAGCATTATGCTTGTAAAAAGGTGTGATTTATCAATGTTGTGTTTGCAATAAGGTGTAATGGCCTGTATTGTGCTTGTCATAAAGCGTGTTGTGCCTCTACTATGCCTGCAATATGGTGACAAGCATTCCTCTGGCACATCACCATCATCACACAAGTTTAAATATGTGTGTGTGTAAATATATATTCATGATTTGAGGTTGATAACACAGATTGTTAGTGGCATTATTTGAAAAGCATTGTATATGGAGCTTTGTTATTTCATGTGTACGAGTTCTCCTTGCAGTGATTTCATATAGCGGAGGGTTTGAGTGACTGCAGAAAACGTAAGGAACTTTCAATTCCTTTTTAAACATTTTTTTTTTATGACAGGGAGGATTACGAAACAAAATATAATGCTACATATGTTTCTTTAGTCCTTTACATGGTGGAGAATGTAAATAGGAAATTATTGAAATTGATCTAAACAAGAAAAAATAAAAAATAAATTTTAACTTTTTTATGGGGTTTGTGGGACGCCGATACAGCTCCTCGACAAGGGCTCTGGAGACACTAGGTACGCCTCTGGGGTTCACCCCAGGTGCATAGGGTATGAACCCTTGAGTGCTGGCCACGGCTCTGACAGAGATCACTAATATATGCTCAAACAGTTAATTCAAGGTTATGGGAGAATGGGAGAAAGTCCTTAAGCAGTATGTCCTAGAAATCCTGTCCAGCAGTTAACAGAGACAGTAACAGCATGTCTCCATACAGTATCACAGTGCAGTATAAATACAGTATGGGGCTCATCCCTAGTCCTGACAGAGAGCACTAATCCATGCTCTAATAGTTAATAGAAGGTTATGGGAGAAATCCCGTTAAACAGCTTGTGTAAATGGTCTAATTCAACACTAACATGCAACCCCAGTAATACCCAAAAATAAAACCAAGCAAGGAGGGGAGAGAGCAGAAACCAAGAATATGGTAGAAACAATAAATAATATAGAAAAAACACAGCTGCACATAGTACAGAAAAGAACAAACAGCAAAGTATTTAAAAAAATAATAATACAGAAACAACCTCAAACAAGGCAATAGAAACATAAATTAACGGAGAAGAGTAATACTCTGACCTGTCTGCTTGATGTGATGGAGAAGCAAAGAAAGAGGAAGTGAATAGGTCAATATACCGCATGTACATCCTACTCTCTTGTAATTGGTTCTTTTTTTGCTATCTGTTTCTTTGCTGATGTGGCGTTAGTAAAGAGAGGCTATGCAAAAGATGAAGCCTCCTGTCATCTTGTAAAATTCTCCAATTCCAGTTTGCAGATTTCTACAATATTGAGTTTGCTGAATAAAATATGTGTGTGTTAGTGCTGTGGGGTTCAGCAATGTAATATTTAGTCTATACACTGATCAGCCAAACGTTAAAACCACCTGCCTACTATCGTGCTGGTCCCCCTGATGCTGCCAAAACAGCTCTGACGCATTGATGCATGAACTCTACAAGACCTCTGAACATGTCCTGTGGTATATGGCACTAAGATAATAAAAGCAGATCCTATAAATCCTGCAAGTTGCTAGGTGGTGCCTCCTTTGATCTGAGTTGTTGTTCCTGCTAATCCCACCGAATCTCAATCGGATTGAGAAAATTAGAGGCCAAGGTAACAACTTGAAGTCTTTGTCATGTTCCTCAAACCATTCCTGAACAATTTTTGCAGTGTGACAGGGTGCATTATCCTGCTGAAAGAGGCCTTTGCTACCAGATAACAATTTCCATGTTGGGATGCGTGTGGTCTGTAACAATCTTTAGGTAGGTGATATGTGTCAAAGCAACATCAACATGAATACCACGACCCGAGATTTCCTTGAAGAACATTGTACAGAGCATAAAAAAGAAAATATCTATGGATAGGGCTAATTGTCCAGTTCCACAGAAAAACACCTTTATTGACACTCCAGCAATGTCATATGGGGCTTAACCCCTTCTCATAGAATATTGGAAAGAAAATTCACAGATCTGAAGAAACCCCTCAGAAGTGTGAATGGTGTCTGGAGATTGTGTGAATAAATAATATCAACATTAAAGATAATAATAGTAATAGGTAAGTATAGCAGAAAAGGGTCAAAAGACGATCAGTACATAAACCTCCACAGCTTAAATAGCTGTACCTCCCTAATGTCTATGTTGATTATAATCAAAATCAGACTCCTGACTTTAATGTTATATCGGTAGTGTCAATGTCTGAAAAGCATAAAGATACAAATATCATAGACAACATTCTGATTGTACACAGCATTTGTATCAAAGTATCAGGTCTTTGGCAAAAAAGCAACAAAATAGTGTTGCTGCCTTGTTTGTTTGAATTCTGCTGTGTTTTTCTATAGATTCTATGGGATGAAGTTAACCTGTTAAATACTGATCAACAGGCTTGATATTCATATAGCTATATATGGGATTGACATCATTGTCTAGATACCCTTCATATGCCAGGTACACAGTCCAAAAGAAATTGAAATAAAGTGAACGAAAAAATGACGGACTGATCGTGGCTGCCTGTGATATTAAATATAGAAACAGGTATATTGCAATTCAATTTCCCATAGTATACAATCAGAGTGTGCAGGAGGAAAAAAAAGGAAAGATAGAACAATTAATACGTGCTAATGTGCAGGACCATACTTAGAATGTTGGTCCTTGCACATGTGACAGTGTGCCCTGTGAAGTGAGGAAAAAAGGGGCTGACGAAGGTGCACGCTAGTGGCACCGAAACGCGTCGGGTTTCCTTTTTTCCTCACTTCACAGGGCACACTGTCACATGTGCAAGGACCAACATTCTAAGTATGGTCCTGCACATTAGCACGTATTAATTGTTCTATCTTTCCTTTTTTTTTCCTCCTGCACACTCTGATTGTATACTATGGGAAATTGAATTGCAATATACCTGTTTCTATATTTAATATCACAGGCAGCCACGATCAGTCCGTCATTTTTTCGTTCACTTTATTTCAATTTCTTTTGGACTGTGTACCTGGCATATGAAGGGTATCTAGACAATGATGTCAATCCCATATATAGCTATATGAATATCAAGCCTGTTGATCAGTATTTAACAGGTTAACTTCATCCCATAGAATCTATAGAAAAACACAGCAGAATTCAAACAAACAAGGCAGCAACACTATTTTGTTGCTTTTTTGCCAAAGACCTGATACTTTGATACAAATGCTGTGTACAATCAGAATGTTGTCTATGATATTTGTATCTTTATGCTTTTCAGACATTGACACTACCGATATAACATTAAAGTCAGGAGTCTGATTTTGATTATAATCAACATAGACATTAGGGAGGTACAGCTATTTAAGCTGTGGAGGTTTATGTACTGATCGTCTTTTGACCCTTTTCTGCTATACTTACCTATTACTATTATTATCTTTAATGTTGATATTATTTATTCACACAATCTCCAGACACCATTCACACTTCTGAGGGGTTTCTTCAGATCTGTGAATTTTCTTTCCAATGTACAGAGCATAACAATGCCTGTCTTCTTGCTATAATGCATCCTGCTTCCATCTCTTTCCCAGGTACACAACGCACATGCACCCAGCCATCTACCTCATCTACCATCATCATTCCACACTGATTCCTCTTCTGCAACTGTCAATAGTCTAATACTATCCTTACTTTTTTGTGTCATTTTACCCCACTCCCTCTAGCATGTAAGCTCGTTGACAGGGCCCTCAACCCCTCTGTTCCTGTGTGTCCAACTTGTCTGGTTACAACTACATGTCTGTTCGTCCACCCATTGTAAAGCGCTATGGAATTTGATAGCGCTATATAAATATATCATAATAATAACAGTGCCACCCCTCTTCTGCATGAGGCCATGGTGACCTTATGGGGAATCTGGACCTGATTGCCTATAGTGACAAAGGCTCATGTAGAAGGGAAAACATTGTCCACATCTTTTTGTGCTAAATAAAAACTACCTTTATAGGAAATCATCGGTTGTGCCCAATAGTGATTATCAAGTCTGACTCCTTTAAAGATATACATAAACAACCCTTTTTAGAAAGTATTTTTATTCCTCATCCCAAAATACACAATTTAGCATTTATTGTCATTAATTATCAGCCAATTGCCTGCCAAGACCCCTCATTTATCCTAATTCCTTTGTATACAATCTTGCTCAGACTGTATCATTTTATCTAGTTTTGTACCATCTGCAAATACTGTCATGTGGATTGTGGTGCTCATTACAAGATATGAATAAGGAAAATTAAAAAGAAGCAGATACTATGTCCTTTATTCCTAATTATTATAAAATTTGTGCCCCAGAGTCAGCTACACTTACCTGTTTGGGTAAATGAATTGGGAGGTCTGGAAACAGTTCAAAAGGAATGTTTGGTTGTTTCCATTTTGGTTGCCAGACGTTTCCTGGGCATCTTCGCTCAATTGTGGTTGCTTTCTCTGCTGGGACAAGATGCAGTGTCAGCATAACTAGAAACCACAGGGCCCGGTGCAAAAATTTCCCTGGGGTGCCCCATGTGCCTCATTCTGCCCCGACTATCCATATGTCTCATTCTCTCCCCCAGACCCTTCATGCATCTCATTCTTCCCCAGCCTCTTCATGTGTCTCACCCTTCAGCCCCTCCATGCACCTCATCCTCAGCCCTCAATGCATCTCATCTCCTCAAGCCCCTCCATGTGTCTCATTCTTCCCCTGCCTCTTTATGTGCCTCATTCCCCACAGTCCCTCCATGTGTCTCATTCCAGCCACTCCATGTGTCTCAGCCCCCCAGCCTCTCCACGTGTCTCATTCTCCCCCCAGCCCCTCAATGCACCTCACCCCCTCAAGCTCCTCCATTCTTCCCCTGCCTCTTTATGTGACTCATTCCCCCCTACAGCCCCTCCATGTGTCTCATTTCAGCCACTCCGTGTGTCTCAGCCCCAGCCCCTCCATGTGTCTCATTCTCCCCCAGCTCCTCCATGTATCTCATCCCCATTCCCCAGCCCCTCCATGTGTTTCATTCTCCCACCCCAGCTCCTCCATGTGTCCCATCCTCTGTTTCACTTCCCCCCCTGCCCCTCCATGTGCCTCATTGCCACCCACAGCCCCTCTATGTGTCTCATTCCAGCCCCTCCATGTATCTCATCCTCTGTCTCATTCTCCCCCAACCCCTCCATGTGTCTTATCCTCCCCACCAGCCCGTCTATGTGTCTCATTCTCCTCCTGCGCCCCATCAGTTGTCTCATTGACACAGCACTTCCATGTGTCTCATTCTACCCCCAGCTAATCTATGAGTCACATTCTCTCCCCCAGCTCCTCCATCTGTCTCATTATCTCCCCAGTTCCTCCATGTGTCTCACTCACCCCTAGCCCGTCCATTTGGCTCATTCCCCCTCTAGCCTCTCCATGTGTCTCACAGATCGGCCGGGTCCCTGGAGTGAGAATCCAAATGCAGCTGCGACCTCTGCGACCATGGTAGCTACTCCACTGAGTATTAGAGATCTTGCATAGAATTTATGGTTTGTCTTTGTGCTCTATATCAAGGGTATGCAACCTTCGTCACTCCAGATGTTTTGGACTAAGTATCCCATAATGCTATTATAGCCATAATGCTGGCAAAGCATCAAGGGAGATGTAGTCCAAAACATCTGAAGTGCCGAAGATTGCCTATTCTAGATCAAAGTTTTGTAACACATCAGTCTGCTGCTAGACTACATTTATCAGATATTAGTTGATCAAGAATTATGGGAATTGTGGATCAATAGCTGTTTGGCCAAGGTTGGTCACTCATGACCTAGATTTTGGTTGTTTAGTGTTGAGGTATACCTGGGTTAATAAATGTTTCCTCTTCTCTGGACTCTTCAGAAGACCCATGTTTATTTTTTTTCTTTCCTTTGTTTTTTTTCTTACGTGTTTCTTTTTTTTCATGTTTTTCACCCTTATGATCATGGCCAGGATCTCTCACATACACAGCACTCCGAAGAGGAGAAAATCCCTGGTAACGCAATAAAAACTACAATAAGAATAAAAAAAAAAAAAAAACATTGAAAATGTTTATTTTTTTCTGTAAATGTGTCATGCAATAAAAATATTTAAACAAAATTAAAAGGCTGTGTCAAATATACAAGATAAAACATCAAAGGCAACATGCTTTTGTTATTAAGAAAGTAAGAAAGGTATCTGAGAACATAAAATATGTGTACACAAATAATTACGTTGCTACCTTTTTATTCTTTACATCTATTTTATACAACATTATGATTATAATTATTATGTACATAATCTAGCTATCTTATACAAATTAGGTGGTGTGTATTTTATATTTATATATAAAATACCTTGCGTCCCGCACTCACAGCTTCCGGTCTTGTACTTGCCTCGGTGCAGCATCCGACCTTTTGTATAAAGTCCTCTTCCACTCCTCCATGACGACATCACGGAGCTGGTGGATGTTAGAACACCAAACACCCCTTCTAAACGACCACTTTCTTGGTAAAGAACCTGAAGGTAAAGGTGATGGACTGGCCAAGCATGTCTCTAAACCTAAACCCTATTGAGGATGCCCCACAGATGCTCAATAGGGTTTAGGTCTATATACATGCTTGGCCAGTCCATCACCTTTACTGGGCACACCCTAATCCCGCGGCATGCCTATGTATATTGAGACCGGCAGGGGAGATCTCAGGATCTCCCCTTTCGGCTCATGCAGAGCCGGCGCTATACAGCACACATGCAGCACCCACAGACATACAACACCCACACACATACACAGCACCCACACACATTCAGCACCCACAGACATACAGCACCCACACACATACAGCACCCACAGACATACACAGCACCCACACACATACAGCACCCACACACATACAGCACCCACAGACATACACAGCACCCACACACATACAGCATCCACATACATTCAGCACCCACAGACATACAGCACCCACACACATACAGCACCCACACACATACAGCACCCATACACAGCACCCACAGACATACACAGCACCCACACACATACACAGCACCTACACACATACACAGCACCAACACACATACAGCACCCACAGACATACACAGCACCAACACGCATACTGCACCCACAGACATACACAGCACCAACACACATACAGCACCCACAGACATACACAGCACCAACACACATACAGCACCCACACACACATACAGCACCCCCACAAACACACACAGCACCCTCACACACAGCACACAAACAGCACCCTCACACACACACAGCACACTAACAGTACCCTCACAAACACAAACAGGACATTAACAAACACACACACAGCACACTACCAGTACCCTCACACACCAACAGCACCCTCACAAGCGCGCACACACACACAAACAGCACCCTCACACACAGTACATTAACAGCATCCTCACAAGCACGCACACACAAACACCCTCACCCACATAGCACACTACCAGCACCGTCACACACATATCACACTACCAGCACCGTCACACACATATCACACTACCAGCACCGTCACACACATATCACACTAACAGCAGTGTGTGTATGTGTGTATATATGTGTATGTATATGTATATATATATATATATATATATATATATATATACACGGCGTGTGCTTGTGCTTTAGGGTGCACCCCCTAATGCAATAGGCTGCGCACGCCTATGGCAACACTAACGAGTTACATGACACCAGTGAGGAAAAATGGCTAATTGTGCCCAATTTGGTCATTTCCACTTAGGGGTATACTCACTTTTGTTGCCAATGGTTTAGACATTAACGGCTGTGTGTTGAGTTATTTTAAGGGGACAGCAAATTTACACTGTTATATAGGCTGTACACTTAATACTTTACATTGTAGCAGAGTGTCTTGAGACCATATAGTGGTTGAAACGTTGATTTATTTTTTTATGTGAATCTGAATACACTGAATTGATTTGTTCTTCAAATCCAGAGAGTGCTCTCATCATTTCTAGTATTGTTTTTTTTTATATATCCTGTCCTATTGTGTTTTACACCCCACCTCCTATAGAATGTAAGCTCGTTTGAGCAGGGTCCTCTTCAACCTCTTCTTCCTGTAAATTCTTTGTAATTGTCCTATTTATAGTTAAATCCCCCCTCTCATAATATTGTAAAGCGCTACGGAATCTGTTGGCGCTATATAAATGGCAATAATAATAATATATATATGTACATAAACATTCATGGGGAAAAGAAAGTACATCCTCTTTAAATTCTATGGTTTTACATATTAGGATATAATAACTATCATCTGTTCCTTAGCAGGTTTTAAAATTAGGTAAATACAAGCTCAGATGAACAACAACACATAACATATTACACCATAATATGATTATTTAACAAAAATAAAGTCAAAATGGACATGCAGATTTCTTACACTTCCTTCACACTGTACAGGTAATACTGAAGGAGGTTGCAGGGATATATGATGCCACACCTTACAACTGCAGCAACCTTCATCTGTCATACAAATATATATATTGCATGCTCCATGTGAGCAGGGGCATCCCCACTGATATCTGTGATTGTTTGCAAAAAAGACCAATTTTTCTTGCCCCAGGCAAAACATTGCCATCCTTTCCTGTTAGAAGTGGTTTGGGGGGATTGCCCCAATTGGTGTTAAGTGGCGATTTCTTCCCTTCAGGTAAAAATGTCTGATACACCGAAATACTTTCACTGCTATGAAAGTGTGAGTGTCCGACCATTCAAAGTAAATTTTAAATGCAAAGCAATCACTATTTGTTGAAAAAAGCTATGATTTTCTTTTGGCTATTGTGATCTAAAATATGTAATTCACTTACAATTCATGATGAATTCTTGACAGTTCACACCTTAGTGAATAATCATGTTCAGTTATAATCACTCACTATAAACAAAGTTCTACAATTAAATACTTGCATTTCTTGTTTCCAAACAAACGTGTGAGTGGGTAACGGTTTCCTTGGTAACAATCATCTTAACTTCACATTCAAAAAGTTTCTAAAATAAAGATGAACACAAAATAGTTTTTTCATTTTATGAAAACACAAACATTTTTCATGTACAATGCTTCATACAAACTTTAGCTAAAGTGTGATTGTGCCAAACGCACATTATTAAAGTACCATTCCTGCTTTATAAATAAAATGAATGTACTTATAACTTTGTTGTGCTGGAGAGTTTCCTGGGCCTCCTTCCCCCAGTACCTGTAAATAACTTGCCTTTAATCCATTGGATGGCTCTAGTATCTCCTACCTGTAGCCTACAGTGATGCATGTTTGAGAGTTGGGATTACATTAAAGGAACCCCAGTCTTTGAGAGACTGTTTGTCAGCACATGCAACACATTAATGACTGCCAGCAAAGCACCAATAAAAACCTGTAGATGAGGCAAACAGAGTTTGGAGAGGCATTTCACAGAGCTTTCAGGAATATATTACTTGCAACTGTCAAAGATCACCTATTACAGCATATCTGTACCTTTTTAAAACATTTATTACGGAAATATTTAAGGATGCCTGTGACAAAAGGGACTCTGACGTATCACATGGCACAAGAGGCAGGGCTTCTCCCTTCTAGCTGGGTCCAAAAAGAGATTGTGAAACAGACTGTCATGCTGAGATATCTACCTGGTCTATCCAGATAGCTCTTTGTTGACAGGATGGAGATGCACAAAGGGGGATAGAAATTGTAACAAACAAAATAGTTGTATATTGTGTGCTGAGTGTTCAAAAACCCTAAAACCTGTAAAATAAAGTCATTTACTCCTGATTGCAGCAAGAAGAAGCTTTTTTGTCTCTTTCATGAAGTTAATATTCCTACAGTCATCTTTCGCCCACTATAGAGTGTTACTAGTTCAGTAATTGCCAGTGGCCCTTAGCGGTAGAATATTCTGTAGTATCTGGAGTCAACTCTGCAGTATATCCTGCATTGCCAGTGACGCTAACAAAGCTGAGTCCTAGCATTTAATAAAGCTGTTAGTGGTGCAAGTTAGGTAAAAGAAATCCACGGACAATAGTGTGCCTGAACTGGTACATCTTCAGTGCTAGGAATGCCAGGGCCGTATCATCACAAAACCAATTTATGCTTCTGATAGGTACGTCTTTGACCACCTTTGCCAAGGCTCTAGAGATCCCTACTCCATTCCCTCACTGTCACTTATCTATCATGAAAAAGAATGTGTTTAATGTTTAGAAACTTTAGGCCAGCCTCTTGCCTAGAGATTACAAGCTCCCTTTGTGTATTGACTTGAACTGGCCATTATGTCTGATTGTGTTGGTACTTGTCAAGAAATTTTTAAAAGTTATGTTTCATGATTGTACAATCAGCCGTGTGTGAGTTAATTTGAGTTGAAATGTTTTCACTGTTCTTTATAATGTGTGTGAATAACTTCCCACTTCCTGTCTGGAGCCTCTGGAAGAGTGTTCTAAAGCTGGTTTAAAGTGTGGCTTGCCTCTTTTCAATATGTAATGATACTACCGTGCCCAACATGCAGAACATCACACCTAACTAAGGTAGGAATATAGAACAGATATAGACAGTTTCCAGTCCTTAGGTTTGGCTGGGGTTAACACAGAGACAGGTAAGATAGCAGATTGGATAACAAACAAACTGTAGAGTCTGAAAACAAGGCCTAGGATAGCAGAATGGTACAAAAATTGATAAATATTAAAACACTGAAGCAGAAGTTCTTTAATGGTCTGAAGTGTCCAATTAAGAGCAAATAAAAATGCTCACTCTTAGAATGCCACTGATGCTAGAGGGGCCAGCAGAAGACAACCTGGATTCCATAAACTCAGGTACAATGACCACAGTATGCCCATGTGTACTGATCAGAGTCAATGTTGCTCACCCATAGATACCACAGTACACACATATCAATCATATATATAACTTTAAAAAAATCACACAGTGCTCTGTGAATATATAGGCACAGGCACTTAGGTACAGTTATACAAGTATAACAAGTTCACACGCTACTACACTCAGGTGGATACCCCTCTATTCCACCCCAAACGTGAGACCAAATGATAAAAAATAGGAAGGTATGCACTACACCAACCAGAGAAGTGGAGCATGTAAGGTGCAATACAAAATACACCTACCCTTTGTTGAGACGTAGGGATTAAGCTATGAAATTGAGAAAAAAGGGACTAATAGTGTAATACCATCAAGTGTATAAGTGGAGTAAAAGTGTCCTATGGTCCAACTCACAAGGCTCATTCCCATGTGAGTTGGACAATTGGACACTTTTAGTCCACTTATACACTTCACGGTATTACACTATTAGTCCCTTTTTTCTCAATTTCATAGCTTAATCCCTATGTCTCATATATAACTTACCTGTGAGTCTATGAAATCACACTCCTCTCCAAGTATGGCATATTCAGCTTTTGAACAGTTTGTTTCTTTCATTTCAAATTCCACTTCATATTGTTTTGGATGGGATCCCTAGATAATAAAAAGTAAGAGTGATGTGGCTACAATTAAATTATTAGAATAAAATGTTAATTTGAAGGACAGCAAATTCTGTATGTGATACACCAACTTATCAGTTAATTAACAAACCACAATAATAAAATATCCTCCTATGCTCTAAAATAATATAAGCTTT
Source organism: Pelobates cultripes (assembly GCA_933207985.1). Classification (NCBI taxonomy): domain Eukaryota; kingdom Metazoa; phylum Chordata; class Amphibia; order Anura; family Pelobatidae; genus Pelobates; species Pelobates cultripes. The sequence goes on from OW240913.1 coordinate 113,205,487, forward strand.
GTGCCCCTGAGGACTTTAGCGAATGTTTTAAAGTACCTACCGGGCACAGTTTGGCATCTGCCGATAATACAAATCTCTTCTGTCCCATGATGATCCTAGCAAAGATGCACAGAAGTCACGATTCCTTCAAGTCAGGCAAAAAAGACCGCAAGTTGCCTGTCCAAGATGATGGTAGAATGGCGCAATCGCCATCTCACTCATCCAATGCGAGCTCAGAGGCTAAGATACAAATGGCCTCTTGAGAGGTCAAGACACTCTCAGAGATGTTACAAATGCTCTGGCCCACACATAAATTGGTTTTATACTCCTTAACAGAGAATATCCATAAGGACCTGCGAGAGCTTGGTTTGAGGATGGACCGCCTAGAACACCTAGAATCTACGACAGATGGATTGTATATCGCCCCCAATGAAAATAAATGGAATAAGGCATTTTTTTGGTGTGGAAGCTGGCTGACTTGGAAGATCGTTTCAGGAGAAATAATATTTGGGTTTGTGGAATCCAAGAATCGGTCACGAATGACGCACCTTAGGGAGCTATTTATGGCGGTATTTCTGGTGGGGGTGACAGAGTTGATACTGGATAGGGTGCACCATGTTTCCTAACCCGATATTTTACAGCACAGGTGGCAGGGTAGTGAAACAGCATCACTACGATGTTAAAGAATCTCTCATGGCAGTGGCCAGGAAAAACCAGAAGATGCTAGAGGCTTTCTTCTGATATATTAAGCTGATCTCTCTGCAACTACTGTGGCCAGAAGGAGGGAATTTATAAATAACTAATATAATGAAACTGCACAGTAAAATCTGTTATTACCCCAGATGATGGCATGGCAATGCATAAAGATTGTGGACTGGTGAGTGTGGACACTCCACAATCTGCTTGTTCCTTCCCCCCAAGATTGCGTGGACGTAGGTGGATAGAAAAAACTGATTGGCAGGAGATTCTTTCTCAAAAGTGACCTGGATGACTCTATTTAATGAGACATGTTCCTGTTTATATGCACACAACCTAGATGCGGCACCATCGCTGGATTTCTGTGGATCTACACATATTAAAGCTGTTTTGGCTTGTAGGACTCCACAATATATTCCATCCTTTAAGCTGATTTTTTTTTATTTTTTTTTGTAAAACAAATTAGTTCCCTATTTCAACCTGAACTGAGTGTTACACCTGCTGGAAAACAAAATCTATCATAACCAAAATCGTAGCCTCTTGTATTGAACTGTCACTTATTTTGTTATTTGTAGAATTTGGACACCTGAATTGTCACAAGGTGGTAAGACAACATCACACTCCAGTTTATAGGCTCAATGTCTTGTGATGGAAATTATCACGAACTAAGGGAAAAAAAAATACAAAAAGTAACAAAAACAACTGAAAAACAAATAGAGAGAATTTAACTGTTTTATTTATGCTGAATGTTTTATGTTTTGCAACTTGTGGATTTTCTTTCTATCATGAGCCATGACCACAACCATGATTCATTATTCATACTTGGGCTATATTTGCTTCACTGAGTGTTCTTTCTATACAGTCTGCAATTAGCCTATCCAATACATTTTCTACAATGCATGAATGTATATATCTTTGTTTATTAATTTCCATATGTTTCATCTGTGCATATGCGATTTTATGCTGTCAATGTTTCGGTACAGACACACTTATAAATATGGGTTACAGACTTTGAAGGCAAAGTTCTCTAATGCAACATTAGCCTCACACTGGGAGCTTGAGTATCCCTATTGGAGCTATGTACACTAGTCACCTTATTTCCTTTTTATTTTTTATTTTATATTCTTTATTTTTGGTGTGCAAAGAGTAACAGACAAGTACAGTACCTTGCAAAAGTATTCACCACCCCCCCTTGGCATTTTTCATATTTTGTTGCCTCACAACCTGGAATTAACGTGGATTGTTTGAGGATTTGCATAATTTAATTTACAGAACATGCCCACAACTTTGAAGATTTTTTTTTTTTATTGTGAAGCAAGCATGCCCATTCCACCTTGCAAAACTGCTCCAGCTCCTTAAAGTTGGATGGTTTGCGCTTGTGAACAGCAATCGTTAAGTCTGACCACAGATTTTCTATGGGATTGAGGTCTGGGCTTTGACTAGGCCATTCCAACACATTTACATGTTTCCCCTTAAGCCACTCAAGTGTTGCTTTAGCAGTGTGTTTGGGGTCATTGTCCTGCTGGAAGGTGAACCTCCGTCCTAGCCTCAAATCACGCACAGAGTGGTACAGGTTTTGCTCAAGAATATCCCTGTATTTAGCACCATCCATCTTTCCCTCAACTCTGACCAGTTTCCCTGTCCCAGCTGCTGAAAAACATCTCCACAGTATGATGCTGCCACCACCATGTTTCACTGTGGGGATGGTGTTCTTTGCGTGATGTGATGTGTTGGGTTTGTGCCAGACATAGCATTTTCTTTGATGGCCGAAAAGTTCAATTTTAGTCTCATCAGACCAGAGCACCTTCTTCCATACATTTTGGGAGTCTCCCACATACCTTTTCGCAAACTGAAAATGTGCCATTTTGTTTTTTGCTGAAAGAAATGGCTTTCTTCTGGCCACTCTGTCATAAAGCCCAACTCTATGGAGCGTATGGCTTATTGTCGTCCTATGTACAGATACTCCAGTCTCTGCTGTGTTACTCTGCAACTCCTCCTGTGTTACCTTAGGTCTCTGTGCTGCCTCTCTGATTAATGCCCTCTTTGCCCAGTCCGTGAGTTTTGGTGGGCAGTCGTCTCTTGGCAGGTTTGCTGTTGTGCCATGTTCTTTTTATTTGGTTATGATCGATTTGATGGTTCTCCTGGGGATCATCAAAGATTTGGATATTTTTTTATAACCTAACCCAGACATGTACTTCTCAACAACATTGTCCCTTACTTGTTTGGAGAGTTATTTGGTCTTCATGGCAGTGTTTGGTTAATGGTGCCTCTTGCTTAGGTGTTGCAGCCTCTGGGGCCTTTCAAAAAAGGTGTCTATATGTAATGACAGATCATGTGACACTTAGATTGCACACAGGTGTACATCATTTCACTAATTATGTGACTTCTGAAGATAATTGGTTGCACCAGAGCTTTTTATGGGCTCCATAACAAAGGGGGTGAATACATACGCACATGCAAATTTTCTGTTTTCTATTTCTAAAAAATAATTTTATGTATATATTTTTCTCATTTCACTTAACCAACTTAGACTATTGTGTTCTGATCTATCACATAAAATTCAGATTAATAAAACACTGAACTTAAGGCTGTAATGTAACAAAATAGGTAAAAAGTCAAGGGGGGTGAATACTTTTGCAAGGCATTGTACAAGGTATGTTGGATAGTTGTACGGGGTGAGGGCGTCATGGTTTGGCCTCATCAACTCTGCTAAAATTATGATTATCCCTTTGATACTATATGCATCCCGAACCCTGCCAGTGGACATTTCCATAATAGCATGAATGTGCACATCTGAAGCGCAGGCTTCCCAGGATAGCACATGCATCTGTTTGGCTCCCGATGAGAGCAGTAGGCTTAGTGGTGCCATAAGTACAGAAATACTATATAGTCACAATTATAGCAAAATTACTCACCCTCCACTCCTCCCAGGAACCTCCACTATGGCTTAAATTAGAGAACTTACTCCTAGGCCCTCATTCTTTCCTCACATTCATGTAGGTGCCTTGCACTTATGACTTCGCATTCTTGCACTCTTTGCCACTACATCAGTCTCTATCAATCTGTGGATAAAATGGGCTCAAAAATCTTGAAGACAAGTCCCAAGATTGTTGATTACACCATTAGAAAGTCTACCATCTATTCAAAAACTTAATATCCTAGATTTTAATGCATTTGGTCGTATATGTATTGATAACAAGTGTCACCAGAAACCTTTATTGCTCTGCTAGTGTTGGGGTCACTGTTTAGTAGATGAAGCCCATGATGCAGAGGAGAGCTGAAAGTAGATGGACTAAGTTTGCACTACAAAAGGGATCAAACGGAGAGAGTAGTTGAGGTAGCCAAAGGTCAGGACAGACGGCACAGGTTCAGAGACAATAATTCAAGCAAGGTTCAAAAGGAGGATATGGCAAGTAGTCACTGAAGGTCTACACACAATCAAGAGCATAGTACAACTAAGCAAGGAGACAAGGATTAGCGGAGTTTAAATAGGGAGAGGGGGCGGACTGCCTACTGCCTGGTGTCCACCTCCTGTCCCTTTAAGAAGCCCTGTTTCGGCACGCGCCGTATGATTCTCCTGAAGCTCTGCCTCCTGTGTTGCTGCGTTCAGGAAGCGGCGGCGTTCACATGAATGCGACAAGTTGGCGTGGGTGGTCAGGCTCCAACACGGCATCCTCATAGAAAGAGAGTAAGACTCAGCACGGGAGCGCAAGGTAGGTTAGTGTGGGAGCGGAGACCTGATAGCTATACATTAATGAGGGACCTTGCTAGTCCACCAAAATGAAAATATAGTATCAATGGGAGAAGGAACTGAATATGCAATTTTCTCTTGAACAGTCTTTCAGATAAAGGGAACCACTCATTGTTTAAACTATATTGAATCTAATAGAAAACTACTATTTAAGTTATCAATACCTTAACAACTAAAGTGTATCTACCCAAGTGTGTAACCAATATGTTGGAGATGCAATACAGAGATTGGGACCTTAAATCACATATTTTGGTATTGTCCAAAGCTGGGTTCCTACTGGTCCCAAATACAGAATTTAATAATTCTACTGTCTGGAGACACTATACCACTAAAATCAGAAATATATATTCTGGATATGTTGTCAGATTATATTCAACTGTCTGAAAGAGTTATCATTACGCAGGTTCTGGTAGAAGCTGGATGCAGAATAACGAGAGCATGGAAATCCACAAACGGATCATTTAGAGCAGAGATTTTGGAGAGGACGGCTAACAATAAGCTATGTGTGCTGGTGTCACATAGGTTGGCAGAGATATTACAGAAAATTGACAAGGTCTGGTACAGATGACATAAACTATGATATTGAAGTTTGTACCTAACTGTGTTTGGAATGTAAATACACAATTGTATTGTAATATTTTTTTCTGTTTGTTAATGCCTCATATTATTCAAAATACCTCAATAAAAATGAAGGAGACAGAATAAAAGGATAGTTCTGCATATGTAGGAGACCAGCGAGTTTGGCTTCTGATAGCTAAACCTTTTGGGTCTTTTCCTCTAATGCTTAAAGTTAGAATAATAATAAAATAAAAAAACACACACACACACATATATATATATATATATATATATATATATATATATATATATATAAAGTTAAAAAAATATATATATCTTTATTTATTTATATACAGGTGATACTCGAGAAATTAGAATATCATGCAAAAGTTCATTTATTGTATTAATGCAACGTAAAAGAGGAAACTAATATTTGAAATAGATACATTACATGCAAAGCAAGATAGTTCAAGCCGTGATTTGTCATAAGTGCGATGATTATGGCTTACAGCTCATGAAAACCCCAAATCCACAATCTCTGCAAATTAGAATATTACATGCAATCAATAAAACAAGGAGTGTATATAGAACAATATCATACCTATATCAGAAGTATAAGCATGCATATGGACTTGGTTTGGGCCCCTTTTGCAGCAATTACTGCCTCAATGCGGCGTGCATTGGAAGCTATCAGCCTGTGGCACTGCTGAGGTGTTATGGAAGACCAGGATGCTTCAATACCGGCCTTCAGCTCATCTGCATTGTTCAGTCTCATGTCTCTCATCTTTCTCTTGGCAATGCCCCATAGATTCTCTGTGGGGTTCAGGTCAGGCGAGTTTGCTGGCCAATCAAGCACAGTAATTCCACGATCATTGAACCAGGCTTTGGCGCTTTTGGCAGTGTGCTGGAAAATGAAGTCAGCATCCCCATAAAGCTCGTCTGCGGAAGGAAGCATGAAGTGCTCTAAAATCTCCTGGTAGACGGCTGCGTTGACCCTGGACTTAATGAAGCACAGTGGACCAACACCAGCAGATGACATGGCTCCCCAAATCAACACAGACTGTGGAAACTTCACACTGGACTTCAAGCATCTTGCAGTGTGTGCCTCTCCATTCTTCCTCCAGACTCTGGGTCCTTGGTTTCCAAATGAGATGCAAAAGTTGCTCTCATCAGAAAAGAGGACTTTGGACTACTGAACAACAGACCAGGTCTGTTTTTCTTTAGCCCATGTAAGACGCTTCTGACGTTGTTTGTTGTTCAGGAGCGGCTTGACAAGAGGAATACGACATCTGAAGCCCATGTTCAGGATCAGTCTGTGTGTGGTGGCTTTTGATGCACTGACTCCAGCCTCAGTCCACTCCTTGTGAAAGTCCCCAACACATTTGAATGGCTGTTTCCTGACAATCCTCTCCAGGCTGCAGTCATCCCTGCTGCTTGTGCACCTTTTTCTTCCACACTTTTCCCTTCCACATAACTTTCTATTAATGTGCTTTGATACAGCACTTTGGGAACATCCAACTTCCTTCACAATTACCTTTTGAGGCTTTCCCTCCTCATGGAGGCTGTCGATGATGGTTTTCTGCACAACCGTCAGGTCAGCAGTCTTCCCCATGATTGCGATTCCTACTGAACCAGACTGAGAGACCATTTAAAGGCTCAGAAACCCTTTGCAGGTGTTATGGCTTACTTAGCTGATTAGAGTGGGACACTGTGAGCTTAGAATATTGCACCTTTTCACAATATTCTAATTTACTGAGATTGTGGATTTGGTCGTTTTCATAAGCTGTAAGCTATAATCATCGCACTTATGACAAATCACGGCTTGAACTATCTTGCTTTGCATGTAATGCGTCTATCTCATATATTAGTTTCCCCTTTTACGTTGCATTACTGAAATAAATTAAACTTTTGCACAATATTCTAATTTTTTTGAGTATCACCTGTGTATATATATATATATAAATAAAGATATATATATATATATATATATATAAAAATATATATTTATATATATATTTAAAAAAACAAAAAACCTTTATATATATATCTATATATATATATATAGATATATATATATATATATATATATATATATATATATACAGTGAACTGTATATTGTTGGAAAATAGTGACATTGAGGGGTTCTTGAGACACCAAAATGAACCACAAGATCAAAGGCTGAGTTGTTGTTTATAAATGTCTACAGGGCCCCAAGATTGCTTTACTTTCCTATAATGCACACTTTGCCATTATGTATCATTTATATGTATACATATTATATTGACTCTTTAGATTTGGCAGTGGCGTATTAAGGGGTTTGGGAGTCTGCCCCAGTTATGACATACGCATATATTACAAGTTTTAGAATGAAAAGTTGCATTTCTTAAACTGTGCAACTTGGGCAATAAGTTGTCTTCTCCCTAACAGGACAAAGAAAGACGAATAATGTAATTTTTCCAATTATCAACTATTCTAAATAAATTGGGAGTTTTTGAATTAAAGAGTATTTTGAAAATTTTAAGAGAATGTAACTTTACACATCATTGTTAACAAATGCGGTAAATACTTTGCTTCTTCAAATAATTCTTATATATCAAAATCATATACAAGGGTATTTATCTCTAAAACAAAACACTAGAAAAATTAACTATGTTACTATTTCATCTATCTTTTATATACAAAGTATAACAAAACTTTTTAGGTTTGGCAGTTGCTTATTAAGGGGGTTGGGAGTCCACCCCAGTTGGGCCCCCTCTTCATTGTACAAACATGCTGGGCCACTGGACCACCAGGGAATCAACACAGATAAGATGCAGGAAGGGAGCAATAAACCCAATCAAAATAAACTGCTCACCCCATCAGCCCTTATCACACACAACAAACACACACACTACATGCACTACACAGACACTGCATATACTACACACTCTGCCTTCACAACACACACACACAGACACACACAATGTTTGTCAATGCCTGTGTTGCTACATCTGTGTCAGTGAGTGTCTGTATTTGTATGTGAGTGTGTGTCTATGTATCTGCATGTGTGTAGCTATGTGTCTGTGTATTTGTATGTGTGAGTGTGTGTATTTGAAGCGTGTGTCCGTGTGTATAGCTGTATGTCTGTGAATCTGCATGTGTGTCTGTCAGTGTGCATCAGTGTCTATGTATCTGCATGTGTGTCAGTATATGTGTGTGTATGTGTATACGTGCAAACATCTCAACATCTCGCCAACACTTCACACAAATACACCCCTGCGTTCATATGCCATTTCTACATACAAACACATCTCTGTATTAAAACGTCACTGTTATTTATAAACACATCACTGTATTAAAAAACTACACTCCACACAAATCCATGTCTGCATCGAAAGGCCAGCACTACATGCAAACACACCCCTACATTCACTCACACATACTATATACTACATACAAAAACATGCTTATATTTAAACACACAAACACTGCTCAGTGTTATATACATTTAAAACATTAAAACATGTTACATTTTAAAGTGGGGGGGGTGGGGGGGGGGTGGAGGGGGTGCTGGGGTGCCAAATAAAGGATCCGCCCAGGTGCCACATGCTCTTTGTACACCCCTGGGTTTAGGATTAATGTGTTAAGTGGGCAAGTATTAACCTAGTGTAGGGGGTTAATGGTTAGTGTTCAGGTATTGCATACTAACCTCTTCTGTTGCAGTTACAACTTTAGACATCTTGTAAAGAGCAGGATGGCTATTGTTGACATTATATTCATCAATAAATTGCATTAACAAATTCAATAGCTCTGGATCATTATTTTCAATAGCATTAGGACAGTTTAGGCAGAATCCTATAAAGAGATAATCATATGTTGCATTTGAAGCAGTTATGAAAAACTTCTCAATGTGGGTTGTTCACTGAACAATATTTGGTGACTTAAGAACTGACTAATGAGCAATGTAGAATAAAACAGCCAAATTGGTTAATTACAATTTTATTAAGACACGGAGGCTCCTATCATGCTGCAATCTTTCATTCCCTCAGCGGCAAAGAAAACTTTAACAATGAAATCAACACAGGAAACAGTCAGTAAAAAATATCTTCCATAGCAACCAACAGCCAATCAGGTTCCACTCTCCAGCATAATAGGCGGTATTCCCTGAACTATTTCCCCTTTCTTTGCTGCTCCCTCAGTTAAGTACACTGATCCCATGGTTTCTTAACTGTGGGATTGATATCTTATATATTTATATTTATATAATGATATTTATATATATATATATATATATATATATATATATATACTTATAGTTGGTTATAGTACTTTTGTCTTTGGTTTAATTTTCAGGTTTTTTTTAATATATGTTATGGTTATTATTTTGTATAACTAAAGTTATATGGTACTTCCCCCCTCTCTTTAGTCCATTTTAGGGGTACCGGGAGGATTATCGTCTACGGTTTTATGTTCTACCTTTTCTACCTACGGTTATTTTACTGCGTTTGCGGTGTTATTCGCGTCCTTTTTCTTTTCATTTTTAAAGTTTTTTTCAGTTCTAGTGTTCGGGCATGCATACCATTCGGTACTTTAGCCATTCGTTGGTTTTCTATAACTTTTCTCTTTCCTTGCGAACCCACGTACGGTACTTTTCACCGTTTATGTGTTTCGCATGAACAGTTCATTCACACAAGTCTGCGCAGGCGCGCAGTTCATTTCTTTCTGACGTTCGTTCACTTCACAGGAGTGTAATAGACTTTTCATACGAACGAGTGGTCTTTTCATGGAATTTCGCCATTCTACAAAACTTTGCGCGCTTTTCCCCGATAGTCTTGTCCCTTCCTGTTTCACCTTGTTGGGGTTTAGTAGTTTTGGCGAACGGATGGCTCTTTTACTATCTTTGCGCTTATTTCAGATTGTGAGTTTGACTTTGTTTATTTTCTCCCTTTCTGGGTTACTCAACCCTATATTCAGGTTATTTTACTGCTTAGTTTTTTTAACTTAAATGCCTTGATTTTGCAGTCTGACAGGGATTTAACTTGGCCTTCTGCCTGGGGGAAGGGACTCTGTCCCCTGATTTCTCCAGATCTGCGGACATGCAGGCGCTCTTCGACGCTTCAGTCTCTAGGTCCATTACGCAGGCTGTGGTATCTGCTATTGACGCTGTGTCGACATCTCTGTCGCATAATATTACCCAGCCCAACAGTCTGCGCAGCAAACGGGTATGTCAACTGCATCTACTTTGACACCGGCCAAGACCAAACATTCCTCCAAAAATGTATTGACTGACAGTCTGCCTGCTGTCACAGATGGTGCTCGGCCACCACAGCGCAAAAGAGCCACAGGCCAGGTAAAATAGGCTAGATTATGGAAGCAGGCAAGAGCCCAGCTCGATTCGTCAGAGCTCAGCAACATTGAGGAGGAAATGGATGAGTCCAAAAGGGATGTCTCAGATGGTCAGTCCGAATCAGACTCCGACGGTGCGTGTAGAGAGGCATCCGCCTCCTTCCTCAGCACTTTCCCTGCTGCAATGTCAGGGGGCCAGGTAAGTCTGTTGGGGTCTGGTGACGATTCTAGAATCCTGGATCCTTTGGGTTTACCCCTTTTTGACCCAGATGAGCTTAGACATCCACGTTCAGTGGAATGGTGTCCTTCTGACCAATATATCACTTCCAGTGTTCGTAAGCCTTTGGATAAGGCTACTCTGAATAAATTACGGGCAGAATACCCCCATTCCACTGTCCCAGATGACACGTGTAAAACACCCATGGTTGAACCCCAAATTGTCCAATTTCTAGGGAAAACTGTGTGGAAGCCTAGAAAGGGTCTAGATTTTGTTTTAACTAACTGTCAAGACAAGGTCTTTGACATTTTGGGCCCTGCGGCAAAAATCTCAGATGCGGTCGAAGACAATCAGGATCTGGATCGGAATTTCATCTGTGGTTGGATCCAAAGAATAATTTGCATAGTGGGCAACGGAAACTCAGCGCTGGCTACCGAGCGCCGCAAATCCATCTTGCTGAAAAATCGAGCCAAAGCTGGTTAATCTAGCTATTAATGAGCCAGGTGCCCAAGCTAAAGAGCTGTTACTTGGGGACTCTTTTGTGAAAGAGTTGTGGTCATTTGTGCACACCTTCATGGCTTTAGATAAAGCCCAAAGCAACATGCGCAAAATCTTTCACCAAAAGATTTTTGCTGGGAGAAGAAGGAGCCGTCTGCCTGGCTGTATACAGAGAGGTTCGTATAGGCAGAACCGAGGTCCTTATTCGGGACAAGCTGGCTTTCAGGAGCAAAGGACAGCACCAGTGTTCTTCCCACAATGAGGCAGACCCTGGGTCACTAGGGGCATCCGAGGAGCTCCTTTTGGACAACGACCTTATGGTAAGTGTCTACTCTCTCCTTTCTTCCCTTTGGGTTGTGGGGGGCAGGCTCATGTGTGGTTGCATCTGACGTCAGATGTTTGGGTCCTTCAAGCTGTAACAGGTTATTGCATAGATTTTGTGTTGCACCTGATCCAAATCTCCCCTCCCAGAGAGATTGTTTTTTACCAACACGATACTTTCCTTGTATCCAAGGAAATTCACGAATTGATGTGCAAACAAGCCATCGCAGAGATCCCAAACCATACATTGGGTTATATCCTCCTTCTAGCCCAGTCTGCAGACCTTCTCCACACACATCTGACGTGGACTCTGGCATTACTACAAAACCTAGGTTTCCTTATCAGTTGGGAAAAATCCATTTTGACACTGGCTGAACATATCGAATTCCTGGGGTTAGTGATCGATTCAACCTCACAGACGTTACAACTTCCAGCATCAAAATAGCTAAATATCAAAAAATAAATCAGACACATTAGCTGTTCCCCAGCTCTCCCTCAAACACTTGGCACGAGTCATCGGACTTCTGGCAGCTTCCATCCAAGCCATATTCCCAGGCCTGCTCCACTACCGAGCTCTTCAACGGTTACAAGCCTCTTACTTCAGAGGCGGGGCATCCTACGAAGACATGGTAACACTAGACAAAGAGGCGAAAGACGAGCTTCATTGGTGGCTTCTCCACATGGAAGCGTGGAATGGATGCGCTATCTTCGGAACAATCCCAGTCCTGATCATAGAATTGGGCGCGAGCTTGCACGTTTTGGATGCTCGTTGTGGAGATACCTCAACACGAGGCAGATGGTTGGACCTGGAAGTGACGCTGCATATCAATTGCTTGGAACTTCTGGCCAGATCCTTTGCCATACACAGCCTATCTCCGACTCACTCTCAATGCACAATTCTATTGAAGATGGGAAATGTTTCCGCAGTCAGATACATCAACCATCTAGGAGGCATGAAATCCAAAGTTCTGGTGAACATGGCACATGATTTCTGGCAATTTTGCCTTATGCGCAACATCTTGGTGACAGCGGAATATATTCTCTACAACACCACAGCGGATTGATATTTCAGACATCTCAAGGACTTCAGCGATTGGCAGCTGGACCCCTTGACTTTCAGGAAAATTATGGACACTTGGGGACCTCTGAGAATAGATCTTTTTGCCTTGAACACTCACCTCCCTCATTTTTCAGTTGGAGACCAGATCCTACGGCTCTAGCAATGAACGTCTTCTTTCAAGATTGGGCAACGATTGGGCAACGGAGACAAATTATGCATTCCCCCCATTTGCACTGATTCTCCATTGCCTTCTGCAACTGCGTCGCCAACAGAGCACGTTGGTACTTGTGATCCGCCTATGGTTGTTAAAACCATAGTTTCCTCATCTTTTTGAAATGGCGATAGACTTCCCCCGCCTTCTCACATCATACGATTCTGTCCTCCAGGAATCCGGATGGACAATTTCACCCATTAATCCTCCAGGGTCTCTTTCGACTTATGGCTTGGCTGATTTCAGGGGCCCTTTGTCAATCGAGGGCGTTCCGCAATCAACTCTCAGACTTCTCAAGAATGCATTGGGCATCCGGCTCGAGACAAGCTTATAAATCTGCTTGGGATGCATGGAATGGCTGGTGCTTGGGAAGAAATCTGGATCCCTTATTGGCTGCTTTGACAGCCATCTTGCATTTTTTGACTTCCCTTTTTGAAGCAGTTAAACTGTACCGCAGGTTAACCTTTACCGTTCGGCGCTTTCCACTGGACATCACGGCATCAATGGTGCCCCCATCGGACGACGTCCCTTTGTCTGTCATCTACTACATGGAGTACTTTTTTCTCACCCTCCGTTACCTCGTTATTCTTCGCTCTGGGATGTTTCTCTTGTCCTCCATTTTTTAGCTTCATGGCCGGAGAATGCTTTGTTATCCCTCAAACAACTGTCGGCAAAATTAGTCAGGCTTTTCTGCCTCATCTAATGCAAAAGAGTCTCTAATGTACGAGCTCTGAACACAGACGCTCGTTCATTTACACTGGAAGGCGTCCTTTTTGATATCTCTAGAAGGACTAAGACCTCTTGTAAGTCCGTACTACCCGGCATTTCCAGAGAAGCCTCTCCTTTGCCAAGTGGCATGTCTACGGGAATACGAACTCTGTACGGCTTCGCTCTGAAATCCTATGAGACCTCAATTATTCATCTCCTTCCGCAAACCATACATTTCAGTATCATCTCCTTCTCTGGCCAGAGGGGTCAAATTGATTATGACATTGGCCGGCATTGATACTTCCATATTCTCTCACCATTCTGTATGAGGAGCTATGGCTTCTAAAGCTTCTGCGGTAGGATGCCGACTAGAAGATATTTTACAAGCTGCCGATTGGACATCGGAATCTACATTTCGAGATTTTTATTTTAAGCTGATTAAACATTTTGCTGGAACGGTTATTTCACAGCTTTAAACTAGCATAATAATAGCCTCTGTATCTTAATAAAATTACCAGATTTTACTATTTACATGATTTTATTAACGATACGTAGGCGAGTATTATCCCTCCCACCCTTCCTTGGATGGTGGTGTAACCTGGGTAAGTTACATACGGTAAGTTTCTTTGATTCGGGCTTGTTCAATGTTAAGGTGATTTAGGTTTGAATCTCTCATGTCTGAATCCATCTCCAACAATATGTTGACTAAATACAATTTTAAATCAGATATTGCCTATTCATTCTACTCTTTCTTACAGCTTGACTTGGAAACCCTTTTGCTGTTGGCATTATGCCCTTATTGAAGTTCCTTTTTCAGCTGGATAGTTGTACATGTTCGGGATCGCTAGAAAGAGGAAATAGTTCAGGAAATACCGCCTATTATGCTGGAGAGTGGAACCCGGTTGGCTGTTGGTTGCCATGGAAGATATATGTTACTGACTGTTTCCTGTGTTGATTTCATTGTTAAAGTTTCCTTTGCTGCTGAGGGAAATAAAGAAAGAGTGCAGCATAATACTCACCTCTGTGTCATTAATAAAATCATGACTTTACGTCATGTATATAGTAAAATCTGGTAATTTATTTGTATACAATGTCTGAAATTTATCGATTTTGCCATATTATGTAATTAAAAAATAAAAGTGGTCTGTTCTGCCTTTAAATGTATACTTAATATTAAAACCCCCCAAATGATTTCTTACCTGAATCGGAGGTACAAGTCATATCAGTGATATCAATTTGTCCTTGAACAGTCCAATGTACGTGACTTGAACATTTACCGGATTGCTTAATAAAAACACAAAAAAGCTGATTTACCATATTTTGGAAAATATTCTATAGCTTTAAATTGTGCGGCCTTTACTATAAAATGAACATTGTTATTTTGGGTCTCTAACTTCCCATCTGTCCACTTCTTTTGTCCACCCCACGTTGCTCTTAAAAAAATTAAGTAAAATAAAGACTACTCCTCTGCAGCTGCCCACTCATCTTTTGAAGATGTCAGTATGACTGCTGACATATTTCACAATCCCGTCCAATCCAGTGCTTCTTATAGAACAGCAATGAATTGAAAACAGGAATTTGTGGGAAAACGTCATGCTAATCCCATCAAATGCTGCTATCAGCAGAATTCGGTATAATTCGGCAGAATTCCAGAACTGAGTTTCACTTGGTACCAGTATTTTGGATGCAAAATGAGAAATGTGAAATAGTACTTCCCAGGTTTAGGGGCTGAGCTTTGAGCGCCAGGAAATCCTTAGATTTTTTTTTAGACCTCTTGAAGATAGTTTGATAAAAAAATAGGAGGACCTGTACCATAACCACTATAATAAAATAAAATCACAGATCACATCCAATTTGTGAATTTAGATCAGATCACTTACCCCATTTATATCAAAGCTGCATTCTTCTGAGCTGGCATTTTTAAAATGGTGTTTGGAGCAGTTGGTTTGTTTTATAGTATAGTTTATATGAAATTTCCATCCACTCACCACCTAAGAAATGGACAGAGTAGAGAATCTAAATGTAATGTTTTGCTTTTTTTCTTCAGCCTTCTGTAATATTTTGAATTCACTAAGCCAATCTGATACTGTTGTATGTTCAATTTGTCTTAATTATACTCTTGCCAGTCACAAGGGAGTTTTTTTAATAAGTGGTCTATAGTGTGTGTGGTTCATCTATCTACTCTATAAGCGAGGTCTGACTTTTTTCACTGCTTGCCTACAGGCTACTGTTGTCACACTTAGTTAGCAATTAAAGGGCAACTGTCATTAAATTTTCACTTCTCGTTTTTTAAAAGGTCATTACATTTAATGAAACTTAAGGATATATTTTCAATTTATGTATACTGACTTTTTAAAGAAAATGTAACTTTTTTATTTGGGTAAGTAGACACTCATACAATACTTGTACCTGATCAACTGCTGTTTAAACTAACTCGCCTGCTACAGCGATTGCTCTAAATTGAAACTTCAGCTGCCAGGTAAGTTTGGTTGAGCAGCAGTTGGTCAGATAACAGTACAGTCTGTAAAAATAAACTGAAGTAAAAATGTGATGACAGTTGTCATTGAAGAGTGGAACTGTAATAGTTTTTTTTTTTTTTTCATCTTTGTTGTATTAAACATTTTTCAAATTTTCACCAAAATGGAAAAAGAAAAAACAGGAAACATAAAAAAAGGTGAGATAGAATACCAGACAGCATTATCCAGCAACCATACAGTGTTTGTTAATCTGTTTGTTAATCTGTTAACAATTAGTCAATATTTGAACAAATAGATAGCAATTTTGCAGAATATATTATGCCATATAGCCAAAGCCTTTAGCCAACATTTCACTCTTGTAGTTTCATTATTCACATTTTACCATTTTAAACCACAATTAGTAGGTAATCTATGTCTGCATTAACCATGTCTTTACAGTCTAATATGGGGTTCAGAAAAACAAAACAAACAAACAAAAAACCCTGTTAGTGTATAATATCCACATAGAAGAGTGCTATAGTAGTCAAAGAGTATTGCAAAATAAAAAAGTTTTACGTAAACCACTTCTGTGTCCCACCTGCACCCAAAAGCAATCCCGGACCTGTATTAGTTATATCACTAGTCTTCTGAAGCCTAACCTTTGCATTAGCCTGTAAGTCCTCTTTAAAAAATTTACAAAAGTTCCCCCCTGCCATTGCATAGTGACCAAAGTTACTAGATGCTGGTAAACATTTGGCAGTGGACCTACTTTTTAACTCTCTACAAGTTACATGAAAATCTCACTGCTGCACCTTGTTTCTTTAAAACACATTTTTTTCCTTTAAATAACCATTACCTACATTCATTCTCTGTTTAGAAATGGCACCATAGTTTTGCTCAATGTAATCTCCAGTGTGATAATGCTCTAAATTAATTATGAACAGCTATATCTATTACTAATGTTTTGTGGCAGTATGGCAAATAAGCATCAAATATGTACTTCTATTTATCCAGTAAACAAAAACCTATGTGAACAAAACTCTATATATTGGGGTCGGCTTGTTATGCATTTGCTTAAATTCAACTGATATTTTTTAATTCTGCTATTTAGTAATTATATTTTTGTTTGTTTTATTTGTGGAGGGGGTAAGATTAATAGTGCCTAGCCCTCTTACACAGCTTCCAAATTGTGGGATAAGCAACAGAGAACTGTATATTTTGGAGGACGGCCACAATTCATATTCTGTGTGAGGTGCTGGGGTATGTGAGATATTGTGTGTGTCTCTCCCTATTTCTGGCCACTAGCTGCAATGTGTAGATGACAGGGAATATAACTCCAGTCATCCTGAGGCCGCCCTGGACTGTGGTCCAGGTATTGGTCCTGTGCAATGCCGGATATGTATCTATTATCTTGCTCAGAACAACATCTTTTTTTCCATGATCTACAGAGAAATGCCATCCGAGCAGATGTACACTAGCACATTCCATCCAGAAGGTAGCTCAGAGACCAGCAAAGCTGGGGGAAGGGTCTTGACTTAGCTAGGAGGCCGACACAGACAGTGTGCTGTATTGCAATTGGTTCTGGATTCAGTGGGGGGTGGGGGTTATTAGATTCAAATAAATAATGGACATTTTAGATCTGAGGGACCATTTTAATTAATCCTTACTTACCTGTTGGCTGTTGGTATGAATGCATGGGTCAATTTATACCATATTATATTCAAATTATTTACATGGGATGCTTTGAGTTCAAATTATAAAATAAAAACTAAAAACTAAATCCAGATATAATAGTTCTGCTTTAAGATTTTGCATTTCCAAATTCATCTACTCAATTTAAGCAGACTGTGTTATACCTAATCACTATTGGCACTACCATTTGCCAGATAAAGAGCTGTTTTTTTTTTTTGGGAGGTGGGGGGAGGAGGGGATGGGGGAGGGAAGGGTGTAATACAATGTTCTAGTGTTGTAGATAGCATTTAAATAGAGAACCATGGATGGCTGGATTAACGTAAACTGCTGTGCATACAAATAGTAAGCTGTGCCCTGCTTTTAGTTTGCATCTAGAAAGTATTTGCTAGATAATAAGTACTGCTAAGCATACATCCTTTAAATAGCAAGAATATATATATATATATATTGGCACTTTTGGTCAATTAAAATATATATATTTTTAATTAAACATTTTTTACTTAGAAACTTATAATTTCATTACTATTTCATTTGCAAACTCTTGCATTCAGTATACAGAAAATTTTGGTAAATTAATAAACAATATAATTGCAATGTTTACGACAAAATGCCTGCATTAAAGAGTGGGGTGAATTGGAAGTTTTATCAACTTAGAACAGAATTAAGATTCTCTTACAATTCTGTTATCTGTTTCCTACAATTCATGGTTTATTTCCAAGGAGCCAACTACAATATACTGTATTGGCGTCATACTTGACTCTGGCCTCACGTTTGAGCCTCACATCCAGTTTGTAGCCAAATCCTGTAGATACCAACTTAAAAACATAGCCCGCATCCGGCCCTTTCTTACATAGGATGCTACCAAGGAGCTTGTCCATGATTTCCCGCATGGATTATTGTAACCCTCTCATAATTGATCTTCCCAAAAGCCGTATTGCCCCGCTACAGTCTGTAATGAATGCTGCCGCCAGACTGATTTTCCTCTCTAGTCGGTCCTCTCACACCTCACCCCTCTGTCAGTCCTTACATTGGCTTCCTGTATCCTGTAGGAGTCAATTCAAAGTGCTAACCCAGGGGTAGGCAACCTACGGCACTAGTGCCATGCACGACACTCACGGTGTCTTTGCACGGCACTCAAGGCCGCTATAGCCAAACAGGCTCTGGCCTATCAGGAGTCCCAGTGAAACTTCAGATATCTGCTAATACGAAAAGGTGGTGAAGGACAATCCTCAATTTATGCATTGCAGTACGTAGAGGAAGTGATCTCAGATCACTTCCTCCCAGCACTTGTGAATGGAAATTCACACTTTAGTAGAGCAGCCTGCAGCTGCTGTTGCACCTCCTGTACCTGGCCAGCCTGGAACCCAGGGAAGCCACCCACACTGCTAGATATACACAGAAATGCACAATAACCTTCCCCTCATACAAATAATATGAACAGCCCACAAACAAACATACATACAATCAGGGCCGGACTGGCCCACCGGGATACTGGGAAATTTCCCGGTGGGCTGTTGGCACCTGGGGCCGGGCAGACACCTGGGTCTGCTGGCGGCCACTGGGGGACTTGTACTGGCGGCCGCTGGGGGAGCTGCGCTGGCTCTTCTCCCTAGCGCGCAGCTTAATGAGACCGGTGCCAGAATATGACGTCATAGTCAGCAGCGCGTGAGGGCGGGAGAGCAGAGCCAGCGCAGCTCCCCCAGTGGCCGCCAGTACAAGCTCCCCAGTGGCCGCCAGCAGACCTCCCCCAGCACGTATTAGTAATGTGTGTCAGTTTGTGTCTGTCTGTCTGTATGGTGTGTGTGTGTCTGTCTGTGTCATGGTGTCTGTCTGTATGGTGTGTGTCTGTCTGTCATGGGGTGTGTGTCTGTCCGTCATGGGGTGTGTGCCTGTCTGTGTCATGGTGTGTGTGTCTGTCTGTGTCATGGTGTGTGTGTGTGTGTGTGGCTCTGTTTGTGTCATGGTCTGTCATGGTGTGTGTGTGTCTGTCATGGGGTGTGTATCTGTCATGGTATATGTGTGTTTCTGTGTCTGTTATGGTGTATAGGTGTGTTTAAAAATAGTGTTTTTGCTCACCTTTTTTTCCCCCACGCAGCGTGCTGGTCTCCCCTCGACTGGCCCTGCCTCTATAGCTGAGATCATCAAGCTTGATGATCTCAGCCAATCCAATGCTTTGCCATAGGATTGGCTGCAAAACGCCACTCCAATCAGCATCTCCTCATAGAGATGCATTGAATCAATGTATCTCTATGGGGAACGTTCAGCACCTACAGAGTGTGGAGGCCCTGAATGTAGGTGCACTGACACAGGAAGCACCTCCAGTGACTGTCTGAGTGACTGTCACTAGCAGTGTCACTTTGAAGCAATGTAAACACTGCCTTTTCTCTGAAAAGTCAGTGTTTACGTTGAAAAGCCTGTAGGGACATGATATAGACACCAGCACCACTACATTAAGCTGTGTGTGTGCGTCTGCTAGTGAGTGAGCTTGCTTGCATGCGTGTGCCTGCTAGTGAGTGAGCTTGTGTTTTTATGTCAATGAGCTGATGTATATCTGTGAGATTGTTTGTCTATGAGGCTGTGTATCAATGAGCTTGTGTGTGTCATTGAGATGTCAGTGAAATTGCCTGTGTCTGCATGTGAGTATGCTTACTGTATAATTAAACGTTTTACCCTGAAAGGACCAATATTTTATATTAGAAAAAGCAATATATATATATATATATATATATATATATATATATATATATGTGTATTATATATCTATATTACTCAATCATCTGTCATGGCAAGACATAGCCTTACATATTACACGTGACAATATATGGCACAGTGACTTATGGGGCTGGCACAAATTTTTTTTCCAGGGCTGCTTTGTATCCCCAGTCCGGCCCTGCATACAATCCGCACAAACATAACCCGCTAACAATCCACATACATGTGCATTATCTTAATTAGTCCCTGGCCTTATGCCTATCCCATGCATGCTTAAATTCCCTCACTGTGTTAACCTCTACCACTTCAGCTGGAAGGCTATTCCACACATCCACTACCCTCTCAGTAAAGTAATACTTCCTGATATCATTTTTAAACCTTTGCCCCTCTAATTTAAGACTATGTCCTCTTGTTGTGGTAGTTTTTCTTTTAAATGTAGTCTCCTCCTTTACTGTGTTGGTTCCCTTTATGTATTTAAATGTTTCTATCATATCCCCCTGTCTCGTCTTTCCTCCAAGCTATACATGTTAAGATCCTTTAACATTTCCTGGTAAGTTTTATCCTGCAATCCATAATAGTTGTTAGACCATAAAACCCCTTTGAAGATCAAAGATGCTTTCAGTGTCAGATAACACTTTGTAAATTCATTCATAATTTCCCTCTATTTCATTCACCCACACAAATTCTTTTTTTTTATTTATTCTTTTTTTATTGTCAAATTTATCACCATAATTACATTATACAAAAAAGTATTTAAAAACATTCAAATTCATACACATAAACACAAAGACAAAAAGGACAAAAAAAAAAAGAGAAAAAAATAAAAAAATAAAAAAATAAAAAAACAACCCTCCCCCCCACGAGAGTTCTACAGACTTCCAACTTCTCTATCTCATTTCAAATGATATTAATATTACATTTGTAGTAATTTTTTTTCCCAATTTTCCCATAGGCTCAAATTATCATTCAGAAGCTTGCAATGATCCTTCTCCATTTTAAGTTGGTAAACCAACTGTATTGTTATTAATTTGATGTTAAAAGGGGTATCTCCCTTCCAATTTCTTGCTATTATTATTTTACAGGCCATTAAACAATGAATAATTAGGAATTGATTTATTTTATTTTATTTTGGCCATTGGTAGTGTAATAGCATTATTTCAGGTTTTAGAAATATTTTAACACCGCACAGTGTATGGATGATAAATTGAGCCCACTGCCATACAACAATCACTTGTTTACATGACCACCACATGTGGATATAATTTCCTTTTTCCTCTCTACATTTCCAACACTTTATATCCATAGATGTATCAAATTTAGCTATTTTCGTTGGCGTCATATACCATTGATTAGCCAACTTGAAATGTGTTTCTATCAATACAAAGGAGTGGACATATTTATTGATTTTTTGTAGGGTAGATAACCATTCAGTTAATTCTATATTTATTTTTAATTCAGTATTCCATTTTTTAATAGCACTGGGAAGGACAGAATCATCCATTGGGTCCAACATTCTAACACATCTAGAGAACAGCTGCTTTGTTTTATTCTGGTATAAGATTGATTTTAATATACCATACATCTTACCCTCTTTTACTAACTCAACTTTCTCCAAATAATGTTTTACTCTAAAATAGGTATATACATCTTTAGCAGAGATCTTAAACTCCTCTACCAACGTTTTATAAGGTTTGATTTTACCCTCTTTGGTCAGATCTTTTAAAGTATTTATTCCTTTTTCTTTCCATAGTTTTAAGGAAATACTCTCCATGTTTAGTTCTATTATATCTAAATTTTGAAAATCAAATATTTTATTTACCAAATCAATTTTTTTCCTTATTTTTTGCCATATTGGAGTGATCTGTCCTAAAATGTATGATCTGGATAGATTGCATTTTTTTGTATTCCAGACTAACTCTAGGGTATCTCTTAATTGGCTAGATTCTAATTCTGACCACCACCATACTTCCTCTTTATTTTGTTTTATCTGACTAGCCATGACATGCGTAATAATCCCTGCTTCATAATATTTTCTTATATTTGGATATCCTAAGCCTCCCTTCTTTATTCCTCTTGCTAGTACTCCATTTTTAATTCTGTTTTTTTTCCCTCGCCATACAAAATTAGAAAAGGCCTTGTTGATCATTGTCAGCCATGCATTCGGGATTTCTAATGGGAGCATTCTAAATATATAGATCCATTTTGGCAAAACGTATGATTTCAGAATATTTATTTACACAAATTCTATACAATTTAAAAAACATAAGTGTCAGGGCTTTCATTTTATCCCATATTTTTTTGTCTCATTATTTCATATGACTAAAAGCAAAAAAGTTTAAAATGTAAATAAGAAATCTTTTCACAGTTTTTACTATACAAATGTGTGTAGACAATTATTTTATCTACAGTAAAATATTACAAAACAGATTAAAGGTGTACTCCAAGCTTAGGATCACTGTAGTGGTTATGATTTGAAGAGCACACGGACTCTCATCTGGTTCCCTACCAGGTGCTAAGGGTCCTTGTAGGTCTGGTGTCCTGCTTCTGGCTTCTGCACTAATGTCATCCCTATTCACTGGCTAGGAGCGTCAGCAAATGAATTAAACTCAGTGCAAATAAATATGCAAAGAATAGCCAGCTAGAAACCTTTGTTCCAGGCTGCCTAATGATGCCTCAATTACTCTACCAGATATGGAGTTACACCTCGGGCAGCGAAGAGTTTTAACTAGGTATGTGCAATGTTTCACAACAAAACATTACACATAAACTGCAGACACAACAAAACACTAACGTGGTCATGGTGCTTGGGGTAACCCTTTTATAAATGTCAGCTGATTTCGAAAATTTCTCATGAGCTTCAGGGATTTATTCATTTTAAAAAGGTTAGAAATTGGTGGTACCAATTTCCCTGTGGGCTTGGACCCCTTAGGTTACAAATAGATTAGAATAGGAAAGAAATCCCAAAAGTCAGATTTCTATATAAAGGGAACAAATCATTGATGGATAAGAAACCTAGTTATAAATACTTAGTGGGAAATAGATACAATTTAACAAAAGGAATTTATTTAACAATGTATCCAATGGCTTATTAGACTTTAGTTCTCATTGCCAAAGAGACTTTAAATGATATAAAGTATTCCTAGTCTTAAAAATTTATTAATGTTATCCATTTGATTAAATAAATCATTGGACTTATTAGGAAGATAAGGACAGTATTCATAGTTAACACCAAGTCTCTTTCTAACTTAATGGAAACAAAGCGACTTGTTCTTGTGATTTTAGTACTAAGGAAGGTCAGAGGTCAAAACCTGTTTATGTCTTTTTCTTTATCAAGGAATTGGAGAATGAAATTGCCAGTGAGCTGGGCAGCAGGAGCTTTGACAATATGTCTCACTAAAATACTAGCTGCCTGTCCAAGGCTGCTGGGATTAGCAAACTGTGTGTGGTAACACCAGATGCAAAAGCTGCAAAGAAATTATATTACCAAGACAGTATTACAGCTGGCCCATTGACAGCCCAGAGAGACAGCCCTACACACAGTAACAAATATATTCATCACCAGAATGAAACATTAAAAAGAGTCGGCAGGGACAGGGTCTTTGCACAATAATAACGTCAGTGAGATGAAGTAGTCATGGTGTTTAACCCCTTAAGGACCAAACTTCTGGAATAAAAGGGAATCATGACATGTCACACATGTCATGTGTCCTTAAGGGGTTAAAGTAAACGTTTATGGTCACTGAGGGAGATTTAGAAGTGGGTAGCTCATTAGTCACTGTGTAATACAGTTTAGAAGAGGTCATTTATTTGTTTTAATGAGGGTGAGGGGAGGTTTGTGCATTATGCACAGGGTAAGTTAGTGTTTACATTAGAGGCAATCTTGGAGTCTGCTTGATCACTGTATAATATAGTGATGGAGGCACAAGTTTTTCCAAAATTGATTTGGGAAAACTGGGAAAGGGTGAACGAAGGTGACGTCCATTATCTATCAATTTACCTTTGTATAACACATCAGTCACTCAATGGGTTACTACATTTTAAGTGAGAATGGGGGGTGGGGCGGGGGATGTTTTTTTTTTTCTTACTGCCAAAGTTCCCCCTCGCTCATGATTGCTGTGGCTATGGCAGAGTTGGCTATTTGCCATTTACTGTTAGTTTTTAGTGATGTCCACGAACTCCAGTCAGCAGACACATTCCAGCCAATCAGCAGCAGACCCTCCCTCCCAAATGGATGCTGTCCAGGAGGTGGGAGGGTCTGGGAGGGAGGGTCTGCTGCTGATTGGCTAGAATGTGTCTGCTGACTGGAGTCCGCGGTGAACCGTTCGTGGCGAACCATTCGCGAACCGTTCGGCGAACCGTTCGGGACATCACTATTAGTTTTCAATTTGCTAGAATTTAAACTTTGATGAATATTGGTTACCTTTACATTTCATTTTTAAATGGGGGGTCACAGGAAATAATGTTGTCCATTTAACAGGTTTTCCATTAAGGATTCCACAACATAACAATTAGTTACATACTTAAAGGGACACTCCAGAACCTTAACGCTATTTAGCTTGCTGAATAGCTTTATGTGTGATGAGTGTGTCCTCTTTTTTATTTTCAAAAAAGTGCAGATTTTAATTAAAAATTACACTTTTATAAATTAAGCTGGTTACGCCCTCTTGGCTTTCAAGCAGACAATAGGTTATGTTACGTCCTGGTGTGGTTTGCTCAATGGAGTTAAACTCAAGATAATTATTATTCTTGGTATTTATATAGCGCCAACTTATTCCACAGTGCTTTACAATTGAAGGCAGAAATGTAAAAATAAAAGGGACATTTACAATCTGATAGAGGAACAATAGGTACATGAGGACGCTGCTCAGACGAACTTACAGTCTAGAGCAGGCCTGCACAAGCTGTTGCCCCCAAGATGTTTTGAACCAGAACTCCCATGATCCCTGGCTATCAGCCATGATGTCCTGGTTATCTGTTTCATAAAAAGAAAACATGGGCATTGGCTATCTGTTTCATTAAATAGGTTATGGGCGTTGCCTTTCAGTTTTATTCAAAGAATCATGGGCGTTGTAGCTCAAAACATCTGGGGGGCCGCAGGTTGTGTCTACAGAAAGGGCTGCAATTGCCCAGAGCACCTTGCAAAGACAACTAATTGAGATGCACTGGAAAATCTGGGATTTGACATCCACAGAAAGTCTGAGCGGGTTTAGAAGGGGAGGGATTGCGAAGGCAGCAGTCAAGAGAGCTGCAGCATTCACACGCACTTTTCAGATACACCATGAATGAAAAATGCATAAATTAATGCATGCAAGTTTTAATTTGGGTATATCTATTGAACAGTTCTTTTTATTAATTTTGTATTTCGGCAGTGGAGTGTCCATTTAAGTTAGGACTTTTATCTTCAACAATCAACGGTACCTGGAGTTGGAGATGGTCTATGCTAAAAGTTATCTATGTTATTAGGATAAACTTGCCTGGGAGCACTTAGGTTTGCTCATGCAGAGCCCTTTGAGTATAATAAAACCCAACATCACTAATAGCTATTGCCAAGCAACAAGCTCCGTCCTACTGCAACATCTTCTACTGTAATTTCATTATTTTTGACACAATTCTGTTTCAACCAGCTTTATGTGGGTAAAAAAACAAAACTCTCCCTTCAGAAATGCTTGTGTGTTTAATTTATTAGTAAATCATATTTGTAACATAACTGGGATACAGCATCTTACATATCAGAGGTGTTTATTTGTGACTCCCCGGCTTCTGTGTCACATATTTCTCATTCTACTGTTGCTGCCTGATAGTGAATTATGGGAACTATTGAACAACAACAGCTGACATTTTCATTATTCATTATTTTTAGTTTTTCCGTTCCAGCTGCCTACTATAATACTGACATGCATCTGCACAACATACTACAAAAGGTTCAGTTTTACTAAATAAGATATACAGACCTGACGCCAGGCATTTAATACTTTCTCCAAAGAAAAATGAAATGGATGGTTTCCCAACTTGTTCATCCTGTCGATTGATAACTGGACCATTTCAAGTACAACCGTGTCATTTGGATCAGTAGATTTTAAGCTCCCCACAGCTTCCCCAGTTACTGAAGCATCTAAAGCAAAGATATTGTAAATTCATCATTAGTGCACAGAAGCTTGCAGCTTTTTGGCGATTCTATCATAAATGATTCCTGTCCATCTTTCAGCCCGGGGATTGCATGTGGTCCCCAAGTGTTTTTGTGCAGCCAACTCCTTAAAATCCCACAGGTTCTGTTCAATTATATGGTTTTATTTGGCCTATCAGACTATGCTTTTCAGGGCACAAAAAAAAGTTAAAATATATATATATATTTGTGTTCGGGCATAATGCCGTAACGAGTTGCATGGTAGGTATATGAGTGATACCTCATATTTGACAGGTCGGTTGTGATGTGACGGAAACCAACAATGCAGTAGGCCTGTAATAAAGAGAGCCCACCCTAAGAGTAATATAACAGATGATGTGTTTAGAGGGAGTGGAGGGAGGGGCATGCAAATTACCAGTCCAGTAACGGTATGGGAGACAGGATGGGAGTCCCTTAGAAGGGGACCCAAGCCCCACCCACAACTACAGGCCCAGCCTTGAATATATATATATATATATATATATATATATACACACACTGCTTAAAAAAAAAAAAAGAAAGGGAACACTTAAACAACACAATGTAACTCCACTTCTGTGAAATCAAACTGTCCACTTAGGAAGCAACACTGAGTGACAATCAATTTCACATGCTGTTGTGCAAATGGGATAGACAACAGGTGGGAATTATAGGCAATTAGCAAGACACTCCCAATAAAGGAGTGGTTCTGCAGGTGGTGACCACAGACCACGTCTCAGTTCCTATGCTTCCCGGCTGATGTTTTTTGAATTTTCCCATGCTGTGTAAAATGACACAGAGCACTGTGATTGGATGGATTTCAAGCCATCCAATCACAGTGCTCTGTGTAATTTTACACAGCGTGGGAAAGTTCTTTTGAATTTTCACCCACTGTGTAAAATGACACAGAGCACTGTGATTGGCTGGCTTGAAATCCATCCAATCACAGTGCTCTGTGTCATTTTACACAGCGTGGGAAAGTTCTTTTGAATTTTGAAGATTTTAGAAAAAAGAAGACATCAAATGGTAAGTTTAATTTTACTTTACAGGTTAGTAATTTTATTCCCCCCTCACTATTTTTTATGGTGAGGGGGGTAGGTAGGGGACTTTTAATTTGGGTGGGGGGGTGGGTGACTAGGGGCTTGGGAACCCCTAGTCACCTTTGATGGTGGGGGGAATTTGACTTAGGGCCCCACCCGCCACCCAGGGGTGGGGGCCAGGGTGGAGTACAGTAGGTCCCCCCCCCCATTATCATTTGGCCCCCACCCGCTGCCCAGGGGTGGGGGCCGGGGGGGGGAGGAGAGTTGGTCCCCCCCTCATTATCATTATGGCCCCTACCCACAGCCCAGGGGTGGGGGCCTGGAGGGGGGAGGACAATAGGTCCCCCCCTCATTATCATTATGGCCCCCACCCACTGTGCAGGGGTGGGGGCGGGGAGGACAATAGGTCTCCCCCCTTATTTTACTTTAGGGCCCCCACCCGTCGTTTTTTACAGTTTAGCGGTATAGCGAGTAGGGGCAGATCATTTACTAATACTAAGTAATCTTTACTTAGTATTAGTAAATGTGGCTGAAAGACCAATTTAGGTCTTTCAGCCTTTTAGTAGATAACTCCCTGATACTGTGGGAATTAGGGAGTTATCTACTTAGCGCCTGCAAAATGCAGCCACAGCACGAATAGGATCGGAGTTTCATTCATTCATAAAGTGCCAAATTGCGTTCTAAAACAAACGAACATACTGTTCTCATTCAGTTAGAACGCAATTCGGCAGTTTCGTCTAAAATGACAGAAAGCATCGTGGGAACACAGAGGGAAGGTAAGAATTGTGGGAAAATTGCTCTGACCAGCGGAAATGAAGTACACTTTGGTTCTCCGCTGGTCAGAGCTGGTAAGCGGATGAAACCTCCATAAGGCAAAGAGTCCCTACTTTGTCTTATGATTTTAAAGAAAACTAAAGAAGACAGGAAGAAAAGAAGAACAGATCCTGAGAGAGGAGGAGAAGAGGAAGAGATTGAGGAAAGGTAAGTTCGGCATGACAGTGCCGCTTTAAACATAATAATATAACTATTACTATTTTAATGCTGCCACCACAAAAACAATTCATAAATGGGGTGCCTTGGTCCCCCAGGTAAACTTAATAATAAAAACCCCAAAAATACAACTTAGCACAATATTTAAGAAATTGCAAAAATACTAATTTGTCTCTTCAGGTAACGTGATTCTTTATCAGACAAAGGCAGAACTTAATAAAGGGATATTTATTATGAGCAAAAAATGGTTTATTTACACCAACAAAAGGGATAAAATAACAGAAAGCACTATTCACTTACTCAGCTCTTCAAAATAAATACTTCTGCCCCAGGGGGTCTCTGGTAGGAAAGATGGTGACTCACTTAGAATTAGATTCTGGCCCCTCAAGCAAGTACAGGGCACTCTTCAGTATCACTAGAGATATACCCTGTGGATAACCCTGCCTCACCAAGAGGTGGAGTTAAGGCCTAGCCATAGAGACACTAAGTAACCACCCCCTTGTGTCCAGACCCACATCAATCCAAATGGAAACATTTGGTTCTATCATCTCTTATGTACCTGCTACAGAAATAATGATTGCATCTATGAATTTGTTATTATGTTTTCATTCCATAGATATGTCACACTTGCGACCCAATATAGCGGACATCAAAATCCCTTCCCCTATGATTAAAGAACGCTATAGTCACCTAAACAACTTTAGCATAATGAAGCAGTTTTATTGTATAGAATTAGATAATGCCTCTCAGGTTTCCCTGTTGCCATTTAGGAGTTAAATCACTTTGTTTCTGTTTATGCCCTTGACACACCTCCCCTGACTCTGATTGACAAAGCCTGCATGAAAAAAAAAACTGCTTTCACTTTTAATCAGATGTAATTTACCATAACAATTTTATCTCTTGCTCTGTAAATTTAACTTTAATCACATACAGGAGGCTCTTGCAGGGTCTAGCAAGCTATTAACATAGCAGGGGATAAGAAAATATAAATTAAACAGAACTTGCAATAAAGAAAGGATAAACTTTAGATGACTCTTTACAGGAAGTGTTTAGGAAGGTTGTGCAAGTCACGTGCAGGGAGGTGTGACTAGGGTTCATAAACAAAGTGATTTAACTCCCATATGGCAGATAATTGAACAGTGAGACTGCATGGGCATGTTCTATACACCAAAACTGGTTCATTAAGCTAAAGTTGTTTTGGTTACTATAGTGTCCCTTTAAGTTATGCCAAACATGTTTGGGCTTGTTTAGAAGATGGCGCTTGTCACATTCCAAATATAACAAAGAGGAGGCTTAATTATTATTCTGTGGGTTAATATTAATGTTTTTGTCTTTTGGATATGATACTGGAACAAGGCTAATGGCTGTTAACATATCAAAGAGATTGGTTCATCAATTAAGAGGTACAGGCCATATGGCTGAAGCCATACATTCAGGCTTTACAAGTGTAGCATCTAACACCTTGCAACGCCTTTGATTAATCACAGGATAGAACTTTCCCTTTTTACATTCCTATGCAAGTTACATTATCCCTTCTGTCAACTGACCTCTTTGGGGGTCAAAGCTTCAAAGAGGAATTAAGGCAATAAACCTAACATACAATCAAATCAACCCCTTTTGACATTGGCAATACCACTGCTACCAGGCAGGCACTACACAGATTACATTAAAGGACAATATTCCAGAGTGCAATAATGAATTATGCACCCTGGCCGTGACATTAAGTTACCATGTTTTTTTACTAGGGCAATTCTGGAGACAATCTCAAATATCTGTTTGCCTGTGATTGATGTTTACTTTTTTTTCAGCTGGTTTTGGAGAGTTGCTTTCATCTTCAGAGAAAAGTCATGATATCACAGGGAAGATTAATAGCAGGCATGGTCATTGATGTGTGCCCAGACACACTTTAATGGAGGCTGTGGCGAAAGGGACCTCACCACTGGGTTTTGGAGGGGACTGATTGCCAGCCTCATGCCTTGGGACTATGGCCCCTGGGAGATTGAACACTTTAAAAACAGCATTTGGGTCTTATGGACTTCTATTGGACTGTGTATGGCCCTTGTTAAACCTAAACCCCATGGTGATTTTATTCTGTTCGTGGGATCTGAGCGCTGTTCGGATATTGAGCGCTCAAATCCAAGCTATCTGGGGATAGGCTGAATGTGGGGGTTCTGTTCAGTATGATAGGAATTATGTATTTTTATGTGTTTTTACTGTTGTTGTAAACAGGGCCGGACTGGCCCACCGGGATACCGGGAAATTTCCTGGTGGGCTGTCAGCACCTGGGGCCGGGCAGACAGCTGGCTCTTCTTGCAGCCGCAGGGAGAGCTGGCTGTTGTGTCTCTGCTCCCCCTCCCCAGCACGCTGCTTTATGAGACCGGGGCCGGAATATGACGTCATAATCCGGCCCCTGTCTCATTAAGCAGTGCGCTGGGGAGGGGGAGCAGAGGCAGAACAGCCAGCTCCCCCTGCGGCCACCAAAAGAGCTCCCTATGCGGCCGCAAAAGGGCCAGCTCCCCCATGCGGCCGCCATCAGAGCTACCCATGCCAGCACACAGGTAGCAATTGTGTGTGTCAGTGTGAGTGTATGTGTGTGTGTGTGTTTCTATCATGGTGTGTCTGTCTGTGTCATGGTGTGTGTGTGTCTGTCTGTGTCATGGTGTGTGTGTCTGTGTCATTGTGTGTGTCTGTGTCATGGTGTGTGTGTCTCTGTCTGTCATGGTGTGTGCATCTGTCTGTGTCATGCAATGTGTGTCTGTGTCATTGTGTGTGTGTGTGTGTCATGTAAGTCTGTCTGTGTCATGGTGTGTGTGTGTGTCTGTATGTCATGGTGTGTGTCTGTCTGTGTCATGTAATGTGTGTCTGTCTGTGTCACGGTGTGTGTGTATCTGTGTCACGGTCTCTCTGTGTCGTGGTGTGTGTCTGTGTCATGGTGTGTGTGTCTGTGTGTGTCATGTAATGTGTGTCTGTTTCACGGAGTGTGTGTGTCTGTGTCACAGTCTGTCTGTGTTATGGTGTGTGTGTCTGTCATGGTATGTGTGTGTGTCTGTCATGGTGTGTGTGTGTGTCTGTCTGTGTCATGGTGTGTCTGTGTTTCTGTCTGTGTCACGGTGTGTGTGTGTGTCTGTGTCACGGTCTGTCTGTGTCATGGTGTGTGTCTGTCATGGTATGTGTGTTTTTACTCACCTTTTTCTCCCCACGTCGTGCTGGTCTCCCCTCGACTGGGCCTGCCTCTACGGCTGAGATCATCAAGCTTGATGATCTCAGCCAATCCGCACTGACACAGGAAGCACCTCTAGTGACCGTCTGAGTGTCTGTCACTAGAAGCAATGTAAACACTGCCTTTTCTCTAAAAAGTCAGTGTTTACATTGAAAAGCCTGCAGGGACAGGCTATAGACACCAGAGCCACTACATTAAGCTGTGTGTGTGTGCGTGCCTGCTAGTGAGTGGGCTTGCTTGTGTGTGTGTGTGTGCCTGCTACTGAGTGAGCTTGTGTTTTTATGTCAATGACCTTATGTATATCAGTGAGATTTTTTGTCTATGAGGCTGTGTATCAATCAGCTTGTGTCAGTGAGATTGTCTGTGTCTGCATGTGAGTATGCTTACTGTATAATTAAAAATTTTACTGTGAAAGGACCAATATTTTATATTGAAAATAAATAAATAAATAAATATATATATATATCTATAGATATATATATATATAGATATACGTATATATCTATATATATATATATCTATATATATATATATATAGATAGATATATATATATATATTTTTTTTATTTTTTTTTTGTTGCTTTTTCCAATATAAAATATTGGTCCTTTCACAGTAAAATTTTTAATTATACAGTAAGCATACTCACATGCAGACACAGACAATTTACACACAAAATCCTCCCCTCTGCCTGTGATATAAATTCTGAACACAATGGGCTAACGTAATTATCACAGGCAGGAAATACACAATTTTACACAATATTCATAACTGCCCTGTGGGCAGTACTATGTGTGTAAAATGTGCATAAAAGCAGAGTGTTTGATTAAAAGCTTCGGTTCTACTTCACCCTCAATTTGGAGTGCCGTCTCTTATTGGGGGAACTTGCTACAAGGGATTGCTATGCTAGTCATACTCTCTTGCTACATCACTACTAAGCTCTTGTAAGAGCATGTTCCTGTTTTTGCTCTCTGAAGGAGTCTACGGTGTTTATGGTGTCTGCTGGAGTGCTGGAAACCCTCAGGAAGTGCTAGGAGCATCCTTCAACGGAGGTACCCAGTCGGGGTGCCTGGTGATCCGTTACAGAGGCTCAATAGTGTCAACATGCGCACAGTAACACAATCTTATCCTTCTTCAGATTCCCACATGGAACACTGAATATTTTTTCCTGATCAAACATGGCAGTATTTACATATGGGTTAGAACCTCCCCTCACAGAAAGGACAGGAGAAGACACGAAATAGATCTCTGAAATTTGTATAAATAGATTCATCCCCTCCCCATCAGACATTTTTTTTCCTGTCCTTCACAGCAGTTTGGACGGAACCTGCTTTAGCAGGCCTAAATTTTTATTTTATGCTCAACAGGCCAATATATTTGTAGGCCCAGCCAGACTTCATTCTCTAAGTATTATTATTATTATTAATGGCATTTATATAATGTAAACTCTGCAGTGAAAAAGGCCAATCATTTGTTCTGTGCAGCTCAAGCAAATTTAATGTCATGACATGATTACGCTGTGTTTGCTTGTGACTTGTCTCTGGTGAACAAAAGGGCCAGGAAAGCATATTGTGCATGTGTTTGGAGCCTGCTTGTGGGATTGTGTGAGTTGAGTGAGCTAATTGGGGTGTATATAAGTTGGTTTTAGTTGTGTTGAGTTTGTGGCGTAGAGAGTGAGAGAGCGTGTGTGTATAGGGGGGGATGTAGCAAGTGTATGCATAGGGGCTGTAGTTTATGTGTGTATAGGGGCTGTAGCGAGTGTGTGTTTACGGAATGAAGTGTTTGTGTTTGGATACAGGGGATCTAGTGTGTGCATCCTGAGGGTGTGTCTCAGGAATGTAGTGTGTGGGTGGTGCAGCGTGTGTCTATAGGGAATCTATTATGTGTGTAGGGGATCTAGTGTGTGTAGAGGATTCAGAATGTGTATAGGAGTTCACAGGAAAGATTCAGCTAATCCACATTAAAATGGATGAGGTAAAAACTGGAAAAATGTAATCAGTATCCTGAGGTAAATGGGATCACAGTCTACTCTGCATGCACCAATACATACGCAAACCACATATATCCCCAGTGCAAGTGAAATATACTAGCCGTGTAAGGCTACTCCTCTACCTAGTATAGAAAATGGATAACTATTGGATTATCCAGATAGGTGCTTAAAATATTAATATACAAGCTGTATTAATTAGGCTTATTTATAGCACTTATGATAACCCTTTGTAGGTAAGTAGTGCACTGGAAAATAAACTAGTGTACCAAGGTAGACAAGGGGTTAAACCATAGTATTAGTGTTAAAAAACAGGCATTAACTAGAAGTTAAACCATAGTTCTGTCCGTATAAAGCAGCAAGTTAATAGTACCTTTGTTAACCCTTGGTAGGTAAATTGTGCACTGGAAAAGTATACCAGTGTACCCAGGTAGACAAGGGGTTAAACCATAGTCTAAGTGTTAAGTAACAGAGATTGACTCAAGGTTAGACCATAGTACTATCCAAGTGAAGCATGAATAAACATAGATTGGATAATAGAGTACTATAGTATTTTCAGTTGCAACCTAAAATATCCACACACAAAAATAAATTCCAATGTACAGGAAAGTGATATAGGAAATAGATCAAGCATAAGACAGTAAAGTGTAGTAAAGCCTCTCTCCCTGTTAAACTGACTGGATAGGTAGAGGAGTAAAAGAATAAAGGAGTGAAAAAAACCAAAAACTAGTGAGAGTGAGGCATGTCTATAAATAAGATTGACATCCTACAGTGCATAGTGATAAGTGCCCTAAACACACTCCAAACGAAACGCCCAACGCGTGTTTTGGTGCAGTACAATGTGTACCTTCGGTAGGGGCAGGTTTTTAAATCATCCACTTTATTGTGGATTAGGTGAATCTTTCCTGTGTTATTATTATTAGGGTTAAGCCCTTTGGACACTACCGGAGTGTCTACACTGGTGTAGAGATCCCAAGAAGTAAACTCTTGGGTATGTTATTCTTTTTATTAGCTGTGTATAGGAGTTATAGTGTGTGTAGAGGATCCAGTGTCTGTATTGGGGATGAAGTGTATGTGCCTGGAATGTAGGGTGTGTAAGTGATGCAGTATAAGGGATGTAGTGTTTATAGGGGATCTAATGTGTAGGGATCAGGGCTGGACTGGGACAAAAATTCAGCCCAGGCATTTAAAGGCAGTGCAGCCCTAGGAGGGGCGCAACCCGTGAGGTTCATGTTGTGACATCATCAATGACATTCATGCCTCTGCAAAGTGGGCATATATGTTTAATGCCCCTCAGGACAGCCCATGTGTAGTGTGGGGGGGATAAGGGATGATTGTGTGTGTGTGGGGGGGGGAGGTAGGAGATAGCAGTGTGAGATAGGGACAGGGGGACAGAGACTGTAGGGTTTAAGAGGGGTCATGGGGCTACAGGGTGTGAGTGGGAGACGTGGGGCTGCAGTGAGTGAGAGGGAGACATGGGGTTGCAAGAAGTGGGAGTGAAACACAGGGCTGCTGGGTGTGAGAGGGAGAGAGGGGCTACACGGTGACAGGTGGAGACATGGTCTGCTAGGTGTGAGAGGTGGAGAGGATCTGATGGGTGTGAGAGGTGGAGACAGAGTCTGCTGGGTGTGAGAGAAGGAAACAGGGTCTGCTGGATGAGGGGGCGGCATGGGGCTGCTGGTGAGTGAGGGGGAGACAGGGGCTGTTGGGTGAGAGGGGGAGACAGAAGTAGCTGAGTGAGAGGGGGAGACAGGGGCTGCTGGACATAGGGAAGAGGGGGACATGGGGCTGCTGGGTGGGAGGGGGGCAGGGGCTCTTGGGTGAAAGAGAGAGGGTTGGGTGAAAGAGAGAGGATTTAAAAAAATAAATAAATAAACAATAACTGTAAAGTTTCCTCCCCGTTTCTCTTTCTTACATTGAGCCTTGGAGGTAGGGGGAGCAAGGGAAGAACAATTTCCGTTGTGGTCCAGTGGACGAAGAATCTGGTCTACACCCCTTGGCAGGTGTAGACCATGTGCACAGGGCCTGCGCTGTGCATCAGTGTGCAGGCTGGTGAGTGAGATCTCTATGGGCCGGAGGTCATGCAGGACAAACTGTAATGGGCTGGCAGGGGAGATTCCCTGATCTTCTTGTCAGCCTTGGGTCATTGCCATCTCAGCCCACCAGGCATTTGCCCGGTTTGCCCGATGGCCAGTCCGGGCCTGGTAGGGATACAATGTGTGAGAGGTTTAGTCCGAGAGGAGTGCAGTGTTCGTGTGTGAGGGGTACAATGGGTGTGTGAGGGGTGCTGTGTATGCGTGATGGATGCAATGTGTGTGAGAGGTGCAGTGTGTGTTTAAAGTGTGCAGTATGTGTTTGAGGGGTACAAACAATTGGTAACACACTACACCGTGAGGGAGTGAAATCCTGCAAATCCTGTGTGCACATGTACAGGCCCATCTGAAGTTTGCCAATGAACATCTAAATGATTTAGAGGAGAACTTGGTGAAAGTGTTTTGGTCAGATGAGACCAAAATCGAGCTCTTTGGTATCAACTCAACTCGCCGTGTTTGGAGGAGGAGGAATGCTGCCTATGACCGCAAAAACACCATCCCCACCATCAAACATGGAGATGGAAACATAATGCTTTGTGGGTGTTTTTCTGCTAAGGGGACAGAACATTAAAGGGACGATGGACGGGGCCATGTACAGTCAAATCATGAACCTCCTTCCCTCAGCCAGGGCATTGAAAATGGGTTGTGGATGGGTATTCCAGCATGACAATGACCCCAAAGCACACAGCCAAGGCAACAAAGGAGTGGCTCAAGAAAAAGCACATTAAGGTCCTGGAGTGGCCTACCCAGTCTCCAGACCTTAATCCAATAGAAAATCTGTGGAGGGAGCTGGAGGTTCGAGTTGCCAAATGTCAACCTCAAAATCTTAAACACTTGGAGAGAATCTGCAAAGAGGAGTGGGACAAAATCCCTTCTGAGATGTGTGCAAACCTGGTGGCCAACTACAAGACACGTCTGACCTCTGTGATTGCCAACAAGGGTTTTGCCCCCAAGTACTAAGTCGAAGGGGTCGAATACTTATTTTACTCATGGACATGCAAATCAATTTATAACTTTTTTGACACATATTTTTCTGGATTTGTTGGGGGGGTTATTCTGTCTCTCACTGTTAAAATATACCTACCATTAAAATTATAGACCGATCATTTATTTGATAGTTGGCAAACGTTCAAAATCAGCAGGGGATCAAATGATTGTTATATTTGCTTGTTATGATATATATATATATCTCCTTATTTGGCCTATGATCATAGCTATACCGATTTAACATTGTGTTGGCCAATTAGGCAAGATACAATAAAGCCTGAATTTGGTGCCATCCAGTGTCTCATTTTAGGTATTACATTATCATTCCAGGATAGTAGGTATTTATTTGGATTTTTGGAGAGGGTTAAAGGTGTGGGTTATCTTTATTATATATATTTATTTATTTTTTACTATGATACCACTCTATTTTTATTTATCTTGTCTGTCTACTTGAGCAGTTGCAGGGTTTGAGGCAGTAGCACTAGCTATCTTTCAGGTAGCAATACCAGTAATTGCTTTGTTTCCTAATATTTGATTTGGGTTAAGCCCTTGACTGTCCTCGTTGTGCACTGGTTCCATACTATGCAAGTAATTGGCTTTTTTTCTAATTATTAAGTGAGTTAACTCTTACCTGTAGCTCCTCTGGCTAAAGTAAACTCTTACGAGATTCAGCCTGTTGGAGCGATGCAGTGTTAACAGCGGTAATGCTATGTGCTTGCGAGAGTAATTTTATGACAAG
Source organism: Pelobates cultripes (assembly GCA_933207985.1). NCBI lineage: Eukaryota > Metazoa > Chordata > Amphibia > Anura > Pelobatidae > Pelobates > Pelobates cultripes. The sequence goes on from OW240913.1 coordinate 113,242,868, forward strand.
ACACGGAGGCTCATATTGCATATCCCTTTCTTTACTGTCCACCAATAGCAGCAAAGGATATAAAATAATGAAAAAACAATGAACATACAGTAACATAGGCCCCTCCCTGCACAGGTCCCAGTATAATAGGCAGCACTTCCCTTTCATTTCCCTCTTTCTTTGCTGCTCCAAAGATAAGTACAGCTCACATTTTTTTCTCTGATAAGATTACTTATTTATTCTGTGAGTTATGGTTATTAATTTTGCTATTTATTGTCATTTATTATTCTATTGTTTCTTCTTTATTGACAGATTCAGTACTATTCTTTTATTTGATCCTATTAAGGAATCTTTTGTCCACAGTTTATCTATTTATGTTTATCACTATGTGTGTGTATATATATATATATATATATATATATATATATTGTTGTCTCCCAGGGTTCCAGACCTTCTGTGTGAAATAATCTATGTGTACACTCTGTTTGGCTTTTCTTTGATTTGCTCTTATCTCCTTTCGATCTCTTATCTCTTTTTTCTTGCCATCTCTCCTCTCCCTGTCCTTTGGCGCCATTTTGCGCTGCATTTCTCCGTTCTGTTCGGCTGTTTTGTGCATGAATCTCGCCAGTTCAGCTAAATTCATCCCGAGCACAGGCCGTTCGTTATTTTCACCGGCATATAGCAGCATGCGCCTATTTCCCACGTTCGACTAAATTGGTTTGTGCGGTTTCATCGTTAGTCTGTTTTATTCACACAAATTCATCTACTTTACCGAACGTTCAGTTCTTTTCTATTGCCGAATTCACTGTTTTTTGCCGCGAATCTCGCAAGACTCTCGGCGGCCATTTTCCGACTTCCTGTCTCTCGTACTACCTCGTGTGTGTCTGTGTGCCTCTGGTCTGGACCCTGATGAGATCCCTACCGTTCTCTTTTCCCTATAGTTTGGGTGACTAACCCTTACTACTCTGTAAACTTACCAATAGGAATATTGAGCTGCATCCACTATGCCCAAACCCAGGATGCCTACCAGATCACCACTCTCTGGGGTGATAGATGCCCCTTTACCTCTGGGAGAGACCCCTGTCATCTATGGCACACCACCTACTCTGGCAGATAGATCCACCCAACCGTAAGGGGACCAATTCTTGGCGCTACAGCGCTCGATGACATTATGGCAGCCATGGGGTCCATGTCCTCTACCCTCTCCCATACCATCTCCCAGGCCCTCCTGCCATGTCCTTTGGACGCGCAAATGTCGGGTTCCACAACGCCTCTTCAGCGTCTCACTGTGAACCTGTCTGAGGGGGCACCCAAGAAGGCGACCCATAAGTCCAAACACCCCACTGCCTCCAGAACTATTACGACTGGCGTACCTATGGTCGCCCCAGAAAGCATGTCCCACCCACGCAAAAGAGCCTTTGCTATGGAAATGTGCTAGAGCACAACCTGAGAGTGACTCCGACTCAGAAATCAGGTCAGGTGAGGAGGCTATGATTGAGTCAGATGACGGCTCTGATATTGAAACCGCTGAGCTGGGCCTTGACCTCCTTCCCTCTGCTCAGGCAGAGATGTCCGGAGGTGACGCTGCATCCCGCAACTGCGGGGTCCACCCTCTTGGATCCGTTGGGTGAACCTCTCTTCGACCCGAATGAACTGCACCATCCGAGGTCGGCAGAGTGGCTCCCAGCGGACCATGTAGCCAAGTACCTTGAAAATTGGGAACGACGCCCGCTCAGTAAAGCGGCACGGAACAAACTGAGGGCAGAGTGTCCAAGGCCTATGGTGCCAAATAAAGTTTGTGATACCCCTGAAGTTGATCCGAAAATGACCCAATTCCTAACTAAATTGGGCTGGAACCCACATAAGGGCCTGAAAGCATGCCAGGATAAACATTTAGACATATTTGGCTCACTGGCAAAACATTTCGAACTGGCGGAAGAGCTGGAAACCATATGGTTGACCCCAAAGACCTCTGTGGTTGGGTACAAAGGGCTATTTGTATTGTCGGGAGCGTGAACACCTCCCTCTCTATTGAACGGCGTAAAGCCATTTTGTTTAAGATAGAGCCTAAACTGGCCAACCTTGCACTAGCAGAGGCTGGGAAGGACGCCCAAGAATTACTATTTGGCGACTCCTTCATAAAAGACCTGGGACGCTTTGTGGGGGCATTTACGGCCCTTGACCAAGCCCAAGGCTCCATGAGACTGGTTTTTCAGGGACGGGTCTCCACCAGGGCTGGCAGATCCAGGAGACGTCCATCCGTCCGGTCCTACTTTCAGTGCCGTGGCTCGGGACGAGGCTTTTTTCAGCACCGCTCCAACTACCAGGAGACGAGTACCCGTTCCCCATTCTTTCCATCACGCGGACGCCCGTGGCGATCCAGAAGCTTCTGTGGTAACACCAGTTCCAGAAGTCCCTATGGTGAGTTTACACATACCTCATGTTTCTTCGCATGTTTATGTAGTGGGCAGACTCCAACATTTTTTCCCAGCCTGGGCACAGATAACCTCCGACCCCTGGGTACTAAACACCATTCGAGGTTTCCACACAGACCTTGTAGGGAACCCTGTAACTATCCCTCCTCCTCGACCGATCTGCTTCTCCCTCCGGGATCACAGGACGATCGACGATGAGCTATCCTCGCTCCTCGCCAAGAGAGCGATAGAACGGGCACCCCCAGGCTCCACAGGAGTCGTAAGCAATATTTTCCTAGTGGAAAAGAAGGGGCTGCCAAATGCGCCCAGTCATAAACCTACGCCCATTCAATGCTATGGTCAGGTTGCGCCATTTCAAGATGGAGGGTATCCATCTGCTGAGAGATCTACTCCTTCAGGGGGACTGGTTGGTAAAGCTGGATCTCAAGGATGCATATCTCACCGTGCCTATAGCCGAAGCATCCCGAGATCTCCTGCGTTTGCATTGGCAGACAGGGACTTGGAGGTTCACATGCCTGCCGTTTGGCCTGTCATCAGCACCATGGTGCTTCACAAAACTGCTGCGCCCAGCTATGGCCTGGCTACGCAGTCGAGGCATTCATCTAATCATATACCTAGATGACATCCTGCTCATGGCCCAGGATCGCTCCATACTTCTGGCACACCTGCGGCTGGCGATGGACCTACTCTCCCGTCTGGGTTTCATTATCAACCAGGAAAAGACGTGCCTGACTCCCGCCACTCGTATGGAATTCTTGGAATTCCTAGTGGATACAGAGGCGGCCACTTTGAGCCTTCCAAGGTCCAAGACTCGTTCGATACGCAAGGAGCTCCACAGAGCTCTCATACAGCCGCAACTCACCTTGAGGCAACTGGCGTGCCTCATCGGCCTCCTAGCATCCTCCATTCAGGCAGTGTTCCCCAGTCCGCTCCATTACCGTGCGATGCAATGCTTGAAAATAGCTCACCTGAGGGCCGGCGCATCCTACGCGGACCTGGTATCACTAGACACCGAGACAAAGGATGAATTGCGATGGTGGATCCTCAACCTATCTGCTTGGAATGGAAGGGCAATCTTCGGCTCCATGCCGGAGTTCACCATCGAGCTGGAGGGCTCATTGCGAGGGTGTGGCGACAGGGGTCGCTGTTTGGAATCTTGTTATAGACCCATTCGCCTCCTGACTCAACATCCAGCTCCCACAATTCTTCAGCTGGAGGCCGGATCTGGCGGTGGAGGCAGTGGACGCCTTCCTGCAGGATTGGAGCGGGGACCTCCTATATGCTTTCCCCCCATTCTCCATGATACCTCGCACCCTTCTACACTCTTGCAGATATCCGAACTGGTCATAGTGACCCCATTCTGGGAAACACAATCATGGTTCCCTCAGCTTCTCGGGATGACAGTGGATTATCCCAGACTGTTGCCATCCTCCCAGGAATTTCTACTGGATCCGATAGGGTGTTACCACCCTCTCCGGTTAGAGGGCTCCCTTCCACTCCTGGCGTGGCGGATTTCAGGGGACCCTGGGAGGCCCAGGGAGTTTTGGACACTACTAGACACCTACTGGCAGCGGCATGGGCTCCCGGCACTAGACAGGCATATGGGTCAGCTTGGCGAGCTTGGGCTGGTTGGTGCCTGGCTAGGGCATAGATCCCATTTCAGCCATTGTGACTACAGTCTTACAGTTCCTGACTTCCCTCTTTAAAGCAGGTAAGGCATACAGGACCATCAACCTATATCAGTCGGCCATCTCCTCAACGCATCAGGGGTTCGATGGTTGCCCGGCGGGCCAGCACCCTCTGGTGTGCCGGCTCCTCAAAGGTTCTCGCCTCTCTCGGCCGCCCAGACCGCGCTACACCGCGACCTGGGATGTATCGGTGGTGTTATCCTTCCTCGCTTCTTGGCCCACTAATTCCGCGCTCTCCCTAAGACAACTATCAGCCAAGTTGGTCTGTTTGTTTTGTCTCATCTCCTGTAATAGGGTCTTTGATGCCAGATCATATACCCCAGAAAGGGTTACATTCAATACCAAAACGCACCAAAACATCTATTAGGTCAAAATCTTATCCGAGTTTCCCCACTACACCGACGCTGTGTCCGGTGGCTTGCCTATGCGAATATGAGGATCGCACCAAGCTACACCCTTCCGCATCCTCCCCCCATCTGTTTTTATCTACCTCTCCGCCGTTTAACCCCGTAACTAGCACCACTTTGTCTCGATGGGTTAAATGGCTACTCTCTCAAGCCAGTATTGACACTGCGCTTTTTGGCGCCGACTCAATCGGGGGGGCCTCGGCATCTTCAATGATGGCTTCAGGCGCGCGCCTGGAGGATCTCATCAAGATGGCTGACTGGTCGAGGGAATCGTTTTTTCGGGAATTCTATTTTAGGCCGGTTCCTCATACGTTTGCGGCAGTAGTCGATCAGCTCTAGGCCGGTTCCTCATACGTTTGCGGCAGTAGTCGATCAGCTCTAGGCCGGTTCCTCATCCGTTTGCGGCAGTAGTCGATCAGCTTTAAACTTGCAATATGAGCCTCTGTGTCTTGTCATAAAATTGCATGATTTTGCTATTACATGATGAAAAGTCATGATTTTATTAAAGACACAGAGGCGAATATTGTCCCACCCATTTTATACTACTCAGGTTATGACTTTTTTGTTTTTTCCCGTATCATTTTTTTTTTTTAATTCTTTATTTTTGTAGTGCGTAGAGGTATAACAATGAGCATGCGGTACCCCAACGGCATTCCTCATGCTTTCAAGTAATAATTGTAACAATAGGGTACATGTTAATACGTGCACATTTTATATGTTAAATGATTATGAAGCTTGTCAGTCAGACTCAATAACTTGGTGGTGTTTAAACAGGCTTAGACAATGTAGTAACATCTTGAAATTTCAACAGGCTAAGGCTTACATCATAGTGAATACGTTACATTAAGCAGTGGGTGAGTATGTATATCTGCCTTTAGATAATTTTTGGCAGCTCACTTTCAGTTTGATAGATAATAGATGAAAGGTAGCAAAGTTGTAGCTATGCAACTACGTCTGTCTTATTGCTTTACTTTATCTGATAATAACAGTGGCTTAATATTTACGTAGCGTGTCATCGCTATACTATCTAGACCTCGTCTTGGTTATGCTGAATAGTGCAGAAGTGAGAGGCATATCTTTAATGTAGCAACTGCTGGATCGAGTAGTCATGACACGTAGTAGGTAACACAGAAGGATTGTGTTGCAGATTATGTTAGGGTAAGCAATGCTGACTACCGGGGAACGGGTAATGCCATTAAGGTTTTATCGTACCTAAGATTTTCATTAAAACAAGGTGCGGCCAGGCAGGGCGTCTTACATTCCGGTGTGACCTTTATATAAATACTGCTAAACCACAGTTAAACTATGTACAAGATTGTGTGCAGAGGGTGTGCAGGTTATTCTGTGACTGCATTTGTAGCGCTATCTGATGTAGTGAGTCGTGGCCTATCATACTTTTTGCTACTTATTCTGAATGGCTCGATGTCAGTCTCAAGTACCAGTTTAACCCTTGGGCTCCTGTTCTTTATGTTTTCACATCCTAATCTGCTCTGGTTTCGGCATGTGAAGACCTCTCCCTGCATGTTAACTGATGTTATGATCCTCCTCTTGGGTTGAAGGTTATACATTTTTGTTTCTCTCTGGACTATATTGCTGTTCCTGCTTTGGACTCTGTGTATAGTGTCGCATCTTCAGAAAGAGGGAAATGGAAGGGAAGTGCTGCCTACTATACTGGGACCTGTGCGGGGAGGGGCCTTTGTTACTGTATGTTCATTGTTTTTTCATTCTGTTTATATCCTTTGCTGCTATTGGTGGACAGTAAAGAAAGGGATATGCAATACTTGCCTCCGTGTCTTTAATAAAATCATGACTTTTCGTCATGTAATAGCAAAATGATGGAATTTTCAGAACCCGGTGGAGCTGCTAGCTAGAGCCCCTGGGTATTGAAGTGCCTGCGGGCTAGTGAAGTCGATCTTTGATCTTCCCACTGGTTTGCAATGGCTCAAAGCAAGGCCATTGCTTGGATAGCGCTGGCCATGCAAAGGCCAGCAGGGAGATCCTTTTATGTCCCTTCTCGACCATGGCCCATGGCCATTGCGGCTCACAAGGCATTTGCCCGATGGCCAAGTGCTAACCAATAAAGATATTAATAAGGGATATAAATATCACTACAAGCTATGCAGAGCATGGCTTTGCTCATTGGCTAATGCTCTCAAGCAATGAGCTAGTCCTACACTGCAAGGCCTAGCTCAGGTTAGCTTGCTTATGATCTCCTAAGTAAACTTGGAGATTTGTTTTGTTATGAACTACAATTTGTTTGATAGCCACTAAATGTTGATTTTATTCACAGATCATGAAAAGTAACCAAAGAAAAAAGGAAGAGTGGTAAAAAAAATAAAAATCTATGTTTATATATTTATGTATTAAATATTTAATAAATATATATAAATATAGATTTTTTTTATACTGTTCCTCCTTTTTCCTCTCTATTGGTTAATTATATATATTGTATATATTTTATGGTACACTGGCCCATTTTATGGCCTTTTCTGGTACTTGTGTTTTGTTTTCCCAAATGTTTTTTTGTAATTTTTTTTTTTATAGTTTTTTTTTTTTTACTTTGGAGACTGTGATGGACAATTTAATATTAAACAATTACTAATATTAACTAAACTGTAAAGAGGTACTTACGAATAGGGCCACTGCAGCTTTGGAAGATAATTTCACTTGTATTAAGCTTTCTGTTGAGTAAAACATGAGCAGAACACTTCTTTACAGCCTAGACAGATGAGGATAATTGGAAATTTGTTAAAAATTTAATTATCCAAAATAGAGTAATAGCATATCTGGGACTGGCTAAGTTATAAAACACAGTGTCTCCTTTCTCCAAAGTAAAAATAAGTACCTACATGAAAATTACATTTGAGCATCCACACAACCTCTTTCACATTTTCACATTTTTACTGATACATATGGGATTTTTTTTTTCACTAAACTTGTTTGCTAAATTTGTAGCAAATAAAAATGTGAATGGGATAATTTTTGCTAAAGTTAAACCCGACTGCGTTTGCTACATATTGCCATTTGTATTTCAGTTCACTACAAATTTAAGTTTAGTATATAACTTTGTGAGATAAACATGTGCAAATCAATGTTAAGAAGGATTTTGGTGGAAAAATGGATGGAAGTAGAGATTTGGAAATTAAATTTTTCCTCAGAATATGAGCTATTAGAAATGTATTTTGTCTGCAGTCTAACGTCTTATAAATCAAGGACATCATTTAGTAAAATTAAAACCAACACCAAACTAGATGATGGTTCTTCACGGCTTACCAGTTTGGTTGAAAACAAGTTGCATTCCTTCCAATCTTTGCCGCTATTTACGCTGCAGGCACCTTCACGTATTTCATAATCAACAAAATTACGTAAAACACCATCACTTTCTGGCTGTAAAAAAAAATATGTTTTCTTTAAATTCTACTTTTTTTTCTTAAGGACATAAATTAATATAGATATATAAAATAAAAATAAAAAAAACACTTTCCAGGGACCCTGGAAACCCTAATAACCACAATGTCCACACATTGGTTCCTCTTCTCCTCTCCCCTCACTCATGTCTTTCCTGAATCACCCTCCACTTGTGTTGCTCTTCCCCACTTATGCCCTCTCTTCCTTCTGCACCCCCATCTCTCTCCTTAAAATCCCATTGGTGCTTTTCAACTCCACTCTACCAGTTCTGGATCTCATATTTTATGTGCCACATAGGTGTGAAAACTGCAATAATAAGGTCTAACATCCTGCTCTGCTCCTCAGACAACATCTATTGAGTAAAAGGAGGGATGTTATAATTGTAAGTGCATTGGTATATGTATGGGAGTGTGAATGCTAGTGTAATTATGTGTTAGAATGATTGTTAGTGTATGTATGTTAGTGTTTGTCTATAGATTTGTTTTAGTATGCATTTATAGATTTGTGTTAATGTGTGTTAAAATGTTAGTGTGAATTTTTATGAGTGTCAGTATGTGTCTGTGAATGTGTGTTAATGTGCCAATGATTTTGTGTTAGTGTATGTCTCTGAATGCATATTAGTGTGTAGCTGTGTATGTGTGTCAATTTATGTGTATTTATTTACGTATGTTAATGTGTGTCTATAACTACATGTTAGCTTATGACTATGTATGCATTTTAATGTGTCTGTGTGCACATGACAGTGTGTGTCTATGTATTGTTTCTAATGTGTTTTATGATTATGTGTTAGTATATGTGTGAATTTTCTTCTATTACATATACCACCATTACCCTACAAGGAAACAAACTCCTAAGGAAGGGAAGGGGACCCTGAGGCTTCAACAACTGAGCCATATGCCTAACTCTTCCTTTGTGAGTTGGCATTCTTACTAATTTAAAAAGGCCTCTTTTTGTCTTAAACATTTTAAAAGTTGTCTGCACTAATATTTTTACAATTTCGTCTTTTGTCTTTGAAGTTTTTAACAACACTAAAGAGTACTTTGAATAAAACTGAAAAGTATAAAAGTGTGTAACACAGTTTTAGAATGTTTTTTTTAAGAGACACAGCTTCTTTAATATGGTACCATAAACTTTTGAAACAGCACAAACTTACAATATATTGTTTCAAAACTGATTATTGAAATGCATATTGTTTGAAAACACTTTTCTCTTAGATTTGCATGAATAAGCACTTTTTGTTGGGAACATTTATTACTCTTCCTACGGTTTCTCCCTTTCTCTCTTCCACGATCAAAGAGCCCTTGGGCAACTGCCCAGCATGCCCGTGTGGAAAGTCGGCCCTGTAATGTGTGTCTATGACTGTATATTAATGTATGTCTATGTATGTATTTTAATGTGTTTATGTAAACGTGTCAGTGTGTGTCTCTGTGCATTTTATAATATGTGTATCTATGTATGATAATTTGTGTCTGTACATATATCAGAGTGTTGCTACTTATAATGGGATATAAAGAAAGTTATTTATATGGGGGAGTGACTAGTTATTTATGTGTGTGTGTGTGCACGTGGCCAGTAGATTTTTGAACATGGTACTGATGTAAATAAGGTCAGGGGTTTCTGATTTCTATAATACAACTTAAATGACAGTTATAATTTGACGAAAATAAACAAACTCTTTTTTTTTTTTTAATGAACCACTTTTATTATGCACTTTTCCTCAATACTGACACAATTAATTGTCTTTCAAAGTGCAAATGTCTAAAACACAACTATTAATAGAAATAATAAACTCAATGATGTATAATGCACGACGTATGTGTGTGGGCAGAGGGTGATGTGACGATGTAGTCGCATACCGCGGGGTTTTCCGACGTGCAGGAGATACGAGGACCTCTAAGTAATGCTTTGAAATCCCCTTCTGTTTAAGAAACGCCGAAACTCACCGCATGAGAAGAAAAAAAAAAAAAAAGGTACTCAACTGTGCTAGCCATTACCCTTCCCGTCCTGAAACGAGAGACACAGGAACGGAAAACAGACCAGATTGGAGGGATCCTTGTCTATGCTAAACCGAGTCCTGAGCTGGTGATCTACTTGTAGACAGCGTTTTATCGAAAAAACTATAATGAGAGACGAGTGAAAGGGAAAATGCGAGTCTGATCTTTTCTTAAAATCTTTATGCCTGAGTATTTACTAACATAGAGCTAAAATGCTAAACTAATATGTTGAAAAGAAAAGTGGTATATTTTACTGCATAGAACACAACAGAAATAAGAGGTTGACTTTGTGTTGCTTTGTGCCTGAGATACCTATACCTATTTGAACTCTGCTTATTCAGCTGTTATCGGCATAATAACTAAGGTTAAAGTGACAGAAACAGTTTTTCCTGCAGACATGGCGACAAAAAAAAACAGGAGACCCAAAGACTAACTCCAGAAGAGACAAAAGATAGGAAAAATGGGAAAATAAGGGTGAAGGGAAAAGAGAGAAAGGTTTGTCAATTTTTTTTTTTGCCACAAATAGAGAAAGAAGAAACTAAAGAAAAAATTATGCCATCAGAAGATTTAAAGGAGAATGAGACAGACAGTAACAAAGTGGAATTCGGTAGAGCTGTCTCCTAATTTTCTCAAGAATTGCCTCGAGGAACAACTAGGAAAATTTAAAGAGGAATTACAAGGAAGTACAGCGGAAATAAAAAGTGAAATTACATCCCTAGGGGAGAGAATGATGAAAATTGAGACCCAAACAGAAAGTATGTATAGTCAAATCGGAGCACAAACAGAAAAATCTTAGGAGGGAAGGTCTAAGAATTGCAAGACAAAATAGCAGAATTAGAGGACTGCTCAAGACAAAACAACATTCGATTGAGAGGGGTCCCAGAACAGATTTTACAAAAACATCTGGAAACATATATAAAGAAAGTTTTTTAATTTCTAGGTTTGAAACCTGGAAAGTGTATACATTCAATGGAACGTTTCCATAGGGTTTCTGAGCCTAAGAGCACACCAGACAACCTTTCTAGAGACATTATGATTTGCCTACACTCATTCAGATTCAAGGTCCAGATCATGAACGCTATGAGAGATAAATCCCTGACAGAATCAGAGTATAAAGATTTTTCAGATTTTTTCAGATCTATCGCTTCATACCCAAAGAACCTGCCAGACATTTTCACAATATACATCAATTCTGAGAGCACACAATATAAAATATGCCTGGGGGTTTCCAACTCGGGTTAATCTGCCATTTGAGGGGAAAAGAGAAGTGTTTATGTCTCCTCAAAGACTGGATACATGGTTACAACAGAAAGGCAAGAAATAGTTTATATGGGATTGATAAGTTAAAGAAGGTGATACGAGGCGAGATTTAGGGTAAAACACAAGGGGAAAGAGATTTTTTTTTTTCTCCTACACAAGATAAATTTAATATTTTGCAGTAGTATGTATTTATACATACACATACATACATAAATATTAAATAAATAAGAAATAGATAAAGAAATAATAAAAGCACTAGTATAAAAAATACTCCCCGAGTAGAAGTCAAGATGCATATTTACATAAGGTATATAATGGGATTGGTAGAATAAAATAGGGCTGTGTTGCACTGATTAAGTTACCGTAAATTGTTGTGGTTTTTTTTTTGTCACAAGATAAAAAAAAAAATTAAATAAATAAGAAATAGATATAGTAATAATAAGAGCACTTGGATAGAAAACATTTAACATTTTTGGGGTCGAAGTGAAGACATAAATCCATATAATGTACTCTGAATATTGGGGATTAGTAGGAAAGATATAGATGAGTTGTAATGTTTGTCAGAGTAAGGTTTTTTTTTCTTTCCTCTCTCAGATAAAATATACAATAAAGCGATTAAAAGGGTCAAAAGATATAGAGTAACACATAGAGAATTAGCACTACCCTGTATTAGTATATACTTAGACACATTACATAATTAATTGATTGGAAACGCACAAAATATGAAGAATTATTTGAATAAATAACTTATTTTATATAGTAAATCAATAAAGAGCGTTTAAAGGAGAAAGAGGAAAATTAGAAATACATAAAAAGAAAGGGAAAGGGGGAGAGGAGGAAAGAGAGGAAAAAAGGGGAGGATACTGCAAAGAGAGTGTTATTGTAAAAAAAGGAATAGAAAGTGAGACACAATATCTATATATTATGTAAGATATACAAGATGCACTGTATGGCGGGATATAAGTAAACAAATCAAATAGAATATGAAGTAGTTAAGATTCTCCTCCTCTCTTTTATTTTTATTTTTTTGCATTAAGAAATATTAATATGAATTTTCGCGGTCCAAGTCTTTTGCACCGGCAACAGAGCCCGTATTTTATACGGACTCAGGGAGTTTTTACTTAGGTACTGTTTCCCCTGGCAGGGTCTGTTAAAATCCCGCCCGGAGGAACAAGTAGGGATGGAGTTAAATGTTAAAGGACCACTCTAGGCACCCAGACCACTTCAGCTTAATGAAGTGGTCTGGGTGCCAGGTCCTTCTAGGGTTAACCCATTTTTTCATAATTATAGCAGTTTCAGAGAAACTGCTATAATTATGAATGGGTTAAGCCTTCCCCCTAATCCTCTAGTGGCTGTCTCATTGACAGCCACTAGAGGCGCTTGCGTGCTTCTCACTGTGAAAATCACAGTGAGAGCACGCCAGCGTCCATAGGAAAGCATTGTAAATGCTTTCCTATGAGACCGGCTGAATGCGCGCGCAGCTCTTGCCGCGCGTGCGCATTCAGCCGGCGGGGCGGAACGGAGGCGGAGAGAAGGAGGAGAGCTCCCGCCCAGCGCTGGAAAAAGGTAAGTTTTTACCCCTTTCCCCCTTCCAGAGCCGGGCGGGAGGGGGACCCTGAGGGTGGGGGCACCCTCAGGGCACTATAGTGCCAGGAAAACGAGTATGTTTTCCTGGCACTAAAGTGGTCCTTTAAGTGTTTTATTGGTTTTTATGTGTAAGTCTGGTGAAGCAGCTCTAGAAGGAGGTAGGAAAACATTGGATGAAGAATCATTAGAATAGCTACATTGAATGTTTAAGGAATCAACTCCCCCCCAAAAAGGTCATTGGTATACAACTACTTAAGACAAGAAAGAATACAGGTGTGTGCTCTCCAGGAGACTCACTGGATAGCGCGTGAGGAATAAAGGATGATATCTAAAGATTTTCCGATGATGTTCGGTGCATCCCTGGAGAAAAAAGAGAGGGGTGGCAATGGTGTTTTCTTAGAATCGAACTCCTGAAATTTTATACCAAGAAAGGGACATCATCTTGATCTGTAAAATCGGTAGATATATCTATACCTAAATTAATCTCTATGTACCAAACCAATCAAGTTTGTGAGAAAAATGTTTCTTAAAATTGATAGAATAAAACAAGGTAGCCTGATCCTCATGGGGGATTTTAATTCTACAATGGATCTAAAACTTGATAGAAAAACATGTACACAGCGGAAGGTAGATAGGAAAGCGATAAATAACGCATAAAGACTAAGAGAGCTTGTAAGGGATAATGCCTTGCTAGATATGTGAAGGATTAGACACCCTAAAGACCTGGAATACACGTGTTTCTCAAAATCTTACTTAAGTTATTCAAGAATAGATATGATTTTCGGAGACAGACATTTATCTAAGTTGATTAAAAGGATAGATATTAAAACGTTAGTATGGTCAGATCACAATCCAGTGGTGTTGGTATTAAAAGAAGAACAAAAGAGAGGGAAAACTAATTAGAGGATAAAGGATTTTTTGTTAAGTAAAGTAGATCACCAGCAACAACTAAAAAAGGTAACAGAGAACTACTTTAAGCAAAATTCATACTTCCACCAGATGTGCATCTGATCCCCTTTATGTAACTCACATCTCCAACACCTATCCATATGAGCCAAACACATCCTATTAAGACGGCTGGTTACATAGTAAATGTGATTGTTAAGCTTAAATTGCATCTTGGTTAAATTCAAGCATCTTACCGATTTACATAATTTTTGGAAGGCTCCTATTAAATCTTTTTGGTCAATTTTAACCTGTATATCTCTCTCCCATTTCTCGACAACCCCAGTCATACTCCATCTCTTCCCCATTCTCAATAGTTCTATACATAAGGCTAGCATATCATTAACCTCTTTTTTTGGATTACTTGTATTTTTTAGTAACTTTTTAGTTACATTTGTTCAGTATTTACAGATGAAAATGCAGGAAAGGGGCCTCAGTTAGGAAAAGGGACATATGAGTCATTTGTTAGTTTACAGAGGAAGAGGTTCTATTTCAACTGTCTAAAGTAAAGACAAATAAGTCAATGGTTCCTAATGGAATACACCTAAAGTTATTAAAAGAGCTTAGTGGTGTACTAGCAAAACCATTAACATATTTATTTAACCAATCATTGTTAACAGGAGTAGTCACAGAAGATTGGAAGTTAACGAATGTTGTGCCCATTCACAAGAAAAGTAGTAGGGAGGAGTCGGGCAACTACAGGCCAGTAAGCCTTACTTTAGTAGTGGGGAAAGTAATGGAAACCATGTTAAAGGATAGGATTGTTGAAAATCTAAAATCACATGGATTTCAAGATCAGGAACAACATGAGTTTACTTCAGGGAGATCATGCCAAACTAATCTTATTGATTTTTTTGCTTGGGTAACTAAAATAATAGATTAGATGGTGCAGTAGACATTGCTTACCTAGATTTCAGTAAGGCTTTTGACACTGTTGCACATAGAAGGCTTATCAATAAACTGCAATCTTTAAGTTTGGATTCCAATATTGTTGAATGGGTTAGGCAGTGGCTGAGTGACAGGCAACAGAGGGTTGTAGTCAATAGAGAGTCAATATTCAAACCAGGGGCTTGTCACCAGTGGGGTACCTCAGGATCTGTACTTCGACCCATTCTCTTTAATATTTTATTGGTGATATTGTAGAAGGTCTTGATGATAAGGTATGTCTTTTTGCTGATGATACTAAGATGTGTAACAGAGTTGATGTTCCAGGAGGGATGAGCCAAATTTCAAATGATTTAGGTAAACTATAAAAATGGTCAGAGTTGTGGCAACTGACATTTAATTGGGATAAGTGCAAGATAATGCATCTTAGATGTAAAAACCCAAGGCACTGTACAGAATATTTGATAGAGTCCTAACCTCAACATCTGAGGAAAGGGATTTAGGGGTAATTATTTCAGATGACTTAAAGGTAAGCAGACAAGGTAATAGAGGAGCAGGAAATGCTAGCAGGATGCTTGGTTGTATAGGGTGAGGTATTAGCAGTAGAAAGAGGAAAGTGCTCATGCCATTGTACAGAACACTGGTGAGACCTCACTTGGAGTATTGTACGCAGTACTGGAGACCGTATCTCCAGAAGGATATTGATACTTTGGAGAAAGTTCAGAGAGGGGCTACTAAACTGGTTAGTGGATTGCGGGATAAAACTTACAAGGAAAGGTTAAAGGATCTTAACATGTATAGCTTGAAGGAAAGACGAGACAGGGGGGACATGATAGAAACATTTAAATACATAAAGGGAATCAACACAGTAAAGGAGAAAACTATATTTAAAAGAAGAAAAACGACCACAACAAGAGGACATAGTCTTAAATTAGAGGGGCAAAGGTTTAAAAATAATATCAGGAAGTATTACTTTACTGAGAGGGTAGTGGATGCATGGAATAGCCTTCCAGCTGAAATGGTAGAGGTTAACACAGTAAAGGAGTTTAAGCATGCTTTGGATAGGCATAAGGCTATCCTAACTATAAGATAAGACTAGGGACTAATGAAAGTATTTAGAAAATTGGGCAGACTAGATGCGCCGAATGGTTCTTATCTGCCGTCACATTCTATGTGTAATTTTATGTAAGTGTATTATTTTTTTTCTTCTTTTAAAATCAGTAAAGATTAAATAATAAAGAAATAATAAACTAAGAATTTTGTTAGGCAATGGACTAAAACGTAACATAGGTTAGCCTTCTGTATGAGGAAATGTTTACTAATCAATGATTATATTTGCCCACAGCTCACACTACCCTTGTTAATGATTAGACAGATGTATTTGGAATACAAATGGAGTACACATTTGCATATGACTAGTTATTACTGCATACAAATGTTTATATTTAATTTCTCATTATAAAGCTTGTCTTAGTTAATGGGTAACTCCAAAAACCATAACAACTTCAGTGATTTAAAGGTCATGGTGCCACTCCACCTCCAGAAGGATCACTGGGGCATCATTAGCCAGCCAATTTCAAGGGTTTTGGGCTGGCAAATGTCAGTCCTGTGCATGTTGGACATCCCATGTCAACACACACAGCATGCTGGTGACAGACAGCCAATGCACTCCCTCTCCTTGCCCATCCTTCCCCTACATTCTTTGCCCTTCAGCAAGGGTGAGTGACGACAACAGGGAAGGGTTAGGTTGAGGGAAGAACTTGGCGTTGGCGGAAGTAATTTTTTTTTGTGTAGGTAGCTCTTTATATTTAAATTTGGAGGGTTGGTGGCAGACCAGAATAGGATGTATTACTCTAACCAAAACTGTTCCCGACTCATGCATTTATGCTGTTATATTTCTGTTATTTACTATGCTATGATGAATCGTTTTGTCTTCCCCTATCATTATTCTTCTATTTAAAAAAAAAAAAAATGTTTTCTATGAGCCAGTTTGGCTTCTATACACTGGAAAAATAAATGGTCTGTAACATGTTATCATCTCAATAGAATATAAATTACAAAATAAAAATAATATTCAATCTTTTTAAATGGTTATTTAAACATATTAAATAATTTCAGGAATGTATCCAAATATATTAATTTGAGGACTGTATCAGAAAAACAAAATAAAATCAGTAATGTGTAATAGCTTTAGCAGGCAAGTCTTGAGAAACCTGTCTGGGTTACTGTGGTTGGCTTTATACATCAACCAAAATAAATTGTACTAAAGACTTTTTAGTACAAACAGAGACCCTCGGGGCTATTTAGACAAACAGAGACCCTATTTTTTCTGGCTCTTTTTGTTATTGGGTACCATTTTTTATTTTACAGTTCTAGAAGGCTTGGTGACACAACCATAACATCACATATACCAAAGTGAGACTCAGGTAAGAAGTGGAACCTGTAATTCTATTAACATAGAAAACATATTAATATGGTTACTGGGTTTCACTGTTACCTGATTCTCACTTTAGTACATGTGATGTCAAGCTTTTTTTTATAATTAATTTCACTCCCTTTTCTCATCTTTCTAGGTTTAATTAAACTAATGTATTAATTTGATGTATTGTTTTGAAAAAAGTCCAAGTTATGGACTGAAACATCGACATTGTGATTGTACTGCCAGCCATGTGTCTATAAAGGCAGCAAATAAGTTTGATTTATCAATTATATATGTATTTGTATTGTACTCTCTGAAGAGCAAAACAATGTGGGTAGACTGAGTATAACAATCTGTCAACATTTCCAGTTTCGAATATGAAATAGGTCTCTGACTTACCCTGGACATTTCCAAAGAGAATGACAAGCAACCCCAATGAACCCCAACAAACATGGAGAATTGCTGTACTGAGTGAGTGTCAGATACAAGTCAATTTTCTTCTGCGCTTTTAAACAAACTGAATTCACAGAAGCGATTATAATAATTTCTCTTATTATTTCTGAACTGCAACAGTACTATAGAATGGAGACATGTAGGTAGTTGAAACAATGTTGAAACAATGTTACATGCAATGTTGGATGTGCAAGAAAAATATAACAAAATATTGCCACAAATGATTGCATTTGATGACAATAATAGAGTTACAAAAAAAAGCATAACCAAATATATACTTTTCGGTATGGTTTGAATTTGAAATATGTTATTAAACTCTCTCCAGCTTAACCAAACTTTAAAAACTTTTAGCTTGCAAACAGTGATTAAGATTTCCACTAAAATGATCTAAATGATGAGTTGTATATACAGTGTGCAATAGGAAAGACCAGATTTTCATTGAAAATCAATCTGTGAAATTATGGATGAAAACCATAAAGCAAAACTAACAAATTAACGAACACTTACCTGTATCCTAGCATCTGTGATCCTGTGGAGAATATATAGGTTTCCGTACACTTTTCCAGCGTTATAACTCTTCAGAGCCACATCCACTGCTTCGAAAATATTGGCGTCATTGCAGTCAGCATCAGAGATCAAGGCCTGATTTGCAGAAACTATAAGTAAAGGCGCAAAAAGTAGTAATGTTCCCAGGGCCATCATGGTGGATAGTGATCTTTACAGACACTGCGCACAGCTTAGGACAATGTTAATGCATGAATATCAAGTAAGGCCAGAGTATGAATAACATGAACAAGAAACAAAAGTGCACAAACAAATCTGTGTCCTGGAGAAAGCAGGGTCAATAAACTGTTACAGATGTTGCTTCATTTCCAAAATGCAAACAGGTCTATTTGCTCTTTTTTTCACATTTTTCTTTCTCTCTCTGGCTCACTTTATTTCTCATTTCTCTCTCTCTTTATCTCTCTTGTTGTTTACCTCTCGCTCTTAATTTTTTTTTCTAATAATAGAAAATAATAAAATATAGAATATTCAAATTAAAATACACAAATATATGTTTTAAAATTTTAGATATGATTGCTTCTCTTTCTGGTGTTTGTTGGATCTTCCAGTTAACAATGCTATTCTCACCGCTGGAATCTTGAAGTATCTCAGTGGAGAGCAAAACAAGTAGTTCTATACCTCATTTTACAAAGGAAAAAGACAGTGGATCAGCGCTAATCAGGCCACAACAAACAGAAAACAGGCAGCTCACCTAGGTCAGTGGGACTCCCTCACAGTCCCCACAGGGAAATAGATATTAAAAGAAGAAAAGGGGAAGGTAGCGACAATGTTATATAGTACTCCTAAATATGTTTAAAAATGGAATAGAAACAGAATATACAGTTGCAAGAAAAAGTATGTGAACCCTTTGGAATGATATGGATTTCTGCACAAATTGGTCATATAATGTGATCTGATCATCATCTAAGTCACAACAATAGACAATCTCAGTCTGCTTAAACTAATAACACATTAAAGGGACACCATAGGCACTGTATCTGCTTCATCTCATTAAACTGGTTATAGTGTCTGAAGTCCCCTGGTACCATCATTTCTTACAGCATTAAACAGTTTTTAATGTTGTAATGTTTTAATGCTAAACAAGAGTCCATGGCAATCCATCCCCTCTGTGCTGCTTTGGCTAATAAGGAAGTATTACCCTGAGCAGCAATGGGCAGCTGTGATTGGCTGAGAGTGTCAGCTGACTGCTTTTAACCTGCTTTTAACCAACTGACGGTATGAAAGGGTATGACAACAAGGAAGTGTGTAATCTCTGCCTTAGCTACACATACAGAAGGGGCCGGACTGTGGGTGGCCAGGGACTCTTATTTTGTGGCATACTGCACAAACATGGTGCAACACTGAATGGAGGGACAGTGCCAGGCCACTCCAGGCACTATAACCAATTCAAAGAGACAAAGTGGTTATAGTGACTACAGTGTCCCTTTAAGAATGAAATGTTGCAATGTTTTTATTGAACACACCATGTAAACATTCACAGTGCAGGTGTAAAAAGTATGTGAACCCCTAGCCCTATAAAAACACACACCAGTTCTAGGTTTGCTTTTCACAAGAAGCATTGCCTGATGTGAATGATGCCTCGCACAAAAGAGCTCTCAGAAGACCTACGATTAAGAATTGTTGACATGCATAAAGCTGGAATTTTTTTATTTTTTTTTTGTTTATATCTTTTTATTGTTTCACAATGAAAATTCCAACAAATTACATGTTACAGTACAAGCGTATCAGTAAAAGAGAAAAGTAAATGTGATATTTTCGGTACTTACAACATTGTACAATGAACATGGTATAATAAACAATTTCTGTATCATCATATTGAGAAGTATATTATTTCAAGAGTAAGAAATAGCGTTGAAACTTAGTGAGGCTAATACATTATACAGCTGAAATTTGGAGCTTAAACCTTACAATCAATAGAGTATTAATTACATGGCACATATTTTAAAGTATAGACATACATGTTAGTTGTAGATTGCTGGGTCTAAATATATGATATAGCAAATGACTATCTATGATGCACAACAATAATGTCCACCCTGGTATTGCAGGAATACAATATGTTACAGATTAACTCCTCTCTATAACTAGAAGTTTGTTTGAAACCATTTCATAGTATTAGTGATTATTGATTGTCGATGAGTAGGAGAAAACAAATCTTAGTTAGGTACCCCCTAAGCTGGTCTAGCGTGAGGTCTAGAAGGCCTGTTCTTTATGTAGGCGTGGACATATTATCGGGTTTGTAATCTTTGATAAATTTATCCCATGGTGACCATGCGTGAACATATTTGTCATATGTGCCATTTAAGGAGTGGGAGAGTTCTTCCATTTGTCGTATGGTCTCTACCTTTGCTAACCATTCTCTAATAGTTGGAGGGTTACTCTGTTTCCATTTGGTGGGAATTAAACCATTTGCCGCTGTGTGCATGTGGTTTATTAAGACCCGAGTGGATTTCGCTACCGGAGAGGGATAGAGCATAAAAACAAGTGCTTCAGGTGTGGTGGGCAACTCATAGCCCGTAATGATATTGATGAGGGAGCATATTTTTTCCCAATAGTTTTGTATAATGGTGCACGTCCACCATAGATGACCCAGGGTTCCTATTTCGGTTGTGCATCTCCAGCAAACTCTGGAGGTGTTGGGGGAAAATCTGTAGGATCTGGTCGGGGCTAGGTGCCATCTAGAGATTCGTTTATAGTTGCTGTCTTGTAAAGTAGTATTGATGGAGGACTTAAAAATGTTGGTGAATATTTTACCCCACTCCGACTGAGTTAAGGTAATCCTCAAGTCGTTCTCCCACGCTTTGGTGTATGTCGGTATTTGTTCATTGTCTTGTGTTTGTAATAAGTTATAGAAAGTGGTTATGTGTTTCTTTTGTAAGGTTCTAGAGGTGGCTAAAGACTCAAATGTAGTCAAGGGTCTACATCCCCACCGCAGATCTGGCTGCATCTGGATATAGTGCGAAAGTTGTGCATATCTAAATTTTTGCATGGTGGAGTGTGTGGGGGTGCGTACAATTACAGTTAGGGGAAGAATACCATTTTCGTTAATTACCTCATTTAAATGTAGGTGACCTTGTAGGTTTTCAAAGACTCGAAATGCTTCTGGCTGCAAGCCTGGAGGAAAGTTGGGGTTTCCCGTATGGATGGGGGGAGATATGTTTATTTTGTCTGAGTCGGTGCCATTCTTTTAAGGTGGGAGTGATAGTGGGGTGGTCTTCATGGCCTGGATGAAGTATATTTGTATTGGTCTCGTGCCATGGTATAGTTGTGGGCCTATTTGCGAAACTTGTGGTTTCTATCTGCGTCCATTGTTTTTGGGCTTGAGGGTCTACCCAGTCATAAACACGGGCTAAGAGTATGGCATTACGGTAGCGTTTGATATCTGGGACCCCCAAACCTCCTTGCGATTTGTGTCTCGTGAGGGTTGAATGAGTTAATCTATGGCGTTTACCCGCCCATAAATAAGAGGTAAAAATTTGTTTAGCCTTCATAAAAAAGCTATGCGGTATGTTTATGGGCAGTGTTTGTAAAAGATAAAGAAATCTGGGCAGAATAGCCATTTTTAAAATATGGACCCGACAAAGCCATGAAAAGTGAGGTTTATCCCAGTTTTTGAGATCTTTGGTAACAGTAGCTAATAATGGGGGAAAGTTTATGTCGTATATTTTATCTAAGGAAGCCGATAGATGTACTCCCAGATATTTCACTGAGGATGAAGGCCAATGAAAATGATATTTCTGTTGGAGTATGAGCTTAGTATCATTGGAAATATTTAGTTGGAGTATCTCACTTTTGCTGATGTTTACCTTGTAGTTGGACACTTGTCCATAGAAATCTATTTCTTGCATTAAATGTGGCAGAGAGGATTCTGGGTTTCTCAAAGTGAAGAGGAGGTCGTCCGCAAAAGCGGAAATTTTGTATTCATGCTCAGCTATTTGTATCCCTTGAATATGTGAGTTATCTCTAATGCCTTGTAAGAAAGGCTCCATTGTTAAGATAAAAAGGAGGGGAGATAATGGACACCCTTGCCTTGTACCATTAGAGATATGTACTGTAGTAGAGAGTTGTCCATTTACCCTTATCTTGGCTCCGGGTTTAGAGTAAAGAGCAGACAGCCATTTTTGCCAGTTTGGACCAAATCCCATGGCTTGTACTGTGGCTGATATCAGGGACCAGTCCACCCTGTCAAACGCCTTCTCAGCGTCAATAGTGAGGGCCAGGCATTGTGATGTTTGTTTATTAGCATGGTATATAATATTCAAGAGTTTTGTTGTATTGTTTTTGGCCTCTCTGCCTGGAACAAATCCGGCCTGGTCAGGGTGGACTAATCCCTGTAGGTGAGGCCTTAGGCGTGTGGCTAGTATCTTAGTAAAATTCTTTAAGTCTACATTGATCAAAGAAATAGGACGATAGCTACTACATTCCATGGGGTCTTTACCTGGTTTGGGAATGAGAGTAATGTGGGCTTCTAACGTATCGCGTGGCAAACTGTGTCCCTGAGACAAGGAATTAAACGCAGCAAGAAAGGGTTTGATCAGGGTTGATGAGAATGTTTTAAAGTATTTGGATGTGAATCCATCTGGCCCAAACAAACTATTTACAAAACCTTGAGAGTCACCTGGAGCTAGCAATTGAGTATGAGTCTAGTGGCGTAGTGAAAGGGCCCCTTCTGTCGGTGGTGGACCCTGGAAAATACTCGCTACCAGGGAAGGAAAAGGGCACCGCTGGGGTTGAAAGCTCAGCTTCAGGTGTCTATACAATGTATTTGGGGGTGGTGTTATAGCAAGGTCTTGCACGTCTTGGAAGGGAAGCGGGCAATCCTACTGGAAGAGTAGTCAAAAAGTTTGAAAATCGGGAAACGAGTTTTGAGTTGGTTAGGGACTCTAGTAGAACAGTTATCTCTGTCTGGTTGTATCAATTAGTAAGTATGGAGCAATCACGCAATCTGGACCAAGAGGTAAATCCTCCTAAATAGCGGACTCTCAATTGGTAACCCAGGTGTGCACTAACATAAAAGGCTTAAGCTACTTCTCCAACCTCTCCTCCCAACTCACCCCCCACAAAACTCATCAGGAGAGAGGACCCATACAGAACATGCAAAGGGGGTAAATAATAAGATTTTTTTTTTTTTTTTGTTATTATGTATAACATAATTTCTCCCTATATGGGTGCACTCTCGAGAAGGGTCCTAAAGACGGAGAAGAGCTCTATAAGTTGTGGGGTATCAAGGAATAATGAAGCATGAAAAAAAAAAGATAAGCCGGGGTGGAGAGCAATCGGGACCCGGTCCAGAGGGTTAGCGCCAGGGCCCTAGAGCAGGGCCCCGGAGATAACCCTGTGGTTCCACACCCCCCGACTGTCCTTGGTGTTTAAATTATTGGAAGTTACCACCACAGTGAATCTCCCATCCGGCCTTGTCAGCTGCGAGTCTCAATGTTTGAACGTCCTTCCAAAGAGTGTGGAGAGCCCATGAGTTGAGGAGTGCTGGAGAGTATGACATCATTGAGGAAAGTCGCTGTCCAAGTCCTAAGTGGAGGCAAAGCCTCGATGTTGTGGGAACAATGTCTTATCTAGTAAGCCTTTTCTTCTAAGTGGAATACGTGTCTATCACCTGTCATACAGGTAGCTCCACGGGATGTAAATGGCTGAGTTGCGAATCTGAGTTGTTTATAGATCTATCCCCGCGAAGGAGTCCAACATGATCTATGCGGATCGGAAAATTGTACAGTGGAGACAGAAGCAAATTTAAGGGAAATGAAGAGTACTTATATACAGTTACAGGTGAAGTAGATCATCCCGTGTTGATTGCATATTTCTTTGCGTCAAGGAGTAATCGTTCCGGCGGCGTTTGGACGGAGTTTGTCCTCTAGCCTTCTGAGAACGTTGGAAGTTAGGCTGGTTGGGAACCGGCCCATACCAGTCAGGAATGTGAACTTCTGGTAATTCCAAGGCTGACGTGAAGGTTGCAACATCTGCTGTTGTAGCCACTGAAGCTGTTATTCCGTTGTGAGTAGCTGATAGGGAAAAAGGGAATCCCCATCTGTACTTAATGTTCCTGGATCGGAGGAGATCTGTTAACGGTTTGAGGGTTCGCCTTGCTTGTAGCATCAACCAGGAGAGATCTGGGAATATTTGGATCTGGGCTTCATGGAATAAAAGAGGCTGTGATGTTTTTCGTAATTCCCCAAGTATCTCTTCCTTCACTCCATAGTAATGGAGGCGGCAAATTACATCTCGAGGGGTGTCAGAAGGCATGCCTCTGGCTTTAAGCGCTCTGTGCGCCCTATCAAATAAGATGGTTGTGGAGGGGTCTCTCTGGAGGAGAAGGTTGAACAACTCCTGTAGTATGTTGGGGAGGTTCTCTTCATTAGCCTCTGGGAGCCCTTTAATTTGCTAATTATTACGGCGACCTCTATTATCGAGATCATCAAGTGAGCGGTATAACATTGCCATTTGGGTATTGTGTGAAGCCAATGTTTGTTGTACCTGTTTCACTTGGGTAAGTACAAGGTCTTGATTATCTTCCAGGGTCTCAACTCGGCCTTCTACTTTTCACACGTCCGCCGCCATGTTGTCCAATTTTTTCTGAAGTGTCGATTCGAGTTGTTTAAGCATGACTGCAAAGTCTTGTTTGGTAGGCAGGTTTTTGATTAAATCTTTGATATCCGTGTCGGCAGTTGTTGAGGAACCGTCTGAGACCGCCGGGCTCAATGGAGGCGAGGAGGGCTCGGAGGCAGGATCCGGCGCCATCTTTAGGCCTATCTCGTCGCCAGGTTGTGCGGAGTTGTCTTTGAAAAACTTACTCAGAGAGCTGGGTTTGCCTCCATGTTGTTTCGCTGGAGGGTGAGGATGTGTGACGCTCTTTTTGGGGTGTCCCATGATTAGTAGGAATCCCGATGGAATCGGATTGCCCTGAATTCCCTCCGGAGCTCTGCTTTCACACGTCTAGCATGGTCTGCGGTTGGCTCCGCCCCCCGGAAATTGTTATAAAAGTATCTCCAAAAGCCTTGCTGTTCATCAGTCCACCGTAAGACAAACTGTCCATAAATGGAGAAAGTTCAGCACTGCTGCTACTCTCCCTAGGAGTGGCCGTCCTGTAAAGATGACTGCAAGAGCACAGCAGAGACTGCTCAATGAGGTGAAGAATAATCCTAGAGTGTTAGCTAAAGACTTACAAAAGTCACTGGCAAATGCTAACATCCCTGTTAGCGAATCTACAATACGTAAAACACTAAACAAGAATGGATTTCATGGGAGGATACCACAGAGGAAGCCACTGCTGTCCAAACAAAACATTGCTGCACGTTTACAGTTTGCACAAGAGCACCTGGATGTTCCACAGCAGTACTGGCAAAATATTCTGTGGACAGATGAAACCAAAGTTGAGTTGTTTGGAAGAAACACACAACACTATGTGTGGCGAAAAAAAGGCACAGCACACCAACATCAAAACCTCATCCCAACTGTGAAGTATGGTGGTGGGGGCATCATGGTTTGGGGCTGCTTTGCTGCATCAGGGCCTGGACGGATTGCTATCATCGAAGGAAAAATGAATTCCCAAGTTTATCAAGACAGGAGAACTTTTGCAGAAGAACTTAAGGCCATCTGTCTACCAGCTGAAGCTCAACAGAAGATGAATGTTGCAACAGGACAATGACCCAAAGCATAGAAGTAAATCAACAACAGAATGGCTTAAACAGAAGAAAATACACCATCTGAAGTGGCCCAGTCAGAGTCCTGACCTCAACCTGATTGAGATGCTGTGGCATTACCTCAAGAAAGCGATTCACACCAGACATCCCAAGAATATTGCTGAACTGAAACAGTTCTGTAAAGAGGAATGGTCAAGAATTACTCCTGACCGTTGTGCACGTCTGATCTGCAACTACAGGAAACGTTTGGTTGAAGTTATTGCTGCCAAAGGAGGTTCAACCAGTTATTAAATTCAAGGGTTCACATACTTTTTCCACCTGCACTGTGAATGTTTACATGGTGTGTTCAATAAAAACATGGCAACATTTCATTCTTTGTGTGTTATTAGTTTAAGCAGACTGTGATTGTCTATTGTTGTGACTTAGGTGATGATCAGATCAAATTTTATGACCAATTTGTGCAGAAATCCATATCATTCCAAAGGGTTCACATACTTTTTATTGCATCTGTATATTAAGAATATTATATGAGTCATATAAAATATATAGGCAGAGTGTCAGAAATATCAAGTAAAAAAGGGTAAAAAAAAAAAATCACATATAGGGGGCGGGGCCGGACTGCCGAACTGAACGGTAGCACACAGTTGGAGCTCCGTGCAGTATCAGGCCTTAAACCTACTTTGTAGTACCTGCCTCGGCATTTCCCAAGCCTGAACTACCCCACTGCGTGTGGAAGAACCGACAGCGCGACTGAGGCCTACCGGGTGGTTGAGGACTGGAGGGACGGCCGACCTCGAGGTTTCCGACCTGCCTGTAGCTGGCCACTCGGCGCCTGGACCCATCCCTCCCCCCCGCCGGTGAGGGTTATCCTGTCGCCCATAACTTCGAACAATCCTGAGTTACCTGTCTACTCCTGTTCCCACTCATTGAAGCAAGCAATGCACTCCTAAGATGGCAGACACACTGTGCATGCAAGCAGGCGCTGCAGAACAGCTATGACAAGCCACCCCTAACCCAGTAGACCGACTCATGCAGCGGCTATATGAAGCCTTCTCACGGTTCTGGGCAGCATTTGAGAACCGCATGGCGACTTACTCGAGAGATGGGGGAGGTGAGCACCAGGGAGAGAGTGAGCCTCCTTCGGGCACAGCCTCTCAAGCTACTCACGCCACTACTGCAGCACATCCACCTAGGCCGAAAGCCACAAGGAGTCTTACCCCCGAGCATTGACCGCACAGACAGAGGGCAGCCCTCTGCTGGCGACCCAAGGTCACCACCGCCTCCTGTCCCCCCAGAAGGGATAAGGTCCCCGTGATAGTGGTTCGAAGATGATGGCTTTAGTGAGCCGTGCAGAGGATAGACAAGGGAATCGGCTGACCGCTGAATAATGCCATTAAGCTGCATCTACCTGGGCATTGCGAGATACACTGAGCTCTGCGGCAGCTTCCCGTAAGAATTATAGCTCAGTTTAAAATTCTGGTGCTTGCTTAAAAATCTCTACATAACGCTGCTCCTACCTATCCTAACTGATATAACGTGTCTATTCTCTATTCATTTTCACATTGCAGACTTCAAGACTTTACTAGGGCTGCCCCCTCCCTGCTCCATTAGACTCTCACCCAATCTTGGCTCCTTCAGAAGATCCTTAAAAACTTACTTCCACAGGAAAGCATATCAGTTAAACTGTTAATAGCTTTCCCTCCCCACACTCTGTAAACTATGCTTGTAACCTACTGTTTCCAGTACATGAAATACATCCTACCATTATCTTTTGTGCCAATGCTCTCTGTTCCTGTGTGTCCAACTCCTCTTGTTTCAAATAGATATCTGGGGCCAAAATTCAGAGTAGGGTTTGAGTTATCAATGGTTTTTATTTTTTTTATTACTGAACCAATTTTTACGATATTGCATATAATGAATGCTTAACGTATCGAGATTTGTCTGACTAAGTACAGAAGATGGCATCTTTTCATTGAGCTCCATTTGTCACCTGGCAAAGTCGGGCTCTTTTGATTGCACTGCTCATAACATTAATGTTTGAGGCTCTAGCGCTAGGATTTTATTGAAATTATCTGCGCACTGAGGCCTGGCCCCATTCTATTGAAACCCCATTTCAGGATGATTTTCATCTTTGCATCAAAAATAATAGACCTGCCATTTTGAAAATAAAATTCCACTATTTCTACTAATTGGTGCTTTGTGAAGCTATTCATAATGAATCTCCCTAGACTCGGTTACAATTTGTACCTGCAGCAAAAAAATGTAATTACTAACAAATAGGATGTTTACCTGTCATATTCTTCTCTGAAGTGTGGCCTACCGTGTATAAATAAATATACATAAATAAATGTGTGCATATATAAATGTAGTAGAAGACATGGCTGTATTCGCAATCTTTTCATAATAGATATTCCTTTATTCCAAATTTATGAACTCCAAATAGATCGACGTTTCAGTCCACACAGGGACTTTCATCAGAATCAGTACCTTTTACTACATTTGTTTTACAGAAGCCTTATGGGCTAGCACCCGGCAAAATAAAGATATACCTGAGTGCAAGGATTTCCAGTTGTATGTATGTATGTATTCTATCCAAAGAGTCCTTGCACGCAGACTAACCAGCCTTGTATATGCCTGGTGCACCAAAAGTAAACATATCGAAAAAATGACATGCACTCACGGTCTTTTGTGAAGTTAAAATCTTAATTCTTTATTGAAGTATTTCCATTAAAAGTGTCAACGTTTCAGCCCTCCTTTGGGGCTTTCATCAGGATCAATATTGTATCACATAGCTAAAATCAACTTTATGTAGGCCATAAATGAGAAATAATTAACTAACCACCGGTGATTTGTGTGTTCCCTCCGGTCAATGTGCCTCACTCGGAAGTTATGTGACGGCGCTCAAAGTGTTATGGTAACGCACAACAACTTATATCGCCATGGAGACGACGGGAAACAAAGTGATGTGGACACAAAATGAAATACGATCGGAATAGCACATTGATAAGAATGTGTATAGTTACCTGATCTGGTGATCTAAGGTATAATAATCAAAGCCCATTTGCCAGTATATACTATAGCGTGCTATATATTATAGCCTACAAGCAAATGTGCATTGCAAAAACTGTTAATTTTAAAGTGTATCAATATTATATTAAAGTGCTGCTAAAGGGTTGTGTAGCTAGCTACGTATTTATAGAAGGGCTTGATGTGCTTCTACATTGTAAAGTGATTATTATGCTGAATTTAAAGTGCATAAGAGTTACTTAAAAAGTGCATAAAGAGTATGAAGTTCTTAAACCTTATGAAGCGCATGCTATACAGTAAAGTGGTACAGTGTTGGTATGAGTAAGCTGTAAACATTACTGCTGCTAATGGGCATATCCTAAATACACTAAAACCAGTTAGAAAAAAATATAAATGACTTTGAAAAATATAAATAAAAGTGATGCTGCGGATTTATATGATCGGATGGTATATCATCTCATTCAAGCCTCTAGGTCAGATGTAGGCAACCTACGGCACTAGTGCCTTGCACGGCACTCAAGGTGTCTTTGCACGGCACTCAAGGCTGCTAGAGCCAAACAGGCTTTGGCCTATCAGGAGTCCCAGTAAAACTTCAGATATCTGCTAATACGAAAAGGTGGTGAAGGACAATTCTCAATTTATGCATTGCAGCACATAGAGGAAGTGATCTCGGATCTGTAGCAGCTCCTGTCCTTGACCTGTACCAGGCCAGCCTGGTCCCCACTGGAACCCAGGGAAGCCTCCCACACTGCTAGATATACACAGAAATGCAGAATAACCCTCCCCTCATACAAATAATACGAACAGCCCACAAACAAACACACAATCCGCACAAACGTAACCCGCTCGCAATCCACATACATGCACACAACCCCACATGCAGCCTCTCACATGCAATGCCCCAAACACAATGTGACATCCATTCACACACAATTCCACAAGCAACCCCCATACACAGCCCACATTCACATGTATCATACACGATACCATAAACTACTAATGAACATATACAATATAATAGCTCCTATACACACAAATACAACAATACAAAGCAATCACAGTAAAAATAACACAAGCAGAATATGGCAGCATACAGACCTCAATTTAAAAAAATAGGACCAGCACGCTACGGTACATCAGAATCCTATATTGGCACAGTACTGCTAAAAGGTTGCCTACCCCTGCTCTAGGTGATACTGTATTAAGTTTAAATATCCAAAATGTTTCTTTTTAACATATTCCCTCGGTCACCTCCTTGTCTGTGTTGCCGTATATAGTCAATGCCAACAAACTTTAATGATGAAAGTGGATGTTGATGCTCCAGAAAATGTTTAGCTACCAGTTTGTCAGTAAGGCCATCCCTGTATGCTGTCCTAATGCTTGATCTGTGTCCCCTGATGTGGTCACAAAGTGGGGTTTCAATTTTGCCAATGTAAGCTAATTTGTTCCTCTGTGGATGGTTGAAGGTGCATGATGGAACCATATGTCCACATATGAGCCACCCAAGACACCTTAACCAACCTCGTATTTGTGTCTTTTGTTCTTGTTTGCTTTATTCAGGATCTTTAAGTGGTCGCCCCCTCTCCAAGGTTTTTGTATTTTTTGAATTCCCAGAAATGAAGTGGATCTTTGATTTGGAGACCCTCTCTCCAAATGGATTAAATATAGATTTTGATATGTATAACTATATATGATTGGTTGTGTTTAAAAATGTTTTTAACTAAAAGGTTCTCTTATTATTCTTTTTATTCCTTTTTTTATTTCTCTCCTTTTCATTTTGTATCTTTTTTAAAAATACTTCTGAATTTTTTTTTTATCTTGTATTATGCCACATGGACTCCTTATGAACAATTTTATATGCTGAACTATTATCCCTTTGACCGCACGAATGGTAATTAAATTACGAGAATGGTGATGGGATTATAAATCCAAAATGATACGAAGTGGTACGTGGAACGCATAAAAACGAAGAACATGGCGGCTGGAACGCATAAGAGGAACCTGGAAATTATGTTCTGCGACCTCGCGAGCACCGAGATGTGCCCGCGAAAAGACAGTCTATCCCATGATAGGCTGATTGAACTAAGGAGGCGGGTCATTAGTACCTTATTTTCATGCCAATATACGCTTATTTTGATTGTGTGATGTGAAAGTATACTATGCAGCTGAGGAAGACGGGATTGTACTGTTTAAACGCATTGTGCTCTACAGACTGCTGAATGGCACTCCAGTAATTTTAATGTAAGATACTATATTTCTTTGCAATAAATGTAATGATTTTATTATAACTGGTGCTGCCTTTCTTGTACTCTTTTCATTTGAGGATCAAGCTTCAATATGTTTGGGTCCTGAACAGATTTGACTTAAAGCTGTATTACCTAAGCCAGTTTTGATATAACAGGCTCATAAAAAAAGGAGTTGGACCATGCAGAGATTTAGAGACTCCCGTAAATAATTGTCACAGTGTTGTCCTATGAGATTTTCTCTCTTTGTCTCAACCCTTTAGGAACATCTGTGCTGATATCTCCACTCTGGATTCCCTTTTATACTGTCTTAATTTGATAAGAGGATAAGAAGGTCTGTTTGTTCGGAAATAGTGTAAGCATGTGATGTTGTAACCCTGTGAGATAAAGTTTGATTGTGTTGTAAGATAGATGTAATTTGAGGTGGCAAAAGGAAGTGAAAGCCACTAAAGATTCCTTCGAAAAAATATCTACCATATAGAATTTCCTAGTAAATCTCACAAAAATATTGAAAGCTATTTTGTATGACCGTCTTGTGTTGTCAGATAAAGCACACTGTGACAGTATTCTGCCATGCATTAGGAGTTGGCCTAATCCAAGATGAGGTCTTAAAATTGAGGAGCCAGAGTTGCCATTGGTGAGGCATTGGGGTATAGTTGGAGGAATTCCTGAAAACGTTATATGGGGCTTACCGAACAGATTAGACTAATCCTGTTCGTATACCAAATGAACTGCCGAACGGACAGACCACCCAGAACAGTCGTGTGCTGCTTATTAACCTTATTGACCTCGCTAACTGCAACGTTCTAAGTGGTTAGCTGGGTGGCCGTCGTTCGTATGTGCGAACACGTGGTGGCGGCCATCTTTAGCCGCGAACACATACAGTGGTGTTTGGTCGTCGAGAGCATGGAACTATAATCGGACACTCGATGGCGTGAACACCACTGGGACTTTCGTCTCTACATATGCTCGGCTGGATTCATATGGGAAGAGCGGCGTTTGGTGGGAGCAAGCTCCCGAACGAGTTACATAGACTGAGCATACTCACGAACCACTACGTTTGGTATTTTGACTGTATTGAGTATTCCTGAAAGAGACCAACCGCACAGCCTGATTTCATGAAATTCTTTTGGGCAGTCGGTCAAAATATGACCTCCATGGAAATCTCGAACCCCTGAACTGATCTGGGTGATTTGGGGATATATTGTTCACCCAGATCAGGGCTATTAGGGGATGAAATGAGACCCCGGCTGAGCTGTAACGCTGGAAGTGGGAACGACAGTGCTGATGGTGTCTGGTGCGGTGCTTGTGGTATTCGGTAAGCACTCGCAGCATCGATTGGCGGAGGCCCACAGTCAGGGTGCCAGGCGGTCTGCCACAGACAGGCCTTAATATGGCAGCTTTAAGTTCTCAGGCAAGACTTATCAATTGTAGTAGATGATATGTGGACAATGTCAGTGCGACGCCCTCAAGAGTCTACAACAGTATAACGAGACATGCTATAAGACATTGTATGCGAGTCTGTGTAGAGACAGATGACATGCTTATGCCTAGAACACCAAAGTGGCTAAAGTCAGTAGTGATACCTGCCCGTTTGTATTTACCAATGTAGAAAGGAAGATTATCTGAAGCAAGTTAGTTTACGTTTAGCATCAAAGTAACCTGTTATACAGCCTTTAGCGTGACCTGGTATCTTATGTACCTGAAATCGGAAGTTGTATAGCAGGGGGGAGAGGAAAGAAGTGTGCACCCAACAATAACATGCACCACTATATGTATAACCCTCCTACAACACACACCCGCAGCTCTAAAATAGTTAACACTAAGTGTTGTCAAGTGAGCCACTGCAGGTTTGAACTAAAGCATGCGTTGTTATTAATGCACGTGCCAATACTAAGAAGAAAGACTCTTGGATCTTGATAACGCTACTGATTCACGAATTGCCGACTTATAGAGCCTGGAGCAATGAAACTATAATGCAGGGTTAACAGAACTATGGCTGTAAGGTTGCAGGAGCTATAGTGCTTAAACAGACCCCATAGTCAATCATAGTGAGGGAAAACCAGAACTACCCTCATTCAGGGCACAATTAACACACAGAAAACTTAAACATACATCATTAAGCACCGGAATTATTACCAGTAATTACCTAACAAGGCCACAAGGTGGCGATATATAGCTTAGTAATCTGAACATTGTAAAAAAACGCTGAAACCAGCCTAAGGATGGAATATAACCGAATACACAGGTTTGAGTTTCCATGACAGCATGTTATGAAAGAAAGTGCCGAACACAGTAAATAGCCCGCACTTATGGTGAGGGGCCAGCACCTAACCTGAGGGGCTAAAACAAAGCCGGCAAGGGAATGCCGCTACCCGCCGTGAATCGTGTCCGTGGGGGTTCTCTTCCGTGGGGCTACTAGATGGTTACTTCGGTGCTTGGGGACCCAGGAGAGTCGGAGGGGACCTCCCATTATGCTACAGACGGTGTACTAGCGGTACCTGTCTGTCACTTATTATTTCCGCGGGAACTGTTTCATAGAGCAGTTAGGTGTCCGGCAGCTGCAGGACCTCCGTGTAGCGAACCGGCTTACTCATTAATTACCTGGAAGTGACGACACAAACGGAGTGATACAGAGGCGAAATTTAGTGCTGATAGGGGAGTCCCCTTTATCTGAACTAGCCCCACCCACTACTCCAGGCTCAGCCTTTGCATATATAGAAAGGTGGAGCCTGTAGTTTTGGGAGGGGTTTATCCAGCCTATAAATTCACAGACCTCCCCTTCCTCTGGGCTGAGACTTCCTGGTTCAGTACAGAACCATCTACTTCCGGTTCAAAGGTCATCAACACAAACTACCTGAACTGCAAACAAACAAGCTGGTCTTGGCCTAGTGATGCCTATGCAAGTATTTATGTTACCTCATTTGAGTAAAAAAACAGCCCTCACTCGAAGCTCATGGTGCACTACCCCATCCGACCCAGCCTAGGCTTTTCCTGTTGTTGTTAGCATGTTTTTTGTGTTTTTTTTTAACTAAACCGTAAGTTTGTTCGCTTTGGTCCATGTTGGGCCATGCTATAAGTGACATTCCACAGTGATACCTCCATTCGGTTTATGCATTCTGCTTACTGTATTCGTACCAGGGCCGGACTGGGAAAAAAAATTCGTCCTGGGCATTTTTTTTATCACAGCGACCCACTAAGAAGGGGGTGGGGCAAAGAGGGTGTGTTTTGTCATCACCAATGAAAAACATGCCCCCTCTCAATGTAAGCATGTTGGTTCAATGCTCTTCCAGGGCTAGGGGCTGTAGAGAATGTGTGTATAGTGGATGTAGCAAGGGTGTGCATACAGGCTTTTGTGTGTGTGTGTGTGTGTATAGGTGATGTAGTGTGTATAGGTGATGTGTTTGCTTACAAGAAATCTAGTGTGTGTATAGGGGATCCAGAGTGTGTGTGTATATATAGGAGTCTAGTGTGTGTTTGAAGGACCCAGAATGTATATAGGAGATCTAGTGAGTGTGTGTGTGTGTGTGTAGATGATCCATAGTTGGGTAAGGGATCTAGTGTGTGTCTGGAATATAATGTGTTTAGGGGTGCAGTATGTGTGTGAGGGTGCTGTGTGTGATGGTGCTGTGTGTGAGAGTGCTGTGTATCATGTGAGGGTGCTGTGGGTGAGGGTGCTGTGTGTAATGTGTGTGAAGGTGCTATGTGTGATGTGTGTGAGGGTGCTGTGTGTGAATGTTACAAGGGATTGTGTGTTGGGGGGGGTAAAAAACAAACAAATAAAATAAGAAGGCATTATATCCCCCCTCCCTTCTTACCTTTAGCCTGGGAGGGGGGGGGACCGGCACGGTGGTACCTTGGAGGGGGGCGGCACTCTCACACCATCCCTGGTGGTCCTAGTGGTGAGTGAACTCTAGCCTGCGGGCTAGAGTTCACTCTCGTGAGATCGGGGCGTTGCTCTCCCTTCCCAGATCTTTGATCTCCCCACCTGCCTGTCGTGGAAAACAACAGGGCCGGCGCTCGGATAGTGCAGACCCTGCATGGACCGGCAGGGGAGATCCTGTGACCTCCCCTGTTGGATTGGCCCATGGCCACCGTGGCCCACTGGGCATTTGCCCGATTGCCAGTCCGGGCCTGATTCGAACATATCGTATTTTAAAATATGCAATTTAGTTAGTCACCCTACGTTCTTTTGTTTAATAAATGCTATGCCATATTCCATTTTCGTATTTATAGCTTAGAATTGTCAGCCGTATGGCCTCTGATATACTCAGTGTCACGGCAAGGGTGTATAATTTATTATTACACTATGGAATATCATCCTTTAATGTAATTTGTGCAGTAAATGGCACAAATTACAGAGATGCTATTGCTGAGGTCAAAAGGGGTTACATCTTTTGAAGCTGGGACCCCCACAGAGGTCAGATGACAGAAGGGGTAGTGTGAATGGCATAGCAATGTGAAAAGGATTTTACTATATGGATGTGAAGTAATCAATGATCTGCAAGGTGTGAGTTTCTACACTTGGATAAAGTCTGAATGCCTCTTCATCCATTTGGCATGTACCTTGTAAAGGATAGTTCAATCATTTGAAATGGTAATGGGATTCGTTTCATGAAGATCCTTGTGTTCCAGTATCTTATCCAAGTGAAACATTCATACTTACCCACAGGTTAATAATTAAGCCTCATTTTTATTATATCTGGAATGGGACAAGCCCAATCTTTTAATTAAGTCCAAACATGAGTTGCACAACTTAAACCGTGTGGTAGGACTTGTGATGTCCTTCCTATTGGATCGTGGGCGGGGCGTGCAACATGTCTTTGGAATGGAAAAACAATAACAAATTCATAGAGGCAATTATTATTTCTGTGGCAAGTACAGTAGAGGAGATAAAACCAAAAGTTTGAATGTGGCTTGTTGTTTTCTGGAACAAAGGAGGTGGTCACTTAGTATCCCTATTACTCCACCCCAGGATGAGGCGTGGCAATTCACAGGGTATATCTCCTGTGATCCTGAAGGTTGTTTGTGTACTTGCTTGGGGCCAAGATCTAATTTTGAGTGAGTCACCATCTTTCCTTGCCAGAGACCCCCTGGACAGAAGTTGTACTTTGAAAACCTAAGTGAGTATTTAGGACTTCTGTATTTTATCCTTTTTGTTTTTATCTGTTGTTGGTGTTAATAATTTGTTTATCATATATTGTTATATGCACTCTGACTATCTTTTGCTCATAATAAACATTCATTTATTAAGTTCTGCCTTTGTCTGGTTAAGAATCACGTTACCTGAAGAGATTAGTTAGTATTTTTGCAATAACTTAAATATTGTACTAAGTAATATTTGGTGGGTTTTATTATTGATTTACCTGGGGGACCAAGGCACCCCATTTATAAATTGTCTTGGTGGTGGCAGCGTTAAAATAGTAATAGTTATATTATTATGTTTAAGTGTGGGTGGTTTTAAAAGGGGGATTTTGTCATTATTTCCGGTCTAGTGCAGACAAATAGTGAACTTTAACCCTTTCACCACCACAACCACGTCACGCGCACTCTTGGAATAGTGTGCGTTCGTGACACTCAGCATTTGTTACTTATGTTCACCAGGCCTCAGTACCTACATGTATTTTTCATGGTTGCCCTCCTACTATACAGGCACTCATTGGGCCTACACGGTTTAGTAATTATGTGGCAAATTGTTGCTACTGACTGTCTAAATTTAAGTCAGGTACAAATTTGGGCCTATACATGTGTTCAGCATTTATGGTACAGCCTGTTAATAATCTGTCTTATTTCACTGTCTGTCAATACTTCCATAGATTTAGCCTTTTCTGGGCTCAGCACGGGCTTAGTTAATCGTACTTTAAAATTATGTCGGTCAGAATTATGTCTGTTCTATGGTTATTCGGCCATATACATCTAAACCCTCATCTAAACGTTAGTTGCACTTCAATCAAGACATGCCATGAACCAGGTCTGCTACTTGGGTGTCATCAGTAAACATACTTAAAGGGACACTCAACTGCCCCCCAAAAATAATAAAATAATGGTGTCTGGTGGAGTGCTGGAATTCCTCAGTGAGAACTTGGAGCATTGATTGGGGAGGCACACAGTCAGAGTGCTAGGCGGTCCGTCACACCTTTCATATCACATTCTACTATTCCAGACTGCCTTGCTAGGCCCACACAAGAACCCCTTATTATGCAATTATAAGTTTTCAGACCTCTTCGATGTGTCTATTTTACTTAAATTAGTATAACCCACACCTTCAACTAAGGCACTTACTAGATCTCATAATTCGCGCGCTAGTGATGTACCGAACGGTTCGCCGGCGAACGGTTCCTGGCGAACATAGCATGTTCGCGTTCGCCACGGCGGGCGAACATATGCGCGGTTCGACCCGCCCCCTATTCGTCATCATTGAGTAAACTTTGACCCTGTACCTCACAGTCAGCAGACACATTCCAGCCAATTAGCAGCACAGCCTCCCTAGCAGACCCTCCCACCTACTGGATAGCATCCATTTTAGATTCATTCTCAAGCTGCATGCTTAGTAAGAGGAGGGAAAGTGTAGCTGCTGTTCATAAGATAGGGAAAAGCATAGCTAGGTTAGGGATAAGGGTATGCTTTTTTTGATTTTTTTTTTCTATGTAATGTAAACTACTTAGTTGTCTGCCACTGCTGCCAGCTTCTGTGTCAGGCTTCATTACATTTCTATTCCCCTACCAATTACATCTGGTGTCACAATGGCTGCAAAAAACAAAAAACAAGGCATTTTCTAGTATGTTCATAATTCAGTCACGCGAGGCCAACACCCATCCTCACGCAAAGGTATTCACCCATTGGCTCAACTCATAGCTAGAGCCTCGCACCATGCTCTATAGGTTATTAGATAGGGCCTCATCTGTCACTGCCACTCATTTGAATCTCTTACTTGTTACCGAGAGGCAGTGGCGTACACATGACCCATGGGGCCCCGGTGCAAAAATTGATCCGTGGCCCCCCCCCGCGCTTACTCGGCGCGGGTTGGGGTTGCAACACATGGTGGCGGGCACCTGGTCGCAGGGGTTGCAGGGCTGCGACCCCGCGACCGCGGTATGTACACACACTTAAAGGACCACTACAGACACCCTGATCACATCAGCTCAATGAAGTGGTCTGGGTGCCAGGTCCCTCTAGTTTTAACCCTGCAGCTGAAAACATAGCCGTTTCAGAGAATCGGCTATGTTTCACTGAGGGTTAATCCAGCCTCTGGTGGCTGTCTCATTGACAGCTGCTAGAGGAGCTTCCGCGATTCTCACTGTGAAAATCACAGTGAGAAGACACTGAACGCCCATAGGAAAGCATTGAGTAATGCTTTCCTATGTATGCTTGAAATGACGCTTTGTGCATTTTGGATCTGGAGTGGCGGACACTGGGAAAGTAAATGCTGAAGACACACACTCTCACGAACAGACGACACACACTAGCTAACAGACACACACATTTACTGACAGAGATACACTCAGCGACAGACATACATACACACTCACTTACAAAACATACACTTTCACTGACAAACACACACTCACTAACAGACATCAAACACACTCAGTAACAGACACACACAGTAACACACACACATCACTAGCAGACACACACACCAACTAACACACGACACACACACACACACACCAACACACACCAACACACAACACCACACACACACACACAACACACACACCACACACACAACACACACCCACACACACAACACACACAACACACACACACACTAACCCACACACACACACTAACACACACATACACTCTAACACACAC
This sequence comes from Pelobates cultripes, assembly GCA_933207985.1. Lineage (NCBI taxonomy): Eukaryota > Metazoa > Chordata > Amphibia > Anura > Pelobatidae > Pelobates > Pelobates cultripes. The sequence continues at coordinate 113,281,632 of OW240913.1, forward strand.
ACACACTCTAACACACACACACTAACACACACACACATACACTAACACACACTCACATACACTAACACACACTCACACACACTAACACACACACACACATTTTTTTTTTCAAATTTAATCCCCCCAGCCTCCTTACCTTTTGGAGTGCTGGGGGGATTCCCTGGGGTCCAGTGGCGCTGCTGGGCTCCTGGGCGGCTGGTCACTGTGGGCGGGCTGGCCGGTCAGGCAGGCGCGCGCGCGAGGGAGCACTCAGTGCTTCCTCTTCAGCTCCCTCGCGCGCCGCGTAGGTATGCCGGCGCCGGAAGATGATGTCATCTTCCGGCTCCGGTATCAGTGCGGTGCGCGAGGGAGCTGAAGAGGAAGCACTGAGTGCTCCCTCGCGCGCCCGCCTGCCTGACCGGCCACCTGCCCGGTGACAGCAGGGCCAGCGGGGGGCCCTGGGATGGCCGGCTCCTGGGCCCCCCAGGGGAAATGGCTGGCCCTGTGGCTACATACCGGGTCGGAGGGGCGGCCGGGCCCCCTGGTGGGCCGGGCCCGGTCGCAGCCGCGACCCCTGCGACCCTGGTATGTACGCCACTGTATGTATGCTTGCCTGGGAAAGGGGGGAATTGACCCATAGGGACCAGGGGGTATTTTTGTGTAAACCAAACTGGGGTGGGAGGGCTCTAACGAGGGAACCCCATTGTCCAGTAGGTGCTTGATTTGTGTCTGTGTAAAGTGCATGAGTGGTTGCAGTTAAAAAAAAAAAAATAAGAGGGATAAGAGAAAGTAGGCATTTTGGGTTATCTATACATGTTTAAATAGAAGGGTGGTAAATAGGAATGTAATTGTTTTGGTTAATGTTTAGATTAAATTGGTTAAATACGGCAGTGATAACGAGTGTTTAGATTAAATTGGTAAATGCAGCAGTAATAACGATTGTTTGGGTTAAATTGGTAGATACAGCAGTGATATTGTGTTTATCTGTGAATCAGGAGTGTGCTGGTATTTATCCAAACGCCATAGGAAAAAATATGGTTAAGACACCACAATCAAATGGTACTTGTGATGATTGGCACAGTTATTATTTATGTTTGTGTTCGTCATTGCCTGTGTTTTCATTCAAGAACTTTCAAGCAGAAGAAGAAGAAGCACTGGACACTATGCTCAACTGTCGCTGTAAGGAGAAAAAATATTGCAGCTAAGAGGGGTGAGAGTCGGAACAAATGCATCAGGAGCAGGACACTGTTATGTCAAGGTGGTTAATGGTATAAAGAAAGAAAAAACAAAACAATGTGACCACAAACACACAAAAGTCCTTGATCACATGAACTGTTTCATTCATCCCTGTGTCCATGCGTATGTTCTATGAGACTGTCGAAGAATAGAGTATCCAGTTTCCAGGACTAATGTTTGTGAAAATTCCAGGCACACAGACCAGCCAGAGGCTACAGAAATCGTGTCGGTCTGTGCCATGATTCATAGGTGTTATGAGTTTGTGGTGTCTAATACTATATTAAGCTCCAAAACACATCCTCACATGAACACAATATCATTGGTTAATCTAATAAAACATGGTTTGAGTTGTCTATTATTACAAGGGTGGGTTTATAATGTTTGTTTTATGACATAAGTCAAAGGGTGGTTTGTAATGGTATTTATTAATTAATGACTTTTTGTCATAAAAAAAAGCATAATGAGCTTAATGCTTTAGACGCACCACTAGATGTCAGTAAAGCATATTTAGTGTAATGCTTTGGGGGCACCTCTAGGGGGAGTGTGTAGGAAGACCTGTGCTTCTGGCAGTGACATCACAGGCCAGCCTACTTACACTGAATAAAAACCAGATGTTAGGAGAAGCGAGCTCTGTTTGCCTGTACCTGACTGATCATGTAGTACCAGCTCTGACTTAGCCCCAGCCATTTGGCTGGGGCCTTGTAAGTAATATGTTTGTATTGTAACAGTTAGCAATTATAATAGCCTTTTGTATAATATTTAGCAACCAATAGTGTTTTGTGTAGTATTGTATTGTATAATTATTGAAATTGACATTCCGCTAGCATCTGTTTATTTATTATAGTTATATTAAATATACATTTAATATTACGTTTTGTGTATTTTCTATCCACATATTCGACCATAATACCATGAATTATAAAAATATTAATGTTGTTCCGTATTGCTTAATTATTATGTATTAAGAGATTAATATTTATATTTAGGTCACGACCACAACACCGGCAGACAGTCACACACACACACACACAGTTACTGGCAGACAGTCACATGCACATAGTCACACAGACACAGTTACAGGCAGGCAGTCACCCACACAGACACAGTTACAGGCTGTAGTGGTTTTGATTCCAGGAATCAACTGGTGTCCCCCAATGTCAGTATATACAGAATGTAAGAAAGCGCAAAGTGCTAGAGTAAATAAAATATAAAGAATTGCATTGTAACTATCGACACAGTTAAAGGCAGTCACACATATAGTTACAGGCAGAGAGTCACACATACAGTTACAGGCAGACAGTTACACACACAGTTACAGGAAGACAGTCACACACCGTTACAGGCAGGCAGTCACAGTCACACACACACACTCTCTCTTGCTCTCACTTACAGACAGCATGGGCTGCAGGAGGAGTGGGTGCACTGAGGTCCCTCACTGGAGTCTGTTAGTTGGGGAAGCAGGGACTGCTTCCCCTCGATGTGCAGCAGTGGGAGGCCGTGTTTAGCTCCGCATCGCTGCTGGATTGGCTCCACCCTATTGTGATTAGTTCTGCCCCCACTTTTCTTACATGCAACCTGTTTTCAAGTTCTGAGGATCCTGCGTGTGTGAGCTGTGCCGTCACCTGGGGCCCCAGCTGCCATGGCAACCTGTGCGGCCAAACAGCTCACACATCCTAAGGCCTGCCCTGGTCATGGCACCCCCCTACCTAGTGGCACCCGGGCGGACCCCTCCCCCCTCACACCCCCTGTCACCCCTTAGTACTCCACTGTCTCTCATCACTCAGAATGGATGGTAATGTATATCAGGAATGTCGATTCATATGTTGCATGCCAACCAGACCCAAACACAATATAAGTCAGTCATTATCTGCACATGCATGGTCAGCACATTAGTTTATTACTCAAGCTGCTTATGTACACAAGTGCCAATTTCCTTAATTTTCCTCCAGTGTGCTTGCGCCACAGTTCAAAAGAAGGATCATCTAGGTGTCACAGATAAAGACTGTCCACTAGAAATTGCATTTTTCCCATTTGATTATTGTTCTCCTAATTTTTTTAAATGCTACAATAAATTGACGCTAAATCACTGTTAAACCCCTTTGCGATTCTTTAAGTGGCATCACAGGATCAACATATTTCTCAGACAAATAACGTGACTTTTGTACAACAAGCACCAGTAACAGGGTTATTTATCAACATGAGAATTGTTGAGAATTGAAAAAGAATTCATAATTACTTTCAAATGTTAGACCAAGAAGCTGAACTGGAAGCATGACTGATGTAGTGGCCTTTTTTTTAGCTATTTTGCGCTTACATGTGAAATTCACTATGAATTCCGAACAATTCTCAATTTACTAAGCTGCCATGCATATCTTATTATTCCTAGAATGCACCAGGTCACAAATTAGGATCTACTTGCAATAGCAGATATAGAAACAAAAACCTAACGCCACCTTGATTGTCTGGCAATATATGCAAACAGTGATTAATTGATTAACTCATGTATAATTAATTTGTTTTATCCTATGATCACAACTAGTGTTGAGTTATGTGATAAGTGTCTTGTTCCTGTGCATTTTGTAATTGCTTTCATTCTGAACATTTTTTTACACTTCATCTTGCTTCGGAACCGATCGAAGAGGAGTAAATCCAGATAAATGGACCAGTACCTATAATCAGAAACATAAAAGGTACAATTATTCTATAATTTACCATTAGAATGACAATCTGCTGTACAAATTCCTAACTTGACACAAATAAACTGAGATCCAGAAATAAATTAAAATGAGAGTGCGTTCAGCTTACACTGTCAAGGACAACAGGATCTTCTGGTAGATTGTATGGCTGCCACTCTTTTCCAGGACATCCCAGAGGCATTGTTGTTGCTGTCACTCCTCAGATAAAAAGAAACATAATAGATTTTGTGCTAATTGCTTGATTTTTGTCCATAATTTAGATTAGGTGCCTCACGTACTAACCCCCACATTCCCGGACTATATTTACAACTAAATTTACAAAAGTGTAGTTCAGCAAGTGCTGGATGGTCAAGGTTGGGAAACAGGGCCGGACTGGGGATACGAAGCAGCCCTGGAAAAAAAATCTATGCCAGCCCCATAAGTCATTGTGCTATGTAGGGTGTTATATATATACATACACAATTGAAATAGTTGGCTGCACTCTCGGATTTCCTTTAAATGTAACTTTTATTGAAATATTTAAGAAAAGATCAACATTTCAGTCTCTCTTGTGGACTTGCATCAGGATCATGACGAAAGTCCACAAGAGGGACCGAAACATTGATCTTCTCTTGAATATTTCAATAAAAGTTAAGTTTTAAGGAAATCTGAGAGTGCAGCCAACTATTTCAATTGCCTGGATACTGGAGCCCTGGTGACGCAATAGTATATATGTGTGTGTGTGTGTGTGTGTGTGTGTGTATATATAATATATATATATATATATATATAATTATTATTATATAGTTTTTTTGTTTTTTTATTGATACATGTCTTCTTCTAATTCAAAATTAGTTATTTTAGGGTAATTAAATTATACAGTAAAGCATACTCACACACAGACACAGACAATCTTATTGATGCACACAAATAGGCTCATTGACAGACAATCTCAATGACACACACAGACAAGGTTACTGGCACACACACAAATTTAGTACAGACAAATTCTGATACACACACAAGCTTACTACAGACAAGCTCACTGTCACACACACACTCACTACAGACATACTCTCCCTACAGACAAGCCCATTGACATCACATGCTCCCTACAGAAGAGCTCACTAACACACTGACACACACATGCTCACTGCAGACAAGCTCACTGACACACACATGCTCACTACAGACAAGCTCAGTGACACACATATGGTCACTACAGACAAGCTCACTGACACACACGCTCACTACAGACAAGCTCACTGACACACACGCTCACTGACACACACGCTCACTACAGACAAGCTCACTGACACACACGCTCACTGACACACACTCACTACAGACAAGCTCACGATCACACCCATGCTCCTTACAGACGAGCTCATTAACACACACATGATCCCTACAGACAAGCTCACTGACATACATACAAGCTCACTCACTAGCAGGCACACACACACAAACTCACTAGCAGGTACACACACACAGAGGCTCCCTCACTAGCAGGTGCGTGCACACACACAGGCAGACAATCACTGACACAAGGCAAACATCCACACACACACACACACAGGCAGACAGACACACACACAGGCAGACAGTCACACACACACACACACACAGGCAGACAGCCACACACACACACAGGCAGACAGCCACACACATGCAGCCACACACACGCAGCCACACACACGCAGCCACACACACGCAGTACACACACAGACTGTCACACACAGGCAGACATTTACACACACAGACACACACACACACACACAGGCAGTCACACACACACAGGCAGTCACACAGACAGTCACACACAAACAGGCAGACAGTCACACAAACACACACAGGCAGACAGTCAGTCACACAAACACACACAGGCAGACAGTCACACACAGACAGTCACACACACAGGCAGACAGTCACACACACAGACAGTCACAGTCACGCACTCACATACAGTCACACACTCACACACTGACCTCCTTCTTACCTCCTGCTTGGAGCTCCTGGAGACTTGTTGTTGGGAAGCAGGGACTCCTTCCTGCTTCCCATGCTGAAGTTTGCCGGGCCCCCACTGCACAGTAAAACCCTGCCCCGCCGCACAGTAAGCTCCGCCTCCTCCGCACGCTAAGCCCCGCCCACGTCGCACAGTAAGCTCCGCCCCGCCACAATTTTTTATTTTTTTTAATGCTCCCATGGGGCTCTGTGCGGCCGCACAGCTCACACCTAGCCAGCTGGGATCACAGGAGCTGTCAACCCAATGATCAGGGCTGTCAGACCGGCCCCAGGTGCCGCGGCCCACCGGGAAATTTCCCGGTATCCCGGTGGGCCAGTCCGGCCCTGTTGGGAAATTATGACCAAAGTTTTCCAAATGTTTAGGTGTACCTGGTGTTGAGACTGTTGCCTCTTCGTTGGACTCTTGAGAAGACTCGTGTTTTTCTTTTCCTCTATGTTCTTTACTGTTATGGTCAAATTCTCTTCTGTGTCTAGCACTACGAAGAGGAGAAAATCCCTGGAGACGATATACCTGTTAAATAGAAACATTTTAAAAATACACAAATGCGATACAATTTGAAATTTAGAGCTCATAATGCACAGCACAAAACATGTAATATATCAGCCTGCTGTTATTTACAAAGGGCATTCCCTTATCCTTGGAAGGCTAAAATATGTATATATAAATAAATTTAATTTAACACTTAAAAGACCACTATAGGCACCCAGACCACTTCAGCTTAATGAAGTGGTCTGGGTGCCTGGTCCAGCTAGGGTTAACCATTTTTTCTATAAATATAGCAGTTTCAGAGAACTGCCATGTTTACCTATGGGTTAATCCAGCCTCTAGTGGCTGTCTCATTGACAGCCGCTAGAGGCGCTTGCGTGCTTCTCACTGTGATTTTCACAGTGAGAAGACGCCAGTGTCCATAGGAAAGCATTGTGAATGCTTTCCTATGAGACTGGCTGAATGCGCGCGCGGCTCTTGCCGCACATGCGCATTCAGCCGAGAAGGAGAGGAGGCGGAGAGGAGGAGGAGAGCTCCCCGTCTGGTGCTGGAGAAAGAGGTAAGTTATTTCCTCACCCTAGAGCCCGGCGGGTGGGGGACCCTGAGGATGGGGGCACCCTCAGGGGACTATAGTGCCAGGAAGACGAGTTTTCCTGGCACTATAGTGGTCCTTTAAATATCTATGCTGTGTTTACCATTATGTTATACCTATTATAATCATTCTGTACATATTTTCAGTGACTCAGCCCTTAAAACAATGGTTTTTGTTTTTACACAAAATGTGTGTTAAATAACAAAAGACTAATGTGATAGGGGCAATCAGAAATTTTGAGGGATTGTAGCAAAATCCCTAACATATTTTGATGTATGTTCAGTAATAAACACTGGTTAATAAAATATAAAAAAATGTAAATAGAACAAATAGAAGACCTATATACTTTTTTTTTCAAGTATCTTGAACTGAGAAACCATAGTCAAAAAATGGGATCTAGCAGACAATACAGTTCAATTAAATCAAATTGTAAACAGTAGAAACTGATTAGTCAGTATACCAGAAACTGTACTCTGATAAATCAAAGACATAACATCCCGTCAGTACTTTGCCAGCCCGGGGAAAACCCACCAGATAAGGGTCATAGTAAAAATGTTATGTTTTACATATCCAACATTTGTTAGTTTTGGCAGGGCATATGGGGCTAGTTTAACTGGTACCATAAACAAAATATATAATATTTACCGGAGGGTTTTCCACGTGTGGAGTATTGAGCGTCATACCTTTATGTATATTTGTTGCTCATAGCCAATTTCTTTCCAATATGTGGTGGCCCGGTTCTTTTTCCAACGCTTTTATACACCACACCATGTTAATTTTATCTGTATTTTGAAGTAGGCTATAATTTGTAGAAATCGTGTTTTTTTGACTGGTGTATTAGTTACGCACAGTTTCTCGAAGTCAATCAGCAGCTTCCCATTTACAGGATACAATTGTAAGTTAACAGTATGGGAGATCCAAGATTGTATTTGCATGAACGAGAAGTTTGCTACACTTGGTAGTTTAAATTTGGTTCCCAGTTGTGTGAATGGTAGTAGTTTATTGTTATAGAATAACTGGTATAAATGGGATACTCCACATCTAATGTACGTACAGAAATTGAAAGTTGTAATGAGCTAGTGCAATAAATGTATCGTTGTGGCTAGTGACATCAGTTGGATGCCGCACAGGAGGCCTTTAAATTTGTCCCCAAGGGTTAGTGTGATCTTAGTGGCCAGTAACGTATCAGGTGAGTCAGGTGTGTTTGGGTATGGGAGCCAGGTTAGGTCAGTGATATGTTACCCTCATGTCCAGGAAGCCTCTATAAAACCCATTGTGGCGTAACCCAGCATGTTTTTTACTATTCTTACTATACTATTCCCTGTACAATTGTGCCTGCGTGCCCAATTCCAGTTCCTTTTAGAACTTGAGTAACCTCTATGGCCTTCTATACTATGTACCATGTTTTGCTTTTGTGTACAGTATTTATATTTATTTTTCATTTTGCAAAGTGGTCCTTCTCCCTTTGGTATAGCAGTGTGAATACAGTATATAACTATAATAAAAACAAAACAAATTATTTTACAGTACTTCAGAAATGTCATGTTCTAAATATGTACAAAAAATAGACATGGCCATTTATTTATTTATCAAGTGCAATGTAAAAAGTGGTTAATTGGAATACTTACCAAAATCTTTCGTTCCATACATGGTTGGATTACTGAACCTGTAGCATTTATTCGAATTTGGCAATATGTAGTATTCTGAAATAAATTACAATATTTTCTTTTAGAATGATATGATCATTTTAGTTGCAAGGGTTCTCTTTGCACCATAAACTGTGTCATGAACATGGCTTGTAACGAGGCTTATAGTGAGCCTTTACCTCACTGTGAGCAAACATTCTAGATTATATTAGCCTGATTTTTACTTATAAATCAGAAGTAGAGAGTCTAACAATTTTAATGAATATTTTGCTCGAGTCTATTTCTTTTTCTAGCTATACATATAGCCATACAAACAAATGTCTACTGATTGATTTCTTTTTACTAGTTTATTGCACATCTGTATAGTGACTGTCCATAAAGAGTCATTTACTTGTGGGATATCATACCAATCCCATACAGATAGGTAATCACCACCAACACCAAAGCTTTGTTCCTACCCTTTCCTATTTCTCATCCAGTAATCTTCCGTTTTGTTTTTTTTTTATTTTATTATAAAAAGCGACACTCCAGGATAACAATGCTTAAGTGTACTAATACCCATTTTAAGTCCAAAGAAGTGAATGGACAAATAATTTGTTTTACGCATTGGCTTTGGTCACCATGTAAGAGTGTTATTGACTCCAAGACTACAGAAAAGCCTATCCTTGCACTTTCTAGGTTGGTGGCATAAGGAAGGAACAATTATTTTTTAGGTGGAGATGGTTGCCACGTTTACTTTGGAAGATTGTCTTTCTTATCTTCCTTAGCAAAATAAAGTGAATACGGGGAAAAACTAGTTCTGTATGTCTTATTCTAAAAGCATGATAAACATGGCTATAAAATAGTTAAAGGGGCACTAACATTGTGTGGTGCCATTTTTCTGTGCTCTTGTGTCCTTGATGTACGCAACCCTCACTATGTAAACTGGGCCTTTTTGAAGTTGATGTCTTTTCGTGTTTCTTGTAGCCTAGTATAGTATGTTCCTGATTCTTGAATGTCTTTTTTTGTCATCTAATATTCTTGTCTCCAGCTTGTTTGGTTAACACTTTACCTGCATACAGGTTCTATTATCTTTAAGAATTATTATGCTAAACAGGGCTCTAGGGAATTCAAATACCTCTTACTTTTCCATCCTTCTCTTTTATGTTTTTGTCCATACCCTTCATAGTAGGACCTAAGCATACCATGACATACATGCAGGTTTGAAAAGTAACACAATGTACAATTAAGTCTGTAAAATATGTGATGGATAATGTATTTGTAGACCACCTAAACTGGTATCATATGATGTGCCAATCAGACTTTGTTAAGACACAAGCCCAACACTTTAAGAACATGGTTTTGAGTAAAAAAAGTAAACATTTGTTGCAAAATCCCATGGATTGAAACTTCCTGCAATGATCTCTGCCTAAACCAAAAAACAGCTGACTTATGTCAGTCACTCCTAACTTTCCTTTTATTTTTAATGGATGCTAAACATATCCCATACACCTCTGGCCAGCAGGAGATTTTAGCACATGTACATCAGCACTCAGTAGGAGTTCAATTCTTTGGATAAGAGGAATGAAACACAGTGTTGCTCAGTTGGGTAGCATAGTCAACAGAGGAATCCCTGCCAGGAGCACCAAAGGAAACTGGAGAAGACCAGCAGGATGCCATAAGATCAGCTTTGTGATAACAATGTACCCATGTACTACCCTACAGTGTCTATGTATCTTATTTGCAATTAATAAAGTACACACAGACTATATCAACTTACTCCATTTATCAAGATGTGACACTCCTCTCCAAGAATGGCATGTTCGGTCCTTGAGCAGTTTGTTTCACTTATTTTTAACTCGACTTCATATATTTCTAGGTCAGAACCCTATATGATAAAAACCAAGTAAGTCACATAAATAACATTACATTTATAAAATAATGATGTTTCATTGCAATTCTTTATAAGATATAGTTACAAATTAATACAATGTAATAAAACAGAATAGGTGTAGTGTAAAGTCAACATCTGTCTCCCTCTGTCTCCATCCCACGCTCCACTTTTGACTTTCATTCACTATCCTTACCTGTCTCTGTTAATTTTGGACCTATTTCTTACTCATACCCCAATGATGGCCCATTGTTTCCATGCCACCCCATCTTATGACCATCTGCCTCCATCCCATCCACATTTTTTGAGACTCTCATTCTCTACCCTTCCCCTGCTTTTGTCCAGCTTTCTGCATCCCACCCACACCTTTAGTCTACCTGCCATCCCCTTTTTTACCCCTCTTTAATCTCCTCTCACACTTTTGGTCTTATTTTTTCTTCATACCACCCAATTTATCTCTCACTGTCTCCATCCTACCCACTTGTGATTTATATTCTTCTATGTCCCCTTCACGTTTTGTGCATATATGTGTATCATGGGCTTGTGTAGGGTTTGCAATGACACCTCTATGTGCAAGGGGTGAGATTATGACATACAGGGCCAGCCTTAGGCAAATAGGCGCCCTGTGCGAAGAGTCTTCACGCCCCCCCGCCACCAAGTTGCCTGTATACAGTCACACACACACAGGCACAGGCAGACAGTCACACAAACTTACAGGCAGACAGTCACACACAGTCACAGAGCCAAACACACTGCTAAAGGCAGACAGTCAGACACAGACAGTCACACATACTCCATTACAAGCAGACAGTCATACACACTCGGTTACAGGCATGCGCGCACACACACACACTCACACACTCAGTTAAAGGCAGTCACACATACAGGCACAGTCACGCACAACAGCACAGCTACAGCGACACACACAATTGGAGTCACACACAGTCAGACAGTCACACACAGGCAGGCAGTCACACACACAGACAGACAGTCACACACAGGCAGACAATGACACAGACAGACAGTCACACAGACAGGCAGGCACACAGACAGACAGACAGTCACACACACACACAGACAGACAGTCACACACAGGCAGGCAGTCACACTCAGACAGTCACATACACAGGCAGTCAGACAGTCACACACACACACAGGCAGGCAGTCTCACAAATAGGCAGTCACACACACACACTTACCTCTTTCCAGTGGATGCAGTTGGTTGTTGGAGAAGCAGGGGCTACTTCCTTCTTCCTGTGCAGCAATGGGAAGGTATTAGCCCGCCTCCGCCTACCGCCGCTCATTAAGCCCCACCCCCGCTGCCTCGATCTCTTCTTTTTTTTTTTTTTAAATAGACCTGGGTACCTGTTTTAGCTCCCCTGACACTAGCCATGTGCGAGCTGTGTCATCCACATGGCGCCCTCTGCTCCATGATGCCCTGTGCGACTGCACAGCTCGCACACCCCTAAGGCTGGCCCTGATGACATACACCCTTCTCTCACAATCACTCTTAAAAGTGCAACGACCACAAGATAGGAAAGTAGTATTATGATGTTTAAAATTTAAAAATGCTGCATTGCGGTCTAATTAATTGCCCAAGGCAATCAACTGGTTGGCTGCAATGGACATTTTGGACACCTGTAGGGCAGGGTAATATGATACTGCAAAATACTACAAAAATGTTAATCTTTGTGGAATGGAAAAATGCAAAAAATATGTGTATTCATTATGAGATTACCTCATCATGATGATTCATTACCCATACACTGGAGCAAGGGTCAGCAACCTACAGCCCACAAGTCTTATAAGGCCCACCAAGTGCAATTTTCTAGCCCGCAAATGACCATGATAAAATCCTTGACATCAGGTCGTCTATCTTGAATGGTGCAGTCTAGACGGCTACTTTAGGGAAAAAACAAAATGCTTTGGAGCATTTGACTACAGTGTATGCCCTTCCTATAACTCTAGTTTGATATCAATTAATATTGTTATCCCACATAAGCATTACAAACTAGGGCAGTGATGGTGAACCTTTTTGAGCCCGAGTGCCCAAACCGTAATACATGCCAATTTTTTTTCCCTCAAAGTGCCAAAACGGCAATTAAACCTGAATACTGAGGTTTAAGTTTAGAAAAAACAACTCATACAGTTGTCCGAACTAATTAACATCTCTGTGTGTGTATTTAGCAGTCTGTCTGTGTGTACTTAGCAGTCTGTCTGTATTTAGCAGACTGCTGAATAAACACACAGACTGCTGAGTACAGTCTGCTGAATACACACACAGACTGCTAAATACACACACACACAGACTGCCGAATACACACACACACACAGACTGCTAAATACACACACACACACACACATACTGCGGAGTGCACACACACACACATACTGCTGAGTGTACACACACACACACACATACTGCTGAGTGTACACACACAGACAGACTGCTGGGTGTACACACACAAACAGACTGCTGAGTGTACACACACTGCATTGAGGGGTACATTGTATGTGTTTGTGTGTGTGTGTGTGGGTGGGGTGATGTGATGTGTGGGTGTCTTTGTGTGGGGTGATATGTGTAGGGCAGGGATGCTGTGTGTATGTCTTCCCCCTTCTCCCTCCGTCCCACACTCAGTTTTCTCCCCCCATACCTCCCTCAGTTTCCCCCCAATATCTCTCCCTCAGTTCCCCCCCATAACTCTCCCTCAGTTCCCCC
>OW240913.1:113294960-113307707 GCA_933207985.1 Pelobates cultripes
CCCCATCTCTCCCACTCAGGTCCCCCCCCCTACTTGAGCTCCTACCTTGTAGCGTGCTGAGCGCACCACGGAGCTCAATTTCCTGTACCAGGGCGGACAGGAAGTGCTCTCTCTGTGAGCACTTCATTTCCGTCCGCCTGGGTACAGGAAACATAAGTTCCTGTACCGCGGTGCGCTCGGCCACGCTACACAGAGTACCTGGCAGGAGGGAGCGCTCTGCGCTCACCTCCTGCTGGTCACTCCGGCTTTGCGCCCGCTGGGCCGGTGGGCCCTAAGGCGGCCACTTGTGCTGCCTTATGGATGCACCGGCGGAGCGCACCCTCCCTCCCTCCGGCGACCTATGGCTGCGTGCCCACAGAGGGGGCTCGGCGTGCCACCTGGGGCAGGCGTGCCATAGGTTCGCCATCACTGAACTAGGGAGTTATTTTCTAAGTTGCTGAAGGACGAAAATTAAGAAAATGGCTTTTCCTAATTTTGATCTTTTAGAGGTGTGACAGATGACTCCTTCGTGGATTGCACCCTGTAAACTTTTTTGTGTAATTCTACATTTTACTGCCTTGCATCATTCGGTATACGAACTAACCGAACACTTAAAACCTACCCAGTTCATATACCGAACAAACTATCGAATCAACCGACCACCCAGGACCGTCGTGTACCGCTAGTTAACCCCCTTGACCTTCCTAACACCTTCGCTAACCGCAATCCCTGAACATTCTAGGTGGTCGGCTGGTTGGCCGCTATTCATGTGGACGAACACGAGGTAGTGGCAATAAAATAAAAAATACTATTGCCAGGGTGTTCTGAAATTAATTATATGTTATTTCAATTATGCAAACTATTATCTAATTTCATTAATTCTTACATAAATAATTTTTTTTTTTAAAAAATGCATTCTCAGTATTTCACCATGTATCGAACTAAAATCTTATTTTTATAAGGTTATAATCATTCATTTGTATAAATCAAATTTAAAAAAGGAAATATAGCAAACAATTTAATTAAATAGCACACATCTATGTACTAACCTTTTTTGTTGCTCTTACAACTTCAGACAGTTTGTAAAGGGCATGGGAACTACTGTTGGCATTGTGTTCATCAACAAATTGTTTTAACAAATTCAATAGCTCTGGATTATTGGGTTCTACATCATTAGGACATTCAAGGCAAAATCCTACAAAACAAACAAGAGCGTTTGAATTTAAAGCACGTGAGGGGAAGTGAATATTTCAGTTAGATATATTCTCTGAATTGTCACTTGTGGTGACCTACATAGTTACATAATAAGTTGGGCTGAAAAAAAGATTCAAGTCAATTGAGTTCAACCTTTAAAACACATATATTTGTATGCTGTTGTTCCAATAGAAAATGCACCAAGTAGGAAATGCAATCAATCCACAGGAGCTAAGGGTGTAAATCCAGACCATGGGTCAGCACAATCCCAACAGATAGAAATGTAGATAATAGAGAAAAGATCCAGGCACTCCAATAGTTTAGGCAAATGTATTAGAACAGAAGGAATACTGCACTATTGGTCCAATAGAAGGCAAAACCCTATTTGACATGATGGCCAATTATGCCACAAAAAGAGGGGGAAATCATTCTTTACTCACCAAGGGCAATCAGATTTTGGCTTGATTTTGCCTTTCCTCAAAAAACCTGTTCACATTAGACATTAATTATTAGATTTCAAGAATTGGTTTTGGAAGAATTGCAATACGATCGCATTTTTGCCATCATCAATTCTTCCAAAAACAAATGAAAGAACATTTTCAAATCTCCATTTGCCAAAGGGTTGCTCTTGTGAAGACGGCATCAAGAAGAGGTTACCGAGAAGCTGCTTGTCAGGCCCCCTGCCCGCACGGCGGAGGCTTCCGTTGCTCACTCACCGCCAGCTTCACTTGCCCGCTCACTACGAGCCGCGGCTTCTGGTTCCTGCTCGCTGTTTGTGGCTGTTTCAGTGACTGCAGGTCCTGTTGGCATTCTTTCTAATGCAGCAGCGTGCTTAAATATGTGCCCGAGTCAGCCACCTGACTCAGTGCACATTGATGATGTCAGAGGTCAAAGTGGAAGGATCAAATACCTTCCACATGTTGTAATTAATTCTAAGTGGAAACTAGCCAATCAGAATTACCTTAAGCATATTTAAATTGACCTCCTCCGTGCCTTGCTGCCCTGTTGTGGTCTTTTGATAGCCCAATTGCGCATTTAGTCTGTTGGTTACCAAATTCTGGCTTGTCTTACCATATATCCTGCATTCTCTGATCCTTGACCTCGGCTTGTCTTATCGTTATTCCGTTTCTCTGTTTCCCTCTGACTTTGGCTTGTACTCTGACTTCTTTCTATTTGCATAGCCCTGCCACTCTAAGGACCAGTACTGCAATTTCTTTGTCTGTGATCTGTCAGTGTGTCTGGTTCTGGAGACTGTGACAATGCTCTTCCTTCAGAACATAAAGGAAGCCTGTAGCTACAGCATCTGAGGATGATTCAAAGCAGTACTTTTCCAATTGAGCAGAAGTGGATGGGTACATGTGTTTCACAGCTCTTGACAGCACATCCTTGTATTGTGTGAGTGCCTTATTCTGTGTAAAAATCTGTACAAAAACTCATCTAAGATCTGGCCATAGATTGGTCTAAGAGATGAGCAGAGGGTTACAAATATCCTGTTATTGTTGGGTCTAATATTCCACTTCAAACATGCAAAGATTTTTATGTAACTTTGATATAAAATATTTTTATTTAAATCAATTTCTGTTGATGAAAGGTCTAAATCAGTGGTAGTCAACCCTTTTCTACCTACCGCCCACTAATGCATCTTTCTTGATAGAAAAATTTCCTTACCGCCCACCAGTTTTCGCGCAAGTGCAGAATATGTTTTAGAAACATCTTTTTATTTCTACTTTATGCATGTTTATAATGTTTTTAACTTTATAAAGTTTAATGAAAAAACAATAAAGTAAATTGAAATTACCTTTACTAGTGATTAATGAGATCCTTGAGGTTGATGCTGCGAGACTAAATATTTGATATCTGGTTCGATTTTTATAAGGAACAAACGAAGGTCTCCTCTTTCGGTGATATTCAGACGACTTCTCTGTTTGCGCATAATATGATTTGTCATCTGTGTGTCAGCTCCCCTCCTCTCCCTCCTCAATTCCCCTCCCCACTTTTTTTTTAAACTTTTTTCTATTTTTTAATTTTCCTTATAGCAATACCCAGTAGAAGGGCTGAGCTAGGTAGCCCACTTACTATTACTTACTATAGCCCACTATAACAGACAGGAAAACACACATACACACACACATGACACACATACATACAAAGACACATACATACATACATACATACAGACACACAGACAGGCACACATACACACATACAGACACACACACACAAGACACATACATACAAACAGACAGGCACACATACATACAGACACACACATACAAAGACACAAACACACACAACACATACATACAAATACAAGACACACATACATACACACATAAATACAGACACACGACATACATACAAAGACACACATACATACAAAGACACATACATAAGACACACATACAAAGACACATACACACACATACAGACACACACAAGACATACATACAAAGACAAACACATACATACAAAGACACACACACAAGACAAATGGTGATGGCAGGTACCTGGTCGCAGTGGTACTGCTGGCTTGCACCCGCCCGCCCAATCTCTCAAAATGAGGAAATACATACCGCCCACCTGGAATCCTGAAAAGCCCACTAGTGGGCGGTAGGGACCAGGTTGACGACCCATGGTCTAAATGGTATGTTACCAAAGACAAACTAAATTGTGCAATTTGTAACAGGTTGCTAGCTTTAGATACTTACATGGGACATTTTCCATTTCCAGTTCATGAAATGTATCTTTCTAACATTGTCAGTAAAAATGTGATAGAAGGTGTCTGCTAGAAGGAAAACATCTAGGAACACACTTCCCAACATTGAAAAACCTTTAATAGGGGAGTCTCTATAAAATTAAGCAAGATTCTAAAAGAAATCCTATAGAGGATGCATTACATTCTTCTATAAAATAGAAGAGAAACATGTTAGAAAAAGTAAAGAAACCCAAAGAGAAATTGGAACCATAGAGGAGGATAAATCCTACAAATCTAGAAAAAGAATTTCAAAGAATTGAAAATAGCATTACAAGAAAATGCAGCAGCTATGGCAAAGCATCATTGGAGATGTAGTTCACAACATTTAGAGTGCCAAAGTTGCCTACTCCTGATCTAGATAGTAATAATAATAAGCGTGTTTATGCACAATTGTTTTCAAATACAAATGGAAGGCTCAGATTTGGATAAAATAAAAATGGCAAAAGCAGCTAAATGATTCCCAAAGTATGATGACAAAAAAACGTCTCTTTTATAGTTAAATGTGGGTGATGAAGGAGATGTTACTAAAAGACAGGCAACATTGATACATGGCGTTTCCTGTAACAACAATTCTTATTTAAATTCTTTCTTTCCCTTGATATCTGACAGCAAGATGTTACAATACTGAAAAAGTGCTTACTGAAATATTTACTGGGTTAGTGCACCCTCAATTTACTAATCCTGCTACAAGTATATCCATTTTTTCTTACAAGGACAATGGGGAAAAAGCCTGAATTGCAGTGGGAGATATTTATTGCCCAAGAATAGTCTCTTACCTGAATCTGACGTACAATGCAGATAAGTGATTTCGTTTGTTTGTTGAAGATTCCTATGTACTGTAGTTGCACATTTACCGGATTGCTTAACATAAGTAGAAAAAAAGTGACTTATTATCCGTGGGCATGTTTTTATTTTGTTTACAGTTGTACAGCTTTTAGTACATAATTGCCATATATTCCTTACATTTAAAAAAAAAAAAAAAAATTTTTTTAAATTCTTTATTTTCATTTTTCCTTTTCCTTACATTTTTTACATTTGTTAATTATTCTTTTTTTCTACCCCTAAATTAGAACAAAATTTGTCTGAAATCACCAAATTGCAAGATTAGAAAATTTCAAGGTTATTAATGTGAATTCAAAGTGCTATTTTGACCTTACATTTAAAATTAACTTTGCATTCTAACTATAGTAAATAATCCTGTAAATCTTCAACGCTTACAAACTCTTCTAACCAATACAATTTATTAGTTTATTTCAGCAATACAGTTTGCGGTTTTAAGTGTTCTGGAAAATCCAAATTATTTAGTTGAACCACTGAGCCTGCAATCTCATTTTTTAAAGAGATTGTATGTTTTTCCTGAGACATATTATAACCATTTTACTATTATACTAGAATTAGAAATTAAATTGAGGAGTTTTAATAATATTTTAAATTGAGGAAATTGTATTAGCTGAGATAAGCATATCTTGAAATTGATTAGCAGTTTCTCATTTAACCTCTATAGAAAAAAAAGTGTATTCAGTTACAATATATTATCTCATATAATAGAATCTAAAATGTTTTTACATAATGCTGGATGTCCTCATGCATAACGTGAGGACGTCCAGTGTCAGATGACCAAAAGTCGCCTAACGACCCGTAAGTCCCTCTAGTGGCTGTCCAGTTGACAGCCATTAGAGGTGGAGTTAACCCTCAAAAGTAATTATTGCAATTTATTAAAAACTATAATAATTACCTTTGCAGGTTTAAGGGACCTGGGACTATACACTCAGACCACTTCAATGAGCTGAAGTGGTGTGGATGCTAATAGTGTCCCTTCAAGTACTATGTTAGTCCAATAAAAAAGGTATTATTTCATAATGCAATAATAGGGTATTTCGGCTTCTGGTCTACTGGACTAATAATGGATAATCCAATCCCATATATAAATGAGAAAAACTTCAGGAACAGAATCAAAGGTTTGTAGTAGTTGTAGTGTAATTAAGGCATAACCCAACTAAAATACCATTAGAAAACTGATGGAGAGAAACCTCAAAAGGAGGACTAACCCCAGAAGAATTAACCCAGAATACAGACATTCAAAAAGGTAATATATAGAGAGAAAAAAAATGATTGACTAAATCCTTGCTTTACAAATTTGTCTTTCTGACACTATAGGTCCCTATAGTTTCCTCCTCTTTCCCCATAGTGCAGAAGGGGATAAAACCCTTTCCCACTGCTCCTCTACCGCCGACGTCAGCTGGTGGGGGATACCTAATGCGCATGCACGTTAATGGCCGTGCTGTCATTAGGACTTCACTCATAGGAAAGCATTAACACAATGTTTTCCTATGGAGTTTCAGGTGACGCTGGATGTCCTTATGCATAGCGTGAGGACATCCAGTGTCAGGTGACCAAAAGCCGCAGTGTGTGTGTGAGAAAATAGAAAACCCTTTGAGAAAATAGTGCAGCGGTGAGGCAATCCCTTGCTATGCAAACATCGGCCATGCTGTGTGCCTTCACCGGCCCAAATACACTTCAAGCCAGCAAGGGAGGTAGAGAGGACCCAGGAGCTCTAACCTGCAGCCCCGCTGGGTTCTCCTCTTGCAATCTGAGTTTTGCTGCAGTTACCATCTGCACCCCCAAAACACACTTTTAAGTTAAAGTGTACTGTACCCTCACACACACACTGTACCACTCACACACTGCATTACCATAATGCACGCACACAGCACCTCAGGCACACACACACACACACACTGCACCCCTCACACACACACACACACACACACACAAACTACTGCCCATATCCCCTACTACAAGCCCTACCCCTTCTACAGTTCCTATCTGGGCATACCTCAGGTAAGTTGTCAAACTGTTCTGAAACAGTTTCACTACTTACTCTGGGAGGGGGCACCACAGCACTCCTGAAACTATAACCACTAGAGAGAGCTATATTTGTTATTGTGCCTGGATTGTTTCTTTAACTACTGTACGTACTGTACAGTAATCTACTACTGCCCCTCCCAAAATTATATTCTAGATGTACCGGTAAAGTACAGTACCTGTACTTCACATTACCATTGTTACAGACAAAGAAAAGATCCAATGGAAACTCGCTTGATACATTGTTTTTATTTTGCATCTTTTAAATACGTACAGTATGTATTAATGTACTTACTGAACTTAAAAAAAAAACAGTACGTACTGTATGTACCTGTACTGTACAGTGCAAAAATTATAATAAGGAAGTGCCCTAAAAAAGAAAAACACAACAATTTTAACATTTTATCTGTACAGTACTACCTGTACTGTACAGTACTGTAGTCATAAAAACAACAACTTTGCAACAGGAGAGTCTCACTGTGACGTCTGCATGAACTAAATGTCCCAGTATTGTACATAATCATCAAAAAAACAAAAATTTGTAACAAGAGGAACTACATGATCCACCATGGATTAAAATTGTAAGGAATGTTTTCAGCAGCTTGGTGGAATTCTGGACTTTGTGCGCTGGAAAATACTGTCCGAAGATTAGTCATCAAATCCCTCAATATGTTGCACGTAGTAGTTTAAGGCCATCATTGGAGTTATCAGAAGCTGTAGAGGGCCCAGGTAAGGGAGATGTAGCGATAGGGGTGCTGGGTGTTTCTTTTGAGAAGAAACTCGTTAGTGTGATCTGCTTTGTAAGTTTCTTTTTTTCTTCATAAATTTCACGATAGTATCGGAAAATTTCATTAATTTGCCGTTCCACATTCCTGAACCGTTCAACATTCAGATCCATACCTTCTAGCTCTAACATAGCCGCATTTACTTTTGAGAACACACTTGCTAACCCCTTTACAGTGAACTTCTTTTCTTATTCTCCCATTCTTTCTTCTCCTTCTTCTTCTTCCTCTTCCAAGTGCTGCTGTGCTTCCAACTCTACTAAATCTTCGTTTGTTAGCTCTCCCTCGACATATTCCACTAATTCTTTAATATCTTTCACTTCAACATCTAAATTAAGCACATTAGCAAGTTCCGCAACTGTTTGATTTATGCCATCAATGTGCTGGTCTCTGTCAAACCCTACAAGGTTATTCACAAAATGTTTTAGGCATTTTTGCCATATACCTTGCATACACTTTTCTGTTACTTGTTCCCAAGCTTATTTAATGTTGTTTATGCAGTGTGAAATGTTGTATGATTTCCCAAAATCACGAAGGGTTACAGCTTTGGAAAAAGTTGTGCACAAATAGTACACTTTGAACATAGCTATAGCCCCCTGGTCCATTGGCTTTAGGATAGCAGTCGTATTTTTAGGTATGTACACTACCTTTACATCTGGGTTTAGAACATCAAGATGCTGGGGGTGGCCTGGATAATTTTAAAGGGAATGTCCTTTTGCAGACAATATTGTTTGACCGGGGGTATGAAACAGTTAAGGAACCAATCCTCAAATAATGCTTGTGTCATCCATGCCTTGTTATTTGCACGGTAGTAAACAGGCAGTGTGTGCTTATTTACCTGCTTGAATGCACGTGGGTTCTCTGAGCGATAGATAAGGAAAGGCTTTAACTTGAATCCAGCAACATTTCCTCCCATCAGCAAAGTCACCCTTTCCTTAAAAGCCTTGAAACCGGTCATTGTTTTAGCTTCTGTGTGTATGTATGACCTCTCTGGCATTTTTTTCCAAAATAGGCCAGTTTCATCCACATTGAAGATCTGTTCCAGGAGGTAGTTGGCATTTTCAATAACTTTGTTAAATTCGTCTAACAAAATTTCAGCTGCCTCAAAGTCTGCACTTGCCGCCTCATCGCTGATATCCCGATTATGCAGGTTGAATCTGCGACTAAACCGTTTAAACCATCCATGGCTTGTCATAAATGTTTCCGTACAGTCTTCACACTCCTTTAACCCCTGAAGGACCAAACTTCTGGAATAAAAGGGAATCATGACATGTCACACGTGTCCTTAAGGGGTTTAGTCTCAAAGATACTGAGTGCTTTGGCTTGAATTATTAGCAGGCTTATCTGCATTCATTTTTGTATCTGGTCATCAAACCAGATCACCAATAATTTCTCCATTTCGTGAATGAGGCCTTTCCGCTGCCTGGTTATGATGGCTTTAAATCCTGCTGATGCTTTCGCTGCCTCTTTCACTCTCTTTATCCTTTAGGATCGTTGAAACGGTTGAATGTGCCAGATCCAAGTCATGTGATATTGCAGTAACTTTTTTACCAGCTTCATAGATCTTTATTAATTTCATTTTTGTGTCAAAATCAATAGCCTTCCTTCTCTTGGTTATTTCTCCATGTGAAGTCATGCTCTTTTTTTTAGCCAACATCTTTTTCAGACACCGCTCTTTTCTTTGGCAGAATACTATACTTCGCAGTACTTGTACAAACACAGATCTCTTCTCTGTTAGAGAGTGCAGTAAAGTAAAGACTCTTATTCATTTTTTTTTTACTTTACACTTACTGAACACTCTCACTGACAGCCGCTAGAGGGCTTCCGCGCTTCTCACTGTGATTTTCACAGTGAGACGACACCAGCGTCCACAGGAAAGCATTGTGAATGCTTTCCTATGGACTGGCTGAATGCGCGCGCAGCTCTTGCCGCGCATTCAGCCGAAGAGGAGGAGAAGGAGAACTCCCCGCCCGGCGCTGGAGAAAGAGGTAAGTTTAGCCCCTTCCTCTCCATCCAGCCCGGTGGGAGGGGGTCCCTGAGGGTGGGGGCACCCTCGGGGCACTATAGTGCCAGGAAAACTAGTGTTTTCCTGGCACTATAGTGGTCCTTTAACTGTGAACCAAATATCAGGACAATTATATATATATATATATATTACATATTTTGCTGTACACATTTTCACCATTTTTTGGTTTGTCTGATTCGTTTTCCTTATACTTTTTAAGTTGACAAAATTCGGATGAGCTGAACCGCTATATAGGCGAAATTCAGCCATCCCAATTTTTTTTTTCCCTGGATGAAGTGGTTCTGATGAAATAAAATGTTTCGCTGTGCACAAGTCTACTAGCCATTTTGTTGAAAGCCAGGGAAATATATTTTGGGACAAGCAGGGGCTCAAAGGAGAGTTTAATGGGAGATGGAGAAATAACATTGCAAATGTGATATGTAGATAGGGATACAAATAAGAGAAATGTGGACGGGAAGGTGGTAAGTGAACAGAGCAAGAAAAAAAGGTGAAGAATTCAATACAACAATACTCTTTAAAGATAAAAGGCTCTACTGGGATAATTGCACTTTCTGATAGTTTTGTACCTTTAAAATTACTGTGTTTTGCAAGTCATTTCTAGCAAAGCCTGGAAAGCAGTATACATTTAATAAAGTATGTTCAATGATACCCTGTGCATGGGGCAAAACTTATACTTGGCATGCACTGTGTATGTTAAGATGAAGGCAAAACTGTTTAGGTAGGTGAAATTGCTGCACGCCTTACCACAGTGAAAACTTCAATGCAGTCATGCTACTGAAACCCCAACAAAGCAATGACATGATTTTGACTTTACAGAACAATTAGGCATTTTACATTGTCTCAGGTTAGTTATAAATTAGCTATTTTTATAATTAACCTATATTTTGGGTTATAAATATGAATTAATAAAGCATTGGATGATCGATTGATATTTTCTCCAATGCAATTAAACGTTATTCTTTTGGCATTTGATTAGTTCCCCTAACAGAAAATTTACCCATAAAGATAAGTATTTCATAGCACTTACCCCATTTATATCAAAGCTGCATTCTTCAGAGTTGACATTTTTAATTTCACTTTTGGAGCAATTGGTTTGCCTGACAGTATAGTTTATGAGATAGTTCCATCCACTCACCAGCTGAAACATGGACAGATAGAGAGTTTAAGTGTAATACATAATACGTAAACTACCCTCCCCTCCTCCCGCGACAGAATGAATGAGTATAGTGTATGAATGTTTAGTTGAATGTAAGTAGCGATTAGATAAGTTATATTTGAATAAATTAAAGGCAAAAAGTAAATAATTAGAAAGAGAAATAGAAATTAAAACTTTTTGAAAATTTGTAATGATGAATTAAGTAACTGAGAAATAAATTATGAAAAAGGTATGTTTTGATACAAGTTTACTCCATACCAATCTGATATAGTTCTCAAAAAAAGTGTAATACATTTGTTATATGTTTTGCTAATTTGACCTACATTTTGTAAAATGGCGTCAGGCAGGCCAAGTTTCAAGATGTCTGACACAGTCAGAGGTTTTCGTTTGGGATTCAGTGAGCTGAGGATTTAACTTTTTTTTTTTTTTTTTTGTGTGTGTTTGTGTCTAATGCTCACAGGTTAATATATCAGTGATCTAGCACCTAGCTCTATAAATTCTATTGAAATTCTATTTCAATTCTTCAGAATTCCCAAGCAGATTTGAAGTCCTGGCTTTTATCACTGTCAGTACTTGAAAAATGAATGAGAGTCTGGGAGATAAACAACTCATCCCATAAATTCTTGATTGACAGATTTTTGTGGAATAAAGTCTGATCCCAAAGACCAGAATGAGAGACTTGATTGCTGAAGTACTGGCGAAGCAGGGGTCTGTTTGTTACTGTAGACAGACATTCTAATATCAGTGTTTGAAAGATCTTTTAATATATTTTTATTTATTTACTAATTTATTTTAATTAATAAACGCCTTTCCATTGAATAATATTATCAATTAAGTTAAACTTCAATGTAATTTTACATTGTGTCTAACTGCAAGGGTGAGCAAATATATCTGCGCTACAAACTCCAACATCAGGTAAGAACCCTGATAAAACTACTCTAGGCTCACCTGCTCCAACTTCTATAGGTTGCTACTAGGCCTAGCTCCAGGACTCTCATGGCAGAACTCAGTCTGGCCCCAACAGGGAATTGACTAACTCCAAAGCTTAGCTGAGGAATTTCCCACTCCTGGCATGGAGTTCCAACAGCACACTCAGCAGAATCCGATGCTTTCTGTATTTTTGTCTTATGTGTGGGACTCACAGCTAAATGGCTTTAGGGCCCTCCGAAGGGTTATTCTCATCTTTAGTTACTCCTGATGCATATATACCTTATTTCTGTTGAATATTTTTTTTGTTTTCATATGCACTGTGCTTTTCATGTTTACACTTATTTACTTCTAAAAATGAGGCTGACTTACTTAGGAGTTTGCCACCCTATTACTACCCAACATGTTGTATTTTTGAATTAATTCATGCAGAGCTATTCAATACATGTGTATTTCTAAAATAACTTTTATGTGTCTGTAATAAACATCAATCCTGCCTCAATTAAAAACAAACCAAAAAGAGCAAAGAGTAGGAGGGAGGAAAGGAAGGGGAAGGGATGTTTGAGCATTTAATGTACTGATAACGTTGCAGTTACTGCTTTAGAGGCAGGTAGGAGGTACTGGTATATGGTTAGTCCTCCTTTGGCCACTCTGTCTTCTTCCCCACCCTTCACATACTTCCAAGCAAGCAAGGGTGATTATATATTTACTCTGCAAAGTATTCATTTTGTCAACTGTCCCTGCACCCTTTCTTGCCAGGTGAGCGTAAATTAGTTTTTCTTCCCATCTAGCTCTGAGTGTACCAATTCATATTTTTTATTTTTATCTAAAGTAGAGACTATGTCCTTTATAGTTAGTGGTTTTGCCCTCTTCCAATGTCTTGCTAATTGGGATAGGGTGGCCAAAAGGACATGTGTTATCAATACTTTATTATTCCAATGTATCTGGGCTGGCACATTTAACAGTATTAGGCACAAGGGCTGCTTAGGTATGCCTATCCCCGCCGCAATCTCACACACCAGAGAGTGAACCTCAGTCTTCATCTTTGAGATAGCTGGTCCTA
>OW240913.1:113307807-113346988 GCA_933207985.1 Pelobates cultripes
AGAAAGAAGGGGGTATTAAGAAGAGGGGAGGGAGTAGAAAAGGGGTACAAAAAGAGGGAGGGAAGTAGAAGAGGGAGGGAGTAGAAAGGGAGTAGAGGTAGAAAGGGGGGTAAGAAGAGGGGGAGGGGGGAGTAAGAAGGGGGTAAGAAGTTCTTTATTTGAAATTTAAGTTTTTTTTCCCTGAAATTTCCTTCTTAAAATGAGGTGCGTGTTATACGCCGGTGCGTGTTATACGCCGATAAATACGGTAGTTCAAGTAGAGTTTGTAGCCTCATTAGAACCGTGATGTAGATGTAGAAAACAGAATTGTATCTTGTAATACCTTTTTTATTAGACTAACAGAATGTTTTAATGAAAAGCTTTCGGGAGAACCTCCCTTTCTCAAGTCTAAAGCATTTCTGAGCAACATGAGTGCAGATAAGACACAGGTTTGATAGAAAACAGACAGCATTCTCGCAGAGGGTCGTAAATATCTTGTGTGAAGATTACAGTGTAAGGGGATGGGGAGAAAAAAAAACAAGCAATCAGTGCAGTGCAGAAGATGGTGCTAGAAGGAGTGTTTCCGGTTTATAACTACATTTCCCAGCATTACTATCGGCTCTAGTCACGTGGCCCGCTGTAATATGACGCCGCGGGTCACGTGACAGAGCCTGAACCCGCCCTGCTGTCTCTGTGTCCGTGCGTGCCGTTCCTCCTAGCTCTGGCCGCACGGACTGAATACAGATTAGCGGTCACGTGACCCGGCACTACACATCCCACAGTGCAGTGCGGGTCACGTGACACGCACGTACGCGGAAGCACTTATTCTACACCTTTTTTTATATTAAATAACGCTCGTTCTTATTAAAAAATGCTCGTTTTTATATTATTTTTATATATACAACATCTTATGTCCATATATATCAATACTGTATATTATTTTTTATTTTTTGAATGTATATTTTCTATTTATATTTTGTATTACCCTGATTGGTTGTTCATTTTTTGGCGCCAATTTCAAATGTTTGTATTAGCTATAAATACTCCTCATGTGCCAGGTACTCCAACTATTCCAATTTGATAAAGCCTTTTGGCGAAACGCGTTATTGGTTTTAAATATTGTATCAATAAATAATTTTATATTATCTATTATCTATTCTTATTACTATTTCCAACTTTACATATTGTTCCTGGCATATCCTGAGGTGGGGATCAGACCACCCACGCGAATAATTGAGTGCAGATTGACCTGCACTCTATTTGTGAGTATATTTTATTTATTTTTATTCTTTTTAACAACTACCTCACCAGAGAGCACTATTGGCTGTTTTTATTTTCTTTCCTTGAGAATTGAACACCAGGACTCTTCAAGAGGACAAGCACCCCCATAAGCGGAGGGTTATCCGCCGTGTGCCTATCATACCAGAGCTGGTTCTAGCTCATGGAAACGTGAGTGTGTAATTTATATTTTATTTTACAATTACTAATTTATGCACTCTGCACAATTGGCTTTTTCTCATTGTGTCTTCCATATCGTGAGACGGACGACCATTGTTAAAGAAGACGCCATACCAGTTAAGACACCATCCATTACTGGGACTTTCTTATTAGAACATTTTTCTAATTTGGACTTGTTTTTTTACTCTCTTGGCGCAGCCTTATTCTTTGTTTTTCCTTGTGTACACTCTTACTGTAGAGGGTTAGAGGGTGACCCCCTATAAGGTTGCTGCCTTTATTTACATTTTTATTATTAGCGCTAACCTTTTTTATCTTTTTTCAGTATCACAGATGTGCCCAGTTACCATTCTTGCACGATATCAGGCGTTGCATCCAGGTAAAGGCAATTTTTACTTGAATGAGGATGGTTTGGCACTGTCACGCTTCCAGTTTGCCCAGGCTTTACGATTAGGGCTTCGGTGGGTGAGTCTGAGGCCTGACCAATTCTGTACGCACTCCTTCTGGACCGGGGCAACTATGGAGGCCACGCATCTGGAGCTCGGCGATGAGCTGGTGAAGAAAATAGGGAGGTAGGAATTGGTTTGGTTGCGTTCATATGTGCGGCTGGGGTTGCTGGTGTGAATGAAGTAGTGGGTTTGTCGGATTCTCAGCTGGTTCCTATAGGCTGATGGTTTTGTTTTTATCATGGGCCATTTGTTTGTGTTCTGGGCAAAGAGGAGGGCTGCAGCTCGTTTCCAGGGTCTAAAGCTGGACTTTCCTATGGACCAGATCTCGATTAAGTGGTTCGGTTATCGGGGAGCTAATTGGGGAGATGTTATTGGGGCGGTGTTTCGGCTAGTGGAAAGTGGGAGGTCTCCTGATTTCCTGTTGTTACATGCAGGGGGCAACGATTTTGGCCTAGGGTAGCAAAGATGCTTGGTAAAATGGACGAAGCAGGATATTAATCAGCTACGAGACTTGGTCCCTAGGGTTTTGGGCATTTGGTCCAAAATGGTCCCCGACTTCAGTGGCATCACGCCAGGGATACAGCCGCTATCGAGCATTGCCAGGGTAAGGTGAATAGCCTGATGGCCAGTTTTGGCACAGTGAACTTGAGGACAGGTTGCCTGGGTATTTTCGGCAGGACATGGGGTGGAATCTCTTGAATCTCGGGTTCCAAGAAGGGTTGAGTAGGGCTTTGTTCCTTAGGGTCAAGGTCTGAGCTTACGGCGGGGCTAGAGAGAAAAAAGTTAGGGGACAAACAGGCTCTGGGTTAGTTTAAATAGAATAGGGCAGTTGTGCTGCTGGTTAAGAGTTTGGTTAAATGGTTCGTTATAAACTTTGGTAGGTTTCGAGCTCGGTGGTGGCTCAGAACCTGGTGGGTGGTAGGGGTATCCAGGTATACACATACCGTGGTTATTTAACAAAGTTTGGCAATTTTATTATGTTTATGATGTTTGTTATTATTGTTATTTATAATTATGGAAAAATATGTGTCATTTCCTTTTGTTTCGGGGAGATATGATGTTTTATGGCAGGCTGGGGGCTGGGCAATTGCTTTAATTTACTGACCCATACATTAGTGTCAGTGTGTTATTGGGTGTAAGTTTGGGGAGTAATTCCACCTGCCCATTTGGTGACTTTGCGCTGACATTTTCAATGTCACAGCAGCTCAGGCTACCACAGCTAGGTCAAACATTATACCTTTATGTCGCTTGTCTGTGCAGAATACTAAAGTAATGCCCCCACTATTGTTGTTGTTGGTAGTGGTGATACAGTTTGTCTTTCTCCCACCACTGCAGACATAGCACTTTCACCTCAGTGAATCGACTGTAATAAATACGTATTTGTTAAGAGCAATTGGAATAAGTCTTTTTATGTATACAGAGGCGTACACAAGATGGTGAAGAAGGGGAGTGCCACCCAGGGGTGTACCTAAAGCATTTGGCACCTGGGGGAGTCCAATTTTTGCCTCCCCCCCACTTAAAAATTTAAAAAACAACAACAATTTTTTAAAATGTATTTAGAACAGAGCAGTGTTTGTGTTTTTGAATGTTAGCATGTTTTTGTATGGAGTATGTGTGAGTGAATGTAGGGGTGTGTTTGTACATAGTGTTGGCGTTTGAATGCAAGCCTGCATTTGTGTGTACTGTGGATTTTGTATGTAGTGTTGACATTGAAAGGCAGGGCTGTATTTCTGTGTAATGTTGGCGAGATTCTGAAATGTATGCACATATAAACACTGACACACATGCAGGTACATATACACACATGCAGATACATAGACACACAGATATACAGATACACGCTGACACACATGCAGACACAGTGGCGACTCTAGGAACAATATATGAGGGGACACACATAGGATACAACAGTCAAAACTGAGGGACACTAAAGTGTTTCACTAGGGGATGGGGTAATGCACTGCCATTGGCTGTCTGATGCCAGCATGCTGTGTCTGTGACTGTGATGTTGGCGATGATTGTGTGTAATTGTGTGTGTCGGGGGGGGGGGAGAAAGGGGCCAAAAATAGGACCCGCCATGGGTGCCAAATGCTCTAGGTACGCCCCTGTATGTATATATCTTTTCGTTTTAATGACTCACCATAATATACCATATTTATATGCTAAATGATGTATAAATGATAATACATAATCTGACGTTCTTTACAAAAATTATAAAATTACTCTACTTTCAATGCAAACAGAACTACATATGTACAAATTTAACAGATGGTACAGCTTAACTGATGTTACAGAGAGAGAAATATATTTGATGGAACGCAATTGTCTTTGTCCAGAAAGTGCGGGGTACAACCGAGATGAATAGAACATGTTCCTTTGTCTACTCTTTTATAAACATGACTGTAATGATGGCAGAACTTTTAATTAAAACTCTGGCCACATAAGAACATATATGAAGAACCTCAACCCTCTCATTCTCCACCATGTCAAAATTTACATGGGTACAGCATAGAAAATTACCATTTGTTATTCTTAACCCATTGGACATCCATACCTAATATGAATATGAATAGGAACATAGAACATGTAATAATCTACATCAACTATGAGTATGACATGCCATAGGATTAAGAAGATGAGAGTGTGGGTAAGACAGTCAGCAGCCCAGTATTATCTCAAGCAGCTAGTGTGCACTTGCCTCCTGCACTCCAATCCACTATCTCCCTGTCCAACTGTATGTGCTATAGAATCATTTCATTCAAAGGAGACACTTCTGACATCAACTGCACCTGATACGACAGGTACAAATATCTTATCCACTGTCCATGGCCATTGCCACCAATACCAATACCAGCACAATCAACATTACTGTAATGGAGCTCCCTGTACCCTGGCTGGGTTCCTCCGCCAAGGACCACTTCCTAGCTCGAACAGGAGACAAACCTCAGCACTCCTGTCCCCAGTTGTCGTGACTTGACGGCTCCTGGAATCACTCCATCCTGGAGCCGAATGGGGAACTCACTCTATCCACTCCCAGACACTGGACGACACTCAGTCCTAGGAGCTGTAGTCCTTACAAGGACTTTCCCCGTTGAATCATCCACGCTGGAACAAGCTGGAGTAGTGATTGGCTATTTCCCCTCCCAGTAACTAGACGACACATAGTTCTGGGAGTACAAGCTGGAATGCTTTAATCTGGCCAGATGGCCTGCTTTTATACCTTTATGGACACAGTCAAAGACGCCCATTACACACTCACACAAAACAGGGTAATTCCTCTCCTGTGCCTGGGAGATAATTGAGTCAGGAACTGTACTAACTCAATTATCTCCAAAAACACATACAAAACATACAATACACATACAAAGCAAACATACAAAAAAAACATGAAAACCCCACAAAAGTTACATCCTCGGATAGCCCGGATCTGGGTGACCAACATATCCAAAAATCACCCAGATCGGTTCAGGGGTTCGACTTTTCCATGAAAGTAAATTATTTGACCGGCCGCGCACATGGTCCTATGCCCAAAACAGTTCCATGAAATCAGGGCTAGCGTTCGGTCAACTTTGGTAACATAAAAATGAATAAAATACCGAACGTATTCTCTATTTGAACCATGGAGCTTGCTCCCCTCATCCAGATGAACGATCCACTGAACAGTTTTCTTCTAGGAAATAGAACCGAACGCAGGCGATGATGGAAGCCCAGTGGTGTTCAGGAGTTTCAGTGTCCGATTTTAGTTCCATGAACTCGACCACAAAACACCACTGCCTGCGTTCATGCGAACAAGATGGTCGCCGCCTCTTGGTCATTCATACGAATTGCGGCGAACCCAGACGAACAATTAGAACACGGTGTTAATAGGGGTTAGCAAGCTCCCGGGTGGTCCCTGAATCGTACCAAGCCATTAAAACAGTCTTTTACAGGTTTCCCTGCTAGGGCCCATAGTCTGTGGGCAGGAGGCTGGCAAGCAGGCTCCTCCAGGAGCTTGTGGCAAACTCATGTGGGATGGGGAGTTTGTCACAATTACCATTTGCATTAATCAACCAAGTGCTAGTGCAGGGGTAGGCAACCTTTTAGCAGCACTGTGCCGATACAGGATTGTGACGTCCCGTAGCGTGCCGGTCCTATTTTTTTGATTGAGGTGTGTATGCTGCTGTATTCTGCTTGTGTTATTTTTACTGTAATTGCTTTGCATCGTTGTATTTGTGCGTATATAAGCTATTATATTGTATATGTTCATTAGTAGTTTATGGTATTGTGTATGATACATATGAATGTGGGCTGTGGATGAGGGCTGCTTGTGGAATTGTGTGTGGATGGATATGTCACATTGTGTGTTTGGTGGTGTGTGTATGTGTGTGGGCTGTTTGGGGTATTGCACGTGAGAGGCTGCATGTGGGGTTGTGTGCATGCATGTGGATTGTTAGCGGGTTACGTTTGTGCAGATTGTGTGTGTGTATGTTTGTGTGTGGGCTGTTCGTATTATTTGTATAAGGGGAGGGTTATTCTTCATTTCTGTGTTATGAATGTAAATTAGTGATAGTAAAGTGTCTATTTACTGTATATACCTGTATTCAATATCTACTCAAAATGGCTGCTAGAGCACACCCTCCCACCGACTAACTACCTCGTGTAACAAGATGGCACTTTCATCCGGAGTAAAATCCTAGGATGATGGTGACATCACGCCTTGTAGGATGTGCATTAGATAAAACACTTAACACCTAATTAAAGATGTATTCTTTCTGTTATCTACATTTTTGCATATGATGTATTTTTGCCTTTATAAGGGGCTTGCCGCCCCCTGAGTAAACATTCTCACGCATTTATTTTAACAATTTGGAAAGGAGCAGATACTCAGATAACTCTTGGTTTGATCCACAATATCTGTGTATATCTAGCAGTATGGTTGGCTTTCCTGGGTTCCAGTGGGGACCAGGCTGGCCTGGTACAGGTCAAAGACAGGAGCTGCAACAGCAGCTGCAGGCTGCTCTACTACGGTGTGGATTCCCAATCACAAGTGCTTGGCGGAAGTGATCTGAGATCATTTCCTCTATGTGCTGCAATGCTTAAATTGAGGATTGTCCTTCACCATCTTTTCGTATTAGCAGATATTTGAAATTTTACTGGGACTCCTGATAGGCCAGAGCCTGTTTGGCTCTAGCAGCCTTGAGTGCCGTCCAAAGACACCTCGAGTGCCGTGCATGGCACTAGTGCAGTAGGTTGCCTACCCCTGTGCTAGTGTATAGGCTAGTGTTGTGACAGGTTTCCCTGCCACCAATGCAAATCCACTTGCATCTTCAGCAGACAAAAGGCAGAGGGTGGGGACTAATGTACCACACCAATGAAGCAAAGTGTGGGTGACTCAAAGGAGGGAGACTTGCAAAGTGCAAATTGTGTGGCATGGAAGTGAGTAGGGGCAAGCAAAAGGTCATCACAAAAGTGCCGGTATAAAGCAACATGCAGAGGCACCACAAGTCTGTATTACTGAGTGAAGACGCAGAACAAGTACTATGATAGGCAGCAGGAACTCTGTTGCTGTATCTGATTTTGCACAGTAATTGTCCCCAGTGCTACCTTCTCTACTGCTACCATCACCAGTAGGTAGAGCGTGGGTAAAACTGTCCGCTTATTACTTTAAATCCTTGTTCAGCACTGACTGCCACAGGCAGAACCTTTCTGCCTTCCTCTTGTTTCCCTGGGTAATGTTTGATCATCAGACCTTTTAATACCTACTGCCCACTTTTGTATCTTTGTTAAAGGAAAAATATCCTTACCGCCCACCAGTGTTGCAGTAACTAATTTGTGAATTTATTTTAATAAATATTTTTTTCTAATCTACTTTTTTTTCTGTGTGTGTCTGTGAGTTGCTTTGTGTGTGTGTGAGAGAGGGACAGTGTGTGTGAGAGGGGTGCTGTGTGTGTGGGAGGGGTGATGTTTGTGTGTGTGTGAAGGGCGGTCTGTTTGTGTCTGTGAGTTGCTTTGTGTGTGTGTGTGTGTGTGTGAGAGGGGCAGTGTGTGTGTGAGAGGGGTGCTGTGTGTGTGAGAGGGGTGCTGTTCGTGTGTGTATGTGTGAAGTGTGATGTGTGTGTGAATGGTGCTGTGTGTGAGGGGTGCTATGCGTGTGTGAGGTGCAGTGTGTGAGTGAGTGGGGCAGTGTGTGTGAGTGCTGCTGTGTGTGTGAGTTGTGCTGTGTTTGTGTGAGGGGTGGTGTGTGTGTGTGATTGAGTGAGGGGTGGTGTGTGTGTGAGTGAGTGGTGCTGTGTGTGTGTGTGAGTGAGTGATGCTGTGTGTGAGGGGGTGGAGTGTATGTGAGGGGTGGAGTGTGTGTAAGGGGGCAGTGTGTGAGGGGGCAGTCTGTGTGTGTGTGTGGGGGGGTGTAGTGTGTGTGTGTGTGTGTGTGTGGAGGGTGGAGTGTGTGTGAGTGGTGCTGTGTGTGTGTGTGTGTGTGTGTGTGAGTGGTGGTGTGTGAGGGGGCAGTGTGTGTGTGTGTGTGCGAGGAGGGCAGTGTGTGTTTCTGTGTGAAGGGTGCATAGGGTCTATGTTGTGTGTAGGTGGGTGAAGTGTTTGTGTAGTGTGTGTATAGTGAATGTCGTGTATGGTGTGCGTAAAGTGAATGCAGTGTGTGTAGTGTGTGTAAAGTGAATGCAGTGTGTATAGTGTGTGTAATAGTGAATGCAGTGTGTTTGTGTGTGTCTGTGTAGTGTGTGTATATAATGAATGCAGAGTGTGTGTGTTTCTGTAGTGTGTGTTTGTGTGTGTGTGTAGTGCATGTGTATATAATGAATGCAGAGTGTGTGTGTGTGTCTGTGTAGTGTGTGTATAAAATGAGTGCAGGGTGTGTGTAGTGCAGTGTGTATACATAATGAATGCAGAGTGTATGTGTGTGTGTAATGTGTGTATAGTGAATGCAGTGTATTTGTGTAGTGTGTGTATGTAATTTGTGTAAAATTGGGGGGGAAGGGGAGGCATTTTTTTTTTTTTAATATTAAATATATTACTTCTTACTTGGCCAGGGAGGGGATCTATGGCATTCCCTGGTGGTCCGGTGGCATGGACGGTGCAGAGGGGGCCCAGCAAGCGCTTACTCACCTTCCCAGCAGCTCCATTCAGCTACCCTGTCTAACTCTCATGGCCAGCGTGCCGTGCGGAGGGTTGCCATGGTAACCCATAGCAATGTTCTGACGGCCACGGAACTCGCAAGATTTACACAGGGGAGCTGAAGGGAGCTGCTGGCCCCCCCTAAAGTCTGGTGGGTTTGTCATGGGCCCGATGGTCCTGGTATGTATTATTGGTAATATTGGTATCTTTATTGGCCAATACGGATATTGCCGAAAATACTGAATATCGACCGATAATATCGGCCAGACTGATAATCGGTCGATCCCTAGTCGATAGGGCACTGTTTTTTCCCATGCTGGAAGACGGTTACTTAGAAAGATGGTCACTGATACTACAGACATGATGTGTGGGAAAGCTTTGTTCTTTTTGGGTAGAAGGGGTGAGTGGGTGATCAATTGCCTACTGACATTTTCCTTTCATTTGTATAATTGTATGAATATGTTGCATATAGCATGGTGTAGTTTTTAGCTGTCTTGAAAAAACTTTTAACAGGGAATGGAAACTTCTTTTTTTTTTTTTATGCTTTAAAGAGGAAGAATTTATTGTTATGATGAAAGTGCTGTATATTATTGACGTTACGTAAATGCAATCAGGCCTTTACCTAGCATCTACACCCACATCTCCATGATATTGTGGCTACAATGAACATTCCATAGTTATTTGGAACGCTTGGGCCTTCAAATAACTAGGAGTCTTTTCCCTTGGCAGGTGGGCAGCTGGCGAGGGAGCACTTCCTCTGAGCTGACTGCTCAGCTCCCTCGCGCGCCGCAGAATGAGGCTGGGAGCCGGAAGATGACGTCATCTTCCGGCTCCCAGCCTCACTCTGCGGCGCGCGAGGGAGCTGAGAAGTCAGCTCAGAGGAAGTGCTCCCTCATCAGCCGCCCGCACAGCAGCCAGAGCCGCCCGCCCGACCGGCAGCCACTGGACCACCAGGGAGAGAGAGACCTCCCCCCCCCAGCACTCCCAAAGGTAAGGAGGTTGGGGGGGGGGATTTAAATTTTAAAAAAAAGTTAATGTGTGTGTGTGTCTGACTGTGTGTGTGTGTTCGTGTCTGACTGTGTGTGTGTGTGTATGTGTCTGACTGTGTGTGTGTCTGACTGTGTGTGTGTGTTTGTGTCTGACTGTGTGTGTGTTTGTGTCTGACTGTGTTTGTGAGTGTGTGTGTTTGTATCTGACTGTGTGTGTGTGTTTGTATCTGACTGTGTGTGTGTGTTTGTGTCTGACTGTGTGTGTGTGTTTGTGTCTGACTGTGTGTGTGTCTAACTGTGTTTGTGTCTGACTGTGTGTGTGTTTGTGTCTGACTGTGTTTGTGAGTGTGTGTTTGTATCTGACTGTGTTTTGTGTATGTGTGTGTTTGTGTCTGACTGTGTGTGTTTGTGTCTGACTGTGTGTCTGACTGTGTGTGTGTGTGTGTGTGTGTGTTTGTCTGACTGTGTGTCTGTCTGACTGTGTGTGTGTGTGTGTGTCTGACTGTGTTTGTGCGTGTGTGTGTTTGTGTCTGACTGTGTTTGAGTGTGTGTGTGTGTTTGTGTCTGACTGTGTTTGTGAGTGTGTGTGTATGTTTGTATCTGACTGTGTTTGTGAGTGTGTGTGTGTTTGTATCTGACTGTGTTTGTGTATGTGTGTGTGTGTGTGTGTTTGTGTCTGAGTGTGTGTGTGTGTGTGTGTGTCTGACTGTGTGTGTGTATGTGTCTGACTGTGTGTGTGTGTATTTGTCTGACTGTGTGTGTGTTTGTATCTGACTGTGTGTGTGTATGTGTCTGACTGTGTGTGTGTCTGACTGTGTGTGTGTGTGTGTTTGTGTATGTGTGTGTGTGTGTCTGACTGTGTGTGTGTGTTTGTGTCTGACTGTGTGTGTGTGTATTTAGAAGGTGGGGTGGGGGGAGGGTTGGGTGTGGGTGGCGCGGGGGGAGGGGGGCGCCTGAGTTTTGACCTGCCTAGGGCAGCACAAAACCAGGATACACCACTGTTTGGAATGATATGGATTTCTGCACAAATTGGTCATAAAATGTGATCTAATCATCATCTAAGTTACAACAATAGACAATCACAGTCTGCTTAAACTAATAACACACAAAGAATGAAATGTTGCCATGTTTTTATTGAACACACCATGTAAACATTCACAGTGCAGGTGGAAAAAGTATGGTTCCCTATAAATAATCATGTTGATTTTGCCATTTTTATTTGTCAATTATTTACTTACCTATAGACTGAAGGTTTATATATTTATATATTCCAGGTTTATTTTATTTTATGTATGTCTTTGATGCCTATACTGTTTATGTTAGATAAGACTGTAGACAGCAGTGATGTTCTTTTGCTATTAGACTTTAGACATTTATAGCTGGAGGACTGATGGGAAGGGGGAAGTATTTGGATGTATTGATTTTACAGTTTTGTATTAGTTGAAAAACAGGGTAGGTATTGCTGGGTGGATTTTCAAGCTAGAACATTATCACTGGCTCTTCTAAAATGCAGTGCATGCAACAAATAGAAAGGACAGAGAGGAAAATAGTGTGAATAGCTTTTGAACAAAGAATATCTGATCCATACTTAGGATATAGAGATTGACTATCACATAGGTGTAAATTAATCAGACATATCTTTATGCTACATGTAATTTACAGGTCTCTTGAGTGTTGACTTTTGTGGATTTACAACATACAATTCACAAGGTAACGATTAGGAATGGAATGTCCTAGGCTTCAGGGAAACCAGTTTCTTGGAAGAACATATCAGCAACATAATTGCATGCCTCCTCCAAGACAAGTTGGTATCTGTTCAGGGAATTCAAGTCCTTTACATTTAGGAACAAAATGTGATTACCTATTTATATTAAAATAAGGGACATTACATTAACAATTGCTAACAAAGAGCAAAGACAATAAATCGGAGACAGGTAGGAATTCAATTATAAAGGAAAATAATTGAAACA
Organism: Pelobates cultripes; assembly: GCA_933207985.1. Taxonomy (NCBI): domain Eukaryota; kingdom Metazoa; phylum Chordata; class Amphibia; order Anura; family Pelobatidae; genus Pelobates; species Pelobates cultripes. Next base: position 113,319,757 of record OW240913.1, read on the forward strand.
TAGAGTAGTAGACTGGAGTGTAGTTTCTGGATTGCTGTTTTAATGGAGATAGGTAACTATGAAACAGATATTCTTGGTAGATTGGTGAGAACATGCCTTATGTCATTATTAAAGAGGGCCAAGAGAGGAGTAGATGATTAGAAAGAGACAAGGTTGCTTACCGAGCATGCAACCCATGGGCAGTCCAACACCATGCAACACCAGGACAGTCCAACACCATGCAACACCAGGAGAGTCCAGGCCCAAGAGAGGAGTGGAGAAAGAGGAATAACTAATTGTGGCAATAGGAGATTATTTTAAAAATGAGTCCGAGAGGGATGGAAAAGTAAGTTAAAATTATTGCAAGCTGAAAAAAAGGGAAGTTAGTGGAGAAGGATGGTCAGGGTAATAAAAATATGTTATTAAATGGGAATATAAGATCCATTTGACAGAAAAAAAATATTTACTTGTGAGAAGGGAGCAAGCATGCAATAAATATATATATATATATTTTTTTTTTTTGACATTCTTTAGTTTTTATTTTGTCGTGCACTGAATAACAAAACATTTCTGTGTTGCCACAACAGCAAATTTAGGATTAGTGAAGATACACAGTGCAATGAATGGCAATCGATATCAGGGCCCATTTTCCTTGGATATAAGAGCTAGAAAGATATCAAGCATAGTAATGCAAGTTTAGCGATCCTTGCCGCCCTAGGCAACAATAAATTTTGATGCCCCCTCATGAATGCAACTGCATTCACTAAACTCTGAATTACACTAAAGAGACATTTAGAGAAAGAGGCGCACTGAGTAGATATTAAAGGTAAACTATAGTGTCAGGAAAACAAACTTGTTATCCTGACACTATAGCTTCCCCCTCCCTTGTGGTGCAGCAGGGGTTAAAACTCCTTCTGTCACTTACCTGGGTCCAGCACCAATGTCTTTTGTGCTGGCTTGGGTCTGCCTTTGCTCCTCAAGGGCCGCGCTCGCAGTGGTATTTCCGTGATCCTAGGTTTTGCGTGACGCTGGACGTCCCCGTGCATAGCCACTAGAGGAGTTAACCCTGAACAGTAATTATTGAAGTTTCTTAAAAATTGCAATAATTACCTTTGCAGTGTCATTTACACAATCTCACTAATACACACACTCTCTCACTGGCCTACACACGTACACATTCTAACTCTAACTTACACTTACACTCTAACACATACACATTCTCACTGACCTACACATTGTCACTTGCACACTTTCACTAATACACACAATCTCACTGGCATACACATTGTTAGCTACACATTCTAACACCACACAGTGGCACTTACACATACTCACTAACAGTGTCACTTGCACACTCTTCCTAACACACACGCCCAGAGTCACTTGCACCCTCTCCCTAACACACACACCCAGAGTCACTTGCACACTCACTAACACACATTATCACTTACACACTCTCACTAACACACACACCCAGAGTCACTTGCACACTCTCACTCACACACATTGTCACTTACACACTCATTAACACACACACTATCACTCAAACACAAACTCACACCACTTTACATAAAGTCACACTTTCTTTACAAACACAAACACATTAATTTAACACACTCCCCATTTACAAACATGCACACATAAGCAATCCCCCTTAACCATGCCATACCTGGGTGCTGTGAAGAGGCCCAGGCAGCAGGAGCCAGGATGTTGCTCTTCTTTCTCCTGGGGGAGCAGGAGAGCCGTGCACTGTGAGCACAGGCTACTTCCTGCTCCCTTCACAGTGCTTCCTGTGTTCACAGGCAGGGGGCAGCATGCAACCCATGTCACATCCCAGCTTCCCCTGCCTGCAGGAAGCAAACAGTGCTCTGCAGTAAACCCCACTGCCCGAGCAGGTAATTTACAGCAGAGAGGAGCCCAGCAGGTGAGTCGCTGCGCTGGGGGGTGGCTAAGGAGCCTCTCACCCAGCACAGCATCCCCAGACAGCTATAGAATGGCAGCCCGCCTGGAAACCTCTTGGTGGGCGCCCCCCAGAGGCTGGCGCCCCAGGCGAATGCCTTATTCGCCTTAATGGTAGCGCCGGCCCTGATCAACCCTGCTGCTAATCAGTGCTGCCTATTTAAGCAGCAAATCCCAGAACCTCCTTGCCCTTGCGTGGTTTCCTGTTCCCCAGAAGTCTCCTTGTTCCTGTGTTTCCTGTTTGCTCCTGGTTCCTGACTCCGGCCTTGTTCCTGACTCCGCTGCTCTCCGTGCTCCTGATCCTGGCTTGTCTGACTACCCGCTCTGGTGACTGACCCCTGCTTGATTCCTGGACTTTGCTTTTGTTATTTATTTGTTATTTATTAATAAAGGTGTGTTTGCATCTAGTTCTGTCTCTGTCTGGTTCCTGGTCCCTGACATTACGCAAGGGCCATGAATACAGATGGTACAGGCAAGACACCTATACCTAACCTACTTACCCGGTGGGACCAGCAGAACCACTATTTGGACCAGTATGCCCATCTGGATCCAGTACCCGGCCAGCCTGAGATTGCGGCCGTCTCTGCCTCACTTCCTGTTCTAGCACCGGTTGTAGCCCCCAAACCTGTAGCGGCTAGAGGAATGACTGGGTCAGTCCCGCTCCCTCAGTGTTTTGGGGGCAACCCAGCTCAGTGCAAAGAATTTATAAATCAGGTTAAAGGATACCTTGAAATCCTGCCCCAGGCATTTCCTACAGACAGTGACAAAGTTCACTTCATGATTTCTTTGCTGTCTGAAAAGGCCCTAGCTTGGGCAAAACCTCTCTGGGAGGCAGAGAAGCCTATTATTTACAATTACCCTGAATTTGTTGCGTCCTTTAAAAGGGTTTTTGATATTCCAGCTCGCTCCACCCCTACTGCCGAACTACTCATGTCTAATGCTCAGGGCACAAAAACTATTGTCGAGTATGCCAGTGAATTCCGTACCATGGCAGCAGAGGGTGGCTGGAACAACGAGACTCTCGTGGCTGCCTTTGCACAGGGCCTCTCCGATGTGTTTAAAAATGAGATTGCAGCCAGAGAATTACCTAAAGATCTCGAGGAACTGATATCAGTTGTCACCCTCATTGACATCAGACTCCGAGAGAGATCCTCATCCAGGGAGCGCCTGCGGAGGCCTCCTGTATATTTGGCACCGAGCTTTTCTTGCCCACCCAAACCTCCCTCACCTCCCATGCCTCCTGGTCCTGAGTCCTCTGTCTGTGTGGAGCCAAGGCGGTTAGGCTTCTCACGCCTCTCGGTTGAGGAGAGAGCCTTTAGGAGGAGGGAGGGCCTGTGCCTATACTGCGGACACCACGGTCACATGTTAAAGTTTTGCCCGATTCGTCCGGCAAAGGGCCCGCACCCAAGATACTGTCAGGGGCAGATCTTAGGTGGTCTTTCTGCAGACCCAAAGATATATGTGGGCAAACCCTTGGTGCCTATTATCCTCTCCTGGCCTGATTCATCCATTAAAACCCGGGCATTTCTTGATTCTGGGGCCGCAGGCTTGTTTATAGACTGTGCATTTGCATCAAAGCACTCTATACCCTTACAGCCTCGCGACTTTCCACTAGCCTTCGAAGCCATCGATGGCAGACCAATACAGCCAACCCACGTGACCCAAGAAACCGTGCCCATATCTCTGGCTGTAGGGGCTCTACATCATGAGACGATCCAATTCCAGGTCATTTCCTCTCCATATTACCAGGTTGTTTTGGGATACCCTTGGTTACAGAAGCATAACCCCATAATTGATTGGCGCAAAGCTGAAATATTATCATGGTCCCAGCAATGCACATTTTCCTGTCTCCAGAAACCGGTCAAAGTTTTGGGCACATGTTCTGCCTCTTCCTTACCCGCTGAGTACCAAGAATTCCAAGATGTATTTGATAAAGGTCAAGCCAGCGTTCTGCCACCGCACCGTCCGTATGACTGTGGTATCGAACTCCAACCTGGTGCCATTCCTCCCCGTGGCCGGATTTATCCACTGTCTGTAGCAGAGAATCGAGCCATGGAGGAGTATGTTACCGATGCACTTGCTAAGGGATTTATTCGGAAGTCATCTTCTCCTGCCGGGGCCGGCTTTTTCTTTGTGAAAAAAAAAGATGGCGAGTTGAGACCCTGTATCGACTATAGGGGTCTCAATCGCATTACTATTAAGAATGCCTACCCCATTCCATTGATCACGGAGTTATTTGACCGCCTCAAGGGAGCAACGGTCTTCACTAAACTTGATCTGAGAGGGGCATATAATCTCGTCCGGATAAAAAAGGACCACGAATGGAAAACCGCATTTAACACCAGGAGCGGCCATTACGAATACCTAGTAATGCCCTTTGGTCTTTGCAATGCTCCGGCGGTTTTCCAAGAATTTATAAACGACGTCCTGCGAGATATGCTGCAGCAATGTGTGGTGGTTTATCTCGATGATATTCTTATCCATTCCACATCTCTCGAGAACCATCACGCAGACGTTTCTCGTGTTCTACAGAGACTTAGAGAAAATAATCTGTTCTGCAAATTGGAGAAATGTGAGTTTAACTGTAAACAGGTCACATTCTTGGGATATGTTATCTCAGATGCTGGATTCTCTATGGATCCAGAGAAACTTTCGGCTGTACTAAAATGGCCTCGACCTACGGGTCTTCGCTCTATACAACGTTTTCTGGGCTTCGCCAATTATTATCGGAAGTTCATACGCAACTTTTCTTCCTTGGTTAAACCTCTCACGGACATGACCAGGAGAGATGCTGATCCACAGCATTGGTCACAGGAGGCCATTACTGCCTTTGAGTCTCTCAAAGTCGCCTTTGCTGCTGCTCCTATACTGGCACACCCTAACCCTGCCTTACCATTCATTCTGGAAGTCGATGCGTCTGAGACAGGAGTAGGCGCCCTCCTGTCTCAACGTCCTAACCCTGAGAGCTCCAGGCATCCGTGCGGGTATTTCTCGAGGAAATTGAACCCGGCGGAATGCAATTACCAGATTGGTGATAGAGAACTTCTAGCCATAATTTTAGCTCTCAAAGAATGGAGGCACCTTCTTGAAGGTACTTCAGTGCCAATCCTCATCCTCACAGACCACAAGAATCTTACATATCTTTCCGAGGCTAAGCGGCTTTCCCCCCGGCAAGCTAGATGGGCTCTTTTCCTATCAAGATTCAACTATGTGGTTTCTTACTTGCCCGGTACTAAAAACATTCGGGCTGATGCCTTGTCTCGACAGTTCTCCCCTCCATCCAGAGAGGAGATAACCCCTACTCCTGTGATTCCTCCGGACCATATACTGGCAACCATCCGCACTAGCCTCACATCACCCCTAGGCGAGGAGATTCTGGCTGCACAAATTAATGCTCCTCCAGAGAAACCTAATGGCCATTGTTTTGTACCGATTAACCTCCGTACTAAACTATTAAGTACATACCACGACTCCAAAGCAGCTGGACATCCAGGCAAAAACCAGTTAATTTGGTCCGTCTCCCGGCAATTTTGGTGGCCTAGTCTCCGTTCGGATGTCACCGCTTTTGTAGCTGCCTGTCCTGTGTGCGCTCAAAATAAAACCCCACGACGCCCTCCAGTGGGTCTCCTGCAAACAATACCTAATGGTGAACGACCCTGGACCCACTTGTCCATGGATTTTATCGTTGATCTTCCGGTCTCCCATGGCAATACAGTCGTTCTCATGGTTGTTGACCGATTCTCGAAGATGTCACATTGCATTCCCTTGAAAAAACTACCTACTTCCCAGGAACTTGCAACAATTTTTGCTCGGGAGGTCTTTCGTTTGCATGGGTTACCTAAAGTGATAGTCTCAGATAGGGGTAGCCAGTTCGTGTCCAGATTTTGGAGAGCCTTTTGTACACAAATGGGAATTCAGCTTTCCTTCTCCTCGGCCTACCACCCGCAATCCAATGGTGCAGCAGAACGAGCTAACCAAACACTGGAACAGTTTCTGCGTTGCTACATTTCTGACCACCAGAACAACTGGTCTGATCTGCTACCCTGGGCGGAGTTTGCCCACAATAGTGCGATTAATGCCTCTTCCCGGCTATCCCCATTCTTGGCGAACTATGGGTTTCAACCGTCCATGTTGCCTGATACGTTTTTGCCACAGGGGATACCGGCATTGGAGGAACATCTCAGGGAACTCCGTTCCACTTGGGTGCAGGTTCAGAACTCTTTGCAACGCGCAATGCAGAAATACAAACTCCAGGCCGACCGCAGACGCCTTCCTGCTCCTACCTATCAGGTCGGAGAGAGGGTCTGGCTGTCTTCTCGCAACCTACGCCTCCGTGTTCCCTCACAAAAACTGGCACCCCGATACGTTGGGCCATTTCGTATTCTTCGAAGGGTTAACCCTGTAGCTTACGCACTTGACCTCCCTGCTAACATGCGCATCTCAAATGTTTTCCATGTTTCCCTCTTGAAACCGTTGGTTTGTAATCGCTACACCACCTCAGTGCCACGTCCACGTCCTGTTCTGGTTGACAATCATGAGGAATATGAAATACGCAGCATCATTGACTCACGAGTCTTCAGAGGACAGATCCAATACTTGGTGCACTGGAAAGGATACGGTCCAGAGGAACGCTCCTGGGTTCCAGCCTCTGATGTCCATGCACCATCCCTCCTTCGTTCCTTTCACGCCCGCTTCCCCATGAAGCCCGGACCCACCAGCAGAGATGGGGGGAGTCGTTGAGGGGGAGGTACTGTCAGGGTTTCTTTGCTGTTTTAAACAGCAACCCTTTCTGTGTCAGTGAAAGAGTTTTCAGCTGCAATTACTATCAGCTCCTTCAGCATGTTGCCACGGTTACTCACCTGAGAGTAGTAATCAACCCTGCTGCTAATCAGTGCTGCCTATTTAAGCAGCAAATCCCAGAACCTCCTTGCCCTTGCGTGGTTTCCTGTTCCCCAGAAGTCTCCTTGTTCCTGTGTTTCCTGTTTGCTCCTGGTTCCTGACTCCGGCCTTGTTCCTGACTCCGCTGCTCTCCGTGCTCCTGATCCTGGCTTGTCTGACTACCCGCTCTGGTGACTGACCCCTGCTTGATTCCTGGACTTTGCTTTTGTTATTTATTTGTTATTTATTAATAAAGGTGTGTTTGCATCTAGTTCTGTCTCTGTCTGGTTCCTGGTCCCTGACAAAAATGAAGAAAAAGAGCAACTGGAATGCAAAGTGTACCTGATCACTTCTAAAATTTATTGAAGGGCATACAAACAACAAATGTTTCAGTTCTGTGTTCCTTTTTTTCAATTCACTATGCTATCCTCTCCTTTCTAGATACAAATATTTCTGCATCGGACTATGGCCTGACAGAGAAACTCTCATCTTTTCAAAATGTTGTTCATTTAATTTAACCCCTTAAAGACTGACGATTTTCCGAGGTTCAGTAAGTTCATAACTTCAACTGTTTCAACATTTTTTCTTTATGTTTCTTAAATACTGCACAAATGTGTAAATTTGTATAACGTAGGCTCCCCCAGGGTATCTTTTACCCCTTTCATCGCCAACTCATGCCAAAGTTGTTGGTTATATTTCATTTTCTTGTGGTTTCACACACATTTCATTTTCATAGATTTTTATGGACCGTATATCCTGCTACTTTAAAGACAACAGGTTTGAAATTCATTACTCTCCACAAGTACTAAGCACTATACCCTATTTGGATCTTTGCCACTTTAAGTGGCAAAATGCACACATGCCAAATTCAGTATTCAGATCTGCATATTAGACTGATTGATTTTACTAAACCCGTATTACCTTTGGATCAAAACAGTTGACCCTAACAGCACTCTAATGCTATCATGGCATACCATTTACAAAAAAACTTTGGCCTGTTTTATATGGGGCATTTAGTACCATCTAACTGTTTCATCACTAATGCCTGCAGAAATTATCAGTGAATTTAATTTTTTTGTTTTACATACATGCTGAATTTTAATGGTGAATTCCATAGGCTTGTATGGCCATCCTTTTGGGGAAATTTTGGGGGAAATTATAAGGTAAAACTAGTGGCATGCCTCTTTGCTTCTTCCCTAGAAACAATATTTAGTTAAATGAAACTCTTTGTGTCAATCAGTGACAAATGCCAATGATTTTTTAATCCTAACCCTAGCTAACCATTGCTAACTCATACAAACCCACACTCTAACTAGCCCTAACCTAAACTAACATAAAGTTACTCAAACCCTAGCTAACAATTGCTAACTTGTACAGATTCATACTGTTACTAACCTTAACCTAAGCTAACATTAACCCAAGCCCTAGCTAGCACTAACCATAACAATTTACCATTAATAAATTGTCCAAAAGGCTGAGTAATCGCTGTTAGGGCTAATCACGCTGATTACAATCCTTAGCTGTAGGGTGATCAAATAGCATGGATGCCAATCTGCCTTTAATGGCCTACAACATAAGCAGTCCAACATTGACTCTGTACTCATCAATCTCGATATGCATAGGGCAGAGAGGCTTCCTGCAGTTGAACATCATGGGCTGAGGTTTCCAGTCGCTGTGACAGTCTGACGGCCAACTCAGCTTTAGTCATAGCTTGGCTATACTAACCTACATTTTTGCCTTTAGCCTTTGTTTCTGCTACAATTCAAGGTTTCGTGGATAAACCCTGCAGACACGCATATGTGCACATGCATACGTAAATAGATAACGTGTATTTACTATGTACAGCGAACAGAGACAAGATAATCAATACCACTACAGTGTGCAAGCAAATTCATTTCTCTGATTAATTTAAAGAGATAGCAAAATCATCATGACCACTATAGTGGTCTGTATTCGTTATAGTTCCTGGAGTCCAACCATAGCTACCTTAGCTGCTCACAGTCTGTCTCCCTCTTCAGGCTTCATTTACATCAATTCCACCCATCTGTGGATGGATATCAGTAGCTGAGAACATCAGCTGATGCTCATAACCAATTAAATCTATCCAAACAAAGAAAAACTTGTTATATCTAATACAGACATTGGGCTCTTGCTTTAGCAGACACGAGAGAGACCCAGGTAAGTGTCAAACCATTTGGAAATTCTATGACTGCTTACCTGCTTACTGTACTCAACCAATCAATTAAAAAACAAACACGCTTAGGTCAGTCTGACTACTGCACCGGATATCAATTTACATTAAAGGCTTGTGAAACAGAGCAGATTTTTTTCTTTACTTTACATATAGTCATTCCTCGAAATAGCATATTTACCTTTTGCTCATATGCTCTCACAACGCGAAATGGCTTTAACACAAATCCTTCATCTCGAGCCTCGTTGATCAAGTCCAAAGCCAGTCCTGCTTCAGTTTCTGTAGCATTGCAGTCTAAAGGGATTGGGTTGTATCTGGGATGTGGGGGGCTCCAAGCATCACATAAATATATTAAAGCAAAAAGAATCAGTGCGCAAGCCTTCTCCATGCTGGTAGACTGGCTTACTGAGATTCCTGCACTGGTGTATACTCTCCATCAGCTCCATGTGGATCTAGTTATATAGTATCTCATGATAGACCAGTATGCCTGTTTCCTTGACCCTTTTCTTACATCAGTGCAAATAAAAGGTAAATTATTATAGACTGATGCCTTATATACAGTATACAAATATGTAATTACCTCTCCATCCAACCTTTGGTTTCATGAGATCACAAAATATATTTACCTTCTTTGCAAATGTTATTTTAGGATCAACTGATAAAGGAAAAATGATGATCTTTAATAGAATTCAATGAATTAAGGTACAAGGACAACTTTTCTGATTCCTGAGAAAATTAGTAAGTCCTTGTACCATAACATTAGGGAGGTTAATTAATCACAGTTGAATCTAATATAATTAATATTCACCACAGTTTGGCCAAAGTGATTTCCTGTGCCAAATTATATTTGTTCTGTAAAATGTCTTAAAATGTTTTAATTTAACTGTAAAAAAGGACACACAGTGTATATCTTAGTGACTTTGGAAATTGGTGACAAACGATATACACAGTAGATAATTGTTAAAAGGCACTGTCAGAAAACAGTTAATCGATAGTGAATAATTGGCTCCCAGGTCTGATCACCCTAGATGCCAATCACCAACATGACATGCTCACAGTGCATACATACCAACATTTCAACTTGACAAAGAGGGACACTTTATTTTTAGGTGAGTGGAGGTGACCTTAAAGAAGTCTTTGATGCAGCGATGGATAGAGTTGGCTCCTCTTCAGTATATATAACCCACCAGACACATCCTCTACACTTTCTGTTGCAACATCTCCAACTGATAGATATGTGGAGACTTCTAAACACCAAAGTCAGGCATGTTTTCCAGACTCTATTTCACTCTAATTTCTATATTTAGAAAGAGTGATATACATGATATCATAGTTTCTAATCATGCTTCACTTATGTCATACATTGCAGGGTGTTCCTGTTGGTAATTCATCTATTAATCCCACAGCATTGGTGAATGGCATACTTCTATATATTGCCAATCCAATATGAGACTATACCTACTCTGTTAGAAGTCATCCGAACTGATGGCAGACTAACGTGAATTAAAAGTAATCTTTTAAAATCTTCAACTCAACTCTAAATACCTGGGCATCTTACTACTGAGAGTAACAAGTCACCTATATAATCTTAATGATTCATAAACAATTTTACAAGGGGGTATCTTCCTGAACGACTGGTCACATTTATCAGTTTCCCTACTAGGAAGAGCCAGCCTTCTTAAAAGCATCATTATTCCTGAGCTATTATACTCTCTGCAAATGCTTCCCATCAATATCTCAACCAAAGATGTTAACGGAATACATTCCCTATACTCTGCTTTCCTCCCCCCATCACAATCTCCATAGACTGACTACAACAACCAAGATATAAATTGGAGTGACTAGAAACATAGAAACATAGAATGTGACAGCAGATAAGAACCATTCGGCCCATCTAGTCTGCCAAGGTTTCTAAATACTTTCATTAGTCCCTGGCATTAGTCCCTGGACTATCAACAACAAATCTTTCTCAGCTTATGCACACTCCTCACTTGGACCTACCGACTCTTGTGCAATCCAATCCACTTTTATATTTCTATATCCTGGCTTGGAAACTAGTCATATTAACATGATTGCTTAATTGCCAATACTCCCTCAACATACCATTCTGGAACTGCATGGACTTGTCCAGGACAAAGATGCCCACAGTGTTAGCGCTTAAACTAAATTCTCCACAATTAATATCTTCATTTTCATTTACCTTCAAATCAGTAACTTTAGCAAATCAAGTGGACAATTCAGATGTACCATTGTCTTTGGTCCTGCTCTGAGGTAGGCCAGTTGTGGAGAAGCATTCAGTTTCCCACCACCTTCAAGTCCCACACCATGTCACATAAAGATAAATCAAATGCACTTTTCCAGACCTGGCAGACTTATATCAATTTACAGGAATCAAACACTAAGGAAATAGTAAAAAAGATTTTTTGAAAAAAACAGCTAGTATGTACAGAAAGTATTAGAGGGCAAGTCAAATATAAAGTAAAAGCTACCATTATTTTGCACATAAGAAAAAGTTGAAGGGGAGGAGGGTTAGGAAATCTGGATATTTTTATTATTATTTATTTGGTAAAATGATAACTGGTTGCTTTACATCACTGTCTGATCCATACAAACGATTTTAAGCCTCAATAAAATGTGTTTACAAGTAGATACCATGTGAGTCTCTACTTTATACAGATATATACTTTTTGGGTATTGACTGTAGATTCTGTGAAAGCCGTTGAACTTGTAGTGTCATCATGATTAATTTAGTAAAGGTTTAGCTTTAAATCCTAATTCACTCCTTGAAATATATGTTCTATAATTTATGAAAATGAATTGAATTATAGACATATTGGACATTTTAACAATAAGGACTTATACCTAACTCTATTTTGGAATAATATTTGTTTAGTAGAACTAGTTGTGTAGAAATTTTTATATACAAAAGTTTGATTATTTTTTTGTTGAGATATAAAGATAAAATGGTGGATCGGTGTACAGGACTCATAACATCCCCCACTTTCATATTGTGATTAGTATGTGACATTGATGATGGTGTTTTTTTGTTTTAGTTTTTTATTAAAATGTATTGTAAATTGAATTAAAACTTCATTAGGTATAAATAGATGTTTGTGTTGAAAAAATAGTTGCAATACACTGCACACAGTACACTGCACCGCACAATGCTTGCACACCCTCACTGCACACACGACTGAACACACTCCCCAAAAAATGATTTTTTTTCTATAAGCAGTTAACAAAGAAAGAGCTTTCAAACTCAAAATCAGGAACTGGTATACGTGTCATTGGATACTGGCAAAACAGTAACAAGTAACCACCAGTCTCACACTAGGATCCATTAAGCTATTATTAGACAATATATATATGTATCTCTATTTCCAAATTAAAATTTGTGTAAGTGGTACTATGCCCATGGTAGGGGTTTGGCACAGCAATAACCTAATCAGTTTCACACACTAGGATTATTGACGCGGGATATATACCTGCCAATCAAAGTTAGTGTATATGGCTCTGTCAGAAGCTAGGCAGGCACCTCAATAAGCTTAACTAAGTAGTCTCACTCTAGGATCAATGGCACAGGCTATCTCCCACTCCCACATAGGCACAGCACGGGTGAAACAAACAATATAATTGCTGATTTGTCTCCCTCAATAGCGCACTCAAAATGTCTGAAGCAGTCCTACTTGGAAATATATAGATTTTTTTTACTGACCCTCCTTTTTCTCTTTTGGCCAATTCTCACTTGATCTGTGAATAGATTAACATTTAATGGCTGTTCCCTAACCATGAGTCATCTTGTTTTTCCTTACCTCTTAGTTGAAGAGGAGATGCCGCCCACATCATTGAGTAGATTTTTTTCTCCATAATGACAACCTAAGCTGCTAGCTGCTTATTGGCCATCCCTTAAAAAACAAACAAACAAACAAAAACAATCAAACAAAAAGGTCCTCTCCATTCCATCTCTGGTGTAACAACATGAAGCCAGATACCAGATAACGGGATGAATAGCTATTCCTACCATGCACCCAAAAATGAGTATAGAGACAAGACAATAATGGATTATTGCAGTGGTTCCCAATCCAGTCCTCGTGGCACCCCTACTAGTCCAGGATGTAGAGATTACCCAGTTATGTCTAAGGTGTTTTAGAAAAAGAAAAAAAAACACAGGACTGGTAGGGGTGCCTTGAGAACAGGTTTGGGAACCACTGGCTTATTGCATTATTAGGGTAATAGTGGTTTACTGCTTTATTAGGGCAGTATATGTATCCAGGGCAAGGTGGGATGAAGGTGGGACAAACATGTGTGGACCTTGTGGGAGATTGCAGTGACACAGTGGGAATAGAATGCTAGACACATACACACCCCATGAAACCAGTGTGTCTGCACCAAACTGGATTAATGGCTAAGGGGGAGGGAGGGAGAAAATCCTTATGTTTATACTAGGGGGCAACAAAAGAAAAGGTAATATCTCTGCGCAGGAAAGAAGCTCTCTCACCTGGTCAGAAAACCATAAGATGGAGTGTGACGTATCTCCCATACTGCAACTGTCAGGTCAGCTTCCTCTCTGCTACCAAGGACTCTCAAGTACTTCAGAGCCAGTCGTTGAAGTTCAAGTGGGTTCTCTGAGGATCTCTTCCACCTGACAAGGCTGCAGCTCTCTCCTTCCAAGCAGGTATCATGCCCTCTGTCATTACCTCTTCTGTTCCTCTCTTAGGCAGGTAACCCGTCTGCTTACTGCCTTTACAAAGGCACTTGTGGCTCCCAGGCCTAGCTCTCTCTTAACTTGTACCAGGACCAGTGAAGCCAGCCAATAGCTCTAAAAACTCTATTACTGGAATTAACACAAACTACTTTATTTTGGACAAGGACTAGTCTTTTGTAACCGCGGCTGTCACGGCAAGGGTGTATAATTTATTATTACACTATGGAATATCATCTTTTAATGTAATTTGTGTAGTAAATGGCACAAATTACAGAGATGCTATTGCTGAGGTCAACAGGGGTTACATCTTTTGAAGCTGGGACCCCCACAGAGGTCAGATGACAGAAGGGGTAGTGTGAGGGCAGTATGTGAAAATGAATGCAGACAATTGTGCTGGGAGGGAGGGCAGAATAAGCATGCGTGCGGGTCTGTGCCTGAACCAGAGGTGTCTGCAATATCATGTGAGAGTGTGCCAAGACAAAGTTGCTGGGAGGGAGGGCAGAATGAGCATGCGTGCCAGGCTGGGCCAAAACCAGAATTGTCTGTGGTATCAGGTGAAAGTTTGCCAGGGCAACTTCGCTGGGAGGGAGGGCAGAATGTGTGTCAATCTGTGCCAGAACCAGGGGTGTCCGTGAAAACTTGTGAAAATGTATGCAGACAATTGTGCTGGGAGGGAGGGCAGACTGAGCATGTGTGCTGGTCTCTGCCTGAACCAGAAGTGTCTGCAATATCATGTGAGAATGTGCCAAGACAAAGTTGCTGGGAGGGAGGGCAGAATGAGCATGTGTGCCAGGCTGTGCCAAAACCAGAGTTGTCTGTTGTACAAGGTGAAAGTTTGCCAGGACAACTTCACTGGGAGGGAGGGCAGAATGTGTATCAATCTGTGCCTGAACCAGGGGTGTCTGTGGAAACAGGTGAAGGTATATGCCGGCAATTGTGCTGGGAGCGAGGGCAAATTGAGCATGTGTGCGTGTCTGTGCCAGCACTAGGGGTGCCTGTAATACCATGTGTGAGTGGGCAAAAACAGCTGCACAGCGAGGCGGGGCTGGATGAGCGTGTGTGCCTATCTGTGTCAGTGCCAGGGTTGTTTAAGATGCCAGGTGAAAACACAAGTGGATCAAACCATTGGGAACCAGGGCAGGATGAGTTGATGTGTTCACCTGTATCTCAGTCAGGAGTATGTCAGGTGCCAGAACAAGGACAAAGTGAGTGGCTATGTGAGATTATGGAAGGATGGCCTGGCTGGGAGAGGAAATTACGTGAGTGTGTTTCACATCCAGTGCCTGACCAAGGGGTGCTAAAGGTGTTATGTGACAATGTGCAGGAAGAGAATTCTAGGGAGAGAGGGTTGAATGAATATGTGTGCCAAAATCTGCCTGACGCCAATGTATTGGTGTGAAAGTGTGGAGGGAGAGCATGGCTTTGAGGGAGGGCAGAGTGTGTGTGAGCCTTACTCTGCACAAGACTCAGCCAGGTGCTGTGTGTGTGAGGACATGGAGTGGAGGTGAGGGAGAGACAGAGGTTCCATCAGTAGAAAGGGGGACCCGTCCACGGCCTTCCCAAAGTGAGGGGCAGGGACAGTCTCAACCTGTGGGTCCAGGGAAAATTGCCGCAGGGGAGCATACTGATGGGGGAACCACGATCCTTGTCAGCTTATCACAATCACACCTCCGACATACACCCAAGCCAGCTCAGGAGAAGGAGTCTGTCTCTAAGCAACTTTTTGATTCTGAACCAAAGGTTCAGAGTAAAAAGGTGCAACGAGCCCAGCAGACAGACCACAAAATAAAAGATAAGGAGTGTGGATACAGCGCAGATACCCTGGGAGTGTCCTCTGTCTCATCTGTTGTGTGCTTACAGGGGAGTACTGCAGAAATCGGTTGGTTTCTTCCCCTTAGAGCTACTACATGGGCGCAGTGGGTGTGGCCCGAGAGATGTGATCAGAGCGCAGTGGGAGATGGGAACAGGCAAATCAGGCATGCGTGTTGTGGATATGGCTGTGATATGGCTTAGGGACAAAGGGCAAGCCTTTTTGGGGGAGGTGTGTGAACATGTGAGGGTTACCCCATTCATGTAGAACCAGAGTTGTGAAAAAGATGAGTATATGAGGTGGAGGCAAAAAAGGAACAAGTGTTGATACACAAGGTAGAGGCATGTGAGCCTTCTCCCATTGCGTCTCTTATTTGGGGGAGGTGTCACGGCAAGGGTGTATAATTTATTATTACACTATGGAATATCATCTTTTAATGTGATTTCTTGTAGTAAATGGCACAAATTACAGAGATGCTATTGCTGAGGTCAACAGGGGTTACATCTTTTGAAGCTGGGACCCCCACAGAGGTCAGATGACAGAAGGGGTAGTGTGAATGGCATAGCAATGTGAAAAGGATTTACTATATGGATGTGAAGAGACTAGTTAGTATTTTTATAATTCCTTAAATATTGTGCTAAGTAATATTTGGTGGGTTTTATTATTGATTTACCTGGGGGACCAAGGCACCCCATTTATAAATTGTCTTGGTGGTGGCAGCGTTAAAATAGTAAGTTATATTATTATGTTTAAGTGTGGGTGGTTTTAAAAGGGGGATTTTGTCATTATTTCCGGTCTAGTGCAGACAAATAGTGAACTTTAGCCCTTTCACCACCACAACTACGTCACGCGCACTCTTGGAGTAGTGTGTGTTTGTGACAAATTCCCTTGCCGTGACAGCGGCTGGTTCTCTTATGTACCACTATAATGTCTTAAAGTATAGAACTTAGCAGGGCTAACCTTACAGATATCTTAGCCATAATTTTATATAGTTAGTAAGAGATCCTTCATTTAACATATATAAATGCTTGGAAGCAATAAAGTTTTGTCTTTTAGATATTTGTTATATAAAAATATAAATATAGACATCTAAAATCCATTACAATAATTTATAGCAGAGTTTATAAGAGTAAACTAAATGCTTGCAAATATCATTAAAAGATTAAAGGATCACTATAGTGTCAGGAAAACAAAGTGGTTTTCCTGACACTATAGTGCCCTGAGGGTGCCCCCACCCTCAGGGTCCCCCTCCTATAGTTAAAACCCCTTCAGCCCCTCCCCTGCTATAGTTAAAACCCCTTCAGCCACTTACCTTAATCCAGCGCTGGGCTCCCTCGGTGCTGGTGACCTCTCCTCCCTCGCCGACGTCAGCTCCCCCGTCTGACGTCAGCGGAGCCGAGTGCGCATGCGCGGCATGTGCCGCACGTGCATTCAAGCTGTCAATAGGAAAGCATTTTTCAATGCTTTCCTATGGATGCTCTGCGCGATGGAGGCATAATATGCCTCCAGCATCGCAGATGCGCCTCTAGTGGCTGTCCGGAAGACAGCCACTAGAAGCTGGCTTAACCCTGCAATGTAAACTGCTATGCTTGCATCTGCAGGGTTAAAACCTGAGGGACCTGGCACCCTGACCACCTCATTGAACTGAAGTAGTCTGAGTGACTATAGTGTCCCTTTAACATACCCTCCTGAACAAGTCATCATGTCAGCCTCTCTGTCATTTTAAGATGGAGCAGCGTCTGTCTCCAAATCTCTCCTCTCTCTGTGTTAACATTTAAAAGGTACACATATTTATACCTTAGGTGTTTTCATTGTGGGTTACCGTAGTTCATATATGAAAAAGTTACTTCTTTTACTTTTATTCATTTTAGGACCTCCCTTAACTTCACAAAAATACAAGGCCATAACTAAAGGGTGCACACGTCATGGAAAATTCCCTGACTTAGGTCAAGATGGCATCTTAAAGTCTGAACATCTTTATCTATTTAGGGTTACCACAGCATATTATGTACTGAAAGAGTCGTAGCATAGCCTTGAATCTTGTTTATGCATTAAACAGTTTAAGTAATAAATTTCATTCTAAAACGTGTAATATTTACATTTGCCCATAACACTTTGGTGACTTGTCTTTAAACATGTTGTGAACTCCATATACATATTAACAAAGCTACATAACTTGAAGAACAAGCAAGATACCAATGCCTGTAATATAGAACACAATCACAACTTCCCAAACTATGAAAAAACTGAAATATACAGATATAATGAGATAAAGGCAAGATAGGGCATCTTGGGCGTAATTATAGAAGGGCAGATTATAGAATATTTAATACAGTCCTAACCTCAACATCTGAGGAAAGGGATTTAGGGGCAATTATTTCAGATGACTTATAAAGGTAGGCAGACAATGTAATAGAGCAGCAGGAAATGATAGCAGAATGCTTGGTTGTATAGGGAGAGGTATTAGCAGTAGAAAGAGGGAAGTGCTCATGCCATTGTACAGAACACTGGTGAGACCTCACTTGGAGTATTGTATGCAGTACTGGAGACCATATCTCCAGAAGGATATTGATACTTTAGAGAGAGTTCAGAGAAGGGCTTCTAAACTGGTTCATGGATTGCAAGATAAAACGTACCAGGAAAACTTAAAGGATCTTAACATATATAACTTGGAGAAAAGACGATACGGGGGGGGGGGAATTATAGCAAGATTTAACTACATAAAGGGAATCAACACAGTAAAGGAGGAGACTATATTTTAAAGAAGAAAAACTACCACAACAAGAGGACATAGTCTTAAAATAGAGGGGAAAAAAGGTATAAATATAATTTCAGGAAGTATTACTTTACAGAGAATGTAGTGGACACATGGAATAGCTTTCCATCTGAAGTGGTGAAGGAATTTAAGCATGCAGTGGTTAGGCATGATGCTATCCTAGCTATAAGATAAGGCTAGGGACCAATATCTAGTAATCTATTATTTAGAAAATTGGGCAGACTAGATGGGCCAAACGGTTGTTATCTGCTTCTATGTTTCTATGTAACTGTTTCGTTTTTTTGCAAGTTCATAATCTGCATATTGTGATTATGTAAATCAATGCATTGTCCAGTTTCACCAACAGAGGGTGATGGAGAGTTATCCCAAGTCTAAAAATCCCTTTTTTAAACAAGGTAATCACAACCTTGCAAAAGTCGGAAAACCAAACTAGGGGTAAAGCAGCCCAAAGGGACCCCATATGCCCCCCACCCCCCCTTCCCAAATCAAAACCTTTTTCTAGGCCAGAGCCCATAGTCAGTGGGAATGATGCCCATAGAACAGCAAAGCTAGGTGGCATGGAAATTTGAATCGTGTCACTTAGTAAGTCTAAGGGGACGAAGCTCAGGGGTGATATACAGGTGATACTCAAAAACTTAGAATGTCGTGCAAAAGTTAATTTATTTCAGTAATATAATGTAAAAGGGGAAACTAATATATGAGATAGATGCATTACATGCAAAGCAAGATAGTTCAAGCCGTGATTTGACATAAGTGCGATGATTATGGCTTACAACTCATGAAAACCCCAAATCCTCAATCTCAGTAAATTTGAATATTCTGAAAAGGTGCAATATTCTAGGCTCACAGTGTCCCACTCTAATCAGCTAAGTAAGCCATAACACCTGCAATGGGTTTCTGAGCCTTTAAATGGTCTCTCATTCTGGTTCAGTAGGAATCACAATCATGGGGAAGACTGCTGACCTGACAGTTGTGCAGAAAACCATTATTGACACCCTCCATAAGGAGGGAAAGCCTCAAAAGGTAATTGCGAAGGAAGTTGGATGTTCCCAAAGTTCTGTATCAAAGCACATTAATAGAAAGTTATGTGGAAGGGAAAAGAGTGGAAGAAAAAGGTGCACAAGCAGCAGGGATGACCGCAACCTGGAGAGGATTGTCAGGAAAAGGCCATTCAAATGTGTTGGGGGGCTTTCACAGGGAGTGGACTGAGGCTGGAGTCAGTGCATAAAGAGCCACCCCACACAGACTGATCCTGGACATGGGCTTCAGATATCGTATTCCTCTTGTCAAGCCGCTCCTGAACAACAAACCTGGGCTAAAGAAAAACAGACCTGGTCTGTTGCTCAGTGGTCCAAAGTCCTCTTTTCTGATGAGAGCAACTTTTGCATCTCATTTGGAAACCAAGGACCCAGAGTCTGGAGGTAGAATGGAGAGGCACACACTGCAAGATGCTTGAAGCCCAGTGTGAAGTTTCCATAGTCTGTGTTGATTTGGGGAGCCATGTCATCCCACTGTGCTTCATTAAGTCCAGGGTCAATGCAGCCGTCTACCAAGAGATTTTGGAGCACTTTATGCTTCCTTCCTCAAACGAGCTTTATGGGGATGCTGACTTCATTTTCCAGCAGGACTTGGCACCTGCCCACACTGCCAAAAGCACCAAAGCCTGGTTCAATGACCGTGGGAATACTCTGCTTGATTGGCCAGCAAACTTGCCTGACCTGAACCCCTTAGAGAATCTATGGGGCATTGCCAAGAGAAAGATGAGAGACATGAGACCGAACAATGCAGAAGAGCTTAAAGCCACTATTGAAGCATCCTGGTCTTCCATAACACCTCAGCAGTGCCACAGGCTGATAGCTTCCATGCCACGCCGCATTGAGGCAGTAATTGCTGCAAAAGGGGCCCAAACCACGTACTGAGTCCATATGCATGCTTATACTTTTCAGAGGTCCGATTTTGTTCTATGTGCACTCCTTTTGATTGCATGTAATATTCTAATTTACTGAGATTGTGGATTTGGGGTTTTCATGAGCTGTAAGCCATAATCATTGCACTTATGACAAATCACGGCTTGAACTATCTTGCTTTGCATGTAATGCATCTATCTCCTATATTAGTTTCCCCTTTTACGTTGCATTACTGAAATAAATGAACTTTTGCACGATATTCTAATTTTTCGAGTATCACCTGTATATAGCAGACATTTTAGGTGATAAGCCATTTTAATTGGAAAATGTCCACCTACATGTTTTTGGCCCACACTCCCTCCCTAATTTGCTATGGTGGATAATGTGTTCCTATTTCTTCCCTCGTTTTATCACAGCGGCGGGGAATGGAGAGAAATTATGGGGTTGGTCGGCTCAGCAGGTGGGATATTTTTTAAGTTCAGGATCAATAGTATGTTTGGATTGGTAGGTTTCAGCTCGTCTGCAGCTCGGAACCTGGGTTTGTAGGGGTATCTCGGTATACCCTTACAAGTAGAAATGGATGCCCTTGGTGGCTGTGTTTACTTAATATTATATTAATGTTATATGGATATATTGATGTATTGATGTTATGTATGGCGGGGTCATTGTCTGTGGTTAAAGTTATATGTAAAAGTTACAGTGCTGTGATGTTGACAATTACTTTTATTTCATTATCAAATTAAATTTTAAAATAATTCTAATAAAGCTGTGATAATTTTAACCCAATTTGACAGACCAATACATTCAATAGGTGGAACACTTTAGATGAATCTGTGAGAGAATATCACATAGAGTAATATCGTCAGGGTATAGAGAGGAAATCTGGATAAATTCAAATACTCAGAAACGTGGAGTCAAATAAAATCATAAGGCTCTCATACTTAAAGGATGTCCCCAATCCTACTTCCAGCTGATATAGGCGGTGATTAAAAATAGAAGTGCCTTCTTAGGGGTAAACTTCACTTTATTAAGCACATGTAACAATGTGATAGAATGATTAAAATATATATATATGAGTGCATAAAATGCAAATCCCAAAAATTCAGTCCAATATAAAAATCAGTCCAGTATTAAAAGTAATTCCAAATGGTACCTTGGTAGTGAATATACCAGTGCCGATACGCGTTTCGCCCCTGTGGGGGCTTCCTCAGTCGGTCTGATGTGGTAAAGGGTCTTCCCGGCTTTTTTTCAACTACTCTTAGCTTCTACTTTCGGGTACGACTTGTCCACACTTGGAACGCAACGTGCGTTCCAAATCGCACACAGTGCATTCCATTCCTGGGTCGCGCGAAATTACATAATTTCTTACGCGCGACGTGTGTTATGTGCGTTCCAATGGCGTTATCTTTATCCGCACTCTATGCGGTTTATGTATACAATGTGCAGTGCATATTCAACTGTTCAATTGGTATCTGGTTGTTATAATAATAGTTCATATTAAAATGCATATTCCTTCAAAAAATGTACAGTGGTATAAGAGACAAGTGTTGTATAAAAATCATGGGTACACATTTCTTCATAAGGTGGTATTTTATATACATTTTGTATAATAATAGATACATCTAGTTCAAAACATTTTAGTTTAACCCCTTAAGGACGGAGCCAAATGTACACATTGTGAACAAAACAAAATGTAAACAAAACCTGGCATTTGCGCTACATGTCTGTCCAACCGTAATACACCTCTTTCATAGTAAATGCACTCACCCTTATTATGTATCATTTTATTCAGGGGAAACAGGGCTTTCATTTAATATCAAATATTTAGCTATGAAACATAATTTAATATGAAAAAATGGGAGAAAATACGTTTTTTTTTTAAATTTTTTTAGTTCTACATGACATTTTAACGATCAATGTCATAATACTGTTTGCTTTTACTGCAATAAAATACACATATTTATATTCAGTAAAGTCTCACGTGTAAGACAGTACCCCCTATGTACAGGTTTTATGGCGTTTTGGGAAGTTACAGGGTCAAATATAGCACGCTACATTTGAAATTGAAATTTGCCAGATTGGTTATGTTGCCTTTGAGACTGTATAGTAGCCTGGGAATTAAATTTACACCCATAATGGCATACCATTTGCAATAGTAGACAACCCAAGGTATTGCAAATGGGGTATGTCCAGTCTTTTTTAGTAGCCATTTGGTCACAAACACTGGCCAAAGTTAGCGTTAGTATTTGTTTGTGTGTGAAAAATGCAAAAATGCCAATTTTGGCCAGTGTTTGTGACTAAGTGGCTACTAAAAAAGACTGGACATACCCTGTTTGCAATACCTTGGGTTGTCTACCATTGCAAATGGTATGCCATCATAGGGGTAATTTTCATTCTTGGGCTACCATAGGGTCTCGAAGGCACAATCTGGCGAATTTTAATGTGAAAAAACTGAAATGCAAGCCTTATATTTGACGCTGTAACTTTTGAAAACACCATAAAACCTGTACATGAGGGGTACTGTTGTACTCGGGAGACTTCGCTGAACACAAATACTTGTGTTTCAAAACAGTAAAAAGTATCACAGCAATAATATTGTCCGTGTAATGCTGTTTGTGCGTGAAAAATGCAAAAAACTTCACTTTTACTGGCGATATCATCGTTGTAATACATTTACTGTTTTGAAACACTAATATTTGTGTTCAGTGAAGTCTCCCGAGTAGAACAGTACCCCCCATGTACAGGTTTTATGGTGTCTTGGAAAGTTATAGGGTTAAATATAGTGCTAGCAAATTAAATTCCCTTTACTTTCGGCATGGGTTGTCAGGCAGGTCCCGCTAATTGTAATTAATTAAGATACCTAATTATATAAAAATATTACATAAATATATATGTAGAATTAATATATGTATATATATACGTATGTGTATATATATGTATATATCTATATAATTTTTTTTAAATATTTTTATTTATATATAGGTATATATATAGTGATATATAAGTATATATTTATGTATATAGATATATATATTATTTCGTTCTACGTGTATTTTGATATATATATATATATTAATTTCACAAAACAGTTAGAACGAAATAACACACATCTATATATATTTTTAATTATTTATTTTTAATTATTTTTTTAATTTTATTTTTTTACGTATTTACATTTTTTTTTTATATTATATATAAATATATATATATAACA
This sequence comes from Pelobates cultripes, assembly GCA_933207985.1. NCBI lineage: Eukaryota > Metazoa > Chordata > Amphibia > Anura > Pelobatidae > Pelobates > Pelobates cultripes. The sequence continues at coordinate 113,343,176 of OW240913.1, forward strand.
ATAATTATATATATATTTAATCAGTATCAGTCTACGTGTAATTTGATATTAATATATATATATAATTATATATATATTAATAGTAAAATACACCTAGACGGTGTATGTGTGTGTATGTATATGTGTATATATATACTTAGATCATATATATATATAATATATACATATGATCTAAGTATATATTATTTATTTTTTACACTGATTAACTTTTTTTATTTTATTTTCAGCCAGCAGGGGGACCACCTGTCATTACAGGCAGCCCCCCTGCCGGCAATACAGAAGCCAGCTATCCCCGGCCATGTGATTGTGGGGTCCTTGCTAGGACCCCACTCTCACATGGCCGGGGGGCTTCGACGAGGACGGATGTGCCGCGGGGGGCTCCCTGGGAGTCCCCCCAACCGCGATCGCCGGCGTGGGACCGCCGGCGACTGGGTAAGTTAACAAAAACCGGAGGGCGTACAATTACGCCCGGCGGCGTTTAGAGCCGCCTATTAGAGGGCGTAATTGTACGTCCTCCGGTTTTAAGGGGTTAAACTCTCAATAGTTTGAAATAAAGATATTGAATTTAATAAAACACTTCTTAAAACCAGGGGATTAGTGGCCTCAATAGTCTAAGGATAAAAATTGATTAAAAATTATAATAAAAAGTTTTATACATTAAAGAAAGGGACAATAAATATCTCTCTGTTTCACACCCAAAAATCCCAGTTTTTTATTACCTCCCGAAAGTCCATAACAACCCCCTACATCCACCTGGACGTCCAATTAAATCCAGAATCGATTCCATCTCTTCCAAGGTTTCGGAATATATCGACACCCTGTTACAGCCTTTGATAATTAAGAATCCAGCACATTTAAAAGATACGATTCATGTCCTACAGCTTCTAAAGACCATCCAATGGAATGACCAATACCATTTAGTTACCAGTGACGTCACATCATTATATAGTATCATGGGTCTGAAAGCAGTGAAACACTTTTTAATGAAATCTAATTTTATAGAAGACCAGATGGAGTATATTTAAGCAGGGATTTTATTAATTTTAACACATAATTATTTTTAGCTTCAAGACACTTTTTATCTCCAGATTCGAGGTATGGCGATGGGCACTAAATTCGCACCCAGTTATGCCAACCTCTTTATGGCATACTGGGAAGAGGTACACATATTTTCAAAACATCTAGGGGCGGCAAATTTTGTGTCCTATCGCCGATACATAGATGATATTTTTCTTATCTGGAACGGGTCGATTGAAGTTTTAGAATCATTCTTATCTTTTTTAAACACTAATGAATGGGGAATCATTCTTACCACTGCTCATAACCCATCAGATATTATTTTTTTAGACCTTTAGATTTTCATAGAGGATAATCAAATCAAGACAAGGAACTTCTTTAAACCTGTAGATGCAAATGGATACATCGAGAAAAATAGTTGCCACCATAAACCATGGTTAAACAACGCACCCAAAGGTCAATTTCTATGAATTAGGCGCAACTGTTCAAAAGATCAAGATATTATAAATCAAGCTGGAAGGATCAAAAATCAATTTATTGAAAAGGGATACGATGACACCCTTTTAACTATAGCAATGGAAGAGGTGAGGAATACTCCAAGAGAGCAGCTATTAGTTTACAAACAGAAAGACAGTAGAAAAAACTCTGCAGGATGTTCCTTTTATCTGTAATTTTAACGTTAATAGTAATAAGGTTAATAGGGCTATTAGAAAATACTGGCACGAATTACAGTACGATCCAGTCCTCAAAAAAGTTTTACCCACACAACCGAAGATTATTCATTGGGGTGCCACAAACCTTAAACGAACAATAGTAGCAAGAAACCCCAAACAATTAAGCACTTTATGAACCAAACAAAAGATTTCTTCGGATGTGAAACTTGCTTAGCATGTAGATCAACCAAAAGTAAAAAAAGACCAGGGCCGGACTGGGGATACTAAGCAGCCCTGGAAAAAAAAATCTATGCCAGTCCCATAAGTCACTGCACCACATATTGTCACATGTAATATGTGCGGCTATGTGTTGCCATCCTAGATGAGTGCGTATTATATAAAAACATATATATATGTAATTTATTATGCGTTTATATATTACTCAATCATCTGATCAGGGGTTCCAAATTTATTTTTCCCGTTGAACACTGACATAGTGTCTCAACATTTCTGCAGGAGGATCTTCAGTGCTGCTGGCTGAGTTTGGTGTGCTGCTCAGTCCTCGCTGCTCCCTCTCCCCCTCCAGGCAGCGCACTCTCTCTGGGAGGAAGTGCTGTCCCTTCCTCCCAGCATCCAATATTACAGGGGTCCAGTCGCGGTTTTAGATGACTGAGGTAACTGACCGGACCACTGTTTAGCGATACCCAGATGGCCCTAAATGCTTGGGTCACCGGACGTGCAAAGCGCTGTGGAAGCCCAATTTTGTTCTCGCAGAACCCTAGGGTAATTGGGAAATGCTGCATTAGATGATTGAGTAATATATATATAAACACATTATATATATATATATATATATATATATAAAAACACAAAATCCTTGCACTCAGGCTCAAAGGTTACAACATACCGGGTGCTTGTAGTCCTGGGGAAAGATCCAATATCCAAATAGCAAAGGTGACCAGCACTCACGGATTCATAAATTGATTAAAACATCCAAAGTTTAATGAAAAAAAATAAAAAAGATAGTTGACAGCTCAACGTTTCAGTCCTCCTCTGGGACTTTCATCAGGAGCAACAATAATGTCTCAAAAACTCATACATAAATAGGAGAAGTAATAAGCCTAATTGGTAATTGAGAAAATTGGTATAATTACAAACTACATTCCAAGAATTAGCATAATCAACTAATATATACAAAAAGGAATAGTCCTACCTGCCAGTGTAATACTACACCCATTTGGGTTCGGGTACAGTTTATCATTCACCACATTTTAGCATTGTAGATTTGTGCACGGTATGTGATTGTAGTGATTGCTACAGGGGGGGCTGTGAGGCGGTTAGGGGGCTGTAAGGTGGGCTGTCAGTGGGTAGGGGGCTGTGAAGTGGGCTGTGAGGTGGGTAGGGGTTCTGTATGGTGGGTAGGGGGGGTTGACCCTCTCCCCCTAATACACTGCTGAACCCCTCCCCCTAATACACTGCTGATCCCCCTCCCACTATCTAATACACTTCTGACCTCCCTCCCCCTATCTAATGCACTTCTGACCCCCTCCCCATTACACATCTGACCCCCCCACACCCTCATATACTGCGGATCCCTCCTCTCCCCTAATATACTGCTGACCCCCCTCATATACTGCTGATCCCTCCCCTAATATACTGCTGACCCTTCCCACTAATATACTGCTGATCCCTCCCCTCCCTTAATACACTGTTGACCCCCTCCCCTCCCCTAATACATAGTTGTCCCCCCTCCCCTAATGCAATACACAATAGGTCCCCCAAACCTCTTTATTCTTACCTGTACTAGAAGATGTAGCTCAATGGTGCAGGAGGGAAGAGATGCCGCCAGGGCCGGACTGTCCCACCGGGATACCGGGAAATTTCCCGGTGGGCCGTCGGCACCTGGGGCCGGCCCTTTAAATACTGCAGCCGCCTGAGCGCTCTGTGAAGAGCCTCAGGCGGCTGCAGCTTCTCCACACTGAGGACATAGCACGGGGGTTTCTGTTTCCTGTAACCGGCCGGACTGACAGGAAGTGCACACTCAGTGTGCACCTTCCTATCACTCCGGCCGGCCGGCCACCGCGGACCGGAGTGCAGCTCGGCCACACTACAGGGGAGGGGGTAAGAAGAGAGGGAGGAGGGG
>OW240913.1:113355752-113424156 GCA_933207985.1 Pelobates cultripes
ACACCCATCATCCATCACTCACACACCCATCATCCATCACTCACACACCCATCATCCATCACTCACACACCCATCATCCATCACTCACACACCCATCAACCAGCACTCACACACCCATCATCCATCACTCACACACCCATCATCCAGCACACACACACCCATCATCCAGCACACACACACCCATCATCCAGCACACACACACCCATCATCCAGCACTCACACACTCATCATCCAGCACACACACACCCATCATGCAGCACACACACACCCATCATCCAGCACTCACTCACACACCCATCATCCAGCACTCACTCACACACCCATCATCCAGCACTCACACACACACACACACATCATCCAACACACACACAATCATCCAACACACACACACTCACATCATCCAGCACTCACACACACACGTCGTCCAGCACTCGCACGCACGTCGTCCAGCACTCGCACGCACGTCGTCCAGCACTCGCACGCACGTCGTCCAGCACTCGCACGCACGTCGTCCAGCACTCGCACACTCTTCACTCACTATAAACATTCTGCATGCACTACATTCACTATACACACTCTGCATTCACTACAAACACACTACATACACTGCATTCATTGTACACACTGCACTCACTACAAACACACTACATACACTGCATTCATTGTACACACTGCACTCACTACAAACACACTACATACACTGCATTCATTGTACACACTGCACTCACTACAAACACACTACATACACTGCATTCATTGTACACACTGCACTCACTACAAACACACTAAATTCATTATACACAATTTGCACTCACTACAAACACTCTAAATTCATTATACACAATTTGCACTCACTACAAACACACTAAATTCATTATACACAATTTGCACTCACTACAAACACACTAAATTCATTATACACAATTTGCACTCACTACAAACACACTAAATTCATTATACACAATTTGCACTCACTACAAACACACTAAATTCATTATACACAATTTGCACTCACTACAAACACACTAAATTCATTATACACAATTTGCACTCACTACAAACACACTAAATTCATTATACACACTTTGCACTCACTACAAACACACTAAATTCATTATACACACTCTGCACTCACTACAAACACACTAAATTCATTATACACACTCTGCACTCACTACAAACACACTAAATTCATTATACACACTCTGCACTCACTACAAACAAACTAAATTCATTATACACACTCTGCACTCACTACAAACACACTATATTTATTATACACACTCTGCACTCACTACAAACACACTATATTTATTATACACACTCTGCACTCACTACAAACACACTATATTTATTATACACACTCTGCACTCACTACAAACACACTATATTCACTATACACACTCTGCACTCACTACAAATACACTATATTCATTATACACACTCTGCACTCACTACAAATACACTATATTCAATATACACACTCTGCACTCACTACAAATACACTACATTCATTATACACACTTCACTCACTACAAATTCACTACAATTATTCTTCATACTCTGCATTCACTACAAACACACTACATTCATTATACACACCCTGCACTGCACTATATGCATAGGAGTGTAATTTTTTTTTTAAGGGGGTGGAGGCGGGACTCTTGGGTGAGTTCCCACACTTTTTTCCCCAGGACTTGACCCCTGCCCACAATACATCCTAACTTCTCTGCCTCTGTCCTGGAGATAATTGGGAAATAATCCAATTATCTCCCAGGACAGAGGCAAAACTCCATTAACCACTGTAAAAGACAGTAAAAGACAGTAAAAGACATAAAAATGTATAAAGTTACAACTGTTGCACAAAACATATACATTCTACCTATCCCCAGATATCTTAGATCTGAGCGCACGAAAGTACCAAATAGCGCTCAGATCCTATGCACACAGTCCAATCGCCGTGGAGTCAAAGTGTTCACAAAGTCTGTTTTCCATACGAATAGACTCCGCATGATGGCAAAAGTAATAAACATATATTTTGCTGTACAGGATACAACCTTTAAAAAAGGTTGATATATCATTCAGTATTTTGTACATTTGCAGAAATTTCTAGAACTGACTCAGCTAAGGCACATGTGATATTTCTTTATGGGATATACAAACCTGACGGTTGGCAGTTTCAATTTTCTCCAAAGCAAAGTAAAATGGATGTCTTCCCAAGTTGTTCATCCTTTCAATGGATAACTGGGCTAATTGCAACACATCTTCTCTGTTGGGATCTATAGGTCTCATTGTCCCTAAGAGTTCAGGGGTATCTATAGAAAAGATGTAAATTGTAAGGTTGCATTTTTTCAGAAAATTCATCCTTAAAGGGACACTATAGTCACCAAAACAACTTTAGCTTAATGAAGCAATTCTTGTGTATAAATCATGCCTCTGATGTTTCACTGCTCAATTCTCAGGGGTTAGGAGTTAAATTACTTTTGTTTCTCTCCATGCAGCCCTAGTAACACCTCCCCTGTGTGACTCACACAGCCTGCATGTAAAAAAATGCTTTTATTTTCAATCAGATGTTAACTTGCTTTTGGAAGATTTTATCTCCTGTGTAAATTGAACTTTAAAGACACACTGGACGCTCCTGCAAGGTCTAACAAGCTATGTGAGCTGGAGATAAAAAAAAAAATCTAAATTTAACAGACTGTGCAATAAAGGAAGTAGAAACATCAGATCTTTACAGGAAGTGTTAGTGAAAGCTGTGTAAATCACGTACATGGAGGTACGACTGGGGCTGAATAAACAAAGTGATATAACTCCTAAATGACAGAGAATTTATCAGTGAGACTGCAGGAGCATGACATATCCTCCAAAACTGCTTCATTAAGCTAAAGTTGTTCTGATGACTCTAGAATTCCTTTAAGAATTGTTGCCAATCTGACAATCTGAGGACTGGCAAGTGTTTTTATACAGTTACAGCCTACGTGAAAAGCCAGTAGGTTCTTTTGCATTACATATTTGAGTGTAATGCAATGTGGCCCACCAGCCTTAGCTTTTCATTCCTTCGTTAAAAAACTAACTATTCCAAAAAACTTGGCAGTTATAGGTCTCAGTTTAATATTCTTGGATATATTAAAATGTAAAAAATACATCATATTTTTTTTTAAATAGCAATATATCAAAAACTATCAACATATTACAAAATTATTATTTTTTCAAATTGAATTTTGATTTTGAAAGCTTATCAAAAAATATTAAATCAGTTGGTAAGCTTATCCAATAATCTTAACACTAATCCTTAGTTTGATCACTCATCTTTGTAATATTGTAAATGTTTTAGCTGTTTTCTGTACATTGCTGACCATTCTAAAGATAGTCATCTGGTTCTAACTTTCAGTTGCTAAGATTCAAGTTTGATCCATAATTAGTCCCTTAGAGAAATACTATGCTACCTGGATTTGTAAACTTGTATTAAATTCAAGGCCTTTGATGTACATTTCAGAAAAGTCAGTTTACAGTCTTAGTATGAATTTACTATAATATTACTAACTGCTTTTTAAAAACAGTTTAACAGAAATCAAGGACCCACGTGGTCTAGCTTTTCATTTGCCACGCTGCTGTTAAGTTTTTTGTTTTTTTTTTTGTTTTTTTTTACACATTTATACAGCATTGATTGGTTGAGAGCATCAGCTGACCTATTTAACCAATCAATGCTGTCCAAATCTGGACAAAATTATTTTGCAAATGTGGAAGAGGAATAGCCAAATTATGTTTAATAATTTTTTAACACTAAATCGATAAAAATGAAATAACTACTCAACATACTCAAAATAAAAAAAAGTGGACGTGACATCCTACCAAGGAAGATGGTCGTTTAAGCCTTGTGCTCCTCATGGTTCTTGAGTGTTCTTGAGCCTCTCTTGCACCACAAAACTTCACAAATAGGTCTCAATAAAAGGCAAATGGACAAACCCAGCACCCTTCGGGGAACGGACTAAACTATTCTATCTATGACTATTTAGTTACCCCGCTACTTGACTTTCCAAACTGAGGTTCCTGAAGCGTCAGTGAGTGCTGGCTCTAAGGACCTCACCCAGAAAGATTTTGGGGGATGATCAAGACCAAGGCTGAAAGTCCATTCTGCCCACACTTACCCACAAGACAGAGCTCTTGGCCTTTTCCAACAGACTGTGCAGAATTTTGTGGCCCGCCAAAAATATTAGCACAATCTCTGTGTGACAAACTACCCTTTGCCATTGACTTTTGGAGAGGCCTCTTGCCCTTTGACTATGGCCCTTTGACTATTTGGGCTTATTGGCTTTTAAAAGACAGTTTCTGCCCCTTTTATTCCATGGGAGAATGTGCCTCTTCCCCTTTAATACCTATCCCATTGTTCTCCAGCAGGGCGTTGTCCCAGGGACACTGCCAGACCAGTTTAAACTGGCTGCTTTGTCCCTTCTCAATCTCTCATCAGCCCTTGCAAAACTTTACTCGGTTCGTGGGATCTGAGCGCTGTTCACCTATTTTGGGTGCTGAGATCCGAGCTATCTGGTGATTGGTTAAAGGTGGGGGTTCTGTGTAATATAATAGGAATTATGTATTTTTATGTATTTTACTGTTAGTGTTATTTTGTTAATTAGTGTTCCCATTGGTTTGTGTCCCTTTTGTCACAGTTTACCACCAGGTCCAGGGGGTGTGCCTCTGAAGTATGAATGCCGCCCTCTGAAGTATGTGCGCATGTGCACAAGGGAACAATGATGTTTCCAAATGAAAGCGTCTGATTGCTCCCTGCTCGCGTCTGCCTATTTCGTCATTTTGATGAAATAGGGGGCGCGGCTTCCCGAGGCTCCCGGCGCTTGAACCAGGTGAGTAAAATTCTCTGCCTGGAGAGTCCCTTTAAGAGAGACTAGTTGCTCTCATATAAAAGTTCAATGTTTGGGTTTGGGTGTGACCAACCCTCCCCCCTTTTTTCTCGCTCCACAGCATGCCCCCTTTCTTTTGGGACTCTAAGAGGTCTCCATTGTATAGGAACTACTAATTTTAAATAAAACTAAGCTAAGTACGGTAGTGGGAAAGGGGGTGATTTCCAGGGGGGATAGCCAGCTTGGCGGGTGCTGGCAGCTTAATATCTGAAAATAGCGATCTGCCATTCCTTCCTGACCACACGGGGAGGGGACATGGTAATATCCCTCATCCAGGACTTGCTTGTGGGTCTGTCCCTCCAGCCACTCCCCAAGTGACCAAACCACTGCCTCTCCTGTATTCCTTCATGATTATGTACAGCACTGTGTCTACAGCCTTGCAATGTCTTTGAGAGGTATACCCATTTTGGTTACCTCACCTCCACAGGATTTTGAGGGGTTCAGTTATCTTCCATATCAGGTCTGGAACCGGCGCCATGCTGATAGGACCCATAAGGTTGAAACTGCTGTCCATAGCTTCTGAATCACAACCCATGCTATAGTTTTAGAAATAACTGTGTGTAAAACAGAGAAAGGATAGCAAGGTTATCCAAGACATATGGGGAACCCTGTACCAATATGTGTGACCCTCAAGGCGCTGATGAGAACCAGAGGCCCTAGGAGCCAGAAGTAGTGGTCTCTGACTCAATCTGGGGATCATTGTGTTCCTATCTAGGTATTGCCAGCAATGACACTACGTCATTGCGAGAGAAGCACAGTAGTGGAAATCTAATCGGGAAAATGTACACTTTCAATAAAAACTTGCATCATTGTGGCTTTAGGTGCATTCCTTCCTGACCACACGGGGAGGGGACATGGTAATATCCCTCATCCAGGACTTGCTTGTGGGTCTGTCCCTCCAGCCACTCCCCAAGTGACCAAACCACTGCCTCTCCTGTATTCCTTCATGATTATGTACAGCACTGTGTCTACATCCTTGCAATGTCTCTGAGAGTTATACCCATTTTGGTTACCTCACCTCCACAGGATTTTGAGGGGTTTAGTTATCTTCCATATCAGCTTATAATTTCTGGGCATGTGCACCTAAAGCCACAATGATGCAAGTTTTTATTGAAAGTGTACATTTTCCCCTGATTAGATTTCCACTACTGTGCTTCTCTCGCAATGACGTAGTGTCATTGCTGGCAATACCTAGATAGGAACACAATGATCACCAGATTGAGTCAGAGACCACTACTTCTGGCTCCTAGGGCCTCTGGTTCTCATCAGCGCCTTGAGTGTCACACATATTGGTACAGGGTTCCCCATATGTCTTGGATAACCTTGCTATCCTTTCTCTGTTTTACACACAGTTATTTCTAAAACTATAGCATGGGTTGTGATTCAGAAGCTATGGACAGCAGTTTCGACCTTATGGGTCCTATCAGCATGGCGCCGGTTCCAGACCAGACCATTTTTATTTAACTGTGTCCATTGCTAAGGAAATGCAGTGAAGTCTGAAACACAATGCCTGTTCATTTGCATGCCAAGGTGGGAAACCTGACTTCTTGAGTTTCTCTGCCTTATCAATATCTAACTTGTGTTATGCAGGTGAGGCATATCAATAATAAATATATATATATATATATATATATATATATATGACACTAAAAGGATTGGGTATTGATGGATTTTTAATATATACCTTAATCAGAGTTAAGTAGGTCATCAGCACACCTAGCTTGGCAATCTGCAAAGATAGCATTGTGCAAGCACCCACCGTCTGAAACACAATGCCTGGTTGTGCTAATTTGCATCTATCTATCTATCTATCTATCTAATCATGGAAACATTAATTCTGCACTGTTGGCTTATATCACTGTATGTCCCAGGTTACTGTTAATATTACAGGTAAAAGATGCCCATTGACGGAAAGGGTGTTGGACACTGAATTTCTATATCATGCATAAAAAAATATTTGTAATGTGAAAACTGTGCTGTACTTATAAAAGTACTGTAAATATTAATTAAGCTATAACTTCGTACTCACCTTCAGGAGGAATGCAGTTCTGGGAAAGGACATCGCTGCTATTCAGCACTTGATTGAGTACAACATGCGCAGAGCATTTCCCTACAGCCTAAACAGGTAAGGATAATGGAAATATATCTTTTAATATGTTATAACCATATAACGTAAGATGCAGTTATTGAAAAATATTTACAAAATCATATTATTACTATTATGGAAACAGAGACAATATAGCGTGCAGAATACTGTCATTATAGCATCTCACAATTTTCTACCATTGTGTAAATGATTGACCTAACTATGGACCCAAATCTATTTTATGGTATCTAGACAAATTCCTCAAAATTGTTTTTTTTTTCCCCTAAGTTTCTGTAGCATGCGGTGGTCCTTCTTTCACATGCCTTTCCCTGAAAACACTTCACCCACCAGTGGAGAAAATGGAGCTGGTTTCCCGAAGGTGAAGTAAATAAAATGCTAGATCCTACATGGTCATAAAATTAATGATCCTCAATCTTTACATATAACGTTCTTAATTCTTTCTTTTAAACTGACAGGTTCAAAAGTCAAAAGTTGTGCAATCCACACCACTTGTTCAATACCATGTAACCCCTTTGCATCTAAGGTCACTACCTGGTTGGAATTGTCTAGGTAAGACCAACTTCCATTTTCTCTTTCTCTAAAGAAAACGAAATATTTAAATAAAAAGAATGTTCTGAGAATCATCAGAATCTCCATTAGAACCTGGGGTAAAGAGAAGTTGTTTTTTCTATTTCTCTCCCTGTTGTAGAACATCTGATACTGATAGATAAAATGAGACAATTATTGCCAAAAAGGAATTGGGTTTAAAGCCTGGAACAGATAAGCATGTCTTCTGGTCTACATATTTTCATTCTCACTTGTGATAATTCGCTTCCTAAAACATGAAATCACAGATTTTGGTATTGTCTGCAGAAATATGTAATTTACGGCAAATCAGGTCCTTAACTCGTCTTATATCCCATAGAAACATAAAAATGGAACACAATTTGATTATAAACAAAATAACAAAAATAATGAAGGTCTTACAAGTGTGGGTGTAAGAAAGTTGCAATTCTTCCAATCGATGCCACTATGCGTGTTACAGACACTCTCACGGATTTCGTAATCCACAAAATTACGTACAACACCATTACTTTCTGGCTGAAAAAAAGATAAAGTTTTTATTAATAGGATTATTTTTTTTATAAGAGACATGAATAAAGACAAAGAAAGATAGAGAAAGAAACTGCCAATTTGAAAAGACTGAGTATGAGTGTGGTGCCTCTGTAAGTGTAATATGAATATGGGGTGGGTGTAGTCATGTATGTAATGTATTGACTGGGGAACCTAGAAACAAAGAAAGTATGATTATAAAGCCTGTTTGGTGCCAACACATGGATTGTGCCTGCTTTATTTCTAAGACAAAACAGTGTAACTAAATACACCTAGACACCTGCAACAGTATGATCTATAAATATCTCCCAACAGTAGCTTGATTTAAGGAGTGGGATCAGAGATTGAGCTGGACAATGTCTTCATGCTCATCACAGTGACATATGGTGACAGGCATTTGTAGAAAAGGGGGGTGCCAGCCCAGCATGCATGACTGCTGACTCCTTCGATCCCCAAATCCCATTACCCTTCCCAATAAATAATGCAACACCATGTTAAGTGGGTAAGGGCAACGGCCACAGCTTTATTTAAACCAGCATAATCAAATACTGCCAGCTGCTGGTTTTACCCAGCAGACATGTTCACTTTAAACTTCTTCTAGAGCCTATTCAGTCTGTCCTTCTTCAACAAACTAGGGTTAGGGGGTAGGGGTAGGGTTAGGTTAGATTCCTGTCATCATTCCCTTAATTTTCCCTCCCTCTCCTGTTTTGCCACTTTTCAGAAATCCGAAGCACTTTAGCACTTCGACAATTTGGCAATTAGGAAGCATTCGAATGTCTGAATTGCCGAAATTCGTCCGAGTATACATTCGGACCGAAACGAATTGCACATGTCTACTGCCCAGCTAGAAGAGAGGGCTTAGTACTTTCATGTAGGCAGAAGTACACTGATATGAGCTTGTACATCTGCAAGTGTGTTTGATGACATTTGTGAACTTTCCTCTGGATTATCATAAAGCTTAATCAGAGGCAGAAATAACTCTGGGTCAATGAGGTCCCACATTAGTATGATGTATGCAGTGTGTATGGTGCCTGTAGGAAAATAATATGTGATTTCTCTGTCTGCATCAGCAATGTGTGAGTGTGTGCTACAATGCTGCCTCCAAAAGAGAGTTAGTATGTGGAAAGACTGTGTGAATCTAAAAAAACAGATAAAGCACAGGAATATGACTTACTGCTTTTCAATATATTTTGCCAATACATCAAGAGGGCATGTACTAATCAGCCACAAATAAAAATATATATACATATATTTTAATAATGACTAATAAAGAGTGAACAAAAAATTGCATGGTAAATATTGCTTGCACAAAAAATAAAAAAGAACATTACTGTGTATATTTAAAGTGTAATAAATCACCAAATTCATGAATACATATCCTCAGTTATGATGTTTACTGCAAGTCACTAACTGATCAATAAATGACTGCTAGTGGTAAATGTAAAAACAAGTAGGTGTTAGCGTATTCTTTGCACTTTTTTAGTTAATGTCTCCCATCGAAGATGGAAATGATAATTTTCATAATTGGTTGTTCATAAATTGCTTTATAGTGAGTCCATTAATTGTTACTCTGTTTGTCACCAGACGTTATGCAATAAGCACTAACGTGCAATACAGTGAAAAAGTAAAGTTTGTTCTCTTAAGATGAAGAAATATTTACTAATCAAAGTTTATATTTACCTACAGCCCACACTACCCTAGTTAATGATCAAACACATGCAAAGAGTGGGTGTGAAAAATACAGTTTTTTGACTCACAAACATGCAACTAGGCTGTACTTATGGAACATCATCACAAAAAGCATCAGAAAGTAGATTTTCTACACTAACTGGAAAGTTGATATTGTAGAATGCGAAAACGACAAGTCAGTCGTGATATCTGCTTCCAACCATCAATATTGTTTGACTGTAAAAACTAACCATTTGTGCACTTTTACAGACACTAGTGTTTTCTCACAAATTCTTCCATTGCAACATCCCACAATTCATTGTAAGGAAGGTTTGTTTTTTTAAGTAAAGGCCTGGATGGAATATAAATCTGAAATGGATAAACTACAAATTTTGCATTAAACAAATACCTTCTAGATAAAAAGGTGCACTGACTGAAAGGCATCTCTCTAAGTCTAATCGTTAAATATAATCAGCTCAATTTACTGGAGCCCAAAATTTGTAAAATTTGGTGTTCTGCAGCAAAGGTACATCATAAATACTATTTACTAACTGGAGTGATTTTGCCACATTGCCGAATAGTAAAAGTTTCCAACAAGAGTGAACTTGTTCCATTAAACTATAGAAATAAAAACGCATGTTGCTATTTGCTAAATGTCATCAAGGATTAATATTTATAAAAAAAGTCTGTCTTTGGGTAAAAGCGGTGGGCTTGCAAAGGCTGCTGACAGCAGGTCTGTGGCTTTTGAAAGCTGTTTTTAAATGTGCCCCCAATAAAACATGCATAAATAAATACGTGTATGTGTTCATTGGGGGTTGTTACTAAATTGTTAACAAAAATGTTTCAGTGGAATGTTTATTAAAAAACAAAGTAAAATTATATATAAAATTATGTATGCAAAAACATGACTATATATATATATTATTATTCACTTACTCGTATTCCAGCTTTTGTGATCCTGTGGAGTGTAAATAGGTTTCCGTACACTTTTCCAGCGTTATAACTCTTCAGAGCCACATCCACTGCTTTGAAAATATTGGCGTCATTGCAGTCAGCATCATAGATCAAAGCCTGATTAGCGGACACTATAAGTAAAGGAGCAAAAAGAAGAAATGTTCCCAGGGCCATCATGGTGGATAGTGATCTTTAAAGACACTGCGCACAGCTTAGGACAATGTTAATGCATGAATATCAAGTAAGACCAGAAAAAATAATCAAGTCATGCAAAAATGATAAAAAAAATGTTTGGAGAGGCAAGGTCAACAAACTGATTGCAGATGTTACTCAACATCCTAAATGAAAACACATTTGTGCAATCTTTGTTATGCATAATATTTAAAGGGACACTATAGTCGCCAGAACAACTACAGCTTCATGTAGTAGTTCTGGTGAGTATACTGATTGTCTTCGGACATTTTCATGCAAACACTGCCTTGTCAGAGAAAATGAAGTGTTTACATTGCCCCCTAGAGACACCTCCAAGTGTCCACTCCTCAGATGGCCACTAGAGGTGCTTCCTGGGGTAGTGCTGCACAGTAGGCAGCACTGCCATTCCGCATCTCCACGCTCTGCATGTAGATGCTGAATTTTCCTCATAGAGATGCATTGATTCAATGCATTTCTATGAGGAGATGATGACTGGCCATGGTGTTTAGCCCCGCCCCATTCTGCCTCCTTGCTGATTTAAACAAATCCAATACTTTCCCTATGGGGAATTCGGAATTCGGCAATTCTAAAGATGACACAAAGGAGGCGAATCGGGGGCCGGGCCAGCATCGGCGACGCTGGTGTTCCTTTAATGAGGCTTTGTTATGGACTGAACCTACATTCCCCAATGTATCTTTTTCTATTCCTGTCACTCATTTTTACTTTTTTTTTTTTGTATGCCTTTATTGTGGCACTGTATTTTTTCCAACCCACCACTATGTTTAGCAAAGACTGTGTTTAGATAAGACTATGTTGGAAGTGACATATAGTCTTTGCCTTCGTTTTCCCTTTCTCTGCCCTGAGACTCAATTTCTGTGCATGACCACTGATCACTTTTCGCTGCTAGATGACTGACAAGTTATTACTGTGAAAATATGGTACTTGCCAAAGGAAGTAGAGCTTGCCTTAAAGGAACTGTATGGGCACCATGGCACTTCGTTCTAACACCTCACTTTCCAAGTATTTAACAGCTCAGGTATAATTAATGTTTAAATTATTTTGCAAATAAACCATATTATAAAAATTGCTTTGGTAAGTGGTACAAGTTTAAATACAGTTTTCAGATTTCCTTACCTTTAATGGGACTTATTACACTTCTTGTCAGCAATCAGTTTATTGTACTCCGGAATCATGTTTGAAATTGATGTTTTCAAAATACAGTGAGGGGAAAAAGTATTTGATCCCCTGATGATTTTAAATTATCAGTCTATAATTTTAATGGTAGGTGTATTTTAACAGTGAGAGACAGAATAACAAAAAAAAAATCCAGAAAAACACATTTCAAAAACGTTATAAATTGGGGGGCGGGGACTGGCACCCAACATAGCCAGATGTGCATTCATGTAGCTCTCCAAGGATCGACCTAATAATAAGCTGCTAAAACAACTCTCACTGCAGGCGACGAACCTAAACTACGAGCTGACGCCAAGGAAGCATCTTACACTCTTTTGGGCCCAAACAGGATGATTGCTCAGTCTTCACCTCCATCTGAGTTTGCAGCCTAGTGAGATAGCATGGACAGCTGGGGGAATCGGCTGGTATCTCGGAGCCAAACGCGCCTCTCAGCTTTGCACAGCGACAGCCCTGTACACCCGGTGGGGGTTACATCAGCCTACCACTCCGACAGAGCCACCACAAATTGCTCCCTGAAGATCCAATATGGCGGACGCCACTCTCATGGACTCACATGGAGTCAACTCAACCCAGGGAGATCATTGCGGCTCGATAGCTAACTTACAGATGAGGCTCGATGAGCTCTTTTAGAGATTCTGGCAGATGTTGGAGCAGCACAGCACAGCAACGCAGTCTAAGCCTGACATGGATGAGTGGAGGCAAGTGGAGCTGGAGGTGCCTCCTCAGGGCGAAGCAACCAAGAGAAAGCCTAAGCAACTCACTGCTTACCCGCCTGGGCCGAGAGCCGTACAAGGCTTAACCACTACACATTGCCCATGCATGCAGAAGACTACCCACGCAAAGCGTAGGGTACCACTGCAATCCTCCGTCCCCCTATGGAAGGGGAAAGGCTCGGACTGTAACAGTGACTGGGTCTGTGGTTTAAGGATGACGGCCTTCATACAGACTCGGAGCCAGAGGGGCACCCAACTCCAGTATCTAACCCTTTCTGGCTGTGCAGAGGTATTGCAACTCACGGGAATCGGCTGATCTAACATGGGGGTCTGCTGCCTGAGCTGCTTCTCTACTGAACGGTGGGGGACAACATACACTCTACGTTACATGCCATTAACACTATTGTTTTATGTTTCTATGTTGGTTACATTGGCAGTGATCTAGTGTTTAGTTTTTTGCCTTTTTTTCAACCCAGAGGCAATGGCAACTTTACTGAATAGTCTCATAGAAAGTCTATATAGCCTATGTTAATACTAATGCGTGCAATTGCTCACTGACCTATCTATTAGATGTGTGTCCATTATACCAAAATTGCGCAGTCTCGCAAATGACATAATCTTGTTCCCCTGAGCATATTGGGCTATCTTTACTACTGTGGCACCACAGGTCCTTAATTAATTACTTATAGTCCACATGTCTCACAAGATATGCTTTCCTATGACTGACCTCAATTTACCTAGCAGTTGGACATGCCTTAATATCCTAATACTCGTGCTTGAAATAATGTAAAAATTGTGCAGTTTCTCTCTATCTCGTGACACTGCATGTTTTGTGAAGTGCTTCATATTGCTGTTGTGGCTATGTAAGCCTAATTGTTATCACTTACTGCAAATTTTTTTTTTTTTTAAAACAAAAAGTTATAAATTGATTTGCATGTAAATGAGTGAAATAAGTATTTGATCCTTTATCAATAAGCAAGATTTCTCGCTCCCAGGTGTTTTTATACAGGTAACGAGCTGAGATTAGAAACACTCTCTTAAAGGAACACTCTCTTGATCTCAGCTCGCTACCTGAAAAAATACACCTGTCCGCAGAAGCAATCAATCAATCAATCAGTTTCTAAACTCTCCACTATGGCAAAGACCAAAGAGCTGTCCTAGGATGTCACATACAAGATTGTAGATCTACACAAGGCTGGAATGGGATACGAGACCATCTCCAAGAAACTTTGGTGAGAAGGTGACAACAGTTAGTGCGATTATTCACAAATGGAAGAAAAATAAAATAACTGTCAGTCTCCCTCATTCTGGTGCTCCATGCAAGATCTCACCTCATGGAGTTTCAATGATCATGAGAATGGTGAGGAATCAGCCCACAACTACACAGGAGGATCTTGTTAATGATCTTAAGGCAGCTGGGACCATAGTCACCAATAAAACAATTGATAACACACTACGCCGTGAAGCACTGAAATCCTGCAGAGCCTGCAAAGTCCCCTTGCTCAAGAAAGCACATATGTACAGGCCCATCAGAAGTTTTCAATTGAACATCTGAATGATTCAGAGGAGAACTTGGTGAAAGTGTTGTGGTCAGATGAGACCAAAATCAAGCTCTTTGGCATCAACTCAACTCGCCGTGTTTGGAGAAGGAATGCTGCCTATGATCCCAAGAACACCATCCCCACTGTCAAACATGGATGTGAAAACATTAAGCTTTGAGGGTGTTTTTCTGCTAAGGGGACAGGACAACTGCACCGCATCAAAGAGATGATAGACGGGGCCATATGCCATCAAATCATGGGGGAAAACCTCCTTCCCTCAGACAGGGCATTGAAAATCGGTCATGGATGGGTATTCCAACATGACAATGACCCAAAACACACAGCCAAGGCAACAAAAGAGTGGCTCAAGAAGAAGCACTAGTGTTTAGTTTTTTGCCTTTTTTTCAACCCAGAGGCAATGGCAACTTTACTGAATAGTTTCATAGAAAGTCTATATAGCCTATGTTAATACTAATGTGTGCAATTGCTCACTGACCTATCTATTAGATGTGTGTCCATTATACCAAAATTGCGCAGTCTCGCAAATGACATAATCTTGTTCCCCTGAGCATATTGGGCTATCTTTACTACTGTGGCACCACAGGTCCTTAATTAATTACTTATAGTCCACATGTCTCACAAGATATGCTTTCCTACGACTGACCTCAATTTACCTAGCAGTTGGACATGCCTTAATATCCTAATACTCGTGCTTGAAATAATGTAAAAATTGTGCAGTTTCTCTCTATCTCATGACACTGCATGTTTTGTGAAGTGCTTCATATTGCTGTTGTGGCTATGTAAGCCTAATTGTTATCACTTACTGCAAAAAAATAAAAAATAAAAAAAACAAAAAGTTATAAATTGATTTGCATGTAAATGAGTGAAATAAGTATTTGATCCTTTATCAATAAGCAAGATTTCTCGCTCCCAGGTGTTTTTATACAGGTAACGAGCTGAGATTAGGAACACTCTCTTAAAGGAACACTCTCTTGATCTCAGCTCGTTACCTGTATAAAATACAGGTCCTGGAGTGGCCTAGCCAATCTCCAGACCTTAATCCCATAGAAAATCTGTGGAGGGAGCTAAAGGTTCGAGTTACCCTATATCAGCCTTGAAACCTTGATGACTTGGATAGGATCTGCAAAGTGGACTGGGACAAAATCCCTCCTGAGATGTGTGCAAGCCTGGTGGCCAACTACAAGAAACGTCTGACCTCTGTGATTGCCAACAAGGGTTTTGCCACCAAGTACTAAGTCGAAGGGGTCAAATACTTATTTTACTCATTGACATGCAAATCAATTTATAACTTTTTTGACACATATTTTTCTGGATGCTTTTACCCCTCACTGTATCAAATGCTTTTTTCCCTCACTGTATCTTCCAAGTCTTTATCGAGTTGATTGTTGCTTGTTTTTATTTAAGTTCATAATGGAGAAGGTTTGTTCACATATGTAGGTACTCCCAAATATGTTGAAAACCTGCAAAGTACCATCTCGTAGATTTTTAAACTCTTACTTGTCCAAACTCTTGTAGAATTCTCAAAGACTGGTTGCTCTGTGTTTATTTTGATAAACTGTTGAGCACTGAAGTATAATGAACTCAACCTGTAAATTCCTGTGGATTGACAGAAAAAGGATCTTTAATTAACTAAAACTTATTGTTGTCTTCTTTGGAAAGTGTCAGTCTCCTGTCAAGCTCCTGGATCAAAAGTTCAGCGTCATTTGTCTATTTTTCTCCTAACTCTGCTTGCTTACACAACCAGGGCCGGCGCTACCTGTAAGGCAGACTAGGCAGCCGCCTAGGGCGCCCCTTAGGAAGGGGCGCCGCTAGGAGCCCCGGCCCCCCCATGCTGCAGCCGCCCGAGCGCTCTGTAGAGAGCCTTGGGCGGCTGCAGCATTGCCCGGGCGGTGCGTCCATGAGGGCGGACCGCACCGCCCGGGCGCAGCCTGAGGAGAGGGGCTGACAGGAGGGAGCGCTCAGCGCTGAGCTCTCCCTCCTGTCACTCCCTCTCTGTAGCGTGGCCGAGCCCAGTATAGCCGGCGGGTACAGGGAGCAGCTGTCTCCTGTACCCGGCCGGACAAACAGGAAGTGCACACTGAGTGTTCACTTCCTGTTAGTCCGGCCGGGTACAGGAAACAAAAGCTCCCTGTACCCGCGGACTATACTGGCTCGGCCACGCTACAACACAGGTAGGGGAGGAGGGGGAAGAAAGAGGGAGGGAGGGGGAAGAAAGAAACAGGGAGGGAGGCAGGGGAGGAAAGAAACAAACAGGGAGGGGGGAGAAAGAAACAAACAGGGAGGGGGGGGGGAGGGGGGGAGACATTGACAGGGAGGGGAATTGACGGGGAGAGAGAAATTGACAGGGAGGGGGGAGTGACAGGGGAGGGAGGGGGAATGAGAGTAACAAGGGAGGGGGGGAGAAGAGAGTGACAAGGGAGGGGGGAGAGATTGACATCCATCACACACACAATCACACACAATGCACCCCTTACACACAAAGACAATGAACCCCTTGCACACAGAAAAACACACAATGCATTACACACACACACACACACGCGCAATGCAAGCCTTACACACAATGCATCCCTTACACACACAGAAATACACAATGCATTCCTTACACACACTCAATGCACCCCTTAAACACACTCAATGCACCCCTTACAGACTCACACACTTCATCCCTTACATACACAGAAACACAACTTGCAGCCCTTACACATACAAACACAGATTCACACAATGCATTCCTTACACACAAATCAGGACATCCCCTACACACTCCACCCCTGTGAACAAACTCATTGGTGTAACATGAAGGTGGAACCTGGGACCCAGACTTTGAGCTGTGTAAAGGGCCCCCAAAAAATGGAGCTGCTTCTCGTTCTCCCAGAACATTGATTTTTGTGACCACAGTTACAAACAGCCTCCAGAGATCCTGTTATACACCAGACCAGTGGAGCCAGACTGCAGCTAGAGCCTATCATCATCCTCATCTGCTTGTAAGTAGGTAATCTAGTATATTATTCGTGGCACTAATCTCTAATTTACCTCACATTAAAGAAACACTATAGTCCCCAGAACCACTGCAGCTTAATGTAGTGGTCCTGGTGTCTATAGCCTGTCCCTGCAGGCCTTTTAATGTAAACACAGCAGCACTGCAGCACTAGCGTTAGTTAACATGGCACGTCATATGGGTGGGGCATTGTGATGTCACGGGGGGGCGGCAAACTTTACTTTTGCCTAGGGCGGCAAAAATCCTTGCACCGGCCCTGTACACAACGGAAAAGTGGCACATTTCTCTTTTTGACAGCATGCTTTTGAATTGCTTTTGAATTGCCTCAGTTTCATATGGAAAGAGTCACATAAAAAAATACAGGTCATCATTCTAAACTTCATTGTGCAGCTCTGCAAAATTTTTCAAGTCATTCTCTAAGGATTGAACAATCTCTTCCTTGAAAGCAACAAAACACTGAAGTGCTTTTCCACTGCTCAGACAATGAGCTTCTGTGTGATAGAGCACCATCCTTTTCAAGAAATGCTCGAAATGACCTATGTTTTAGTCCCCTACAATTGAAACTACTATTGACATTACATGGTTGAAATTCAAAACTCTGCTGCATAACACTTGCCGATGTACAATGCAAAGGTACTTAGTTATTTTTTGCTAGCAAATTCTTCAACAAGAGTTACTGCACCAACATTTTAAGGAGACCATGAGTGCAAATGGACACAAAGTTTTCAAACGTTATGCCTAACTTTTCAGTTACACACTTGTTCACTTGATTTGTAAATTCATTCCTAGTAGTTTAACCTGGCATGGAATACAAATCGCAAGTTCTTCAGTTATTTCAAAGTTGTCATCAACACCTAGAATGAAAATTAGAAGCTGAGCAGTATCTTTCAAGTTACCGTGCAAGTGTGCAGGAACTGTGTGTGTAATGTAGTATTTAACCTCTTAAGGACAGAGCCAATTGTACAAGTTCTGACCAAAACAAAATCTGGAAAAAGATTAGTTTTAGTGCTCCTCTGTTGCCTTCTGGGAATACTGGATTGTCCATAAAGAGAGTATAGGGTTCAGATGGGTCAATAAGAAGTACCCCTAACCCTACTCCTAAACCTCCTTTAACCCTACCCCTAACTTCTAACCCTACCAGTAGGGTTAGGGGTTAGGGGTAGGAGTAGGGTTAGATTCCTGTCATCATTCCCATAATTTTCCCTCGCTCTCTTGTTTTGCCACTTTTCAGAAATCCGAAGCACTTTGGCACTTCCGAAATTCGTCACTGTGGAAATTTGGTTCGGCACTTCAGAAATTCGTCACTTTGGACATTTGAAAGCATCTGAATGTGCGAATTGCCGAAATTCATCGGAATTTACATTCAGAACGAAACAAATTGCACATGTCTACTCTGATGCACAGAAGGCAAGAATTAGACACAATTTTGGTCCTAAATGTGAACTTGATACTGTTTTCTAAGATCTTGCAAATGTGCATGTCACCATACTTACTGAACATCATTCATCCGGCTCAACTGGGATCCATCCCTAGCAGAGAAGCCAGGGATAACACGATCCAAGCATTGAATGTTATTCATGGAGAGCGCAGCAGCAGTGTCCTAGTCCTCCTCCTGTCAACAAATGCAGAAAAGGTGTTTGACAGTATGGACTGGTACTTCCTATTCCTAACTGTAGAAGAACTGGGGTTGGATCCCCAGTTTATGAAGGAAATAAGAGTCCTCTAAATAAGCCCTGTGATGTGGCTTTAGATAAATGGGCCCTTTTGGAACCATTTACCATTTGCAATGGGAAACAACAGGGATGCCCATTGTCCCCTTTGCTATTTGCTTTTACACTGGAACCCTTACTAAATAATATAATATCTAATACAGACATCCAGTGTTTCCATCTAAGTCAGAACATCCTATGGTCATAGCCTATGAAGATGAATTTATATTTGTGGTCTCTAGACTAGAAACTACATTCCTGTTATTGGAATTATGCGCATGCAGACAGCTCTCCAATTTGCAAATCAATAATGCTAAATCAGAGATACTTAATATCTCCCTCCTGAAGGAACTTACTCTACCATTGTACACTGAGTTCCTGTGTAGATGGTGTGCTACTAGCATGAAATACCAAGTTGAAGTAACACCAACCTTGATCAAATTCATAGAAACAATTTCCTTCACCCCATTATCCAAACTTGCACAAGATCTCCAGCTGTAAAAAACCCTCACCTATCATAATAGGGAGGTTAAACATGTGAAAATGACACATCTCTTTAGGGTTCTATATTTGCTACAAATGCTACCAATAAGGATTCCATTGACGTTTTTTGCTGACCTTAGGACACATTCTTATGGAAGAATTGATCCCTGTGGCTAGCATACTCCATGCTATCGCTTCCCAGGTTGGGAGAACAACTTGCTCTCCCACACCTAGAAAACCACTCTTTTGTTACACACCTTTCCAGGATAGTTTTTTTGGACTCCTCCATGGATTTAGCAGCCCTGCTATGGTGGAAACCTGTGAAGAGAGCAAAGACTCACCCACTGGTGGAGGGGAGAAGTGCTGAAACGAATTGCCAAAGTCCCGAATTTCAGAAGTGCTGAACCACATTTTTTGCCCATGGATAGTCCTACTTGTCTAATTGGAGATGGTAAAACTTATGGACTATGCTGGCTCTGTCTGCCGGCAAGTGATGGGCTCTATTCTTGCAGTTTACTTTTTGGGGGGCAGAGGGGTCCTTTAGATTTCTCTGCTTACAGGCACCTGAAATGTAAATTTGGCCCTGCTCTGCCACCACCACTACCACCACCATCACCATTTCGGTTAACATTGCTCAACCAACTGGAGTTTTTGAGCTGTGCAGTTGTGGAGGGGCGCAATGGCAACAGGGATGCCCAGTGGCCAACATACCTAACACATGCAGGGGCCAATATGGCAGTGGCAAGTTTAAAAGGCCAGCAATGGCTTAGAGTAAGGAAACCTTTTTTCTAAAACGCTCTTTGAGCATTTTTGTAGGGAGTAACATTTAGTATAATGTAAATGGGGCATTAATCTAATAGAATTAAAAATAAGGTTAGAGTTAAAAAAAAAATGTTGTCACACCTGTTTTATGTGAGAAGATTTTTGCTTTTATACTAATATTTCGGTCCCTCCCTGTGTGAAATATTGCAAGATTAAGGACACTATATCCTGTATAAAGCAAAATATTTTTTTTTTATAAAGGATAATCGAATAAGGCAAAAATTTTTGTAAATTTATTTTTTGTGTCTGTTTGTATGCAAAGCAACATATCCACAAAATTACTATGTTATAATATGTTAATATGCTAGCTAAGACATCCATGTTTCAAAAATATGTGCTAATATTTTTTTCTAAATATTTTTTCATCAAATCTGGCCTTTGTTTGTGTTGGATAAGCTAAATAGCAGGTGCTGATCTAGTGAGGACAGGAGTTCAAGGACATTCTGTCCATGCAAATTTGATGACCAGGGAAACTTAGTTATGCCAGTTTACAAGAGAAAGGAAATTTTATTTTAGCATTCTCTCAATTTTGTATAAATACGCATTGTTGCCTAGCTCTCTTTTTTATCATATCTTTATTATATTTTCTTTTTATTCTATATATTTTTGTATGTATTTATTATTATTTATGTCTAAGTTTACTACAAATCTGACTGATTACTGGAAAAGAGTCTTTGGGAGCCGTTAGCTCAAAGAGTATTCTCTGATACGGTTTGACAAAGCAGCGATATTTGGCAAGGAAAATTTAATAAATATGTAAATACTAGATGAGTCTGAATTACTGGTATGTTTGCACACCAAACAATATATCCTTGTTTTGGTGTTGGGAGTATTCATCTGGTTGCTTGTACCAGTCAGTATTGCTGGTGCTGTGGAGGAAGTGAATGAGGAAGAAAATTATTTAAAAATATAAAAATAAAATGTACATTTTTCAGTTCTCTCTTAAAGTCTGCCTTTTATAGCTAAATTTTATATCTATATTTCTGGGTCAGGGATTGCGTGCTCCAAATGGGGCACATATGGTGGATATGTGGGGGTACTCAGCCCAGTAGGAATGTGGTCTGGACTACTTAGAAATGCATGTTCTGGGTCTGCTGCATGCTCATGGCTGAGTGAGTGAGAGATGCTGCGGTGGCAGTACATCCTTGCCAGCTTGGAGTGAACAGACTTTGCCCACCAGGCTTGGAGAGGCACAGCCTTTTCTCCATTGAGGACAGAGGGAAACTTAATGAGGAGTCATGAAAAATCATTGGTTAGATATGCCTGTTGGTTCTTAGCCAACAGCTGACAGTGGTTAATATTATGCTAGATTGATGGTTTAAATAAAGCTGTGGCCGTTGCCCTACGCAGAAAGAAATTGGTGTGATAGCATTCTTTTAGGAGGAAAAGGGGTAAACACATAAATAGGTGTTAGTGGTCAGTAGTCAAGTGAAAATGAGGGACAGGACAATGGGTGAATGTTGGAAGCATTTTTAATAAACGGCGTATAAGGTAACGAGGAAATACTATTATTACACTAAAAATCTAATGCATAAAGTAGAAAAGAGACGGATATATAATAGTCTACAATTGTGTATTTAGCTTTTTTCTTTTCTCTTCTAGTCAGAATTACATAATTGATTTCTATATGCAAATTATGATAAATAGTTTGAGCCTGAGTGTCCAATTAAACAATTAAAAGCTGTGAAAGTTTCTACATCTTATTTTATTATGGTCACCGTTTCCTCATTTCTGCCTCCCTCTCCTTTTTCGTTTTCACATTGATTCCACTCATAATTTGAGCTCCATCTTCTTCAGATTTACGATTACCCTCTGTAACGGACCGTTTTGACCACAAGAGGTTAAAAACCATTTAGGCAATATTCCCCTTTCAGATGCATAGACAGCTACTGTAAGCACCAATCTCCCGAACTGCAAACTACACGGATTCTCCAACTCCCGAACAGGAAACTCACGAATACTGGAAACAGCTGAACAGGAAAAACCATATGAAAGGTTTACACTCCTGGCAGTCAGCATACAATCCAATTCCCCCAATAACGAGACGACACTTCATTTTGAGGGTTAAGCAGAATCAGCCAGAGCTGTGGGTTTATTGTTCTTATGTACACATTCTTACACAGCAGTACTACCCACAGGGTTTTGGAAAACAACCAATAAACATGTACAATACACTCAGACACTCCCACACAAAATCCTCCCCTCTGCCTGTGATACAATTACCTTACACAATGGGTAATGTAATTATCACAACCAGAGAAATACAGTTTTTCCACATTATTCTTGAAAAGTATGCATCACATTCACATTCTTACATTTTAAGAAGCAGCATACTCCAAATACAAACATATGTCAAAATCATCCAAATTGGTTCATTGGTTCAAAAGATAGCTCGAAGTACTTTGTGACCAAATGAAGCATGGCTTTTCTGCCCAAAACCAGTTCCACAGAGTCTTCTATCCTGGAGATAATTGGGAAGTAATCTAATTATCTCCAAGGACAGAGGCAAAACTCAATTGAACACATGGCAGCAAAAGACAATAAAACACATAAAAATATATAACTGTGCAGCCATTGCACAAAACAGGTACATTTAATATATCCCCAGATAGCTCAGATCTGAGCGCACATTATTCCTTTGTTTATGTTCTGTGCTTCATGGGGCCATATGCATAATTGGCAGTCAGCCTGGCATGGATTCATGCCATGCTCACATGCCTATTCTTCTGGAGAATTGCCCTCCTTCTATCCTGCCCAGCAGTGTCCTGCTTTACAAGTTTCACAGTACTTACCCGTTCAATGCGTTGCTCTGGCATTCATGAGTGCCGTTCAAGTTGAATGGGAATCAGTGAATTCTAATCCTCTTCTACCTATCCAATCGCACTTGTATTTTGACTTCCCAAATACGCCAAATGCACCAAGAGACAGATGCTCATGGGTCTTCTGACAGGGAAAGGAAAGCTGCATGCTCGCGGTGCCCCTCTACTTATGCTAATATGATACCTAGCACCATTTCTGGTTACAGGAGTGCAACGCCATCACTGTGACCCTGTTCACACACTTTATGTCGTGGACCAATCAAAGTCCATCTCGTTGTTTAAATAAAGTTTTCATAGTCTTTGCCCTGTCGTGCTTTCCTCTGCTCCTTTGTTTCGTTTGTTATATATTCTCAGATTTTCTGGTTATTAAATTTTGGCTTATTTAATGACTTTTCTGACCTCTATAATCCTAACCTGGTTAGTTCTATTGTATTCCTTTATTTCTGGTATCATGATCTTGGCTAGTATCACATTTACACTTTTTCTCTTGTTGTACATTAAAGTTGACCATTCTAAGGTCCTTTAACATATGTGTCCTTTCTGTTTCTGACCTACACTTGTAAGTTGGCTATTGTAGATGTGACAACAAGATGTCGATATGGAGGGATAAAATATTGTTCCCCTGTCTTACACTTCTATACTGGTTCAAGTCCAATACCCAGGAATTGTTAGGTGACCAAAGACCCAGGACTTTACATGAAGTGTAAATTTTATAGCCCCATAAAAGCCAAAACCTGTACTATGTTCTATGAATCACACAGAGGCACTGAAACTTTGAACACATTCAATAAATATGAATATATAATTATATAAAAAATATAATTTAGAAGTAATTTATGTTTATATTTATATAATTATTTCCATTATTGTATCATTATTTGAGTGGAATGTTTTTAATACTATCTTACTACTATAAGTGGATTTTTTTTTTCCTTACTGTTTGTCTATTTTTTCTAAGTGAGACATAAAAATTAACAAAATTAATAGTTACTTGGCTATATATTGCTAATCCAGATGGACAAAAACATGTAGAGTGAGATGCCATAGGCAACTTATTTACTGCAAACAATGATGTGATTATGCTGGGGATAAGGAAGTATTTTATTACCAGATTCTATAACACACTGGGTGCTTTGTTTACTGAGTACTTTGACTGCTAGAGGGCCTTGCTGTAGTTACAATGCCTGGTCTGGACAACTATTTGTCTTCTGACTTGTATCTACGATATTGGCACTATTTAAGAATTATGTTCCTTTTTTCAGTTCTACCCCTGGATTAATTTGTTGAGACTAGGCTTGGCATATACAGCTCCACGGAGGCTTGGCATGTACTGCTCCGACAATAGGACCAAGTAAATTGCTGATGGTTGGACTCTCAATTCTGGTGACCTGTTGTAAAGAGTATTACTTTGTGTTTGTCTTTCTTAATGTTTGAGTGTGGTCCGGTTCTTATCTTTGTTTTTAATACCTGCTGTATCAGTCTGCTGCCACTCCCACCTTTTAAATAACTACCCCTTTCTTACCACCCTGTCTGACCTCATTAACCTTTTATAATTCCTTTGTTCTCTACCATATTAGTCGCAATCCCCCTCATCCTATCATCCTATCAATTCTTTATTGACCGTAGCCCCTTTTGCCTTGTAGCTATGTGTGTTATTATGTGTGTCTGTGAATAAATGTCTTTATCTTTGTTTGGAAATGTGTATATGCAGCTGTTTATCAATGAGTGTGTATTTTTGTGTCTATGTCTGGGAGAGCATATTTATGTGCACATTTGTCTGGGAATGTGTTTTTTTTCAGTGACTTTGAATCTATGTGCCTGTCATATAGTGTGTCAGAGAGGTACTATAATTTCTGATGGAAACCTTGTATAGTACATTAAGAGCCTTACCATTCAGTATTTACTCAGATCTTCAGGATTAATGTATACACCATATGGCAGGTGGTGAGTTTCACCTTTGAGTGCGATCAGTGGCAGTTGTTCCATAGGTTGCCTATCCCTCTGCAAAGCATTCACACTAGAAGTCTAATTCACTAAAGAGTATGTTGTGATACAAAGACAACAACATTACTACATTTAGGCCAAAGATAGCAGAAGAAATTGTTGCAATATACATTGAATAAGAAGGGTAGTAAACCAACAATTTAAGCCATAATTAATTTTTGTTAAATATCAGCCTATCACTGGTGCCAAGTCTGAGGCTTCCATCTTGAAACTGGGGACTGAGACAAAAGGGCCAAGCAGACAGGTGTTGTCTAAACAACTTTGAGTTGTTAGCACTATTTATCCTCTTAAGTTAAGACGGTGTCCAGGGCCTCCAGGCACTATAACAACTTAATTGAGATGAAGTTGTTACAGTAAAAGGAGTGCTACTTTAAACTAAACTTGCAGTCCAAATAAAATTATAAAATAAAATAATTAAGAGAAAATAAAAAAAAATAAAAAAAATTCAAAAGTATCATTTGGAACCTTTTATTGGAGCAATATCCAAATAAAGTACACATTTTTTCCAGTTCATGAGATAATGTGTGATATTTTAACATTCTGCAGCAAATGATAACTATGTTGCAAATATATGTGATAGTATAGTAGTTTTAGTTCTATATTTTTGTATTCAGTTATAAAATGTATGTTTGAATATAATTTAATTTGACTTTTAGCCAGTTGATATGAACATTTTAGAAATCTAGTAATGAAAACAAAGAGTCATCTAGATCAAGTGGTGGATCTGGAACAGAATTGGATTTTTTATCTGTTGGTTTCAATGTAGAAAGTAACCTTTTTGGTTCCCAAACTTTACCGGGACATTTTGCTACAGGTTCTGGTTCTGGTTCTGGCAGATCAAGCGAAATTTCTTCATGGATATTTAGAAAGTTTCCTTGATCATCTGGGAGTGCGGGTAGTAATGGAAACAGTGGTGAGTCAGTGGTCTCCCCTACTGATGGCAGATCAAATGAAATGTCTTCATGGATATTTGGGAATTTTCCTTGATCGTCTGGCAGTGCGGGTAGTAAAGGAAACAGTGGTACATCAGTGGTCTCCTCTAATGATGGTAAAACCAGTTCAGAGTCATCTAAACTCAATGAATGTGTTGTTGAGAAGCGAACTGTTTGTTGAGTAGTTGTGTCTGGAACATGCTTTTTAGGGAAGAATGGTTTATCTATAGCATGATCTTTCTTTCTTTGGTCTTCTCTAGATTCTTTGGATGAATCATCCTTATCCTGACCCTGTTTTTTCTTCCCTTTATCTTTATTTTTCTTATTGTCTTTTTTCCCGTGTTCATGTCCTTTATTTTCTTTATGATGTGATGAGTGTTTTTGGAATTTGTCTGCTTCCCGTGCAGGACGAAGTAAAACTCCATTTGGTAAACGACCCATGCGGAGAGGTGAAAAACCCTTTAATGTTATACGCCCTGTGTTCTGCAATAGGAAAATCAAAAGCTTATACATTTATTTCAACATGGGTCCAAATAACATATATTTAACTATGATAATGGCAACACAATATGCAATAATTGTTATTTATTTGTGATGTGTAAAGGAAATTTAAGCCCCCCAGTGCCATGTAGTTTTTTATTCTAATGTAAGTGATGCTTGTATGACTGCGGTCCAAATATTGCTTTAATGATTTAAGTCTGAAAATAACTTAAAGGGTCATGGAGGAAGGGATCTGCATGTGCAGCGTTTCTGCCTGAAGTCAATTCTGTGCATAATTTATGTCTGTTGTCAGCATAGATAATGAGCTTTCCCTGTCTGTCTCCCTCAGTGTGCTCTCTCCAAGTCATCTCTGCATCCCTGCAATCAGCTTAATTCATTTATTTTCCCCATGTACCCTCCCTCTATCAACTTGCCTTGTCCTCCACATGTGCTCTGAGCCTGGAGATCAGTCCAATCAAATGCTTCTTCTCTATGAGAAGCGTTTGATTGGACCACAGAGAGGGAAGGCTTGACATCAGACAGGAAGTGGAGAGGCGCACCGGAAGCATTGTCTGGTGCTGGCCCAGGTATGTTTTTAATATTTTTAAATTGCCTTGATTTATAAAGGGGAGGGAAATCCTAATAGGGCGTTATAACTTATATTAAGTAAGATATTGAAAATAGTTGGAGTAACCCTTTAAATTGCTTTCCAATAATTTTTTAATTATTTTGACATTGTTTCATTTGGGGATTTTCTACTGCCACTCAGGGCAGCAAGGACGAGGCCTGGCTATGATCTTAATTCAGCTACTTTGGTTTTAAACTTAAAATTCACTTTGAACTCCTTTGAAATTCTTACTTTAGTGAACCTTGTGTATGTAACCATAACAAACATATTATAGGTTAAAACCATATGGGTCAGGAGCACAAACATGTATTCCTGACCCTATAATGTTAAAACCACCATCTAGTTCCCCCTTGCCTCCCTAAATATAGTAAAATCGTACTTGTATTTAAGTCTGAGGCTGCTGGTTCTGCCCCTGTCTGCCTCTGACCTGCCTGCTGTCTGTTGACGGCATCAAAAGCGGCAATGCTTCCCTATTGGATTGGCTGTGACTGTCAAGGAGTCAGATCAGGGGAAGAGCCAGAACAAGTCAAACACAGCCCTGGCCAACTAGCATCTCCTCATAGAGATGAATAAAATCAATGCATTTCTATGAGGAAAGTTCAGTGTCTGCATGCAGAGGGTGGAGACACTGAATGGCAGTGCTGCTCACTGTGCCCCAGAAGCACTGCTAGAAGCCATCTGAGGAATGGCCAGTAAAGTTATCACTAAGCTGTAATGGAAACACTGAATTTTCTCTGAAAAGTCAGTGTTTACAGCAAAAAGCCAGAAGGTAATAATTCTACTCACCAGAACAAATGCAATAAGCCGTAGTTGTTCTGGTGACCAAGGTGTCAATAAAGTCGTTTGAAAAAAAAGAATGTGTGTTAAGAGGACAAAATAGATATATAGGAAAGAGAGAGAAAATTATAATGCTTAGTATGTTTAAACCAGGGGTTCTCAACCCAGTCCTAGGGACCCCCTACCAGTCCAGGATTTGGGGATTACCTGGGTGTGTCTAAGGTGTTTAGAAAAAGGGGGGGAAAAAACACCTTTGACTCTAAGGTGTTTTTTTTTCTTTTTCTAAACACCTTAGACACACCCAGGTAATCCCTAAACCCTGGACTGGTAGGGGGTCCTGAGGACTAACGTTGAGAACCCCTGGTTTAAACCCATATGGCATCACCCACAACTAGTAGACTCTGTTCCATTTGTTTATATAGATTGTCATGTGGTCCTGTATCATTTCTCATGAGTCTCACAGCCATAACTGGAAACCATCAGTTAAATATTTACCATAGACGGTTCTTATGTAAGCTTTTTTGGAGCTTTTTACATTTGTTTTGTTTAGGTAGGATTAGAACACTTGCAGGGTTATTCACTCAAGTAAGAATTAAAAGTGAATTCAG
Organism: Pelobates cultripes; assembly: GCA_933207985.1. NCBI lineage: Eukaryota > Metazoa > Chordata > Amphibia > Anura > Pelobatidae > Pelobates > Pelobates cultripes. The sequence goes on from OW240913.1 coordinate 113,384,414, forward strand.
AATAAACTTAAAATGTATCCCCTTCACTACTGAGCACTTTTTAATAGATATTAAAATTAATTATGTAAATTTAAATTTTTATTTTTCATTTATTCATTCAGTTTTTATAAGAATATCTGGACAAGGAAAGGCTTTATACAGTATATAGTGTACTTTATGTTGCAATATTTCACACAGTGTCAGAAATGTTAGTATAAAAGCAAAAATAAAAATGTTCTTACATATAGTAGGTATGACACAAATATATTAATAACAATTGTCAAATAGTTTGCTTATAGGTATTTGTAAGAACCCTGAGGGCATTACTAGCAGTACAACTGCTGAATGTTTAAAGAACGTCTGCATTTTAGCATAATATCCACATACAGTAAAAACAGTTAAATTATATATTTCTAAAATAAAGGTATTCAAAACTGATATAGCCAACTTAATCACTCTCTAGGATGCTAAAGTAAAGCTAATAGTGGTAACATCCATTCACTCCCCCTCCCCCCTGACTGTAGAAATGACGACCTATTGAAACTTCTTTTACTGTTAGGAAATAGGGATGAGCTGGCATTTTCAGCACACTTGCAACTGTAAAATTAATGACCAGTGGCTTCTACAGGTTTCATGGACTAAATTTCATACAGCAAAGTGCATGGAATTTAAAACGCCTATACTTGATCTTGGAAGTCAAGTGGTTAGAACGAAAGTAGCCAGAGTGGAAACGTAGTTGATTTAAAGAATGTAATGTAAAAGTGTCCTAAATACATCTGTGGTGTACACATATTGATATGCCCCATCCCAAAAGCTAAACATACCTGTTTTTGACCCTTTACACATTGATTTATGGACTGGATATTTTTCCCTGTTGCATTTATAGTAGCTTCACAGCTGATTATTTCCTAGAATTAATAAAAACAATATATGAAATCACATTTTACCTTCTTATTCTGGTAATATTAAAATACAATATATCATTTGCTTTATATATCGAGGTAGTATTTTGTCTATAAGTGGTTTAAAAAATCGCTGGAAATAGTTGTAGTCTGTAAATGAAAAAGTAAACTTTGAGCATAATCTTCAGTTTTTAGAATATGATAAGAAAACCAACTTGATTTTTTGTTTACTATGACAATATGCTAGTATTTTTGGTTTCAGTCATAAAAGTAACTTCCTTTTAACAAAAAAGACAAAAAATGTGCAGCATTTTGATGATGTAAAAATGTGAAAACAGCAAAGTGTGAATTCAAAATGAATCTAACCTGAAGTTCAAAGTTTTCAAGTTGGAAAACAAAATTACTCTGTTTTGATTTGGACTCTTTTGGCTTAAAACCTTAAATTAACTTTCAGTTCTCCTTGAATTTTTTAAAATGCAATAATTATTTTAAAAAAAACCATAAATAAATAATTAAATACTGGTAAATGGTTTGTAGCCACCTGCACTATATGCCACATTCTTAAATATTTGAATCGGCAAATAAAATGGTACATCACTTCTGAACCCAACTGATCACCTACATCAAGTGTTTTCTATTTGTTGAATTTATAAAATTGTGGTGCTGACTGCAAATAGGAAACAGCAGCTGTATTACTTTGTTAGTGGTGCACAGAATAATTTTGTTTTATAATTATGGTACATCTTTTCATTTTGCCACCATAATGAAAGAACTATTCTCTGTAAAGAAAGAAAGAAAGAAATCACTCCAACTCATGCAAAATATTACAATTGCACTATACTACCATGATATGTCCATGTGGTTCTATGATAGTGGCCTTTCTTAGTCAACACTGATCTACTATTTCTAAATTTTCAGTCAACATAATACTGTTTTATTCAGTAAAATTTTATTAGTAGATACAATACAATTCTATAATTTACCGAAACTGGTGAGGCATGACACTCTTCCTCCAGAACTCTATAATCAGTCTTGGAACAGTTGGTCTCTTGAAGTTTAAATTGCACGAAGTAGATTATTTTATCTGAAATCTGTAAAGGAATGTAGACATTTTAATATGATGATCCATTGATAATTGTATATTAATTTTATGCTGGGCATTCTTAAGGTTGGTAAAGCATTATGGGTGTAGTAGTTGTTCAAACGGTACAGGATAACCCCTACCCCTACCCCTACTCTTAAAATAATACCTATTTTAGCAAAGTCAACCGATGCTTTTGGTATTTTCATCTTCTGCCCTTGGATATAGCTATTCCTTGGCATGTTATTAGAGGCAGTCTGATTCCTTGCAAATAGGAGGTCTGTTGGATTCTCAGAATCATATTGTAGCCCACGAGCTATCAGACATGGCCACCCTTACACTGCTGTTGTGGTGTGAGGGAATATTAGAAATAATATGGTCTCTGCTGGTCAACAGAGAGTGCTGTGTATGTTTTTTTATTTTTTTTATTTTGTATGTATATATTTATATATTTATACAAACTATTTTTAATTTATGAATTTAGGTAAATAGCTCAGGAATCATTTGGGAATTACATTCCAATAAATGCCAGCCACATTTATTGGGAATATGGATGGGTTGAACATGTTTGGGTCAATTTAAAGTCAATTTTATAAGGCATAGAAGATAGTAAATCCAATGAGCTCCCTTCTTAATGTGTCCATTGAGTAGTCCCAAAATCTGCAGAAAGATCTAAACTGCATTTGAATTGGACATTTGGTGGTCACAGGTTCAATCACTGAACTATGAATTGCTGAGAATTGCAAATGAAAGCCATAAAAATTCAACTTTATAAACTATAGAAGACATTAAATAAATTTATTAATTAAATGGCTACATAAAATGGCTCACAATACTTATTTGAGTTAAGTTTTTTTGTGCATCACTTTTTACTAAGAACAATAAAGCTCTATTAGTAATTAGTAAAATAATCTATACTGCAACTGTTTGAGGCTGTTTTATGGTCTTCCCTTCAGTGGAACCATCAAGCTATACTATATTGATTTGGTTGCACTATTTGTGTACAAATTATTATAGATTAAACTAATAGTCAGATGTTTTCCACAAGAAAGGAGCGGTTACTAGACAAGGTAACATGCTGATTACTCTCCACAGACAGGTGGAGGATCTTGATGATAATATCCGCGTCCACGATCCTAGAGGAGTCCATTGCAGTGAGATGGGACCCCCTGATCCCCATGCGATCCAACTAGGAACGATCTGGGAGGAATGCACAGCCACGCAGATGGCGAGGGCCGGATGGCCCAGAAGAATAGCTCTACTGGAGTCAAGTCAGGTTGGCAGGAGGCTGGTGAGTCACTCTAAACATTGGGGAGCAGGAGACACAGTTATGACCATGGTCCTTTAACAGACAGGAGGTGCACCCAGGACGTTTTAGGAGGGGTACAGGATAAGCGAGCAGGGGTCTTCCCAAGTAGATCAGCCCCATGTATCTCCGTATAGTGAGGGCCGGAGGGTTGGCTCTGACTCAGCTGCACTGTTCCCCTCTGTAGAGTTGGGGGCTTTTAGGGAAACTCAGACACAAGCAGCCCCAACCTGTTCCTCTGTATGAGCCCTTGCCCCGAGGAGGAGGGGTGGAGTTGAGCCCACCAGCAGGACACTATTGTATGCAGGACCGCTTAGGGAAACGGGTCTACGACTTATTTTGCGAAGGGGTGCTGGAATACGAAGATGCCCCAAGATGGAGAGATAGATGGACTGGGGCTCGTGGGCTTGCCTGCCTAACCTTGATGCCTCTGAGCACCCTGCCCGACTTCTGGTAGGGTCTGTGGCCTGCCCCGGGACTGAGAGTCTGGCGAGACTTTTCCCATTTACCCCTAAACCAGCAGAAGGTGGGCGCTCTGAGCCCGAATTCCCCTCCTCATTTTTCTATTCCCAGTGTTTTATTAACCTGGTGGAGGGATGTTTAGAGCTCAGGTGCCATCCAGTGAACGTCCTGTAGTGTGAGCTGCACAGCTTCCTGTAGTGTGAGCTGCACAGTCACCCCGCAGCCAGGGGGCTGGGATAAGGGGGAGGGTAGGCACGACAAGGTTTCTATGTTTACTGCTAAAGCACAGGGAAAGCTATTGCTCATGCTGTATGGCGGAATGTGAATGTGGTAACAGGGCATCTGCGCGGGGGCCCTGGGGCTCCACTCTATATAGGAGTGGGTTCTCCCGGGACCCTGATTGGACACAGGAGCTGACGGGGGACCGAGTTGGGGGAGGAAGGGGTGGGCCCCGACCGGATATTGCTTTGGGGATGTAGGGGGGGCTGCTAGCATAGAGAGCTTTGGGGATGAAGGCCACACACAGCCCACACACCTGGCAGATGAAAGACAGCTACCGACAGATGCCCTTTCCTTCTCATGATGTCACTGGCACACACCTGACCCCTCAGACTGGTAGCTAGAGACTAAGGGAAGGTGAGACACTATGCCAATGGACGTTCCACTTGGGGGGAGGGAGCCAGGTGGCTGCCCCCTCCACTTTTGGTACTCACAGAAGGCCATGGGTCTCCAATCAGGGCTCCCAGTTCTCCCCACTGACTTCAGATCTATGCACATACCTGTTGTTCAAGAACGCCTTAAGGCTACCAGGACCCTTATGCCTCTTGTGCCACTTTAGCCACAACGGCCAGGGGGTGGGGGACACAGATTATATTGTTGATTGAACGTTTATCACGTTCTGACTCTTTTTATTTCTACTCACTCTACTAACACCACTGGAGCACTTGCTACAAATTCGGTTCTGTGCGTGTGCTTCCCTGGATACGTGCCATGGGATGCACACCCTCCCTGCTCTGGTGAGAGGAGGTGCGGACAACTCTAAACTGAGGGGTTCTGCATGACAACTCCACCACAGGTGTCAAGTCATCGCAAACCCCTCCAGGGTTTGATCTACCACTTACTCCCTCTCTCTCAACCCTCCACTCTCACACCTTCCCATCGTCGCTCTTTCCCACGCCCTTTCTTTTTCCCTTTCATCCCTTTCTCTCTTTCTGGGCTCTCTACTTCTCATTTTCTCCCGCCCTTCTTTTGCTATTTTCTCTCATCTCTCTCCATCACCCATTTCTCTAAATCTGGGGCCCCAACCCCTCTGCCCCACCATGGGGTCGGGTTTTGCCCCCGCTCCTCTCCATCTATGGTCGAACAATGTCTGAGGCCTGAATGTGCCTAAGCGAAGGTCGCACCACCTGCGCTCCCTCTGGGCTACGAGGGTATCTATTGCATTCTTGCAGGAAACTCACTTCCTTTTAGGGACTCACAGTACCCCCTGCGGTACTTTGCAAACCACCAGACAGCAAAAAAGGCTGGGGTTGTAATACTGTTCTCAAGCACCTTGCCATTTGAGTGCACAGAAGTTCTCGCAGACACCATGGGACGCTTCCTGTTCCTTAAAGGTACTATCTCTGAAAGCAAATATACCTTTGCGAGCATCTATGCCCCTAATGTCTGACAACATAGATTCATTAGGAGGACGCTGAATAAGCTCGAGCTGTTCCAAGAAGGCTTACTAATAGTAGCCGGTGACTTGAACATTGCCAAGTAACCAAGACTCGACACCTCCAGAGGGGTTAGCCCTTTTCCCTCCCACTGCCTGAGGCATATTACGGACGCATTGCGAGGATCCAGTCTCATGGATTGCTGAAGAGTTCTACACCCCAATGATAGGGACTACAGCCGGTGGGCTGGTCCAACCACTCCCGCATAGCGATACGCATCAAAATACCCTTTATTCAGACCCAGAGATCGCTAATGGAGGATGAATGAATCGGTCCTTAATGACACGCCCATTGTGACTGAACTCAGCTCGGCCTTAACCACTTTCTTCAAGGAAAATGAATCTCCAGACATGCCGACCTTGACTGTCTGGGAAGCTCATAAAGTTTTGTAAACAAAGGAAGAAGGAATAGTGTAGACGTATGGTGGAACTGACCCTGCGGATATCGGAACTAGAAGGAGCGCATAAATCCACACAGTCTGATGACTCCTACAAGGCCCTTCTGAACACTCTAAGGATTTTGAGAGATATTTTGTCCCAGAAACTGCAACACACTATCTGCAAATTCCGTTGCATTTTTTATGAGTACTTTGGCAAGTGTGGCCTTCTCTTGGACAGGACACTCCAAAAGAAGCGACGCATTTGCCATAACACCAAAATTAAAACGAAGGACCAGATGACAACACAATTACCGGAGAAGATTATCGAAGCTTTTCAAGGTTATTACAACGACATATACAACTTACCCACGAGAGCTGCCCCAGATGTGGCTCAGTGCAGGGACACACGAATCACCAAATATTTGCAACAACATGTCACCAAGACTGAGTTGGGAAGCGGCCGAAGAATTGAAGGCCTCCATTACGCTGGAGGAACTCCAAGCAGCTCTGACAGACTCCAAACTCAACAAAGCTCCAGGACTGGATGGTTTGCCGGTGAGATACCTCAAAGAGTTCGGAGACGTGCTTCTACCCAGACTCCTAAACTGTATTAACTCCTTACTGGAGGGAGGAGCTCTCCCGAGAGAATCTCTATTGGCAACGATTGCCGTCATCCCTAAAGAAGGAAAGGGCCTGTCCAGCTGTGCAAGCTATAGGCCAATATCACTCCTTACTGCAGATCTAAAGCTCTTTATGAAGATCATAGCAACATGCATCAGTGCAGTCCTTCCGGAACTGGTGGATCCTGACCAGGTTGGATTTATCCCCGGAAGAGAAGCGAGAGATAACACCATCTGTGCACTAATCGTCATCCATGCAGCCAGACACTTGACACAGAAGACCCTCCTTCTCTCCACTTACGCGGATAAAGCTTTTGACCGTGTGGATTGGCAATATATGAAAGCGACGATGGTGGCCATGGGTTTTGGACCACACCTGATGGCTTGGATATCTTTGTTGTATACGATTCCAAGTGCTAGGATACAGATAAATGGGGCTCTATCAGCACCTGTTCAAATACGCACGACATGACAGGGATGCCCGCTCTCCCCCATCCTGTTTTCCCTCTCCCTGGAACCTTTCCTGGAGGTGATCAGATGGGATGGGGGATTAGAGGGATTTACCTTGAAAGGATCGACACATAAGGTTTTCCCCTACGCGGACGATATGCTATTTTTCATCAACAACCCCTTGATCTCCCTCCTGAATCCACTAAGGACTTTTACGGAATACGGCCTGATCTCAAACATGAAGCTGAAAATGGAAAAATCAGAAGCCTTGCCCATCTCGATTGAGGAAGCGATTGCAGCCCACTTAAAGGACCACTCTAGGCACCCAGACCACTTCAGCTTAATGAAGTGGTCTGGGTGCCAGGTCCTTCTAGGGTTAACCCATTTTTTCATAATTATAGCAGTTTCAGAGAAACTGCTATAATTATGAATGGGTTAAGCCTTCCCCCTAATCCTCTAGTGGCTGTCTCATTGACAGCTACTAGAGGCGCTTGCGTGCTTCTCACTGTGAAAATCACAGTGAGAGCACGCCAGCGTCCATAGGAAAGCATTGTAAATGCTTTCCTATGAGACCGGCTGAATGCGCGCGCAGCTCTTGCCGCGCGTGCGCATTCAGCCGGCGGGGCGTAACGGAGGCGGAGAGGAGGAGGAGAGCTCTCCGCCCAGCGCTGGAAAAAGGTAAGTTTTTACCCCTTTCCCCTTCCAGAGCCGGGCGGGAGGGGGTCCCTGAGGGTGGGGGCACCCTCAGGGCACTATAGTGCCAGGAAAACGAGTATGTTTTCCTGGCACTATAGTGGTCCTTTAAGAACTCAGTTCGCGTTCACTTGGTGCCATGCCAAACTTAAATATCTTGGTATTTGGCTCACCACAGACCTCTCCCAGCTATACACCCACAACTTTACACCACTATTTCACCCACTGTAAACTGACATGTCCAGTCTCTGTGTCTCGTGGTCCGGTAGAATGAATGCCATCAAGATGTACCACCTCCCTCACCTTCTATACCTTTTCCAAGCCATCCCAAAAGGCTTACCTACGACCTTTTTCCAATCCATGGATACAGCCATCTTCAGGTTTATCTGGCAATCCATGGCACCCAGACTGAGGAGTGCTCAACTGCACTTATCGAAGGCACAGGGGGGAGCAGGACTTCCCACCATAAAAACTACTCCGGGTGGTGGAATGGCATGTACCTAAGACTACTAAGATTTGGATACACACGGGAAGGACTCAGATGGACGCAGTGAGGCTGCATGGCCCCCTGAGGAACTCGTGGACCCGGGACCACCCGTTCACAGGGGCGAACTTGAGGGTATCATGCTCAATTATGACCAGATTTATGTTATCCACAACCCCGGGACCGCTGACCCTGGTTATATATAACTCAGAGGTGGCGGGGGGCCTTACACTTAAGGACATCAGAGCATTTGGTGAATCGGACTGGACATACATGCGCCAGTGGTACACATGTGACGCACTAAACCACCTACTGGACCTAACAGGAGTCCGACGGGCCTGGAGAGATTTCGCTACTTCCAAGTTAAGACATACTACACGTCCCAGTATCGATGACACCTATTCCACAGGACTCTTTGAAGAACTGTGCAGGGCATGAACGCACCTGTACAAGGGTATTTCGGTTCTTCACACACTGCTCCAGCCTTCAACCCTACTCGAGCCTGCGAAACATATAGCACGCTGGGAAAGGACCACTGGTGTCACGCTCTCAAACCCATGCCTTCACCCTGGGGATGGAAGAGAGATGGACAGTATGGAAGGATATCACCCACAGGCCCTATGGATGAGGCGTATGGGCAGACGTTCTCACGGGTAGGTGTGGAGGGAAGCAGCTTCCACCCATGGGGAGACATCAAGACAGCCAACACCCTTCCCCCACCACTCCCTCTCTTACCCCCTCCCCCTCTTTCTTTCTTTCTTTCGTCTTACTCTCTCTCCCCTCTCCCGCTCACTTTCCATTCTCCTTCCCTTACCCCTTTTTCCCCCATGTTACCCATCCCCCGTTCAACACACACACTCCAGCATATACTATGTATACCCATGTTGCAAACTGGGCTCCTCAAGCCTCTACTGAACCCAAAGTGGCCTCCTGGACCAACTTGTCAATTGACTCGAGTTCGCTGGAGGAGAACAAGAGGCATAACTGGTCCTAATGTCCAACCAGCCACCACATAGCTGACTGACACGACTGACTTGACCCACATAGGGTCCACTGCCTACTTGGGACAATACAACAAAGTCTCCAAGGAAGCTATGGGTTGGGACTAAAGCGCCGATAGCAGTTAAAATATGTCAACAATCAGTGCACGACTTGCGGAAAAGGTCGACACCCATGACAACGTTACCAGGATATGGGAAACAGTTTACTATGCTTACATATAGAACGACGTGGATACATATAGAACTCTGACGAGGACATACTAATAACTAGTCAACCTGTATATTACCATATTCAAACTGCATGTAAGATACTTATATACAAAACAAGGATGTAGTAAAATAAGTCCAGAACACTCCCACAAAATGTCCACAAATTCCCGTGTCAGAGTGACTCGGCATAAAAACATAAAATATCGAAATACATAAAAAAATACATACAAAACAAATAGAAAACCCCACAAATTATATATTGTTAAATAGCCCTGACCTGAGCGCTCAAGTTTTCCAAATAGTGCTCAGATCCATTCAGTGTAGGGGAAACACCACCGTGCGGAAGTTCTGATTTGGTGCTTTTGCCGGTCAACTTCCGGGAGCTCCTGCGGCCGCAATACGGGGTGCTCCGGCTAGCTCCTAGGTAGCATTTGTTCCCCTTAGTCTCAGGCACCCAGGGAAAGCTGGTTTTGGAGGCTGGGGAGATTTAACTCCCAAACAGGGTCTTTGTATGTGGCCCATCGTCCATGGGCAGGAGGCTAGATAGCAGGCTCCTCCAAGAGTTTGTGACAAACGTCCAGGGTAAGGAGCATTTGTCACATATCTTCCCCCTCCTGGGGAAACCAACCAGACCCCAGACCGCTAATCGGTCTGGGTCTGTGTTAGTCTGGTGGCCTTTTCCAAAAGGCACAGTGATCCAGAAGGGCCTAATGCCACAAGCACCCGTTTATACATCCATGGTCTTTCTGGAAATGGCAACTGCTAAAATCCACTCCTGAGCTCCTGAGACACCACGTTGTTGCTGGGAGGTGAAGAAACTATCTGCACCCTGTTGTAGGTACTGCCGCTAGGTAATGAGACTGGTTGTCTCCACACCTGGCAACGCTGTCTGTTGCTGGGTAGTGAGACCAACCATCTCCACTGCCAATGATGCTTGCTGCTGCTGGGATGAGGGACTGAAAATCTCCTCTCCCTTTGACGCTGCCTGATGCAGGGTAGTGAGACCAACTATCTCCACTCCCATGGATGATTGCTGCTGCTGGGATGAGGGACCGAAAATCTCCTTTTCCTGTAATGCTGCCTGGTTCTGGGTAGTGAGACGGACTATTTCCACTCCCAGTGATGCTTGCTGCTGAGATGAGGGACCGAAAATCTCCTTTTCCTGTAATGCTGCCTGGTACTGGGTAGTGAGACGGACTATTTCCACTCCCAGTGATGCTTGCTGCTGAACTGCTTTTCGTGGGTTCTGGTGTTCCTGCTCCAGATCCCATTCTATAGTGACCAGATGGGTGATATCTGGTCCCAGACCTGTAGTATTAGGGAGCCCCACTGTGTCCATATGGTATTCCCAGGTGCCCCAATACCGAGACTCCCACGTGCTGCCAAAGTCACTGTCCTCCTCCAAAGCCTTCCATAGTAGACCAGGGCCACTGTAGTCAGCCCCTTCTGGTCTTTCGTTCTCCGCCCTCCATGGGCACCTTTGGGCTGAGTACTCCAGTAAACGCAGCCTCGGCACTGTTTGCTTCAGCCTGTGCTGTTCTGAACTGGAACTTGAGATTGCTCCAGCGCCTCGTGCCAGAAGTCTCGCCGGTCAACTTTCGGGAGCTCCTGTGACCGCAAAACAGGGTGCTCCATCTGGGTCTCAGGTAGCGTTTGTTCCCCTTAGTCTCAGGCACCCAGGGAAAGCTGGTAATGGAGGCTGGGGAGTTTTAACTTCCGATCTTTGTATGTGGCCCATAGTCCTTGGGCAGGAAGCTAACTAGCAGACTCCTCCAGGAGCGCGTGACAAACGTCCAGGGTGAGGAGCATTTGTCACAAATTCTAACTAAATTGAAGACAGGAACTTTCATGAGACTGCTCCTCAAAAAAAGCAAAAAACAAGTTTGTCTTGTGGATATATCATATTTCATTAGAAGAAAAATAGAGAACTGCAACTCAGGGAGGTTACACATTAATTTACCAACCTTTTTTTCAGCATACACCACATTTAAAGTCTTGAAGAGATTGGTCTGGTTGCTCTCAGAGTTATATTTATCAATGACATCGTTCAACAAGTTCAATAGTAAAGGATCATTGGGTTCAATTTCATTAGGGCAGTTAAGACAAAAACCTAAAATAGTAAAGCGTTTGGTCAAGGTACTTTGGTCATTGCATTAAGATCATATTTTCAGTTCAATCAATAATTGTGTGTCCTTGTCCATTCTGTATTATGTTTGTTCTCTACCTGCTGTTCTATATAATTATTTTGGCTCTGATTGTTGCAAAACGTATGCCATTAATGCATTTGAATATTTTGTTACCCAGGCACCTTACAGACCATTCAATTTATATTGGATAATTAATCATTAACACCATTTAACCCAATTTCAGATTTGACTTAATGTACAAATGTGACTTTTCTGACACTTCCAAACTATGTTTAGTATATTGATACTCTGGTGTACCAAACTGACAGAATTTTGTCATGCACATTCCAAATGTTAGATGGGTATGCAACAGCAGGATTTAATCTATACTAGATTATTGTATGTATGTATATAGAGTTGTATTTTTAAGATGCATGTCAAGTCAAAAGAACTTGTTTGTAAAGAGACCACAACATTGCAATATACAAAAACTGTATCTAGGCAAAAAACAAACAAACAAATAAATAAAACAAAAAATAATTTTATCCACTTGTGAATGCTTACCAGTAATTGATTTGCAATTTAAAAAAATGTCTTGGATTACTTCATTAGGCGTCACGAACACTTCAGCTGTACAGTTTCCTGTTTGCTGAGTAAAAACAGACAACAGTTACCGTAGATTACTATTTTTCTGAGACCAAATAATTTATTATTGTTTTACCTACTGCTAACAATATCGATTTGTTTTATACATTTTCACGATACTTTGAAAGAACGTTTGTTGGCTTTCAACAAAGCACACGGATATAGGCAAGAACCTAACTGGGTAGGAGAGAAATGTATATATTTCCTGGACATTTATCTATCATAATGCATCTGAAATTATATGTATTTAATGGATTCCGTAATTCAATGCAACAGCATACATGGACAGTCCTTGATACCCCCACAGAGTGCTGACTTAAAGGAATACCCTAAGCAAAAAATCCACTACAGTTTAAGGTATTGGTTTTTATGCCTAGACGCTATCCCTGCATCATGACACACATAAGCATTGAAATAGAGGTGGTTCATTAATTAGATGAGTTAGGCAGCCACCTAAGGCTTCTCACTCACTGGGTCCTCACAGCCCCACGTGCACACACTGCAGTTGCTATACCCCACACATACTACAACCCCTATCCCTCCCACACATACTACAGCCCCTATCTTCCTCACACACACATAGTGCAGCCTCTATATCTCCCATGCACAGTAGAGCCCCTCTCATCCTTACACAAGCTACAGCCCCAATATTCCCCAGAAACCTGCTACAGCCTCTGTCTCCACACATATTATAAACTGCAAACAGCCCCATTGACATGCGAAAAGCCTCCTTCACAAGCAGCATCAACGCACATGCAATACAGCATACAGCCTCTGTATGAACACACAACTATTATAATCCATTAGACATCACCTCCTTACTCCATAGTGTGGTAAAATAGGTAACACATGAATATTTCTAGGAAAAAATATACACTATACAAAATAAAATATAACCTTTATTAATGTTATTGTAAAGTAAATATGACAAACCCCCCCAAAAAACACTCAATTGCGATAGGAATATCCATAATCCAATTTAATCTCAAATGTAAAGCTAGTGCATCTAAAATGCATCTAAAGAATGAATGTTGTTTCAGCTATCTTGATCATTAGTGCAACAATCTTACTAAAGACAGCTCTGTATTTACTGCAAGGCTAACAAGTCTGGCAGTGAATATGTGTGTCTGTCAATGTGTATCTGTCAGTGAATCTGTGCGTGTCTGTCAGTTTGAAGGAATGTGTATCTCTGTCAGAGTGAGGAAGTGTGTGAGTGAGGGTGTGTGTGTCTGCCAGTGAATGTGTGTGTCTGTCAATGAATTTGTGTGTCAGTGAATGTGTGACTGTTTGTCAGTGAGTGTGTGTGTGTGTATCTGTGAGTGAATGTGTGTGTCTGTCAGAGTGTGTCGAATCACTGAGTATCTGTGAGTGTGTGTGTCACTGTGTGTCAAATCAATGAGTGTGTGACTCAGTGAGTGAGGGTAGTTAATGTGTGTGGTGTGTATGGCAGTGAGTGTATGTTGGTGTATGTGTATCTGAGGGTGTGTGCCTGTCAGTGAGTATGTCAGTGTGTTTATTTCCATGACGTGTGGTTAAACAGTTTGTGTGTGCCAATGACTGTGTGTCTGTCAGGGAGTGTATGTCAGTGTATATATCACTGAGGGTGTGTATCTGTCAGCCACAGTTTGTTGGTGTTAAAAATGAAGACAGGGAGAGGGTGTTGTGTGTGTCTATGTGTGTTTATGGTGTGCCTGTGGTGTTGTATGTGTTTGGAGGATACGTGTGTTGTTGCATGTTTGGGGACATATCAAACAGTGCAAGCGTCAAAATAAACTGCTTAAAGAAACACACCATTGCCTATAAAAATATATTTGAAAAAAGTCACTATTTAGTAGATACAATGTTTCCCTAATGAAAACATGCATGCATTTCATATGCATTTTTAAATTGGGGATATATCTAAAATTTACTTGCCTTCACAGTATCGTGTATTCATTGCTAGAGTGAACTGTACATGAAGGATTGTGCCACATAATAGGTATGTATATGATATAATACATAGTTTGAATAATACATAATATGTGCTGAGAGTACCCAAGCATGTTCAAATGCCAAATTGACCTCCGTCTCCTGTTTAGGTCTCTATGGGCACTTTTGTGAGAATTGGTGTTGGCTATATCTTTAAAAAGGTTTATCACAAGTGCAACAATTTTTATTTTGTACCCTATATTTTTAAATTAGTATCTTTTTATGTAATGCTTAGATGATCATTTTCTCAGAATGCCCACTTTCCTTTAATGTACATTGTACACCTATCATCTCATACATCCAGCTTGAGTTTTTGAAGGTTTACTGCCTGTAAACTGTAACCCTGAGGACAGAGATGAGGCCTTTACCAGGAAAAGAGAACCTCTTCCAGGAGACCAATTAACGTGTACACCACATATTCAGAAGCTAAATTGTAAGTTTTTTTGCTATAACATGAATGACATTTCATTTACCAAAGCCTTTGCTTCTTTTGTCATTATCTTTTTATTATTGAGGCATGAAAATGTATGGTATGAACATAGTTACGTAAGATACATGAGTAGAATGCAAGAGTGACATTGTAAAAGAGACCACACTAGGGAGATATAAGCGACAAAGTCTCATTTTATAATTATAATTTAGAACAAGACTAATACAGCCAATGTGATGTTAATGCTTCTTTGTGAAAATAGGCAGAAGTAACCCACACTAGTCAATACCATTACATTAGGTTTTGTGTGTATGTTAGGTGTGAACCTCTTCATGGGAGTTAACACAAATGGGCCAGTTGAGGGAGCCCCAGAGCTGGCACAGTATTCTTGAGTGAGACATTGGCCAATTGTGACTTAGTTACCCCTAACAAAGGAGGCAGCATGGGGGGAGTCTAAATATCAAACTGTGGTGTAATTGTATAGCTGCGTAGTGTGCCTTCGCTGCTGCCTCAATAAGCTGGGTGAGTTCTTCCCAGAACAGCCAGTACAGATGCTGATGCTGAGGGCATTGTATATATATTGGTAATGAAAAGTGCAAACAGAATACCACGGGTAGTAAAAAGAAAAGCGCAAAACACAATGGGTGAGCCGTCAGCGCATAAAGGTTGTACAGCTTCCCTCTAAACTGTCAGAAGTATGTTGCCCATAATTCCAGTCATGGGACCATGCCTGTTTACACTGCAGACAAAAGGCACTGAGTTGGCTGGAGCCCAGGAGGTGGTTGTATTCGAGAGTCCCAATTTGGCCATTAGTGCAGGCACTTTTGCCCCAGAGGAAATCTTGTGTGCTATCCCATCGTGGGTAACTATGAGGGATCTGGCATTCCCCATTGTTAGGGTATCCCAGCAGTGCATAGGTGGTTGGTGAGGTGGCTCAGGGACTTACGCCATAGCAGTATGGCTCAGTTTAAGTCCTGGAAGAAGAGTAAGTGTGAGTTCTCAAATGGAAGAGGTGTTACCTTGAAGTGCCATCATAATTTGATACAATAGATACAGCCCATTTAGTGTGTGATCTGCTGAGCCACAGCCGGAGGCAAGATAGTAGTCAGAAGTCTCTTCATATAGCTTGGCAATTCATCTGCAGTTATGTCAGCAGGTATACCGCAAATTTTAACGTGGTACGTTGGGTGGACATTTAAAGCAAGATCGCTTGTTGGGTGGTGTGCAATTGCTGTGTAGTGTCCTTCATTTTATACATACCTCTGTGAATGTTGATAATATATTCCTCCGTTGCTCTTACTCGGACGGAAATTTTTTGCATGTTGACTTCAATCATTCCGAGATCTGCAGACAATATTTCCTGTATATTTTGCACCCAGTTTTGTAAGCCCCGTCTAGTTGCGAGGGCATTATCTGGGGCTGCAAATAGTGGCAGCTGAATATTCAGAGCGTCTAAAACTTGCAGTTTAGGAGAATGGGCCGCAGAGCAGGATGGTGTCGGTGCGGCATGGGCCTCCACGGCACCATCATAGGTTGTGCCTGCTGCTGCATTGTCAGAGGTTGAGGAAGGAAGCCTTCCTATGTCAGGCCCACCATGCACACAAACTCCAGTGGGGAAGTATTCCAGGTCGAGGAAGGCAGGCTCGAGTTTTGCGTTTCTGTCTCCTGGGTTTTGGACTTTGAAAAAAAATGTCAACTACCAATGCAGGACAGAGTCCTGGTACTGGTTTTAAGGATATTAGGGCCATATGGTTATTAGGTCAATATTTGCAGATTTGCAGTAGCTGCATCGGGAGTGAATGGATATTGTGTCCATTCAGCTCTGGCTCCAAGTTCTGACCCCCAAAACCTGTGCTTTTAACCACATAAACAAGCTTAATTTAGATCAATTTAGATTAATCATGCAATAAAACTATAAATCATAGATTGTTCTCTTCCATCTTTTAATGATGTGCCAGAAGTCAAGAAATGTATCATTTGGCAAGAGCCACCTTTAGTACATTTTTGCTTACCTGAGTATACAAAAAAAATCTATTGCAATAAGTATTGTAAAACAACCTGTGGAAAAAATGTCAAGTAATTCAAAGTAATTCAACTAATTCAAAATTGTTATGAATACTTACTAATATAAAGTCATGTCATTGTCACTGAAGATAATTCATGACACTTACCCCATCATTATCAACTTTGCATTTCTCCGAGGCAACTGTAGTAAAAGAACTTCTGGAACAATTTGTTTGTCTGACACCATAAGCAATTTTGTAATTCCACCCGGCAACAACCTAGAACAAATGTTCACTATTATAAGTTTGTTATTTCAATAGGACTGTAGTTAAACTTGAATATGATGGGTGATGTCCTGTAGACCAGAAGATAAGGGTTTATTTATGTGGAGATTATTTTCCATGCTAAAGTATGGTGGGGCAACTTGCACCAAAATTGTACTGACTCACTTTTATTGGTTAAGGTATTAGGAGATAGGAGTTAGGAAGTAAGAGAAGGATTAAAATGTTAGTAATTATGGTAGAGTTGGAAGTAGCATATGGTAGGTTAGGGCTTAGGAGTTAAATGTACACTCCAAGAACCATACCATAAACATTATAAGGGTAACAGAATTAGGAGACGGTGAAGGGGTGAAGCTGTTCTATTTTTATGAAACCATTTTCAAGTGGTGTGACAAAAAATAATTGATGGTTCCCGGGCACCCTAAGCCTCTTCAGGTAAAGATATCATATTGAAGAACCTTTACATAATTATTATCTCTCCAAATGCCTATACATACAGTGTCCAACAGGAGGCACTGGGTTATGAGATGATTCTATAATGGTTTATAGGGTTAAAACCTCCATAGACATCAAACCCCATTACCTATTATTCTACAATAGTGATTTCATATTAAATGTCTTACACCCCAAGCCACATTGTTTAACTCACCCCTGCTGTGTACCTATTATCGTGACCTCTTTTTGCATATCCACCAGTCACAGTTTCAACCTAGTGTGATTAGACCTCATTCAATATATTCCTCCAAGATTTCTAAGATGAATTGACTCATTACTAAGCATAATACTACCAATCTACCTATGAACCCACAATTAGGGTTGCTATATCACTATAAGTAACTTTGATATATATCATTATGTGTGCGTTCCTCTTCTCAGTGGTCTTACGTGTTCTCAGATTGTACCGCTGAAATCTATAATGAATGAGGCGGTGAGGTTCATTTTTCTGTCCGCCCCCGCACTCCCTACGCCTCCCCCCTCTGTCAGTCCCTAAATTGTCTTCCAGTTAGATATAGGGCTCAATTTAAGATTATGGTGCTTGCTTACAAATCCCTACATAATGCCGCTCCAATCTACCTATATTTCCTAATACACAAGTATGTCTGCCGAAGATCTACGTCTATCCTCTGTTGCACTCCCACATCTGATACTCGCCTCAAAATCCTCTCCTGGGCTGCACCTTTTCTGTGGAACTCCCTTACCTACTCAGTTAGACTTTCACCCAGTCTCCACTCCTTCAAAACATCTTTGAAAACACCCTTCTTCAGGAAAGCATGTCATTTAAACTGTTAGCGGCTTTTCATCTCGCCCCCCATGACCCCTCTCCTGCAACTGTAAAAAATTTCTCAGTGAATACTTTTCTAGCAACCTATTTCATTACCCCTACTTATACCCTTTGTGTCAGTACATCCCACCCACTCTAGCATGTAAGCTCATTGAACAAGGCCCTCAACCACTCTGTTCATGTGCGTCCATTTGTCTGGTTTTAATTACGTGTCTGTTAGTCCACCCATTGTACAGCATTACAGAATGCCGGCAGGACATACTTGAAAACAAGAGAAATCTCAATGTATCTTTCCTGGTAAAATATTTTATAAATAAAATATTTTATAAACAAATATATGTGTGTGTATATATGTGTACCTGTATGTCTCACTTCCTCAATTCCACTCTACTGATACTGCTCTTATCAAAGTTACTAATGACCTAATCACAGCTAAATCCAAAGGCCACTACTCAATACTAATTCTTCTTGACCTCTCTTCTGCCTGTGACACTGTTGATTATGCTCTCCTTCTTCAAACTCTTCAATCACTTGGTCTCTGTGACTCTGTCCTCTCGTGATTTGTCTCTTATTTCTCCCAACGCTCATTCAGCGTCTCCTTTTCTAATGATACATCCTCCCCTTGTCCTGTCTTTGTTGGAGCCCCCAAAGCTCTGTCCCCTTCTATTTTCTCTTTAAACTGCCTCTTTTGGCAAATGTATTACCTCTTTTGGACTTTCATACCTCCTATACGCTGATGACACCCAGATATCTCTCTCCTCCCCGGACCTCTCCCCTGCCATCCTGCAACGTGTCACAGCTTGCCTTTCTTCCTTCTCTGACTGGATGTCCTCCTGCTTTCTGAAACTCAATCTCTCTAAAACTGACCTCCTTGTCTTTCCTCCTCCTAATTCTAATCTTCCTCTTTTGCTCTCCCTTCAAATTAGTGGTATCCACATAAGTCCATCCTTGCAAGCGCGCTGTCTTGGCGTCATACTTGATTCTGGCCTCATCTTTGAGCCTCACATCCAGTTTGTTGCCAAATCCTGTAGATTCCATTTTAAAAACATAGCCCGCATCTGCCCCTTTCTTACGCAAGATGCTACCAAGGAGCTTGTCCATGCTCTAGTAATTTCCTGCATGGATTATTGTAAACCTCTCCTAACTGGTCTTCCCAAAACCCGTATTGCCCCGCTACAGTGTGTAATGAATGCTGCTGCCAGACTGATTTTCCTCTCTAGTCGGTCCTCTCACACCTCACCCCTCTGTCAGTACTTACATTGGCTTCCTGTATCCTATACCTCACATACATGTCTCTTGCTCTCTCCTAAAGGGCAGCACTCTACTCTCTCCTCCAGCTCTGCTTCACTCCCCACCTTATTTGATTGCTATTTCCTGTCCTAATGTGTTTTATATCTCACCTCCTATAGACTGTAAGCTCGTTTGAGCAACCTATCGTTCCTGTAAGATTTCTTGTAATTGTCCTATTTATAATTACATCCCCCCTCTCATAATATTGTATAGTGCTACGGAATCTGTAGGCGTTATATAAATGGCAGCAATAATAATAATAATAATGTGTGTATATGTGTATATATGGTAAAATATAACAGACTTCAGTTTAGTTGTGATTTCAGCTACATTGTGGTAGATATATATCTACCACAGTGCAACTGGAAACACAACTAAACAGGAAACAGGATACATTCCCCATACTGAATGGCAGCAGCGCAATACATATCTGATATGATGTGAATCACTGAATTCAGAACTGCTTAGAATGTTACTGTAATATAAAAGCTTTAAAAAGGTAGACTAAATGTTAGACACCAAATATTACATGCAAAGTTCATGGTTTAAAGGGACACTCCACTACCCAAATACAATATGCTGCCTTTGAAAGCCCTCCCCTTCTAACCCCACCCAGACTTTCTGTGGCTGTCCAATCACAGACTTTCCACAGCTGAATGAGAAGTATTTGCAAGTCAGGTGTTCTGAACAATGGCTGAATCTTGAATTTAGATCCACTGAGCTAACCAAACCATGAAGTAACAGGACCTGTTGTCTGCTTAAATGCCAGGTGGGTGTATAATCTATAAAAGTAAAAATTTCCATTGAAATCGTTACTATTTTCTAAATGGAAAAATAGGGCCTTCTCTTCACACATAAAGCTTTACAGCAAGCTAATATACTTCAGGCAGAGGCGGCTCTCTAATTAGGCGGTTTAGGCGGCCGCCTAAGGCCTCGCACTGGCTGGGGCCTCGCGGCCGCCTAAACCGCCTGTGGGCAGTCTGTGTCAGGCCCTCGGTCAGTGACCGAGGACCTGACACCAGGAGGGGGTCCGGCGGCTTGCCCGGTATGCCGCCGGGTGCGAGGCCCCTCCTGGCTGCCCGGCCACCATCGCAGACACAGGTCTGCAGCTCCGCAGTGTGCAGAGCTGCAGACCATGTGTCTCGCGAGACCTGGCCAATCAGAGCGTTGCCGTGGGTTACCATGGTTACGCTCTGACATCTCGCGAGATTACATGGTGTGCAGCTCTGCGGAGCTGCAGATCGGAAGCAATGACCACCGGACCACCAGGGAGGTAAGGTAAGCTCTCTCACCCCCCCTTCACCTTCACCCTCATCACCCCCACCACCCTCAGCCTTAAACCTCACCACCCCCCACCACCCTCAGCCTCACCACCCCCTCAGCCTCACCACCCCCCTTCACCCTCAGCCTCACCACCCCCACCACCCTTAGTCTCACTACCCCCTTCAGCCTCACAACCCCCCTGCACCCCCAGGCAACGGCCCCCCTTCAACTTCAGCCTCACCACCCCCTTCACCCTCACCACCCTTCACCCTCAGCCTCACCACCCCTTCACCCCTCAGCCTCCTTACGACCCTCATCCTCACCACCCCACGACCCTCAGCTTCACCACCCACTTCACCCTCAGCCTGCACCCTCAGCACCACCCTCAGCCTCACCACCTCTTCACCCTCAACCTCCACCACCCCACCACCCTCGGCCTCCACCACCCCTTCACCCTCAGCCTCACCACCCTCAGCCTCCACCACTTCCCCCACCACCACCCTCAGCTTCACCACCCCTTCACCCTCAGCACCTGCCCCCACCACCTCAGCCTCACCACCCCACCACCCTCAGCCTCACTTGCCCCACCACCCTCAGCCACCGCCACCCCCCACCGCCCTCAGCCTCCAACCCCCACCACCCTCAGCCTCCACCACCCCCCACCACCCTCCAGCCTCCTGCCCCCCCCACCACCCTCAGCCTCACTACCCCCCACACCACCCTCAGCCTCACCACCACTCCTCAGCCTCACCTTCCCCACCACCCTCAGCATCACCCTCCCTCACCCTCAGCATCCTCCTCTCACCACCCTCAGCATCAGCCATCACCCCTCCCACCACCCTCAGCATCACCCCCCTCCACCACCCTCAGCATCACCACCCTCCCCCACCCCTCAGCATCACCCCTCCCTCTCCATTATCCCCTCCATCACTCTCACCATCACCCCTCACACCATCGCCCCCTACTCACCATCACCCGCCTCTCCCTCTCACCATCACCACCCCCCATACACATGTCAAGCAGCTACCCCATACACATAGGGTCTCAGACAAAAACGCAAACATGCTCACAGAGACATACATTTATACACAAGGATACTCTCTGTCAGACACACTCTCAGCAGGGACGTTTTAGCCGCGAGGCAAACAAGGCATTTGCCTTGGGCGGCATTTTCCAGGTGGCGGCAAAAAAAAAAACGCCCCCAAATGCCCAGGACAAATGTCTTGTTAGCCTTGCGGCTAACTAACAGACACATGTGTCTGATGGCCGGGCTGGCTGCTGGGCGGTCGGGGGTGCTGGCGGATGGCGAGGGAGCACTTCCTCTGAGCTGTCTGCTCAGCTCCCTCGCGCGCCGCAGAGTGAGTTTGGGAGCTGGAATATGACGTCATATTCCGGCTCCCAGCCTCACTCTGCGGGCAGCGTGCGAGGGAGCTGAGCAAACAGCTCAGAGGAAGTGCTCCCTCGCCAGCCGCCCGCCAGTGCCCCCCGACCGCCCAGCAGCCACTGGACCCCCAGGGAGAAAGAGAACCCCCCAGCATTCCCAAAGGTAAGGAGGCTGGGGGGGGGGGGTTAAATAAAAAAAAATGTGTTAATGTGAGTGAGTGTGTGTGTATGTCTGTTAGCGTGTGTCTGTTAGTGTGTTTGTGTTAGTGAGTGTGTGTGTCTGACTGTGTGAGTGTCTGTTAGTGAGTGTGTGTCTGTTACTGTGTGTCTGCTAGTGAGTGTGTGTCTGTTAGTGTGTGTGTGTTTTTCTGTTAGCAAGTGTGTTTCTGTTAGCTAGTGTATGCGTATCTGTCAGTGAATGTGTGTGTATTTAGAAAACAGGGTGGGGGGAAGGGTTGGGTGGGGGTGGCGCGTGGGGAGTGGAAGGGGGGTGCCTGAGTTTTGTCCTGCCTAGGGCAGCACAAAACCAGGATACACCACTGACTCTCAAGCACATACACAGGTAAACTGTGCATCAATGTGACACTTTTTTCTTAGTGGGGCCTCATGTTTGAGTTTCGCCTAAGGCCTCATAAAGTCTAGAGCCGCCTCTGACTTCAGGGGTTTGGAGTGTCCCTTTAAGTTATCATATGTGTCCACGCAAAGTTTAAAGCGATGCTCTCCTTGGCATCTAAATTTACTACAGGATTCTTGATGTATTATGAAATACACATACCTGAACCACAGCTGACTGAATATTATCAAGATCAAAGAGATAGGGGTGGTTTCCATTGCTGTTCATCTTCTCAACAGCAGCCTTTACTATGGGCAACAACTCCTTATTGTTGGTGTCAACAGATTGGAAACATCCAAGGCAGGGCTGATAGACAACCTTCACTGAAGTTTCCACTGAAATGAAGATCACTACTTTACAAGTTCTGATATCACAATGCAGGTTACCAAAACCTTGGTAAAGGTTTTTCAGATAATGTATGCTCAGTTTTTTCAGATAATGTATGCACAATTGACAATCCATCAATCTCACAATGATTTAACAATCTGCACCTCAGGACACCCAATTGTATTATGTTATATGGACAATTATAGCAGCCCAACATATTTTAATTTCTATCCAAATAAACACAAAGCATTTGTGAAAATTCTTACCGATAGATAACTACAGGATTACATTGATAGACTATAGAGGATGCACAAGAAGAATTAATGCATGTTAGCATTTATTCCACATACAAAATTAAATTTACTCACTTCCCAGGCGCTCTTCTCATATGAAAAGATCCTCATGAGCTACACATTTAAAACTGCTTTATTCCAGTGATTGAGTTATTAAATACATAGTCCTCTGTCTACTGTCATTGACCCTGCCCTGGTCCTGGGTACTGAATTATTCTGTTGAGATTAATTTGGATTTTTGACTGCATCTTGCATGTTATCTTACTTTAATATCTGGTAATCACAGACCCATGTTAATTTCAGTAACACAAGAATGTATCAGGATGACCACATCTCACGTGGGCAAATTCATGTTTAGTACATAAATATTAAGCTTTGGGGCATCTTCATACTACTAACGATATATCACCAACCATTAATCAGTTCATTTACTATCTATCTGCTTCTTGGTGATCAATTGAAGAACATTTTTAACTAATTAAAAACATTGGAAACGTATTGGGAATTCCTAATAGTATCAAGTCCCTTTCCCTCTTCTATCTCTTCAAAGTATGGGGTATGTTCAGGCATATCTGCAGGACCTATCGGTTGCTTCATGGGATTTAAAGAGGCAGTCCGTAAATGTTGTTTACCCTCCTACCACTCTCTCATCAGTAACAGGAACCAGACTCTCCTCTTGCTGCTTCCTCCTCTGCCATGATCCCTCACTGCTACCTCTGTCTGGAGAGGGAGTGTGTCTCCTCACCCTGTGTCCCTAGCCTGCAGTATCCTTGCCCTTATTGCCCTATCAAGTACACTGTAAACGGGGTTGCTTCTCTTTTTAGAAGTGTTTTTCCAGAAAGGATACTTTCGGTGCCAGGATCCTTACCAGGTCTTGAAAAGGAATAACATGTCTGCTCAAAACCACTTTACACCATACTTCACGTGTTTTGTACCATTCAGTGTTAGATAAACCTCATAGATACGGCTTGGGCACTTCCGTGTTTAATGTTGCGGAGAAAAGACCCAAAATGCATAAATGCAACAGATTGAAAATAACCATAGTATGAGCAAATACCATTAGGGTAATTTACTAAAGTGAAACATTAAAGTGAAGTCAAAGAGAATTTAAAATTTAGGGTCAAAATAGCTGACTCCTCACTTTAGTAAACAGGAGAGAGAGAGTGAATGTGTGTGTGTGTGTGTGTGTGTGTTTTCTCTCTTTCTTGGGGGAG
Organism: Pelobates cultripes; assembly: GCA_933207985.1. Lineage (NCBI taxonomy): Eukaryota > Metazoa > Chordata > Amphibia > Anura > Pelobatidae > Pelobates > Pelobates cultripes. The sequence continues at coordinate 113,408,815 of OW240913.1, forward strand.
ACCAAGCATTCTGTACAGTATCTAAGCTGTTCCTAAAACTGCACCTTCTGGCAAATATAACATTTCAAGACATTGCTTGGCTTACATTCTCCCTCTTCCAGTAGGGAATGGGGAAAACAAGATTTGACCTGCTTCAGTAGTAATCTGAAACAGATCATACCTGGGCAGATATGTGATACTTGTGGTGAGGAATTGGCTGAATTGGCTGGGGACTGGAAACAGTCCCCTCCCTCCCCACTCCCCACCAAATTTACCAGGCAATACCTCAGAGCTGATTATCATACATGGAAAGCTTCCCAGATATTGCTTGTGTTCCCAGGAGTACAATTATATTCCATCACAAATATTACAATATGCTTTAATGAATACTGTCCCATTAATGTATATCAAACTTTAAGTAAAAATAAATAAATAATAATATTAATATTTAATGTATCATGGTATACATACCTATTGGTTCACTGCAGTTCTGTGAGACAAGTTCAGTGCTCCCCAGCTCTTTATTGACAAGAACATGGGCTGAACACTTGCTTAATCCCTGGACAAACACAACAAAATATAATGTTAATCGAACATTTCCTTTAGTATGATATTACAAAATGTTTTGTTAAAAAAAATAATGTAATGTATTCACTAAGTTGTGAGTTAGCAACAAAACAATAGGTCAAAAATTTCAAGTTAAAAAACACCCCAACATTTTTGTGTATAATCTTCTTTTGGGACATCTTTTCCACAAGTCAAAAAGGCCATTTATTGGTCCTGGACAAACACAATGGGCTCCTATGAATTTATATTGATTTAAAAAATGAGCATTAAAAATAACTCTCTCGCTATCAGTTAATTTTATGTTGCACAAGATAGACACATAGACATTAGCCAGGATGTACCTAGCCCCAAGTGTTGAATTCACACATTGCTTCTTAAAACCCTCAATCCACTGTACAATGTTTAACTCTTAATACTTTGCCTGATATCCATGTGTAACTTTGCCTTCTAATGTTTCTATGATGTGTCTTGACAGTGGTTTGAAACCAAAAATAAAGAATTTAATTTAAAAAAACAAAAAACAACTTACTATGTCAGATGTTCCAAAGTCACAATCTTGCCACACTTTTCCACTTTTCACACCGCAGGAGCCTTCGCGTATACCGTAACTGACAAACTGGTGTATTAGTCTGTCATTTTCATGCTTTTAAAGAGTAAACAAGATATTTTGCATTAGTGATACAACATTTTCTACGTTGTCCCCATACATAACTTGAACATTTAACATCAAAGGGCAACAAAAAAAGTCTAAAATCAGAATAAAGTTCATTACACCCAGGGCTATCTACGGATGACAAAGATCAATGCAGTATTCACTAATTTGAGAAAATAAAATAAATAAATAAAAATAATAATTAAAAAAAAAAACATTTAGGCCAAATAACCTAAATGAGAAAATGTCAGAGTTGTAAAATGTCTCATATTAGACTATTTCCCCCTAAAACATTACATTCTCAGATAAATTCCTGACAATGTTCTGGGTGTGGTAGATTGTAAGCTGCCAACTGGGCCTCATTTCCTTCTGAATCACCTCTGTTACCTGAATTACGTATTCACTAAACCATCCTTGCAATATTGCAGTAGAAGATGGCTCTTAATAAATAAAAGTAATCTCGTCATAATAATATGATGATAAGCTCTTCCCCTTTGCAAAAGGATTTTAACTTACCTTTATCTGGGCGTCTTCAATTCTGTAGAGAACAAATTGATTTCCCTCATTTTTTTCAGCATTGTAGGTCCTCAATGCTAAATCTACAGCTGAAAATATAATGGGGTCATTACAATCCGCGACAGGGGAATCCTGACTAGCAGATACTATAAAAATATGAGAGCAAAGAAGCAATGTGATTAGGAGCCTCATTGCAGCCTGCTCTTCCACTTAAAGTGGAGACTGTTTGTGAGACTTTGAATATTTAAACGCCAAATAACAAGATCTAAGAAAATGTTAAAAAAAAATGTTGTCCCACACAGAGGGGAAGGTCAGCAAAAGTTACAGATCTTGCTCAAGACTACAATGCACACAGGTTGAGTAAATAGTTGGACGTGGACATTGAAATGTTTGAAGGCTGTACACCTTTCACTCAGATCAGAAAATGATTAACGCTGAAACATAACTAGCTCTTCCTTCCAATGGGTAAATATTGAATATAATCAAAGATGCCTACCATCTAAAAAAAGGTTTAGAACAAATTAGAATATTATTTTACCTTAATACAAGCTGATCAGTTATGTATATTTTGTATTACCGGATATTTTTAGGCTAGATTTAGTTATAGGGTGGTGTAGAGGTTAAGGGTCAGTGTTAGGGTAGCGTAGACTTAATGTTTAGTGTTACTGTGAGGTTAGTAACTAGTGGAGTGTAGGGGTTGATGTTTAGTGTAAATGTTAAAGGGACACTATAGGCACCCAGGGCTACACAGGCGAAGACGCATTTTGCTGCACACTGACTCATACACACTCACTAGTTATCACACACACACACGCACTCTGTTTTGCACACTGGCTGTTACACACACTAGCTATTACACTCACTCACTGGCTCATATATACACACTCACTGTTTCACAGTATCATTGTTCCACGCAAGTCTTAAAGCGGTGCCGCTCCCCTCCTCAATGTTCCCATTACCTGTGAGGCTGGACACTCTATTTCCTTACACAATGAGACACCGGCACCACAGCAAACCGCCGCGTAAATAAATCACTTGGGAATTCAGCATGTATACAGAGAGAGTGACTGGCGGGAGAGGGATACTCTGTGTTCCCACCTCTCACTGGTCACCCGGACATTTTTTGCACCCCAGTGTCGGTGCACCCTAAGGTGGCCGCATGTGCTGCCTTATGTTAGTGCCGGCCCTGCCCAGATCACTTTATTGAAATGGTCTGAGTGTATATTCCTTGGTCCCTTAACCCTGGAAAGGTATTTATTGCAGTTAATAATTAACTTCAATATTTAATTTTGTGGATTAACTGCACCAATCCATGCACATTAGCTGACATCGGCAGGGGAGGAGCGGAAGCAGACCCAAGCCAGCGCCAAGGGTCATCGGTGCTGGACTGAGGTGAGTGACAGAAGAGGTTTATAACACATTCTCCAACATTGGGGAGGGAGGGGGGCCCTATAGGGAGCCATAGTGCCAGGCAAACAACTTTGTTTTCATGGCAAAATAGATTCCATTTAAGACTGGGGTAGCCTGGGGTTTACATTTTAAACTGTGGTTGTAAGTTACTTATATGTAACAAACTAATTTTATGTATGTATTACAATAAAAGTGTTTAGTGGCAGAATTTGCCCACTTCTGGCCCTGTCCCCCTTACAGTACTCTGCCATCAGATATCCAATTATCCAAGCTGCAGTAGGATACTGTGAGGGTACAGCCTACAACCCCTCTTTGCTAGAGGCCCAGAGGGCAATATCCCCTTGCCAGGGCTTCCATGTCTGGGGAATTCACAGCTACCTGTGTGTGTACTGAATAACAGTTTCCTGTTCCTAGAAAAAAAAGCCAAAAACAAACTGGGATTCTGTAAACATTTAAACAGTGTAATCAGTTGGTGCAAGACTTAAATACAGATGCCATACTTACATTTACATTGTGTAACATGTTACATTTCATAACATGTTACACAATATAGCTTTGCAATATCTGTTATCAAAATGGAAAGAAATAACACTCACACCATATTCACGACATTGCACATTTCTACCAAATTGAAATCCAAATGAAAGCTTCAGCTAAGGTCGAGATTGCAGTGTTAAATAAGTAGCCATTTCCCTCTGCCCAACTTGAAACGTGTTCCCCTGTCAAGCTATTCCCTCTCTTTGTCACAACACCATCTGTATGGACGAGAAGATACATGACTTTACGTCTTATCTCCAATTCCTCCCGTCTCCCACACGTGTGAAGGTTGGGCTGAAGGAGCAAATAATTCCCCTTAAACGTGGCCATTCTGTACAGCCTAAAGGGCAGGACCGAGAGAATATATGTAAACAAAAAGAAATTAGCACTTTTTAAACTATTGTAACTGGAAGTCAATGAGTTGGGGGTTATAGGAAAGACAAAAGAAGGGAAACTTGAGGAGACCAAAAAAAAAGGGTGTAGGGGGAGACAAAATTAACATGAGATCAGGAGGGAGACAAAATAAATGTGTGTTTTTGATAGAAGTGGGTGAAAAAAGAAATGCACACACATAAAACCTTACTGCTTAAAGAGACACTCCACTGCACAAATGCAAAATAAATGCAATCACTGTTTAGTAGATATGCCCCAAATGAAAACATGCATGTGTTTTGTTACTTATTTTTGTTATTGGGATTTTTGGGAGTATATCTAAAAACCGATTGCAAAACCTGCAGTTCTCATGTCTGCAGCCTTTGTAAGCCCTCCCCTTCACACCCTGTCCAGGCATTCTGTGGCTGTCCAATCACAGGCTTCCCAATGCAGCTCAGTAAGAAGTTTGTTGCAAAGCACATGCTCTGGGCAATTGCTGTCTCTTTAGTTTAGCTGCACTGAGCTAAACAAACCAGAAATAAACAGGTTGTCTGCTTGAAAGTCAAGGGGGTGTAATATAATTAGTTTAGTAGTTTAATTTTAAAAAGTGTTCATTTCTACTGAAATCTACACTTTCTGTAAAATTAAAAAAGAGAACACACTCAGCAAACTGAAGTGCTTTAGGGGTCTAGAATGTCCCCGTTGCTGTATATTTTGGTCCATCCAAGGATCCAGGGGGCCTATAAGATCGGATGAGAACTTGTAGGAGCAACGCACGCTTGACTGAAAGCAACCTACCAACACCCTGGAACTAGGAGAAGGAATACTACTATCATAAACCGCTGACTTCCAGTGAAAACTTAAAGTGCAGTGAGAAAAAGATTATAAGCAATAAGAGAGGTGTAGGTGACCACAAAAATAGTTTTATAATACTACAACAAGCTTGTAAATTCTGCAACAGAGAAAGTGCAAAACAATGTGATGAGTGTGGGACCTCTGCGACCGAGCAAGCTCAGCAACCGTTACAACCTGATGAGCACCTGAGCTCAGTAATTAGCAGGCATTCAAATGATGAGCAAGTGACTTATAATGAAAGGGAGCTCAATAACCAAATGCCAATTTGATAAGCACAAACAGGCCAAATCTCTATTTCAGTAATTCAACTGCAGCGACCTTGCTAGGGGTAACTTCAGGTGTTGGGCAATTAAATGTTTAACCTGTTCTTTTTTTTTTTTTTTGATCTGGGGAAGAATTAATTTGCTCCATCAGTAACATGACATCTACAAAGGGGAGTCCACACAATAACTTGTATTTCTACAGCATGTATATCTGCATGTATATCCCTGTGGGATAAAGTATGCTTGGTACATTTTGGTCCATCAAACGACGTTGTCGAATAAAAATTTCCTTATTCCCTTCACCCCTGGGCCACCACGTGGGGCGATATGCTATCAGAGAAGGAGGGATTCTTAAACCGAATTAGTTTAATTCAATGACGTTTAATCAGGAGGCTTTCCTCCCTCCTCTCTTTGCTATCCCGCCCATCAGTAGGTCACATGGGGAGATACGTCACGAATGACGTCATGATCTCCCGGACACGTGACTGAATGATTAAGGAGGGAGTTTACATCTGATTGGCTACACGGGGGTTTAAAAGTCCCGGCTTTTTTGCGAGACAGTTTTATCCCCTGACGAAGGTGTTCTAACACACCGAAACGCGCGTCGGGCGCAATCATCACTCACTTTGTTCACTTTTAGGGACACACTCTATCACTATGGGTATTTAGACCCTTATAGGTTAAATTAATTCTTTTCTTTATTTTTCACTCTACACAGTGCCGCTCATACAGCCGGTGTGATGGCACATTAGGCAGCTTTTTTCCTTTGCTCTTCTTAGATCGAGCCGCAGATTAGAACACCCTTGAAGGTGTTGGGAGGATATCAGGGATTAGTGCATAGCTTTTCCCTCATAGGGACACAAGAATAATCTTTTCCTCTATATGGATATAAGTCGTGCTTATTTTTTTCAGTTCCCTAACTCACGCCCTCTGGAGATGACTCATAAGAAGCAGTCACTGCATTTGTATTTTCACTAACCAATGCAACATTGTATCTAGCTAAACTTTGGCTTTTTATCTTTTACTTTTTCTTTTGCTGCCAATGTGGATTTATGGGACTCTGTTGTTGGTATATTGACCACAGTAACATATACTAGTTAATACTAGTAAGGTCATTTGCTACTTTTTAAAGGGAGACTTTTTATGGATAACTATGTTACTAGTCAGAACTCAATAAAGACAGCAATTAGCTATTACTCTGTATTAGTACTAGTACCCTAGTCATTAGGGAGTTTTTTTTATCTCCCACCCTTCTCTCTCTTCCCATTTATACATACACACATTCAATTACTGTAAAGGGCTAATAGGCACAGACCTTCAAGCTGTTAAACACATTCCTTTGCCAGCATTTACAACATTTTCAATTTTTATATTTACTTGGGTACAGGCCCTTAGGTGGACTGGCACCACCTTCTGACCACAATTCCTGCCTGCTTTTTCTCTAAATGCCTGTTTGCTGTTCATCTAAATAGGCATTCTTAGGATTATCAGGCAAGTCAATTAGTTTTAAAGAAAGCGTGGAAGCTCAGGGAACACTCAAAAGTGGGGTTAACCCGAAGTAAACTACCAAGGTAGTGGACAGAAAAAGGAAAGAAACTTAGAGTGCTCTAAATGGAATAACTTTAAAAATTAGCTTTTATTCGTATAAATATAAAAAGAAGGAAAAAGGGGAGAGAAAACAAGGTACTAAATGTGCTGGTGTAGATCTGATATCCAAGAGTCGAGAATACATCCACCAATAATGATACTAAATAGTTAAAGGACAAAGGAGCTGATTGGGTACGCGGTACAGCAACTAAACCGCTACAAATCACAGTAAAATTGAAATTCAATAATACACATAATGAATAGGCAACTCTAATGTGTCAGATGTGAAAATAGACAGCATACATTGATGATGCGCTGGTAGAAATATGTCAGCTGAATACATAGTGCGCCGACGGTATCAGGGGTAGATAGGATACTGATGTCAAAATGCTGATCCCCGTAAGTCTACGACAGCCCAATATCACAAAATTGACACACATGAGTTGCGTACATTACAAAGAATGAAGAATAAAAAAATATAATACTAAATACTAGATAAATGAACCATAATAATGAAGCCCCATACAAGTGGAACAGTTAATAATTCCTAGATGTAAAAAAAAAAAAAAAAAAAGAAGGTATAGGGACACAGAGGACCTGTTCAAAAGTTTTCAGATTACATCTGATGTATGTCACTTGCAACAAAACAGAGTTGCAATTGAGACTGAATCATAATAACTAGTGGAAACAATATGGTAATTGGAATAAATAATTGTAACTGATAGTACAGATAATTGTAACCAATAAAACACATAAGTAGTGGAGTCTGAGTGATTCAAAATGACTCACAAAAACTGTTAGAGACAATGAAAGCAGACTGGAAGGAGGCTAGAGAGTGATGATAGAATATCAAGTGAGAATGAGTCATATTAATGCTCTCCTAAATTTAGTCACATAAGTCTGCTCCAATCCTAACAGGAATAATACTCGGGATTCATGTAGGAGTGTGGTGATATCGATTGAAAGACCACACAGTGAGTTCTTACAATGAATCTCCGGTGTCCCCTGACGCGCGCGTTTCGCCCACAACTCATCAGAGGGGAGCCGATGTGTGGTAAGTATCAGCTATTTAAAGGTCATGGATGAAGCTGATAGGGGAATTTGAAAAAGCCCGCTGATTCGGTTTAACCAATCATGATTGCCGGTAAGTATGACGATAGCCAGTAATGTGTGTATGATTAATTAACCCTGTCAGGTAAGTTGTACCAGGGTATAGGGAGGGTAGATGATAGAGTTCAAAAAATGGAATAAGTTTAAAGGTGTAAAATAACCTAGAGGAATAAAGGATAGTTCTAACTTTACGTACATGCCAGTGAAATATGACCGATAATGTGAGAGTAGTTATTAACACTGTCCGATCGTTATGGCAGTGTATGAGAGCGAACAGTATTGGTGTTCGAAGAGAAATAGAAAACCAATACTTCCCTAGAAGAATTGGACAACCTGAACGAATACAGATGAAAAAAATAAGTATATAAAAAAAAAGGAATATATGGTGTGGCACACTATACAGGTCCGGCTGTGTGTTGGAATACGAGGAGACTAAATAAATTGGTGCCGAAATGGTTAATAAGCTTTCATAGCGATATGCAGAAGGGATTTCCCAGATGTAACAATAAGTCCAAAATCGGAGTATCAACAACATAAATAGAGAACAAGAAAGCACCAAAATGGTTAAGAAGAACAGAGATAAAATAGAATAGAATAGAAGTAGAATAGTATACAGGATTACCAGGTAATAGGATCGAAAACTTAAATGTCAATTGAGAAGAAAACTCTAATAGAATTTACTGTAAATACTAATGAACCTCTAGGGTACCTAAATAAGGTCATGAGAGAATATGCAAAAACATATTCAGCCAATTTTTAAATTTTAAGGCAATGTTACAATGACACGTTAGGATTCGATTAACCGCAATTGTGGCGCTCTGTAAATGTGTGAGCGTCGATGCGGATATCCAATGCATGAGTCCGCTTAGGACTAAATAGGGAGACTTAACCATAGGAGCTAAGAGATGTGTAGTACTGAGGAAATGCTAAAATAGAGAGAGCCAATGAAAATAGAGCCGGGCGAGAATGGTTATGAACTCGCTCAGTAATGTAAGGAAATTGAAGACTAATATTAACAAAATTATACTGAAAAAACAAAATATAAATAGCTTGATGAAGGAAGACACCTATACGAGGGGAAACTGGACCCTAAGAGGATAATACATTGTCCATAAAAGTTGATAATAATAACGGGATGAAAAAGTGTGGAGATACTATAGGAATATTAACAAATCTGGCCAGCAGGTGGAAAAGGTCTAAAAAAGTGGCAGAAATATCCGGTGATGGTCCTTCCAACAAACGAAAGGCAAGTTTAACCCGCCCATTGCATAGAAGGTAACTGAGATTCAGGCAAAATAGTGTGTCTATAGTCCAAGGTTCTAGATGGAGTGTGTGCCCCGAGAGAATGAGTTCAGTTACACAAACCCTAGTGTGAATGGATAAACGGGGTAAAGTTGAATTCTTCATTTAAACCGCCAGGGGCAAGACTTTTGAATTCATAGATCCACCTGGACTCTTTCTGGAGGAGTATAAGGTTGAAATTACCTTTTCTAGAGTTCAAATTAACTCTCTCCAAGGTCTGAAAAGATAGATGGTTCCTATTTCCATCATGAAAATTCCGTACATGGTAGGCCACAGGAGTACTCAGATGTGGATTTCTTACTGAGTTCACATGTTGCAGAGTGCGTCTCCTTAGTTCTTGATAGGTTTTCCCGATGTATTGCATGCCACAAGAGCATGTAATTACATATAGACGCGTGTAGTGCTGCAATTTATGAACTGGTTAATTTTGAATTATTTTTGGGTGTTAGTGCATTGGATCATTTTGGACTGTTTTATGTAAGGACATGCCTTACAATGTCCACATTTGTGAATTCCTGCAGGTGCAGTAAGCCAATTTGCAGAGGGTGTTTTTCTCTCAAAGTGACTATGTACCAAAAAGTCACTGATGTTTTTAGACCTGCGTGCTGTGATGTTGGGGTATGCAATTGCTTGTGGTTTTAAATCCGTGTCATATTGTAAAATTGGCCAATGCTGGGTAAATATTTATTTGATAGGTTGCCACTGTCTATCAAAAGTCCCAATGCATCTAATCAATTGATTAGGTGGGGTAACCTTGCTAGAGTGAAGACTAGAACTTCTGTCTTGGGACAAGGCTCTCTGAAATGCTTTTTTTAGAATCTTATTGGGATACCCTCTATTTTTAAGCGTATCCTTAACTTGTCCGCTTCGACTTTAAAGGACACTTCGTTAGAACAGTTCCTCCTAGCTCGGAGGTACTGTCCATAAGGGATTCCCGCTTTAAGACGATAGGGGTGGAAACTGCGCCAATCTAGGAGACTGTTTGATGCAGTGCTTTTCCTATGCAATTCGGTATCTACTGTACCATCCATGTTTAGTAAAATTTTCAGATCTAAAAATTCTAGTTGCGTTTCATGGATAACATGTGTCAATTGTAATCCAATATGGTTGTTATTGAGAGCCTTTACCATGTCAGTGAAGTTAGAGCAGGAACCAATCCAAAAGATTAAAATGTCGTCGATGTATCTCAACCATTTATGTACATATTGACGAAACTGGTTAGTTGCTGTGTCTATAAAAAGGTTTTCTTCCCACCACCCCAAGTACAAATTCGCATAGCTAGGGGCACAAGCGGTGCCCATAGCCGTGCCACGAAGTTGTAAATAATATAACCCGTCAAACACAAAATAATTGTGTGTTAAAACAAACTCCAGAAGTGTTAGAATAAGTTCAATTTGTTCAGGGTTGTACTTAGTGGATCTCTGTAGAAAGTAGGAGGTGGCCTGTAAACCCTTATCATGGGGGATGTTGTTGTACAGTGAAACCACATCCAGACTTGCCAGAAGTGAATAGGGGGGAACCTCTAGATTTTCCAATACCAACAAGGTCTGTTTAGTGTCTTGTACAAAAGAGTTAAGATTAATGACAAATGGATGAAGAAGTTGTTCTAGAAATTTGCTGGTTCTTTCAGTCAAAGAGTTGTTACCAGATACAATAGGTCTCCCTGGTGGATTTGTTAGAGATTTGTGAACTTTGGGAAGACAGTAGAATGTGGAAATTGTAGGGTTGTTAGTTGGAATCATGAATTGATATCCCTCCTTTTTGATTAGTTCATCCCCCAAAGCTTGAGTTAGTAGAGCTTTTAATTCGGTAAGAAAGGTAGTTGTAGGATCTTTGGAGAGTATTCGATATTGAGTAGTATCTTTAAGGTGTTCCATACACATATTAATGTAATTCTCCTGGTCCAAAAGTACGATGTTCCCTCCGTTATCCGAAGGTTTTATGACTATATCTTTATTGCTACTGAGATCTCTAAGTGCTGCACGTTCTGCTTTAGTTAGATTGTCTGTATCATCTGTAGGGGGAGGGAGGGCATCCAATGCTTTGGTAGTCATCTGTACAAAGAGGTCAACACTAGTTACCTCTTTGAAATTGGGGGTATACCAAGAGGGAGGTTTACAAGTAGTTAAGGATGGTTTATCATTCTGTTCGTCCAGGAGAGATACCATTGTTTGAACATGTTGGTAGTCCTCCTGGGTGATACCTAATTCTCTGGCACGTTTATTCTCCTGTCTTTTATGAGTAATGCTTAGGGCGAGTTTGCGCCCAAAGAGATTCGTATCTTTATCCCAATCAAACTTGTTGATAGTGGGGGAGGGGACAAACGATAGACACTTACTCATGAGAGACTTGTGCTTGTTGGTAAGTTGAAAGGTAGATAGGTTGATGATGAGATTCTCATCATTGCTGTGATGATTTATTAATGTTTGTGCCCTTCCTTGCTGGTCTTGTACCCCCATCTTTTTCTGTCCCTGAGTCTGCCTCTCTGGGGTAGAGGCCACTCCTGTTCTAAAAAAGAGGAGGAAGAAGAAAAGGTTTCGGGTTGTGAGGACAACATGGTACATTTCCAGAAAGCTCATGAAAAATGCAATACTCTACTCAATAAATATGAAAAATCTGTTGCTAGTCACTTTCAGGGAGAACATGGTGGGATTATGGAGGGAATAACATTTGTGCACATTGATTGAAAACTGCCCTATTTTAGCCAATAACAAAGGAGGAGGAGTGGTGGCTGAAACAAAGTGGCTCTATACCCTTATGAAAAATATACAGAGCAATTGAGCAATATTAAAATACCATCAGAGTATGAAAAGTATTGAAATACCAGTCTTTTATTTATTTATTTTAAAATATATATTTATTGTTATTTTCAAAAGGTTACAGGTATTGACAAGACAATTCAGGCATAAAACTCATAATGTATATGTAATAGAAAATTACTTTGGAAATTCTTTAATAAAGACAATCTTATTAACTATGAGAGTCTTTTATTTCTTTCAATAAATGTATTTCTTGTCACGGGACGTCGGAGGGGGTGCTGCATCTGCCTAGCACAGAGAGGGCAGGGGAAGTGATTTTTGTATTCCTGACATTATTGTATTCCTTTATTTATTGTCTTTACTAGCTAAACCTTGATCGACTTGCAAAATGCATTTAAAATAACAGGTCTTGTCAGCTAAACATCGGTACAGCAAAGCAACCACAAATGTTGTTACCTTCATAGAAACTATATCTACAATATCATCAAGCAAAATATGTCTATCTCATTAAAACTCTTCAATACAAAAAAAAAAAGAACTTTGCTGTTTTTCTTATTCCATCATGCAGATTCTAAAGCAATAAATAAAAACCTGAAATTTGGAAAAGGGATGAAATTATATATATATATATATATATATATATATATATATATATGTATGTAACCAATTTATAAATATATATAAACCATATTAAAGGAACACTATAGTCACCTAAATTACTTTAGCTAAATAAAGCAGTTTTAGTGGATAGATCATTCCCCTGCAATTTCACTGCTCAATTTACTGTCATTTAGGAGTTAAATCACTTTGTTTCTGTTTATGCAGCCCTAGCAACACCTCCCCTGGCTATGATTGACAGAGCCTGCATGAAAAAAAACTGGTTTCACTTTCAAACAGATGTAATTTACCTTAAATAATTGTATCTCAATCTCTAAATTGAACTTTAATCACATACAGGAGGCTCTTGCAGGGTCTAGCAAGCTATTAACATAGCAGGGGATAAGAACATCTTAATTAAACAGAACTTGTAATAAAGAAAGCCTAAATAGGGCCCTCTTTACAGGAAGTGTTTATGGAAGGCTGTGCAAGTCACATGCAGGGAGGTGTGACTAGGGTTCACAAACAAAGGGATTTAACTCCTAAATGGCAGAGGATTGAGCAGTGAGGCTGCAGGGGCATGTTCTATACACCAAAACTGCTTCATTAAGCTAAAGTTGTTCTGGTGACTATAGTGTCCCTTTAAAAAGTATTGTTCCCAGCTATCTGACAACATTTTCCCCTATCAAATTTTATAAAACTTTTTATATTCCCAGAAATTGCTCATTTTTAGGGTCACCTCCATGTAATAAGCCCCTTTTCCACTAGTCCTGTAATTGTAAAAAAATGTTTTGAATAGTATCCGAACAGTGTATTGTGATCACTTGAACATTGTTAGCAGCTTATTGTGAGTGGTTAACATGTTGATAACTATCAGACATGGGATGGTAATTTCCCCTGAATTATTATAATAATGTGGCTAATAGAGTCTGTTGGATTCAGACCGCAATAACAATTCTCATATTAACTAAAGCTAAATATGGTTGGAATTCAATCAGCCCAACTGAATCTTCGGCAATCAGAATGGCATGTTTTCATGCAAGTGAATAATAATTTTAACTACTATTTGCTCGTTGGCAGCACCAGCAACCAGCAGGCAAATAGTTAAATAACCCTTGACAATGGAAGGGTTAATTACGTGACAGCTAGCCAGTGTTTGCTAGCCTGCCACCACATTAAAAAAAGTTTTTAAAAAAAAGCCTATGAGGTTAATAGGATCTCCATAATATTATAAGGGAGTTTTACAATTTCTCTGAGTCTGTCGCATGGAATATTCGGGGGTAGATTTAAAGCCATACTAGATCTGCAGGTAGTGCAAGCCAAGAGTTTATTACCCCAACAAAAACATGCAAAACAAATAACATGCATATTTTCTTTGATGGGTATATCTACTAAATTGTTATTTTTAACTTCCTTTAAGTTATATGGGTGGGAGTGTTCCTTTAATTGTATTTTTTTAATTTTTTTTTGTTACTTCTTATTTTTCGTCACCAGTACAAAGTATTCTATTTCTCCAAGAAAACTTCTACACAATGATCATATAGGGATGTTAGTTTAGCAGTTAAGGTAGCCAGCTGCATCATTTCACAGTCACACAGGGTTATTTAATAAAGTGAGAATTCAAAGTGAATTTTAAATTAAAGACCGTAGAAGCCAAACTGAAAATATAACTGACTTAAATAATTTTTCCACCTGGGATATTTTTACCTTAAATTTGAAATTCACTTTAAATTATTTTTTTAATTTTAAATTTAGTGAGTAACAATGACAGTTTCAATTCAAGACAAGCTCAACTCAGCCTTTTTATCAATGTAATAAGTTTAATTGAATCAGGTAACAACATCTAGATCCCAGGACATTCTAGGAAACCAGCAACCTGTTTTGGTCAAATATTTTAATATTATTATAACTGAGACGCAAGGGAGGACTGGCAAAGGGACAGCAGCCTCACACCATTGTTCTGTGTATTAACCCCTTCAGACAGGAGGGCGTACTATTACGCCCTATTATAGGCGGCTCTAAACGCTATTACGCCCTCCGGTCTTTCGGTACTTACCCGGTCGCCGGCGGTCCCAAGCCGGCGATCGCGGTGGGGGGGACTCCCAGGGAGCCCCCCGCGGCACGTCCGTCCTCCACGAAGCCCCCCGGCCATGTGAGAGTGGGGTCCTTGCGAGGACCCCACAATCACATGGCCGGGATAGCTGGCTTCTGTATTGCCAGCAGGGGGGCTGCCTGTAATGACAGGTGGTCCCCCTGCTGGCTGAAAATTAAAGTAAAATAAGTTAATCAGTGTAAAAAAAAAATAATATATACTTAGATCATATATACATATATGATCTAAGTATATATATACACATATACATACACACATGTACACCATCTAGGTGTATTTTACTATTAATATATATATAAAATTATATATATATATTAATATCAAATTACACGTAGACTGATACTGATTAAATATATATATAATTATTGTTATATATATATTTATATATAATATAAAAAAATAAAAATGTAAATACGTTAAAAAATAAAATTAAAAAAATAATTACAAATAAATAATTTAAAAATATATAGATGTGTGTTATTTCGTTCTAACTGTATTGTGAAATTAATATATATATATATATATATATATATCAAAATACATGTAGAACAAAATAATATATATATCTATATACATAAATATATACGTATATATCACTATATATATACCTATATATAAATAAAAATATTTTTTAAAAATTATATAGATATATACATATATATATACACATACGATATATATATACATATATTAATTCATATATATTTATGTAATATTTTTACA
>OW240913.1:113424256-113456531 GCA_933207985.1 Pelobates cultripes
CTGCCACACCTCTTTGCTTACCGGGAGGTGCCGCAGGAATCCACGGGGTTTTCCCCATTTGAACTATTGTTTGGCCGCAGGGTACGAGGGCCTTTAGATTTGATCAGAGAGCATTGGGAGGGAGAACGGAGCACTGACGGTACCCCCATCATACCCTATGTGTTGGCATTCCGAGACCGCCTTGAGGCCTTAACTCAGACGGTACGCGAAAATTTGCAGGCGGCTCAGACACGCCAGCGCACATGGTATGATCGGGGCGCCAGGGACCGTAGCTTTCAGGTCGGGCAGAAGGTGTTGATCTTAAAACCTGTCCGACACGATAAGCTGCAGGCCGCCTGGCAGGGCCCTTATAAGGTGGTGGAACAACGGTGTGACACCACTTATATAATCGGCTCGTGCGTTGGTACTGGGGGGCGACGCATGCTCCATGTGAACATGATGAAGCCCTACCAGGAGTGCTCGGAGGAAGTGACCGCTATATGTGCGCCTAACTCCGAGGAGTTTGACAGTTTACCTCTCCCGGATCTGCAGGGAGAGGGTCAGTTATCCGGGGACTTAGGGGAAGTCACCCTGGGGGATCGGTTGAGCCCACAGGAGCGGAGTGAGGTACAACAGCTGTTGAGGGAGAAGCAGGATATCTTCTCTAATGTACCTGGTTACACTCCTCTGGCCACTCACCGAGTAGACACCCCAGGGCAACTTCCCATGCGTCAGACCCCGTACCGCATCCCAGAAGCGGTACGGGCGAACATGCGCAAGGAGATCGATGAGATGCTCCAGCTGGGGGTGATTGAGCCCTCCGACAGCCCCTGGGCATCTCCGGTAGTACTAGTACCAAAGCGGGACGGCACGACCCGGTTTTGTGTAGACTACCGGAGATTAAATGAGAAGACGGTATCGGACGCCTACCCCATGCCCAGGATAGACGAACTCCTGGATCGGATGGCGAGGGGGCACTATCTCACCACGATTGACTTGTGTAAAGGGTATTGGCAAATACCCTTGGCGCAAGACGCCATCCCTAAGTCGGCCTTTGTCACCCCATTCGGCTTGTACCAATTTAAGGTCATGCCGTTTGGGATGAAAAACGCCCCGGCTACTTTTCAGCGGATGGTGGACCGCCTCCTAGATGGGTTCCAGGATTATACCTGCGCATACCTCGATGATATTGCCATTTTCAGCAATACCTGGCAGGAACACCTGACCCATATAGGAGCGGTCCTAGACAGGATTAGGGCCGCTGGTTTAACGCTAAAACCAGCCAAATGCAGCATAGGTATGGCTGAAGTACAGTACCTAGGTCATCGGGTAGGATGCGGCAAGCAAAAGCCGGAACCAGCCAAAGTAGAGGCTGTAGCTCAATGGCCTACCCCTAGGACTAAGACCCAGGTGTTAGCGTTCTTAGGAACGGCCGGATACTACCGGAAATTTGTCCCGAATTACAGTGCCCTGGCCAAACCTCTCACCGACTTGACCCGTAAAAACCTACCCCGCCAAGTAACCTGGACCCCGGAGTGTGAACAGGCATTTCAGTTGTTGAAAGATGCATTGACAAATGCCCCTGTCTTGGCAGCTCCCAATCCAACTAAACGTTTTCTTGTCCACACAGACGCTTCTATGTTTGGATTGGGAGCAGTATTAAGCCAAGTCGGGGCCGATGGCGGAGAACATCCCGTGGCTTACATCAGCCGGAAACTGTTACCTCGAGAAGTAAGCTACGCCGCCATCGAGAAAGAATGCCTGGCTGTGGTGTGGGCCCTGAAGAAATTACAGCCATATTTGCACGGACAAGCTTTTTCCCTGCTCACGGATCATAACCCGTTAGTATGGCTAAACCTGGTGGCTGGGGACAATGCCCGGCTGCTGCGCTGGAGTCTGGCGCTGCAGCCCTTTGACTTTAATATCCAGTACCGCCCGGGTAAACAGAATGGAAATGCTGATGGGTTGTCTCGACAAACTGACCTAGAGAAATGATCCGTGAGCCTCCCCGGACATCCCCAAGCCGATCCGTGTTGGATCAGACTGTGTATGCCGGCTTGTGGGCAAGGGGGAGCAGTGTAGCGGATGGTACCAGGCGACCATACAAATATACTGTATAAACCTGCATTCGTGTATCTGCTGTATTTTCTATGTATTAAAGAATTATATTCCTCTGATTGTTCGGTAGTTTCATTCCCTTAGGTTATTCGAATGAAACTACTGAACAACCAGACCTCCCCTGTGTGAAGTGTGTCCTCAATTACCCGTTGCAACATTGTTGCGAACGGGTAATTGAACAGTAAGTAGCCGTCCTTTGTTCTCGGGGGTGGCCGCCATTCGACAAACGAACACGGTGTTTTGCCGTCGAGTGTCTGGAACTAAAATCGGACACCCGAGTAGGCGAACACCGCTTAGACCTCCACAGCCCTGGTCCGTTCGGTTCCAAACTACCGAACGGCCCCTCGTTCGGTAGATAGAGAATACCGAACGAGGGGATTCAGGCGAACCCTCCCTAGCCTCTATAGCTAGAGGTTTTCGTGTATTTTATTCCCTTATGCCAGGACCGACCGCAGGGCCCATTCACATGGAACCGAATTCGGCTATCTCAGTTCGTGCGGTCGGTCATTTTATTCCCTCCATACTTTTCCCGAACCCCTGGTCTGATCTGGGTGATTTTTGGATATGTTGTTCACCCAGATCAGGGCTACCAGGGGATGTATGATTTAAAGAGGTACCCCTACGTTTAGGGGTACATCCAGAAATGGGGGGAATTGGTGTGCTGGATAAGGGGATTATCCAGCACAGGGGAGGGGAGGAGATGTGTGGGAGGTTACCATGACAGGATTGGCTACTGTAATAATTACTGTAAATCCCTCCCTTGCATGGGAGCATGCTTTATAAGGAGACTGTGATTAAAGGCTTGTCAGTTATGCTCCTGAAACTGTGTGTCGTCCAGTTATTGGGATTGCTGTTGGGATATTGCTGTATTTTACCTGCTGGAAACCTTGCCTGTGGATTTATTATTTACTTGTTCCTGAGTCCCACTTGGATTATAAGCGGAGATAACCTGGGTAATATTGCATCTCCGCTACACTATTATAAACGCTAACTTTGGCCAGTGTTTGTGACTAAGTGGCTACTAAAAAAGACTGAACATACACATTTGCAATACCTTGGGTTGTCTTTTTGTGCACATGGTATGCCATCATGGGGGTAAGTCTCATTCTTGGGCTACCATTTGCTCTCAAAGGCAACATAACCAATCTGGCAAATTTCAATATGAAAAAATGGCTTTATATTTGACCCTGTAACTTTCAAAAATACTATAAAACCTGTACATGGTACTCAGGAGACTTTGCTGAACACAAACATTAGTGTTTCAAAACAGTAAAATGTATTACAACAATGATATCATCAGTGAAAGTGCCTTTTGTGTGTGAAAAATGCAAAAATTGTCACTGCACTGACAATATTATCGCTGTGATATGTTTTACTGTTTTGAAACACTAATATTTGTACTCAGCGAAGTCTACCGAGTAAAACAGTACCCCCCATGTACAGGTTTTCGGGTGTCTTGGAAAGTTACAAGGTTAAATATAGAGCTTGCAAATTAAATTCTCAGGACTTTTGGCCTGGGTTGTCAGGCAGGTCCCCCAAATTTCAATCAATAAAATTACTTAATTCATTAAAAATATTATTTAAATATGCGCGTAGAATTTAAATATATATACATATTTATATATTTGAAGTCTACGTGCATATTTATTAAATTATTTATGTAATTATGTATATGGACATATGTATGTTTTGTATTATTTTTATTTTTTATTTATATATACATAGATATATATATATTTCATTCTAAGTGTGTTTTGATATATATATATATATATATTAATATCAAAATACAGTTAGTATAAAATTACATATCTATATATATTAAAAAAAAATAATTTTTAACTTTTTTAAATTTATTTTTAATTAATTCATAAATTTTTATAATAATATATATACAATATATATAGTTATTATATATAATATATATATACGTGTGTAATTTTCCTCTAAGTGTATTTTTATATTAATATATGTATATACTTTTTTTTTTTTACTTTTTTTTTACCAGCAAGGGGACTGGCGGCGATCAGGTATGTATATATGAAGGGAGAGGGAGGGAAGGGGTTAATTAAAAAAATATATATTTATTTATAAAATTTTATGTTTTCTTCACTGAGTGCCTCAACCCCTCGAGGCACTCTGCACAGACAGAGCATCGGAAGCCTGCGTGATGGCTTCCGATGCTCTGCCTCACTGCCGGGTGCCACGTGGGGCAACCCGGAAGTGATCACTCCAGGGGAGCGATCACCCAGCGGCCCAGCAGTGAGGGGATGTATTGCAGGATGCCTCAAGATCGAGTCATTGCTGCAATACCGTTAGCGTGGCTGGAAGCGATCAGGTACGTCCGCAGTCCTTAATGACCGTTTTTTGTCGGACGTACCTGATACGTCCAAGGTTAGGAAGTGGTTAAAAGAACACTATAGTCACCAAAACAACTTTAGCTTAATGAAGCCATTTTGGTGTATAGGTCATGCCCCTGCAGTCTCACTGCTTAATTATCTGCAATTTAGGAGTTGAATCATTTTTCTTTCTGTTCATGGAGCCCTAACCACACCTCCTGTATGAAAAAAAATTGTTTCAGATGTCAACTTAGATGTTTTTATCTCCTGCTCTGTAAATTGAACTTGAGTTACACACAGGAGGCTCCTACAAAGTCTACAAGGCTATTAACAGTGCAGGAAATAAGAAATTCTAAATTAAACAAACTTCAGTCAGGTTAGCCGAGTTTCAACTGGAATTAGCTAAATTAGCTTTAGCAAATACGAGAATTGCCATTCCAGTTGTGATTTATTAATTTTCACTGGATTTTGTCTATATTTGAATAATTTCAAAATACCAGATTCAGACAATTAGTGTAGTTTCCCTAAACACCAAATTACCCATCCATTAATCCTAGTGCCAATACCAGTTCTCAATATGCAACCAAAGCATGGCTCATGTGGGTCTACTAAACAAGTTTTATCTGGATGGTTTTAAAGACAATCAGGAACAGATGAATCTGGGAGGATTCACATTCACAAATTATCATTCACTTTCATTTTGGAAGCAAGCGATAATTAAAGGGTTATGCTAACACTTTTTGGGGTGCGTTTTTCTATTTAAAATGGCCCAATGGGCACTATTAATTTGGTTACCCCCCCTAAATTTTACAGTAAACCTGTTTATTTACCAGAAATCCAATGCCGGGCAAAGCTCCTGGCACTGACTTCCATGCCTCCATCCAACATCACCAAGTACCTCATGAGGTCCAATCAAAGGCTTTTAATAGACAAGCCATTTATTGGACTGTTTACCTGGCTCAGAGCACATGCCCGCAATCTGAGCTACAAAGAGAGGAAGGGCAGGAGTGGAGAGGAAGATTTGGAGGGAGGGTGGGAAAACAAGCAACAAGAAATATTGAGGGTATAGGGAGACAGTGAGGGGTCAACCCAGTGTAGAAGGGAGGGAGGGGAGACAAATGCACTGCCTGCAAGTAGAAGCTCAATGCATCCATTGCCAGCATTATTTTTTTGCACAGAATTTGGATTTGGCAGTCTGGAACAGAGTGCATATTACTCTGTAGGTGCATAATTCCAAGCAGAAATGCAGCATATACAGATTCCTATCACCATGACCACTTCAAATCACTGAAGTGGTCATGATGGTTGGAGTAACTCTGTAATTACTGCTTGCGGGCTGGATAATAATGTGTCTTCACCTACAGTAATTGTGTATAGAAATCAGTCTGTGTAAATAAGAAACATTGTTCTTGTCCTAAATTACATTTTAGTTGCATGGACTATTAGTAAGCCACCTGAACCTTCAAAGAACAGCCCCACATCCCCACTCATAAAATTGTGTCTCTTCCTTGACCATTTAAAGTATTGTCAGGTATGGAGACTGAGTATACAAAGTTAAACAAACAGAGGCCACCAAGTCAGAAGAACGTGGTTACAGAGTTAAGCGGGCAAATTCTAGGGGTGGAGTCCAGCTAATTGGGGCCAAATGTAATGCTTTCTATATTGCCAGTTTTCTAGAGTTACACAGTAATTGCATTCTCTATTATTTGGAACACCATGAAAAACCCTCTTTTTCTTGATTCATTTTTTTTTCTACAAATGTATCCTGTATTCTTATTATCAGTTTTAAAGTGATCAGTTAATGAGAGAGAAAAAAACAAGCAGATTCATAGTAACATTTCCAAAATGTTTATTGTGCGGTCTTCTTAAAATGTTTTATATTCCTTTAAAAAAGATACTTTAAAATCAGTGGCAGCTCTTCAATTGGTTCACCAGGACAGGTCCCCAGGGATTCAGGGAAGTCATTAGGGTAATGTCTGTACAGAAATGTTGCAGTAATGGTTGTTTCTGGTAGAACACCATCTTCATCAAGGTAGATAATCTGAACAGAACCTTTAGACTTTTTAAAATAAAGTTTCCTGTCTGTATGTTCTTCTGATGAGCTGTCATGTTGTTCAGATGAAGTATGATTGTGACCTTTCACATGATGATGATGATGGCCTTTATGATGTGAATGATGACCATGATGACGGCGATGTTGGCCATGATGAGAATGGTGGTCATGGTGATGAGGATGATGGTCATGATGACGTTGGTGATGATGATGACGGTGTCTTTCATGGTGATCATGCAGATTACAGTTTTTTTTACGAGGTTTGGAATTTTCTTTGTCCAGTGTACACCCACCATGTCCATGATGATAGTCATCATCATCCTTAAAATTAAGTAAATAATTAGTACTGCTTACCATACAGTTTTGTTTACCATTATAGGCCATTAGCTAATCCCCACCTGTTAGCAAAACAGTTTATTTAATCATCTACTATCCTGAAGACTGTAAATAAAGTATCAGATTGTCTATGCTACAAAATGTGGGTATGTGTATATATAAATATATATATTTGTGGTCAGAACCATGAAAGCCTAAAAGTAAAGGTCGAAGTGCGGGTAGGCCTGTAAATATTAGAGGGCCCACTAAGGCAAAAAGAAACATAAAATTAGGTAAAATTAATTAAGTAAGGGGGAGTGTTGGGATGACCTGAGACTGAATGGCCCAGGTAATAGGGGGAATAGGGTTTTTTTATAAGCAAAACTCCTCCCACAATTACAGACATGCGGCCCTTAAACTGAGTTGAAAAAAAAAAACAGTGATGATGCCCGTGGCAAGTAGCACCACAACCATTGGTTTGCAGTTGTTATGGTGTTTAGACTGCTACTTTGAACATTTCAAAGCACCTAACAGTCTAACCACCCCAACATGCCACAAGAATCTCCATTAACTGCTAAAAACTCCAATAATACAAATAAAAACAAACACTCTATTAGCTCTGTGCTGTCCAGTTTTATACCCCTTCTTTTTGCTTATACAATCTTGGTACTGAAACAACCAGATGGCAAATTTGGGTACTACATTTTAAAATCATTCTTTGGTGAACTTATCAAACAGATATTAGCACGTTATATATATGCAAGAGATGCTTAATGATGGAGACCCCTGTACACATAGGGATCAGTACTATTTTTTTTTAAGGAACCTACTTACTTTACTTTATTTGCTGCTTTGGTGTTAATTAATTGTGTTCTCCCTGATTTATTATGTAGGTACTATTAAACATTATTTAGATGGCAACATTTGCCTCATGAAGAATTTCAAATAAAAGAAACGTTAAATCATTGATGCATATCCACATGTTTTTGTTTTTGAATTTAAAATTAAATTAAAAACTGAATTGACAAATAATTTTTCAAATCCTAAATTTTGACATTTAACTTGAATTACTGATAATTCTCAGTGAATAACCACTACCACTTCCACATTAGCTATATTAATTTCCACCATACATGGGGAGCAGCAATCACGTCAAGGTTATCAATATAGCAAGTAGTAACTAGGCAGAATTTGTCTCAGGGACCTCTGGTTTTAGACAAACTGCTCAATAACAGTTTGCGTTTCCCCTTCCTCCATCTTCACTCTGACATTTCCACCATCTCGTGGAGGGAATGTTTCTTTCATGCCTCCCCTCCCAGCCCCTCCACTCCCTTTGAAGTACAAATTGTCAAAAAACCAAACACTTTGACACAATCCATGAGCCTACTTATGCCAATGCTACTACAACATGATATTAGTTTATTATTATTTGTTTAGACTTTATCTTTAATATTAATATTTTTATGTGGCATTCTCTTTAAATAACAAGCCTGATAGTAATTAAAATGTATTTTTCTATTTACCTTTGGTCCATATATGTCACAGGACACACTTGTACTTGGCTCATTTATATCATGCACAAATATACTTGCAATGCAGAAACCAACATCCTGTTAGAGATAAGAAGCTAGTAAGTAATAAATTTACATTATCATCACTCAAAACACTAACTTATTACAAAATAAAGACATAACTGATACATTCTCTTTACTATATAGTCTGGCAAATTAAAGAGTTTGGTTACTTGACAAATAATTTCATTTAACAGCATAACATGTTTGCTTTATGTCTGTCATAATTTTTGATTGGCATGATCTTAAACTAATTATTTTAAATATGTGACTGGGAAAAAGAATCAAGTTTGTAAACTTATTCACTTTTTAAAAGTAGTGTTAATATATCTTCACAGTGCACACAAGAAAAACAACCTAGCAAATAGCATTTAAACTGCCTGAGATATTGTCTGCTGAGCTGATGTGGAGAGAGCTGCAGGTTAGAGAAGTATGCAGAGGCTAACTAGACAAAAGTGGTAAGTGGTGTCCCTCAGGGTTCTGTTCTGAGACTTCTACTTAACATATTTATAAATGATCTTGATATAGTCGTTAAAAGCCACGTTTCAGTGTTTGCAGATGACACAAAACTCTTTAACCCCTTAAGGACACATGACATGTATGACATGTCATGATTCCCTTTTATTCCAGAAGTTTGGTCCTTGAGGGGTTAAAGTAATAAAATATGAGCAAGATATTGCCTTGCTGCAGAGGGATTTAGGTAAATTGGGGGACTGGGCACTAAAATGGCAGATGGAATTTAATGTAGAAAAATGCAAAACTATGCACTTCGGGGTAAAATATGCGCAAGCAACTTACACCCTGAACAGTAACAAAATCAGGATAACCACACACGAGAAGTATTTGGGAATTGTTATAGACAACAAACTAGGCAACAATATGCAATGTCAATCAGCAGTGGCTAAGACCAGTAAGGTTTTGTCATGTATAAAAAAGAGGCATTAATTCTAAGGATAAAAATATAATTTTGCCTCTTTATAAATCGCTGGTAAGACCACACCTTGAATATGTTGTGCAATTTTCGTCACTTGTTCTAAAGAAGAATACTAAAGCACTGTAAAAAGTGCTTTATTACACAATTAATAAAAGGAATGGAAAATTGTAGTTATGAAGATACAGGGTAAAACATTTGAATCTGTTTAGTTCGAAGAAAGGCGCCTCAGAGGGGATATGATAACATTACACAGATATATTCAGGGCCAATACAAACCATTGTGTGGAAATCTATTCATAAAAAGAACTATACATAGGATATGAGTTGACACATTTAGACTGGAAGAAAAGAGATGTAATCTAAGGCAAAGGAAAGGGTTTTTTTTTACAGTAAGAACAATAAGGATGTGGTATTCTCTGCCTGAAAATTTGATTTTATCAGAGTCTGTACAGATTTTTAAACAGCAAATAGATGAATACTTGCAAAAAAATTATATTCAGGGATATAATTTTTAATTTGCAGGGTAATAGCTTCTTGATCCGAGGAGAGATCTGACTGTCATTCTGTGGTCAAGAAGGATTTATTTCCTAGTTTGTTTCAAAATTGAAAAGAGCTTCAAACTGGGGTTTTTGGCTTCTTTTGGATCAACAGCAATAACAGATGTGAGAAAGGCTGAACTTGGTGGACACTGTAACAGAGCTCCCTGTACCCTGGCTGGGTACCTCTGTCAAGTAACGCTTCCTAGCTGGAACAGGGGAAAACCTCAACGCTTCTGCCCCAGTCGCCGTGGCTTGACTGGGATCCTCCTGGAGCCTCTCCGTCCTGGAACAGGATAGGGCACCATCTCTATTCCCTCCCAGGGACTGAACGACACACAGTCTTGGGAGCTCTTTCCCCACCAGATCCTCCACGAGCTGGAACAAGGTGCTGAGAAGTGATTATAGCCCTTCCCCTCCCAGTAACTAGACGACACATAGTTCTGGGAGTACAACTGATTTTAATGAGCCAAACTAAGCCTTTTATGAACCGACCCCAGAAGGGGTCTCCATTGTATTCAGCACAAGCCCCTCCCAGGAATCTCTGGGCCTGGGAGATAACACAAAAAAAATAAAAACATAAAAGTACCCCAAAACATAATAAAAACATAAAATAACCTCACAAATAATACATTGTTAAATAGCCCTGATCTGAGTGCCCAAGTTCTCCATATAGCGCTCAGATATATGCAGTGTAGGGGAAACGCCACCTTGTTAAAGTTCTGACCAGCCGCTCACGTGGTCAACTTTCGGCTTATGGCCGTAATACGTGGTGCTCCGCCTGGCTCTTAGGCAGCTTTGTTCCCCTTAGTCTCAGGCACATTCCCTCCAAAAAGCGCTCTCCTTTAAAGTGGTTCAAAACCGCAAACCAAGTTATCTGGGAACTGCTGGGTCACCTCATGCCAAAAACAGTTCCATAACAATTGCGTCTAAGTTCCGCTGAGGTGGCTTGGAACCCACAAAGTCCTCATGCCGAATTTAGTTTCATAGCGGTTGCACCTAAGTACCACTGGGACTATTCATGGGTTTAGTTCATGCGAACAGCCCCCAGAGAGCCAGCATACAGTTCTATTCGCATGAAGGGAAAGTGCCGAACCAGGGGAACCCAGGGAAAGCTGATAATAGAGGCTGGGCAGGGTAACTCCCAAATGGTGTCCCAGACCTGAACCATCGTTGGTGGGCAGGAGGCTGACTGCCACACTCCTCCAGGAGTCCATGGCAAACATACGTGGGAAAAAGTGTTTGTCACAGACGCATGTCTCTTTTCAGACTATGTAACTATGTGTATAACAGCCTACCCTCAAACATTCATACCCCTACAGTCACCATTCACAATCACCTGCCCCACAGTCACCACTCACATGCACACAGTCAACCCTGTATATACACAGTAACCCCCATGTACACACAGTCACCCCCATGCACACAGTTACCTCTATACAATAAGTAACCCCCCATACACACAATCACACACAACTTACAGCCTTGCCAGAAAACAAGACTACATGCAGCCCCCATGCACATAACACACCACAAGCAACTCCCACACACACATACACTCTCTAGACACAGAGATACACATATGCACAAACATATATACATGCCAGACACACTCACACATACATGTACACACAAATTTACACTTACAGACACACACACATACAAGAATATTTACTGGCAACACTGTTTTCTTATGTGTAACTTAAATATTTGATACATTTTCTTATAAAAAGTTATTCTTGTCCAGCCAAAATTTTAGTTTTCATTTCATTTAAATAATGCCCTATCTAAGCCTACTGAAATGAAAAATACAATTAAACATTACTTTCTAGACCACACAAAATACTTTCTGGGGGTGTTTTATTTTTGCAAACTGCTTGGTAGTGAATGGGGTTAAACTCTCTTAGAATGGAGTTCTACTCTAGCAATTCTCAACCCAGTCTTCGAGGCCCACCAGAATTCTAGGTTTTTCTGTATCGCCATTAGAGAGAGAGAAATGGGTGATGTATAACCTAAAACAATTTAGCTATGCCACATTTTGGCCAAAATAGCTCATCTGACAAAATAGCAATGGATTTTTTCCAGTGTTGCTATATAGGGCTAAATCATGCAAGTTCCATTACATTCAGCCTTGTTTGTTTTATCTGATGAATGATCCCTAAAAAAATGCTGCCTAGCTACATTACACCACGAAACTGCATCCCTCGGCACAGGGTATAAAATTCCATCCATTATTCTGTTAAAAAAAATCAGAGATTTTCAATCAGGGAAATTCTCCACTTACAGCATCTTTGTCTGCGAGGAAATTGCAGTCTGAGAGGACAACATCACTTTGTGTTTTCAAGCAGTCAGTTTCCTTTATTGTAAAGGCTACGAAATAAGTAGCAGTCTACACAAGAAAAATGGACAAACGTTAATCCAAGATCTCTAACTCTATCAGTGATAAATATATTGCAGTTATTATATTTCAAATTGTTACAATAGTTACAGGTTGTTCACTTCCTTACACCCCTGACCCATTATATATTATTAACCCAAACTCCCATATTAATCAGGAAGTCAATAGTCAGGCTGAGTATTAAAGGGACACTGTAGGCACCCAGATCACTTCAGCTCCCTTAACCTTGAGCATGTAATTATTGCAGTTTTTATAATCTGCAATAATTGCCTGCTAGCGTTAACTTGCCCTCTAGTGGCTGTCTACCTGATGGGGGGAAGAGGAGGTGGGGGAAAGGGGGGTTGACAGAGGGGGAATAGCTATAGTGCCAGAAAAATGAGTTTGTTTTTTGGCACTATAGTTTCCTTTTAAAGTAATTACATTAAAGGGACACTATAGTGTCAGGAAAACTGCTTGGTTTTTCTGATACTATAGTACCCTGAGGGTACCCCCACCCTCAGGGTCCCTCTCTCGCGGCGCTGAAGGGGTTAAAACCCCTTCAGTTACGCTCCCTTACTTCTCCTCCCTTGCCGACGTCAGCACCCTTGTCTGACGTCACCGGCGCCGAATGCGCATGCGTAGCACTGCGCATGCGCATTCAAAGTGTCCATAGGAAAGCATTTTTCAATGCTTTCCTATGGACGCTCTGCGTGATTGAGGCATTATATGCCTCAATCATTGCTGATGCGCCTCTAGTGGCTGTCTGGAAGACAGCCACTAGAGGCTGGCTTAACCCCAGATGTAAACATAGCAGTTCCTCAGAAACTGCTTTGTTTACATCAGGCAGGGTTAACCCTAGAGGGACCTGACACCCAGACCACTTCATTGAGCTGAAGTGGTCTGGGTGACTATAGTGTCCCTTTAATTACTACTATTAGGAAACAGCCTATGCTTTTTTTTAAGAACAAAGGAAGATACCGTAATAGAAAAAAAAAGTTACTCTTTTAGTTTGATCTCTAAACCTTTAAAGGAGTCAGATAACACCTTTATTACCTTCTTATGAATGAAGAGCACCCATCTGCTATGATAAATGAAAAGGACACTAGTTCATGCAATATTGTAAGCATTACTCAGAATGCAAATGATTGCAATCTTACCTGCATTCTCACTCTTTCCAAGTGGTATGCCTTGAAATAATTGGTATTGTTGCTTTCCTTGTTGTATTCTTCTACCAGTTTACCCACATCAACCTCAGGGGTGGGTTCTGGTACAATGACGGGGCAGTCAGGACATTCCGTGAATATTGCACTAGAAGGAACTGTTACAGTGAGAGTGGGTTATCTATAAAAAGACACAGCTTATACGCAGTTTAGGTAAACTAAATGAGTGTGCGGTAAAGGAGTGAACCAAGTCCGGGACAGTTTATAACAGTTTGGGATTATACAGGGAGCATTACAAGTAAATGTAACTAAGTGTGCTCTGGGGATAGAGACAAGGTGGGCTCACATTACAGTAATGCATGGTCTTCAAGGAACACTCCAAGCACCCTAACCACTACTTCCTGCAATAGCAGTTATGCTAGGAGTTATTTGGTGCTATCCCATAGTAAGCAGTCAAACTGCTTTAGTTCAGTTTGACAACCTACCTGAGTACCATGTGCACCACAATGCATCAGGTCTTCTACTGCCAGAGAAGTTGTATGTTTCTATAGAATAAGGCGTGCCTGATTTTTTATTGGCTGATAGCACTCAGTTGACACTCTCAGTCAATAAGCACAGTTCTGGACGGTCCGGCTTTGCTCTGTAAAACTAACTGGATTCTCTTGTAGAAGAAAATGAGAAGTTAGGGAGACTGCCATGGAAAACTGATAGGACCCAGGAAAGTTGTCAAATCATACAAAAACTGTTTGACTATTTACTGTTGGACAGTGTCAGGGCACACTTGGCACAACTACCCGCAAATATCATTATATCAAAAACATTGATTAAGCGAGTTACAAGACATTATATAAACAAAAAATAAAATCTATAACTAAAAATCATACTTCCAAGAAGCCCAGAAGCTCTTTCACAGAAAATGGGTTTATTATTTTAGCAGAATAAGGGTTTGCTTTGATTACTTACTTACTTGGAAATTAAAAATAGGTACTCAATAAGAAGAGTAAATCCTTAATCTGCTAAAACAATCCAAAATCTTTATTGTAATGTAACTTTAAACAACTGTTGAATACTACATCACTGTACATTTGTCAAAAGGCTTAGCCACCAAGATTGCACAAAGGTTACGAACTGGGTTGAGGTCCCAGTGGGTCTAATGGACCTGTGCTGCTCTCTAATATAGTGCCTACTTATCTGTGCCACCCTCATCAAAGCAGTGACTGGGCAGCACATATATTACCTCTTGCCAAATACCTGTTTTATTGCCAGGGAATCTCAGATGTACCAGAGAGCAAGGAAATAGTGGTGAACAGAAAAACAGCAAAAAAAGGCAGAAAAAAATAAATGTCATGAATGTATTAACACTGCAGGCACAAAAACATCTAAAAAACATATGTTCATTTTTGACAACTGT
The DNA here is from genome assembly GCA_933207985.1 of Pelobates cultripes. Taxonomy (NCBI): domain Eukaryota; kingdom Metazoa; phylum Chordata; class Amphibia; order Anura; family Pelobatidae; genus Pelobates; species Pelobates cultripes. The sequence goes on from OW240913.1 coordinate 113,439,050, forward strand.
ATATGTTTCTGCTCTGCTTGTAATGTATTGTATTTGAATCTGTGAGTACAGTGAGTGTATGGAGCTATGTAAATGTGTGCAGGGTTAAATATAATGCTTAGAAGTTGTTAGCGTCAGAGTTAGATTACATGTCATAGGGTGTTGTTTAATATTAAAAGTGTGAGAGGGGTTAAAGCTGTGGTATAAGGGTGTTTAGGATAATTTGGTTAAAAGTGAGGTGAGATTTCTCTTTGGTACAAGGTGTGTTTAGAATTGCTGAGTTACGTTCATATAATAACTCCCTTTTTTCAGAGAAAAGGGTATTTTAACTTTTACTTCCCTCGTGAGTACCTGGGCTGAGGGTGCAATTGTACTGGAACAGTTTTTGTTTTCCTTTTGTCCCGGATATGAAGATGGCAGCACTACATTGGCCAAATACCTAGAAATAAAAAATAGGACTTTATAGTTAAATTAATTAGCCTCCTACTTCACACTTCATTCATTTCACTTCACTCCACCTTCTGACTCTCTAAATGTTCTTTACCAGGTCCCCATATCCCCTTCAGGATTCCTGAATCCTTTTATTCCAGTTATTTTCCTTTCTCACATTGTCTAATAGTACACTTGGATAAATGGCAATCTCACTGGATTATTCATTAAACACGGGATGGCCTGAGTCACAGCCTGGCTTTCCCCTCGTCTCTGCCTTGTCCTGTGCCTCAACCCTCTTGCATGTTATCTGGGAGGAAGTAACTGGCACTCACTTCCTCCCAGCACTGTCATCAGTAATAGGGCCTGGTTGAGCTATATGAGAACAACAGAACACGACCAGACATATGCCTTCCGGTGCATCTAAGTGCATGAGCCACCCGATGGCCCCCCTCAGCATGCAGGCCACGGTGCAGCCACACCGACACTAGTTCTGCTCTGCACAGCGACACATATATATATATCGATAATCACTATAAATATATGCACATTGGGAATGTGGGGCCCTGGTGCTTGGCCTCCCAGGACCACCTGGCCCCTGTGTCTGCGTTGGACTCTTTTAGATAGTAAGGGTTTACTCTGATTACTGAATAACAATGTCCCTTTAGAATTCAGTAGTGGAATTGCTATTAAGTAAACAGAGTAAATGCTTCATCTATTAAGAGAACCCCGCCAAAAAATATTTAGCTGGAACATTTCCAATGGCATATTAAGTATGTTACACAGTGTATATCATCACGGTACTTACAGCGTTATGGAACGAGATGTCATCGCTGCAGTTTTTCCATGATACCCCACTTAGAACAGAGCATTTTGTCTCCAAGACATCTACAGTTAGGTAGAAAAGAGAACCACCTCCTGGTCTCGAAGACTACGACCATAAAATAGAAAGCAGAACTGAATTATAACATGAAATGAATAATTACACTGGTAATAGAATCAAAGAAAACTTATATTTAAGATCCATTGAAGTAATCAGTCCACAAGTGAGCTGTCAGTCCCAGAACTCCCTCCTTTTCTAACTTTATAATTGTCAATGTTGTCATTTCTTTTTGTCTGAGGCAAAGAGAATTCTGTAACCTAGAGGGTGGTAATTGGACCTTTGAAGAAAGAGAGAGATTTTGGAATAACAGAAACATGAAGTTCTTGTAACTCACTTGTCAGAACCAATCCTGACGCAAACTGCAAATAGTTCTGCAGAATAAATAAAAAATGAAGAAAAAGAGCAACTGGAATGCAAAGTGTACCTGATCACTTCTAAAATTTATTGAAGGGCATACAAACAACAAATGTTTCAGTTCTGTGTTCCTTTTTTTCAATTCACTATGCTATCCTCTCCTTTCTAGATACAAATATTTCTGCATCGGACTATGGCCTGACAGAGAAACTCTCATCTTTTCAAAATGTTGTTCATTTAATTTAACCCCTTAAAGACTGACGATTTTCCGAGGTTCAGTAAGTTCATAACTTCAACTGTTTCAACATTTTTTCTTTATGTTTCTTAAATACTGCACAAATGTGTAAATTTGTATAACGTAGGCTCCCCCAGGGTATCTTTTACCCCTTTCATCGCCAACTCATGCCAAAGTTGTTGGTTATATTTCATTTTCTTGTGGTTTCACACACATTTCATTTTCATAGATTTTTATGGACCGTATATCCTGCTACTTTAAAGACAACAGGTTTGAAATTCATTACTCTCCACAAGTACTAAGCACTATACCCTATTTGGATCTTTGCCACTTTAAGTGGCAAAATGCACACATGCCAAATTCAGTATTCAGATCTGCATATTAGACTGATTGATTTTACTAAACCCGTATTACCTTTGGATCAAAACAGTTGACCCTAACAGCACTCTAATGCTATCATGGCATACCATTTACAAAAAAACTTTGGCCTGTTTTATATGGGGCATTTAGTACCATCTAACTGTTTCATCACTAATGCCTGCAGAAATTATCAGTGAATTTAATATTTTTGTTTTACATACATGCTGAATTTTAATGGTGAATTCCATAGGCTTGTATGGCCATCCTTTTGGGGAAATTTTGGGGGAAATTATAAGGTAAAACTAGTGGCATGCCTCTTTGCTTCTTCCCTAGAAACAATATTTAGTTAAATGAAACTCTTTGTGTCAATCAGTGACAAATGCCAATGATTTTTTAATCCTAACCCTAGCTAACCATTGCTAACTCATACAAACCCACACTCTAACTAGCCCTAACCTAAACTAACATAAAGTTACTCAAACCCTAGCTAACAATTGCTAACTTGTACAGATTCATACTGTTACTAACCTTAACCTAAGCTAACATTAACCCAAGCCCTAGCTAGCACTAACCGTAACAATTTACCATTAATAAATTGTCCAAAAGGCTGAGTAATCGCTGTTAGGGCTAATCACGCTGATTACAATCCTTAGCTGTAGGGTGATCAAATAGCATGGATGCCAATCTGCCTTTAATGGCCTACAACATAAGCAGTCCAACATTGACTCTGTACTCATCAATCTCGATATGCATAGGGCAGAGAGGCTTCCTGCAGTTGAACATCATGGGCTGAGGTTTCCAGTCGCTGTGACAGTCTGACGACCAACTCAGCTTTAGTCATAGCTTGGCTATACTAACCTACATTTTTGCCTTTAGCCTTTGTTTCTGCTACAATTCAAGGTTTCGTGGATAAACCCTGCAGACACGCATATGTGCACATGCATACGTAAATAGATAACGTGTATTTACTATGTACAGCGAACAGAGACAAGATAATCAATACCACTACAGTGTGCAAGCAAATTCATTTCTCTGATTAATTTAAAGAGATAGCAAAATCATCATGACCACTATAGTGGTCTGTATTCGTTATAGTTCCTGGAGTCCAACCATAGCTACCTTAGCTGCTCACAGTCTGTCTCCCTCTTCAGGCTTCATTTACATCAATTCCACCCATCTGTGGATGGATATCAGTAGCTGAGAACATCAGCTGATGCTCATAACCAATTAAATCTATCCAAACAAAGAAAAACTTGTTATATCTAATACAGACATTGGGCTCTTGCTTTAGCAGACACGAGAGAGACCCAGGTAAGTGTCAAACCATTTGGAAATTCTATGACTGCTTACCTGCTTACCGTACTCAACCAATCAATTAAAAAACAAACACGCTTAGGTCAGTCTGACTACTGCACCGGATATCAATTTACATTAAAGGCTTGTGAAACAGAGCAGATTTTTTTCTTTACTTTACATATAGTCATTCCTGGAAATAATATATTTACCTTTTGCTCATATGCTCTCACAACGCGAAATGGCTTTAACACAAATCCTTCATCTCGAGCCTCGTTGATCAAGTCCAAAGCCAGTCCTGCTTCAGTTTCTGTAGCATTGCAGTCTAAAGGGATTGGGTTGTATCTGGGATGTGGGGGGCTCCAAGCATCACATAAATATATTAAAGCAAAAAGAATCAGTGCGCAAGCCTTCTCCATGCTGGTAGACTGGCTTACTGAGATTCCTGCACTGGTGTATACTCTCCATCAGCTCCATGTGGATCTAGTTATATAGTATCTCATGATAGACCAGTATGCCTGTTTCCTTGACCCTTTTCTTACATCAGTGCAAATAAAAGGTAAATTATTATAGACTGATGCCTTATATACAGTATACAAATATGTAATTACCTCTCCATCCAACCTTTGGTTCCATGAGATCACAAAATATATTTACCTTCTTTGCAAATGTTATTTTAGGATCAACTGATAAAGGAAAAATGATGATCTTTAATAGAATTCAATGAAGTAAGGTACAAGGACAACTTTTCTGATTCCTGAGAAAATTAGTAAGTCCTTGTACCATAACATTAGGGAGGTTAATTAATCACAGTTGAATCTAATATAATTAATATTCACCACAGTTTGGCCAAAGTGATTTCCTGTGCCAAATTATATTTGTTCTGTAAAATGTCTTAAAACGTTTTAATTTAACTGTAAAAAAGGACACACAGTGTATATCTTAGTCACTTTGGAAATTGGTGACAAACGACATACACAGTAGATAATTGTTAAAAGGCACTGTCAGAAAACAGTTAATCGATTGGGAATAATTGGCTCCCAGGCTGTTTGATCACCCTAGATGCCAATCACCAACATGACATGCTCACAGTGCATACATACCAACATTTCAACTGGACAAAGAGGGACACTTTATTTTTAGGTGAGTGGAGGTGACCTTAAAGAAGTCTTTGATGCAGCGATGGATAGAGTTGGCTCCTCTTCAGTATATATAACCCACCAGACACATCCTCTACACTTTCTGTTGCAACATCTCCAACTGATAGATATGTGGAGACTTCTAAACACCAAAGTCAGGCATGTTTTCCAGACTCTATTTCACTCTAATTTCTATATTTAGAAAGAGTGATACACATGATATCATAGTTTCTAATCATGCTTCACTTATGTCATACATTGCAGGGTGTTCCTGTTGGTAATTCATCTATTAATCCCACAGCATTGGTGAATGGCATACTTCTATATATTGCCAATCCAATATGAGACTATACCTACTCTGTTAGAAGTCATCCGAACTGATGGCAGACTAACGTGAATTAAAAGTAATCTTTTAAAATCTTCAACTCAACTCTAAATACCTGGGCATCTTACTACTGAGAGTAACAAGTCACCTATATAATCTTAATGATTCATAAACAATTTTACAAGGGGGTATCTTCCTGAACGACTGGTCACATTTATCAGTTTCCCTACTAGGAAGAGCCAGCCTTCTTAAAAGCATCATTATTCCTGAGCTATTATACTCTCTGCAAATGCTTCCCATCAATATCTCAACCAAAGATGTTAACGGAATACATTCCCTATACTCTGCTTTCCTCCCCCCATCACAATCTCCATAGACTGACTACAACAACCAAGATATAAATTGGAGTGACTAGAAACATAGAAACATAGAATGTGACAGCAGATAAGAACCATTTGGCCCATCTAGTCTGCCAAGGTTTCTAAATACTTTCATTAGTCCCTGGCATTAGTCCCTGGACTATCAACAACAAATCTTTCTCAGCTTATGCACACTCCTCACTTGGACCTACCGACTCTTGTGCAATCCAATCCACTTTTATATTTCTATATCCTGGCTTGGAAACTAGTCATATTAACATGATTGCTTAATTGCCAATACTCCCTCAACATACCATTCTGGAACTGCATGGACTTTTCCAGGACAAAGATGCCCACAGTGTTAGCGCTTAAACTAAATTCTCCACAATTAATATCTTCATTTTCATTTACCTTCAAATCAGTAACTTTAGCAAATCAAGTGGACAATTCAGATGTACCATTGTCTTTGGTCCTGCTCTGAGGTAGGCCAGTTGTGGAGAAGCATTCAGTTTCCCACCACCTTCAAGTCCCACACCATGTCACATAAAGATAAATCAAATGCACTTTTCCAGACCTGGCAGACTTATATCAATTTACAGGAATCAAACACTAAGGAAATAGTAAAAAAGATTTTTTGAAAAAAACAGCTAGTATGTACAGAAAGTATTAGAGGGCAAGTCAAATATAAAGTAAAAGCTACCATTATTTTGCACATAAGAAAAAGTTGAAGGGGAGGAGGGTTAGGAAATCTGGATATTTTTATTATTATTTATTTGGTAAAATGATAACTGGTTGCTTTACATCACTGTCTGATCCATACAAACGATTTTAAGCCTCAATAAAATGTGTTTACAAGTAGATACCATGTGAGTCTCTACTTTATACAGATATATACTTTTTGGGTATTGACTGTAGATTCTGTGAAAGCCGTTGAACTTGTAGTGTCATCATGATTAATTTAGTAAAGGTTTAGCTTTAAATCCTAATTCACTCCTTGAAATATATGTTCTATAATTTATGAAAATGAATTGAATTATAGACATATTGGACATTTTAACAATAAGGACTTATACCTAACTCTATTTTGGAATAATATTTGTTTAGTAGAACTAGTTGTGTAGAAATTTTTATATACAAAAGTTTGATTATTTTTTTGTTGAGATATAAAGATAAAATGGTGGATCGGTGTACAGGACTCATAACATCCCCCACTTTCATATTGTGATTAGTATGTGACATTGATGATGGTGTTTTTTTGTTTTAGTTTTTTATTAAAATGTATTGTAAATTGAATTAAAACTTCATTAGGTATAAATAGATGTTTGTGTTGAAAAAATAGTTGCAATACACTGCACACAGTACACTGCACCGCACAATGCTTGCACACCCTCACTGCACACACGACTGAACACACTCCCCAAAAAATGATTTTTTTTCTATAAACAGTTAACAAAGAAAGAGCTTTCAAACTCAAAATCAGGAACTGGTATACGTGTCAGTGGCTACTGGCAAAACAGTAACAAGTAACCACCAGTCTCACACTAGGATCCATTAAGCTATTATTAGACAATATATATATGTATCTCTATTTCCAAATTAAAATTTGTGTAAGTGGTACTATGCCACTGGTAGGGGCTTGGCACAGCAATAACCTAATCAGTTTCACACACTAGGATTATTGACGCGGGATATATACCTGCCAATCAAAGTTAGTGTATATGGCTCTGTCAGAAGCTAGGCTGGCACCTCAATAAGCTTAACTAAGTAGTCTCACTCTAGGATCAATGGTACAGGCTATCTCCCACTCCAACATAGGCACAGCACGGGTGAAACAAACAATATAATTGCTGATTTGTCTCCCTCAATAGTGCACTCAAAATGTCTGAAGCAGTCCTACTTGGAAATATATAGATTTTTTTTACTGACCCTCCTTTTTCTCTTTTGGCCAATTCTCACTTGATCTGTGAATAGATTAACATTTAATGGCTGTTCCCTAACCATCAGTCATCTTGTTTTTCCTTACCTCTTAGTTGAAGAGGAGATGCCGCCCACATCATTGAGTAGATTTTTTTCTCCATAATGACAACCTAAGCTGCTAGCTGCTTATTGGCCATCCCTTAAAAAACAAACAAACAAACAAAAACAATCAAACAAAAAGGTCCTCTCCATTCCATCTCTGGTGTAACAACATGAAGCCAGATACCAGATAACGGGATGAATAGCTATTCCTACCATGCACCCAAAAATGAGTATAGAGACAAGACAATAATGGATTATTGCAGTGGTTCCCAATCCAGTCCTCGTGGCACCCCTACTAGTCCAGGATGTAGAGATTACCCAGTTATGTCTAAGGTGTTTTAGAAAAAGAAAAAAAAACACAGGACTGGTAGGGGTGCCTTGAGAACAGGTTTGGGAACCACTGGCTTATTGCATTATTAGGGTAATAGTGGTTTACTGCTTTATTAGGGCAGTATATGTATCCAGGGCAAGGTGGGATGAAGGTGGGACAAACATGTGTGGACCTTGTGGGAGATTGCAGTGACACAGTGGGAATAGAATGCTAGACACATACACACCCCATGAAACCAGTGTGTCTGCACCAAACTGGATTAATGGCTAAGGGGGAGGGAGGGAGAAAATCCTTATGTTTATACTAGGGGGCAACAAAAGAAAAGGTAATATCTCTGCGCAGGAAAGAAGCTCTCTCACCTGGTCAGAAAACCATAAGATGGAGTGTGACGTATCTCCCATACTGCAACTGTCAGGTCAGCTTCCTCTCTGCTACCAAGGACTCTGAAGTACTTCAGAGCCAGTCGTTGAAGTTCAAGTGGGTTCTCTGAGGATCTCTTCCACCTGACAAGGCTGCAGCTCTCTCCTTCCAAGCAGGTATCATGCCCTCTGTCATTACCTCTTCTGTTCCTCTCTTAGGCAGGTAACCCATCTGCTTACTGCCTTTACAAAGGCACTTGTGGCTCCCAGGCCTAGCTCTCTCTTAACTTGTACCAGGACCAGTGAAGCCAGCCAATAGCTCTAAAAACTCTATTACTGGAATTAACACAAACTACTTTATTTTGGACAAGGACTAGTCTTTTGTAACCGCGGCTGTCACGGCAAGGGTGTATAATTTATTATTACACTATGGAATATCATCTTTTAATGTAATTTGTGTAGTAAATGGCACAAATTACAGAGATGCTATTGCTGAGGTCAACAGGGGTTACATCTTTTGAAGCTGGGACCCCCACAGAGGTCAGATGACAGAAGGGGTAGTGTGAATGGCATAGCAATGTGAAAAGGATTTACTATATGGATGTGAAGAGACTAGTTAGTATTTTTATAATTCCTTAAATATTGTGCTAAGTAATATTTGGTGGGTTTTATTATTGATTTACCTGGGGGACCAAGGCACCCCATTTATAAATTGTCTTGGTGGTGGCAGCGTTAAAATAGTAAGTTATATTATTATGTTTAAGTGTGGGTGGTTTTAAAAGGGGGATTTTGTCATTATTTCCGGTCTAGTGCAGACAAATAGTGAACTTTAACCCTTTCACCACCACAACTACGTCACGCGCACTCTTGGAGTAGTGTGTGTTCGTGACAAATTCCCTTGCCGTGACAGCGGCTGGTTCCCTTATGTACCACTATAATGTCTTAAAGTATAGAACTTAGCAGGGCTAACCTTACAGATATCTTAGCCATAATTTTATATAGTTAGTAAGAGATCCTTCATTTAACATATATAAATGCTTGGAAGCAATAAAGTTTTGTCTTTTAGATATTTGTTATATAAAAATATAAATATAGACATCTAAAATCCATTACAATAATTTATAGCAGAGTTTATAAGATTAAACTAAATGCTTGCAAATATCATTAAAAGATTAAAGGATCACTATAGTGTCAGGAAAACAAAGTGGTTTTCCTGACACTATAGTGCCCTGAGGGTGCCCCCACCCTCAGGGTCCCCTTCCTATATTTAAAACCCCTTCAGCCCCTCCCCTCCTATAGTTAAAACCCCTTCAGCCACTTACCTTAATCCAGCGCTGGGCTCCCTCGGTGCTGGTGACCTCTCCTCCCTCGCCGACGTCAGCTCCCCCGTCTGACGTCAGCGGAGCCGAGTGCGCATGCGCGGCATGTGCCGCACGTGCATTCAAGCTGTCAATAGGAAAGCATTTTTCAATGCTTTCCTATGGATGCTCTGCGCGATGGAGGCATAATATGCCTCCAGCATCGCAGATGCGCCTCTAGTGGCTGTCCGGAAGACAGCCACTAGAAGCTGGCTTAACCCTGCAATGTAAACTGCTATGCTTGCATCTGCCGGGTTAAAACCTGAGGGACCTGGCACCCTGACCACCTCATTGAACTGAAGTAGTCTGAGTGACTATAGTGTCCCTTTAACATACCCTCCTGAACAAGTCATCATGTCAGCCTCTCTGTCATTTTAAGATGGAGCAGCGTCTGTCTCCAAATCTCTCCTCTCTCTGTGTTAACATTTAAAAGGTACACATATTTATACCTTAGGTGTTTTCATTTTGGGTTACCGTAGTTCATATATGAAAAAGTTACTTCTTTTACTTTTATTCATTTTAGGACCTCCCTTAACTTCACAAAAATACAAGGCCATAACTAAAGGGTGCACACGTCATGGAAAATTCCCTGACTTAGGTCAAGATGGCATCTTAAAGTCTGAACATCTTTATCTATTTAGGGTTACCACAGCATATTATGTACTGAAAGAGTCGTAGCATAGCCTTGAATCTTGTTTATGCATTAAACAGTTTAAGTAATAAATTTCATTCTAAAACGTGTAATATTTACATTTGCCCATAACACTTTGGTGACTTGTCTTTAAACATGTTGTGAACTCCATATACATATTAACAAAGCTACATAACTTGAAGAACAAGCAAGATACTAATGCCTGAAATATAGAACACAATCACAACTTCCCAAACTATGAAAAAACTGAAATATACAGATATAATGAGATAAAGGCAAGATAGGGCATCTTGGGCGTAATTATAGAAGGGCAGATTATAGAATATTTAATACAGTCCTAACCTCAACATCTGAGGAAAGGGATTTAGGGGCAATTATTTCAGATGACTTATAAAGGTAGGCAGACAATGTAATAGAGCAGCAGGAAATGCTAGCAGAATGCTTGGTTGTATAGGGAGAGGTATTAGCAGTAGAAAGAGGGAAGTGCTCATGCCATTGTACAGAACACTGGTGAGACCTCACTTGGAGTATTGTATGCAGTACTGGAGACCATATCTCCAGAAGGATATTGATACTTTAGAGAGAGTTCAGAGAAGGGCTTCTAAACTGGTTCATGGATTGCAAGATAAAACGTACCAGGAAAACTTAAAGGATCTTAACATATATAACTTGGAGAAAAGACGATACGGGGGGGGGGGAATTATAGCAAGATTTAACTACATAAAGGGAATCAACACAGTAAAGGAGGAGACTATATTTTAAAGAAGAAAAACTACCACAACAAGAGGACATAGTCTTAAAATAGAGGGGAAAAAAGGTATAAATATAATTTCAGGAAGTATTACTTTACAGAGAATGTAGTGGACACATGGAATAGCTTTCCATCTGAAGTGGTGAAGGAATTTAAGCATGCAGTGGTTAGGCATGATGCTATCCTAGCTATAAGATAAGGCTAGGGACCAATATCTAGTAATCTATTATTTAGAAAATTGGGCAGACTAGATGGGCCAAACGGTTGTTATCTGCTTCTATGTTTCTATGTAACTGTTTCGTTTTTTTGCAAGTTCATAATCTGCATATTGTGATTATGTAAATCAATGCATTGTCCAGTTTCACCAACAGAGGGTGATGGAGAGTTATCCCAAGTCTAAAAATCCCTTTTTTAAACAAGGTAATCACAACCTTGCAAAAGTCGGAAAACCAAACTAGGGGTAAAGCAGCCCAAAGGGACCCCATATGCCCCCCACCCCCCCTTCCCAAATCAAAACCTTTTTCTAGGCCAGAGCCCATAGTCAGTGGGAATGATGCCCATAGAACAGCAAAGCTAGGTGGCATGGAAATTTGAATCGTGTCACTTAGTAAGTCTAAGGGGACGAAGCTCAGGGGTGATATACAGGTGATACTCAAAAACTTAGAATGTCGTGCAAAAGTTAATTTATTTCAGTAATATAATGTAAAAGGGGAAACTAATATATGAGATAGATGCATTACATGCAAAGCAAGATAGTTCAAGCCGTGATTTGACATAAGTGCGATGATTATGGCTTACAACTCATGAAAACCCCAAATCCTCAATCTCAGTAAATTTGAATATTCTGAAAAGGTGCAATATTCTAGGCTCACAGTGTCCCACTCTAATCAGCTAAGTAAGCCATAACACCTGCAATGGGTTTCTGAGCCTTTAAATGGTCTCTCATTCTGGTTCAGTAGGAATCACAATCATGGGGAAGACTGCTGACCTGACAGTTGTGCAGAAAACCATTATTGACACCCTCCATAAGGAGGGAAAGCCTCAAAAGGTAATTGCGAAGGAAGTTGGATGTTCCCAAAGTGCTGTATCAAAGCACATTAATAGAAAGTTATGTGGAAGGGAAAAGAGTGGAAGAAAAAGGTGCACAAGCAGCAGGGATGACCGCAACCTGGAGTGGATTGTCAGGAAAAGGCAATTCAAATGTGTTGGGGGGCTTTCACAGGGAGTGGACTGAGGCTGGAGTCAGTGCATAAAGAGCCACCCCACACAGACTGATCCTGGACATGGGCTTCAGATATCGTATTCCTCTTGTCAAGCCGCTCCTGAACAACAAACCTGGGCTAAAGAAAAACAGACCTGGTCTGTTGCTCAGTGGTCCAAAGTCCTCTTTTCTGATGAGAGCAACTTTTGCATCTCATTTGGAAACCAAGGACCCAGAGTCTGGAGGTAGAATGGAGAGGCACACACTGCAAGATGCTTGAAGCCCAGTGTGAAGTTTCCATAGTCTGTGTTGATTTGGGGAGCCATGTCATCCCACTGTGCTTCATTAAGTCCAGGGTCAATGCAGCCGTCTACCAAGAGATTTTGGAGCACTTTATGCTTCCTTCCTCAAACGAGCTTTATGGGGATGCTGACTTCATTTTCCAGCAGGACTTGGCACCTGCCCACACTGCCAAAAGCACCAAAGCCTGGTTCAATGACCGTGGGAATACTCTGCTTGATTGGCCAGCAAACTTGCCTGACCTGAACCCCTTAGAGAATCTATGGGGCATTGCCAAGAGAAAGATGAGAGACATGAGACCGAACAATGCAGAAGAGCTTAAAGCCACTATTGAAGCATCCTGGTCTTCCATAACACCTCAGCAGTGCCACAGGCTGATAGCTTCCATGCCACGCCGCATTGAGGCAGTAATTGCTGCAAAAGGGGCCCAAACCACGTACTGAGTCCATATGCATGCTTATACTTTTCAGAGGTCCGATTTTGTTCTATGTGCACTCCTTTTGATTGCATGTAATATTCTAATTTACTGAGATTGTGGATTTGGGGTTTTCATGAGCTGTAAGCCATAATCATTGCACTTATGACAAATCACGGCTTGAACTATCTTGCTTTGCATGTAATGCATCTATCTCCTATATTAGTTTCCCCTTTTACGTTGCATTACTGAAATAAATGAACTTTTGCACGATATTCTAATTTTTCGAGTATCACCTGTATATAGCAGACATTTTAGGTGATAAGCCATTTTAATTGGAAAATGTCAACCTACATGTTTTTGGCCCACACTCCCTCCCTAATTTGCTATGGTGGATATTGTGTTCCTATTTCTTCCCTCGTTTTATCACAGCGGCGGGGAATGGAGAGAAATTATGGGGTTGGTCGGCTCAGCAGGTGGGATATTTTTTAAGTTCAGGATCAATAGTATGTTTGGATTGGTAGGTTTCAGCTCGTCTGCAGCTCGGAACCTGGGTTTGTAGGGGTATCTCGGTATACCCTTACAAGTAGAAATGGATGCCCTTGGTGGCTGTGTTTACTTAATATTATATTAATGTTATATGGATATATTGATGTATTGATGTTATGTATGGCGGGGTCATTGTCTGTGGTTAAAGTTATATGTAAAAGTTACAGTGCTGTGATGTTGACAATTACTTTTATTTCATTATCAAATTAAATTTTAAAATAATTCTAATAAAGCTGTGATAATTTTAACCCAATTTGACAGACCAATACATTCAATAGGTGGAACACTTTAGATGAATCTGTGAGAGAATATCACATAGAGTAATATCGTCAGGGTATAGAGAGGAAATCTGGATAAATTCAAATACTCAGAAACGTGGAGTCAAATAAAATCATAAGGCTCTCATACTTAAAGGATGTCCCCAATCCTACTTCCAGCTGTTATAGGCGGTGATTAAAAATAGAAGTGCCTTCTTAGGGGTAAACTTCACTTTATTAAGCACATGTAACAATGTGATAGAATGATTAAAATATATTTATATGAGTGCATAAAATGCAAATCCCAAAAATTCAGTCCCATATAAAAATCAGTCCAGTATTAAAAGTAATTCCAAATGGTACCTTGGTAGTGAATATACCAGTGCCGATACGCGTTTCGCCCCTGTGGGGGCTTCCTCAGTCGGTCTGATGTGGTAAAGGGTCTTCCCGGCTTTTTTTCAACTACTCTTAGCTTCTACTTTCGGGTACGACTTGTCCACACTTGGAACGCAACGTGCGTTCCAAATCGCACACAGTGCATTCCATTCCTGGGTTGCGCGAAATTACATAATTTCTTACGCGCGACGTGTGTTATGTGCGTTCCAATGGCGTTATCTTTATCCGCACTCTATGCGGTTTATGTATACAATGTGCAGTGTATATTCAACTATTCAATTGGTATCTGGTTGTTATAATAATAGTTCATATTAAAATGCATATTCTTTCAAAAAATGTACAGTGGTATAAGAGACAAGTGTTGTATAAAAATCATGGGTACACATTTCTTCATAAGGTGGTATTTTATATACATTTTGTATAATAATAGATACATCTAGTTCAAAACATTTTAGTTTAAACTCTCAATAGTTTGAAATAAAGATATTGAATTTAATAAAACACTTCTTAAAACTAGGGGATTAGTGGCCTCAATAGTCTAAGGATAAAAATTGATTGAAAATTATAATAAAAAGTTTTATACATTAAAGAAAGGGACAATAAATATCTCTCTGTTTCACACCCAAAAATCCCAGTTTTTTATTACCTCCCGAAAGTCCATAACAACCCCCTACATCCACCTGGACGTCCAATTAAATCCAGAATCGATTCCATCTCTTCCAAGGTTTCGGAATATATCAACACCCTGTTACAGCCTTTGATAATTAAGAATCCAGCACATTTAAAAGATACGATTCATGTCCTACAGCTTCTAAAGACCATCCAATGGAATGACCAATACCATTTAGTTACCAGTGACGTCACATCATTATATAGTATCATGGGTCTGAAAGCAGTGAAACACTTTTTAATGAAATCTAATTTTATAGAAGACCAGATGGAGTATATTTAAGCAGGGATTTTATTAATTTTAACACATAATTATTTTTAGCTTCAAGACACTTTTTATCTCCAGATTCGAGGTATGGCGATGGGCACTAAATTCGCACCCAGTTATGCCAACCTCTTTATGGCATACTGGGAAGAGGTACACATATTTTCAAAACATCTAGGGGCGGCAAATTTTGTGTCCTATCGCCGATACATAGATGATATTTTTCTTATCCGGAACGGGTCGATTGAAGTTTTAGAATCATTCTTATCTTTTTTAAACACTAATGAATGGGGAATCATTTTACCACTGCTCATAACCCATCAGATATTATTTTTTTAGACCTTCAGATTTTCATAGCTGATAATCAAATCAAGACAAGGAACTTCTTTAAACCTGTAGATGCAAATGGATACATCGAGAAAAATAGTTGCCACCATAAACCACGGTTAAACAACGCACCCAAAGGTCAATTTCTATGAATTAGGCGCAACTGTTCAAAAGATCAAGATATTATAAATCAAGCTGGAAGGATCAAAAATCAATTTATTGAAAAGGGATACGATGACACCCTTTTAACTATAGCAATGGAAGAGGTGAGGAATACTCCAAGAGAGCAGCTATTAGTTTACAAACAGAAAGACAGTAGAAAAAACTCTGCAGGATGTTCCTTTTATCTGTAATTTTAACGTTAATAGTAATAAGGTTAATAGGTCTATTAGAAAATACTGGCACGAATTACAGTACGATCCAGTCCTCAAAAAAGTTTTACCCACACAACCGAAGATTATTCATTGGGGTGCCACAAACCTTAAACGAACAATAGTAGCAAGAAACCCCAAACAATTAAACACTTTATGAACCAAACAAAAGATTTCTTCGGATGTGAAACTTGCTTAGCATGTAGATCAACCAAAAGTAAAAAAAGACCAGGGCCGGACTGGGGATACTAAGCAGCCCTGGAAAAAAAAATCTATGCCAGTCCCATAAGTCACTGCACCACATATTGTCACATGTAATATGTGCGGCTATGTGTTGCCATCCTAGATGAGTGTGTATTATATAAAAACATATATATATGTAATTTATTATGCGTTTATATATTACTCAATCATCTGATCAGGGGTTCCAAATTTATTTTTCCCGTTGAACACTGACATAGTGTCTCAACATTTCTGCAGGAGGATCTTCAGTGCTGCTGGCTGAGTTTGGTGTGCTGCTCAGTCCTCGCTGCTCCCTCTCCCCCTCCAGGCGGCGCACTCTCTCTGGGAGGAAGTGCTGTCCCTTCCTCCCAGCATCCAATATTACAGGGGTCCAGTCGCGGTTTTAGATGACTGAGGTAACTGACCGGACCACTGTTTAGCGATACCCAGATGGCCCTAAATGCTTGGGGCACCGGACGTGCAAAGCGCTGTGGAAGCCCAATTTTGTTCTCGCAGAACCCTAGGGTAATTGGGAAATGCTGCATTAGATGATTGAGTAATATATATATAAACACATTATATATATATATATATATATATATATATATATATATATATATAAAAAAAAACACAAAATCCTTGCACTCAGGCTCAAAGGTTACAACATACCGGGTGCTTGTAGTCCTGGGGAAAGATCCAATATCCAAATAGAAAGGTGACCAGCACTCACGGATTCATAAATTGATTAAAACATCCAAAGTTTAATGAAAAAAAATAAAAAAGATAGTTGACAGCTCAACGTTTCAGTCCTCCTCTGGGACTTTCATCAGGAGCAACAATAATGTCTCAAAAACTCATACATAAATAGGAGAAGTAATAAGCCTAATTGGTAATTGAGAAAATTGGTATAATTACAAACTACATTCCAAGAATTAGCATAATCAACTAATATATACAAAAAGGAATAGTCCTACCTGCCAGTGTAATACTACACCCATTTGGGTTCGGGTACAGTTTATCATTCACCACATTTTAGCATTGTAGATTTGTGCACGGTATGTGATTGTAGTGATTGCTACAGGGGGGGCTGTAAGGTGGGCTGTCAGTGGGTAGGGGGCTGTGAAGTGGGCTGTGAGGTGGGTAGGGGTTCTGTATGGTGGGTAGGGGGGGTTGACCCTCTCCCCCTAATACACTGCTGAACCCCTCCCCCTAATACACTGCTGATCCCCCTCCCACTATCTAATACACTTCTGACCTCCCTCCCCCTATCTAATGCACTTCTGACCCCCTCCCCATTACACATCTGACCCCCCCACACCCTCATATACTGCGGATCCCTCCCCTCCCCTAATATACTGCTGACCCCCCTCATATACTGCTGATCCCTCCCCTAATATACTGCTGACCCCTCCCACTAATATACTGCTGATCCCTCCCTCCCTTAATACACTGTTGACCCCCTCCCCTCCCCTAATACATAGTTGTCCCCCCTCCCCTAATGCAATACACAATAGGTCCCCCAAACCTCTTTATTCTTACCTGTACTAGAAGATGTAGCTCAATGGTGCAGGAGGGAAGAGATGCCGCCAGGGCCGGACTGGCCCACTGGGATACCGGGAAATTTCCCGGTGGGCCGTCGGCACCTGGGGCCGGCCCTTTAAATACTGCAGCCGCCTGAGCGCTC
>OW240913.1:113456631-113515200 GCA_933207985.1 Pelobates cultripes
CTGCTAGAAATCCCCCCCTGCATGGCCCATTAGCCCTCAGTTGTAGTCTCTACTGGGGCCTGGAGGCGACTGTTTCCAGCAGGGGCTATCTAATGGACGCTGAGATGGCCTCTGCTAGAAAGACCCCCTTCCAAGCCTATTAGACTCCATTGTAGTCTCTAATGGGGCTTGGAGGGGATTCTTTCTAACACACTCTCTAAAGGACACTGAGATAGCCTCCGCTAGAAAGACCCCCCTCCATGGCCCATTAGTCCTCAATTGTAGTCTCTACTGGGGCCTCGAAGGGCTTATTGCCCTTTTGTTCCTTGTGTCTAAAGATTGTGTACGGTGTGGCTGGAGGCGGGACAAGGGTGGCGCTTGCTGCAGAGTATGGGTGGGGCCTGTAAGGGGGCCCTTGATTTATTTTGCCCGGGGGCCCTGAGGGTTCTCAGTCCGCCCCTGCTTTATTCCTATGGTGGCGTGATAGTGAATCTCTAAAAAATATAAGATCTAGTAATCCGATGAATAAAACAATGATTTACATCGTTAAGTACTTGAAAAAAAAATATGGTACAAAACATATTTCATTAAATGCCCCATTAATAAGCTTAAAATATTACATAAAGGATATAAATATCCAAGAATGGGTACACTATGGAATAGTAAGAATAGCGGATCTTGTAATTAACAATAAAATATTGCCATTCCCCATACTTCAGTCTAAATATAACCTTCCTTCGAAGGAAATATTTAACTATTTAAGAATAAAATCTTTTACTATGGGAAAAATTCTCTCGGAAACTTCTCCAATAGATCAGTTCATAGAATACCATTATAAAAAAAAGATTGTATCTAGATTCAATCAATTTTTAAGAAGCCAAAGGCAAATAGATAAAGTGCCAGCAATGAGTAAATGGGAGCAAGAACTTCATTTTTTATCTTCGGTCGAGGATTGGTTATCGGGTCTACAAGCAGTAAAAAGATATATACACGGGGTGAACATACAGGAAGTATACTTTAAATTAGTATACCGTTGGTATTTGGTCCCTACCCGTCTACACAGATTTCAACCCACACTTCTACCAGATTGTTGGAGATGTGGTAGGGAGTTAGGCTCATTCTCCCACATCTGGTGGGACTGTGAGGAGTTGAAATCTATGAAATTAAGTTTAGCGGAACTGATGGTTTTTGTGTTTGGAACTCAGACTGTGATTACGCCTCAAATGTTTTTGTTTCATTTAGACCTACCAAAAAGTAATATAAAACTAAAAATCCTTATGATCCATATTTGTATGGCTATAAAAATAGTTATGGCTAGAAATTGGAGGAAAATGGGTGCGTTAAATTGGCACGATATTTGTACGCAGATAGAATACCAACGTAGCATGGAAGCTGGGATAGCCTCAAACAAGATATCTAGAGATAAGTATAATGAAGTTTGGGTCCCTTGGGTTAGATATACTAACTATAAAACTTAATCCCCCCTGCCCCCTTATAGATAGCTAATAGTAGGTAGTAGTGAAAATGCGGCATAGATAAGAAGTATTGAGTGTATGGAATGCTTGCATGGATGTAGATATAGCAGAAAACTGGTAGATGTATATTTGAAGCACGGCTTTACTGTTATCCATATGTACTATTTAACTGTTAAGCAATTTTATGTTTACAGTGTCTAAAACTACAGTTGAAAGCTGTATCTGTATTTGAATGAATTTTTATTATAAAATGAAAATAAAGATTATATAAATCAAATTCATTTTCATGATTCAATCTGTTTGTTCGGTCCGTTTTGTTATTAGATTACTAGGTGCTCATCATAGGTATCTACAGACATAGGCCTTGTTTAGATCTTTAGTCATTGGTGATAGGTGTGTCGGTTTCAAGTTATGGTTATCAGTATTTCTTTCTGGGCCAATGAATTGACCCCTCCATGTTCAGTGTCACGCTACACGACGCTAATATTTGTATTATTTGTATTATTATGTATTAAGTCACATGGTATTTGGAAATATAAAAAATCTGTTGCTTATAGGATCTGCTAATAGTCCTGGTAGGTATTTATTGTATTATACAAAATGATTATACATTACGGACAATCTACTATGTGCAATTCTTTTATTATGTCTTTTATGTACCATGTGTTCTCGTTATCTTATAGATTAATAAGTGCTCTTTCTGTGTTGCTACGGACATTGGCCTTACTTAACATTTAATCATAAGTGATAGGCGGGTCAGTTTTAATTTATGATTGTTACTCTTATTTCTGGGTCCACGACCTAACCCTTCCAGTTTCGGTTCATACTACCACATGCTTATACGTCTTGTTTTTTGTGTATTGGGTCACTTGAATTTGGAACTCAAACATTTGAGTTGTACGTCACAGTTATATACACTCAGCAGCAATTTTACCTGACATCTATAGGTTGCTCTATCTAGAAGTCCTCGCTGGTCCGATATATACATAATATTACTAATACCAACAGTTTCCTATCCTTCCCGTTTGTACGTTACATCCTTTAAGTTTAGAATGGTTACCTGCTACCAGGGACTAATGATTTCATTATATTAATTTTCTTCAGACCTACTAAGCAAGCCTTATACTACTGGTCCAATGAGGCCAACGCCCACCCACATACTCGGAGGTAATTCGTCTCTTGGCCCAACTCATAGTTCTTTGCCTTGCATGGTTGCATAGGTAGGGCCTCACCTGTCACTCACATTCTATCTTATCCTCATAATACTAACTGAGAGGCTAACATCCAGCCAAAACATTAAGTAGACATGTGTAATTTGTTTAGCTCCGAATGTACATTTGGACAAATTTAGTGCAATTCGAATGCTTACGAATGTTCGAAGTTCGAATTGCTGAATTTCCTAATTGCCGAATTTCTGAAGTGCCAAACCAAACCGAATTGCCAAAGTTCCAAAGTGGTTTAGGGTTAGGGTTTAGGGTTAGGTTTAGGGGTAGGGTAAGGGGTAGGGTTAGGGTTTAGGGTTAGGGTCCGAATTACCCAAATTTCGGAAGTGCTGAATCAAACTGAATGTCATTGGTCCAAATTTCCAAAGCAGACACATTTTTTTACTTACCTGAATTTCCAAATCAAATATTTTGCCCATGCACATCCCTAACATTCAGTGGCCTCTCTACCCTTCGGGCCTATGCAAAGATAGAACCTCTCAAGCCTCATGGCAATTAAAAGAACCTCACCTGTCACCAACTATTGAATATGTTTCACCACTTGGCATTAGTCAGTAAGCCAGTTCAACATGGTGGTCTTCTCTTATTTATTAAAATTTTTTGTATGTCTCAAGCTCCAGAAGGAGGGGAAGAATTATATCTCCCTAGCTGCTAAGTCCTGTACATCTACAAGGAGACTAAACTTAGCTGGTCCTGCCTCTATTAGGTCATGTACTATTCCACGGACCACTGCGCAACTAAAGAAAAGACGCATACCATATCCTGCTACTGCAGATGCAGACAAATACCAACAATGCTGATGCCAGAGAAGGCTCTAGCTGGACTAATATGTCCGATCTACACACCATGATGACACCATGATGACTTCAGTCTTGTCTTTGTCACATATTCATCCGCTTATAAAAATGTGGTTAATGGCATTTACTGTCCACACAGGAAAAGTTGTGCCGAGCAGCAACCAAATTCACAGAAGGGTTAATGCTGAGCAGCAATTATGTAAATGGGAACCTAGTAACTGCCTTTGGGGTCAAAGGCCGGTTACAGCCTGTCAGATCCAGAGTAGGGATATTTAGGCGCAGTTCTCATCCAGCTCAGTGCCCTGTCGTGGTTTCCCTTGTGGTTGTCCGAGAGCACGTTATTGATTCTGGTTATTATGGTTATTTGACTTTGGCATTGTTTTTGACTTCCCTGTTTTCTGGCATCCCTGACTCCTGGCTTCTCCTTATCATTGTGTCTCTTTCTGTATCCCTTGACCTCGGCTATTCCTGACTATTCTTTGGTACGTTAGTCCGACCATTCTAAGGTCCGGTATACGTTACCTATCAGCATTACACCCCTTAGCAGGCACTGGCACCGTCCTTTCATCATGCAGTGAGAACAGCACGTGGATGTATTTTCTGTCCGTGTTCTGAAAGGTCAGCAGCTCATTATGTCGCAAAGAGGTTACTGTGGCTCACATGTTTAGCTGTATGCCAGTCTCTAGGGAAAACCAGTGCAATTCTTTCAAATTGTATGAGCTTCAAAACAAAATGAATGTTAAACAAATCTATACTGGTATAATAACTGTTTACTCATGGATAGAAGCCTCTGTTCAATAGGGGTGTCCTGTCATACTAAAGGTAGGAGTTTTTCTTACTCACACTCACTTTTTTTACGTATACATTATTTAGCAAATCTATTTTCTTCCAAAACTTGATATAAGGATTATTATTTTAAAAGACATTGTAGCGTTGACGATTGTCATCTATATGTGAAATGGCTAGGTATAATTAGTTATGCATTAAAACAACTTGTGAAAATGTTATTCAGAAATTGTATTCTATAGCTGTGGTTTCCAAATTTGTTTCCCTTGTTTACCCCTTTGCCAGCCTATTTCCATAAAATTTACCCCTCATACTAGCAAAAGGTTTTTTATAAATATAGTTACTGCTAATTACAATTTTCCAAAAAGTGTTTTTGCATATAAGAAGGGCCCTGGTTGAACTGTTAAAGTGCCCCAGCACATGACCAGGCCCCTGATGGCAGGTTACCATAAGTACATGGGCCACCTGATAGGCCCTGGGGTTCCAAACCTGTGCACCAGCGGTAGAACTGCCATTACCGATTTATTTTATTTTTTGCGAAACCATGGAGGAACTGGGTTGTATCTCTGGGGATATATGTACCACAGGTTGGGAACCACTGTTCTATAGTGCAGAATATTCCATTTCAAAAGCAATCTCCTCTGAAATTTCATCTGTTATTTGGCCACACAGATGTTCAGCTCAAGGATATAATTTTCAGAAAACTTTTCCGAGAGACGATTTATATGAGGTCATATCATGCATTGTTTATCACGTGCCTTTGAGTATTTTAATTAAAATAAAGAAATAAAAAAAAGAATGTAACAACTAGTTCTGCTCATAATCACTGGACACGAGGTCACATGTTTAGACTGGAAGAAAGAAGATTTAGTCCAAGGCAAAGGAAAGGTTTTTTTTTTTTTTACCATAAGAACAATAAGGATATGTAATTCTTTGCCTGAAGAAGTAGTCTGTACAGATGTTTAGACAGCAACTAGATTCATACTTGCAAAAACAGAATCTTCAAGGATATAATTTTTCAATGTAGGGTAATAACTCCTTGATCCAAGGATAAATCTGACTGCCATTCTGGGGTCAAGAGGGTTTTTTTCCCCTAGTTTTGTTGCAAAATTGGAAGTGCTTCAAACTGGTTTTTTTTTTGCCTTCTTTTGGATCAACAGCAAAAAACAAATGTGAGGAAGGCTGAACTTGATGGACACATTTCTCATTTCAGCCTATGTAACTATGTAACTGGAAAAAGAGGGGTAACCAAGATGAAGGTATTTTTAATATAATCTCACATTGCTACCAAGCTCAATGTCAAAAACATTATTCTGCCAAAGATCAGCTTGGTGCCAGGTGTTTTTCTTCAGCAGTATGAATTTGCATTAGATGAAGTAGCTAACATATATCTTTGTCTAAGTAACCACATTTTTAAACATGTTTGCCAGAGACAGGTTTAAATAATTTATTCAGATGGTAGTTGTGATGTTGTTAATGAGGGTATTTAATTTACCATTAATTATTACCCATGGGGAGTGCCCAATTTTCATAACTGGTAGCTGTAGGCTCTGAGTACCTCCTTTTATATGATCGTAGAGAGGTTTAGCTATGACCGGGATACTCTCTAAGAGGCTTTATATTGGAATTTATGAGAATGTAAGAATATAAACTGTGTCACCCTCTGACTCACTAAGCAGAATAGCATAGGTCTTTTCTGTGGTATGATAACGTATCTTACCAAAAAAAAAAAAAATGAAAGTTGCCTGTACAGCACCGAAATAATTAAAATATAAATGCTATTTTTTGTTTAAAAATGCTATCAAGTATCAAAAATATAAAATCAATATGATCTTGCTGAAGGCTGCTGAAACA
This sequence comes from Pelobates cultripes, assembly GCA_933207985.1. Classification (NCBI taxonomy): domain Eukaryota; kingdom Metazoa; phylum Chordata; class Amphibia; order Anura; family Pelobatidae; genus Pelobates; species Pelobates cultripes. The sequence goes on from OW240913.1 coordinate 113,462,746, forward strand.
GCAGGAAGAGATTAATATCATAAAAAAAAAAAAAAAAAGGATTTTCCTTTAAAAGAAGATAAAACTGACAAAGAAATTAAAACAAAACACTGAACAGTACAAATGTGCTGATCAGACTAATCACAGAATAAAAGTTGTGATCCACACTAAAAGGGTTAAATAAAGATTTGTTGGTTTTTTAGATCTCCTCAGCACTTCTTCTTTCACTGTGAGACACTTTGTATCAATGATCTCCTGCCACTGGCTCCACAGATCATAGTGAGGAAAGAGAGGGATAGAGCTAGTGATAAAGTCAATCTTCCATAACATTTGGTTTGCTGCATGTTACAAGTACAGGATGTTTCATGCCATCTTAAGGGGCTATAAATCCTACAATTTCCAGGTTGGCATTAAAAGTACTAAGTTAAAACCAACAACTCACACCTTCTATTTTAAGCCCTGTCGTACACCCATACTTTGATATTCAATGTGTCGATTTGCTTTTTGTTCTTCACTTTTGTGGCTTTAAAACATCTTACACTTCATAGGCCTTAAATGAAAAGATTTGGTTTTCCTTTAGTTAACCCTACCCACCGAGAAACCCAAGCAGACACACCATGTAGAACTGTCAACAAATATTTTTCTCTATTGCCAGATTTCTAGAATTCTGCAAAAGATGCCATCTCCCCTATCTGGAAAGCCATGACAAATATCGTAACACTCTTTTTAAAGATTCACCTTTTAACATATTTAATGTATTATAGGGATGTTATCCCTATTTCCATTTCTTAACACCATCATGTAATTAAAAAGGAACGTATCTATAATAACAATTCAGAAATGTTTATTTGTGGTCATCTTTAAAGTATTTTTATTTCTCAACAGGAAAATACTTTGAAATCAGTGGCAACTCTTCTTTAGGTTCCCCAGGACAGGTCTCCAGATGAGATGTAGGATCAGGGAAGTCAATAACAAATTGATGATGTTTCCCTGATGTTTGGTGAGCAATGGTTGGTTCTTGTAGAACACCATCATCATCAACATAGATAATCTCAATGGAACCTTTGGACTTTGTAATATACGTTTTCTTGTCTGTATGTTCTTCAGATGAGCTGCCTTGTTTTTCAGATGAAGTATGATTATGGCCTTGCACATGATGATGGTGATGATGACCATGAGGATGTGGATGATCGTGATGATGGTCATGGTGATGAGGATGATGGCCATGGTGATGTCGGTGATGATCATGATGAGGATGTCGGTTATGGTGATGATGCGGCCTGCAGTTATCTTCATGATGTGTTAAACTGGGTTTATGACCTTTCCCTTGGTTCTCATTTTGCTCCTTGTGTTGTTCTGGTACCTGATGAACTTCAGGTTTAGGGTCTACACTCTGTTGTGTACACTTATGATGTTCATGATGATGGTCATCGTCCACATCATCCTTTAAAGTAGACAGATAATCAGTATTGCTTGCCATATGGGTTTATCTACTAAAATACGGTAGTCTGTTTTGCCTTTCAGCTGCAATAACTAATGTCACTATTTGAAACACATTTTGCTAGAAATTGTTGTGCATAGGAGACTTTTGGATCAACAGCATTAAAGAATGGGTTGAACTTAATGTCCTTAAAGTCTTAACTATTTCACATCTATAAAAATCTCTTTACCAGTGTAAATTAAATGTAATCTGTCATTGTGTTTGAATTTTTAGCAATGTGTATGGTAGACCGTGTATGTCTATGTCTATGTCTATGCCTATTTCTTTATAATAAACCTGATAGTTAATGCTCTGGGTTATTTTACCTTAGGTTCATATATTTCACAGGACACACTAGAACCTTCACTTTGCACAGGATGTCTCCATATGCTACCAGTGCAGTACCCAACATCCTGTAGGAGATAAGATAGCAGTCACCATTTTCAAAATACATAAGCAATTACACTATCAGTGCTGACTTCCAATGATGTGCTAGTACAGTCATATAACAAAACAGTCTCTAGAGAGATTTGTCATCTAATTTCTCTTAATCTCTTCTTTATTTTCGATTGTTTTAAAATGTTTTTAGCAAATTCCATCACATCAATTCTAGATCAGGCACAGCCAGAGCATACAATGCAAATAAAGAAGGGACAATTAAAACATTGTTTCATTCCTCCACTCCTCTCCAAATGCTGGCTGCCAGGTACTTAAGACAGAGCTTTTAACAATGTTTGACAGGCCGCCGAAATGTAAATAACACTTGCAGGCGGGCTAAAGAGTTGTTAATTTTTAAACTTAATTACATTTTTCACACCTCACAAATATGTATTTTTAAATATTAGGGATACATAAAACATAATAAAAATCCTAAAAAGTGACAGTTCATAATGCACCATAGAACATTAACCCAGCCCCAGTGGCATACTAAGGGGGAGTCTGCCCCAGGTGCCACCAGGTAGGGGGTGCCATGACTCTGGTCTGGGGGCTGTGTAAGCTGTACGGCCGCATAGTGCCCCATGGTAGTTAGGGTGCCGGGTGGCCGGAACAGCTTACACCCACAAAGACCAGCTGAACTTGCCACAGGGAAGGAAGGTGGGGTGGAGCTAAGCAAAATTGGGGTTGGAGTCAGACCAGCAGCAGAGGCGGGGCTTAATATGGCCCTGACCCGCTGCTGTTACTGCTGCACATGGAGGTGCAGCAAGAAGGAATCCCTGCTTCTCCACCTAACAAGCTCCAGGGAAGGACTTCAGGGAATCCACTCCTCCTCCAGCTCCTGTCTGTAAGTAAGAGTGTGTGTGCGTGTGTGTCTGTTTCTGTCTGTGTAACTGTGTGTGTATATGTAATTGTCTGCTTGTAACTGTGTGTATTTGTGTGTGTGACTATCTGCCTGTAACTGTGTGTGTGACTGTCTGCCAGTAACTGTGTGTGTGATTGTCTGCCAGTAACTGTGTGTGTGTGTGACTGCCTGTGACTGTGTGTGTGTGACTGCCTGCCTGTGACTGTGTCTGACTCTGTGTTGTTGCCTGTAACTGTGTGTGTGACTGTAACTGTTTGTGTGTGTGTGTGTGTGTGTGACTCTCTGCATGTGACTGTGAGTGACTGTATATGTGACTGTCTGCCTGTAATTGTGTGCGTGAATGTCTGGCTATGACTGTACCTGTAACTGACTGTGTGTGTAACTGTCTGTCTATAACTGTGTGTGTGTGTGACTGTCTGCATGTGACTATGTGTGTGTGACTGTCTGCCTGTGACTGTTTGATGTTGCCTGTAACCGTGTGTGTGACTGTCTGTGACTGTGTACGTGTGACTGTCTGCTGCTGCCTTTCTGCATGCGACTGTGTGCATGTGACTGTCTGCCTGTAACTGTTTGATGTTACCTGTAACCGTGTGTGTGACTGTCTGTGACTGTGTGCGTGTGACTGTCTGCTGCTGCCTGTAACTGTGTGTGTGACTGTCTGCCAAACCCTACTTTTAGGAGAAACGTTGTGGAGTCAGTCCTTGCATAGAAAATTAGAATAATGTAATGAGTTTAATGAATTCTATAAACTCACTCCACAGCTATGCTTTAGTAACTGGTAGCACTGTATCAACAAGAAACTGGTGAAATGAACTTACAATGGGTTATTCATTAAAGCTGGATTTATTGAGAACTGACAAGGAAATTTAATGTTTGGCTACATAACGTATACCTACCATATGCAATTCCCATGTCATTTTATGTTTAATGAGCGATTGCAAAAACCTGACTAAATAACATTAAGTTATGAGGTGTGTACCTGGTACAACTGCACCTCTGCACTCATGATATTGTATGAATGAAAAACAGACACAGATACCAACTAGGACAATTCTATACTTACTGCATCCTTATCCGGAAGGAAATTGCAGTTTGAGAGGACAACATCATCTTGAGTTTTCAAACAGTCTGTTTCCTTTATTGTAAAGGATAGAAAATGTGATGGACCAAACACCCACTGTAAGAAAAGCAATAGGTAAGGCACATTCTGTTCAAGTAAAGTGGACAATTAACAATCCAAGACCTCTTATAAATAATTCTAATGGTTACAGGTTGTTCATTATCTTACATCACTGACCATTTGCATACAATTAACTCAAACTCAGAAAGTCACTGAAATATTACACCCAGCACTACTCATTGTGGCCACAATTTGCAGCCTTACCTGCATTCTCACTCTTTCCACGTGGAGTATCTTGAAATAATTGGTATTGTTGCTTGCCTCGTTGTATTTTTCTACCAGTCTCTCGGCCTTAGCAATGAACTCAGGGGTGATATCTCTTATAATGGTGGGGCAGTCAGGACATATCCCAACTATTGCTCTGGAAGGAACTGTCAGATCGAGATTGGGTTATTTATACGATGGCACTTTTTATACGCAAAGTAACTAAATTAAAAGCAGATAACGTTAAAAACGTAGATACAAACTGCTCAACCCAACATGCCTGCTGCTGTAGATTCACACAGAAAACATGGAGCAATCTCAGCATCAGGCAAGTTAGGTTGAGCAACATAACCAACATGGCTGCTCAGCCAGATAATTAAGAGAATGAAAAAAAAAAAATCAGCATACATTGTTTTTTTTAAGAAAATCATTATGTTTCATTAAATGTAGTAAACTTTAAAATGTTTAAAAAATGAGAAGTGATCATTGGATGGCAGGTGTTCTTTCACTACAATGGAGTCACTTTCATATCATAGCTCTCCAAGTTAAAATGTACCCCCGGAAAGAATTGAGATGTGATTATGGTATATTGTGTATATTATTGTTTAGCTAAAACATTTTGTTTGTGGGTCTAGTTATTTAAAGCAGCTACATCACCAAAAAAAAAAAAAATGTTTTATCTGATATGCTTCTATATGTATCTCATTTAATTTTTTATTTTTTTTCATTTTAATAAAATTTATAAGTAAAAGTAAGTACTCCTTTTCCATATCTGGAACAGTAAATATGACCAAACCTGACAATGGGTGGAGCTTAAGCAAGGTTTTGTTCCTGGTGCCAGTCAAATTTACCCATAATCCATCAGTAAAATGAATCTTACAGAACAGCAAGTAAAAAAAGACCTCAGTATACTTTGCTGGATTGGATTATCTCCACTTGTCCTGATAGAATCCAGTGACCACTGCCTAGTGTACTGCATGGGCAAAATAAAGGCCACCAAATCATCTCCCAAGATCATCATCACAAGGTCATTTGAGAGATTTAATCTTGAATCCTTTCTAACTGATATCCCATGGCACAGATCCTGGCAGTGCAATTGAAGTCTTTTAGTTCAAGCCCTTGCAAGTTTGGAATTTGTATGCCCCATTGCACAAAGTGCAAGTAAAAAGGGCACATCTGCCTTGGGTTACAGCTGACCTCATTCAAATGTACCAGTTTAGAGATTCATTGTAGTTAAAGTTCAAGCATACTAGCTCCATGAACGATCACTTTGACAATGGACAATAAAATACATGAACAATACAAACAAAAATGGCAAAGATCAATGAAAATTCTAACAATAATCTATCATACTAAAAAAAAAACATTTGGAAAATCACAAGTAACATACAAACCCCACAATCCAAACCCAACCATCCACTGTCAAAGTGGATAAACAAACTCTGCAAGACCCCATATGGAGAAATTACATTTTAGACTTGTGCCTGTTAGTGTCATGAATATACACCTTAATAATCAAAAAATTAAAAGCCAGTGTGGACCTGATCAAATCCCAGCAGGTTTGTTGAATGCTCATGTGCCAGCAATCGCTAACTCTGCTGCAACCCTAATCAATGAATCCTTGGTGTCTGGATATATAGAGTAGTCTAACCACATATCAATCAGGCTTTCATCCAAATCACTCAACTATAACTGCCCTCTAAATAGTTTGCAACATTATCCAAACTGGCATGGAACAAGGAAACCTAACTGGAGCTATGTCCTTGGTTTTGTCCAGGCCTTTAACACAGTAGATAATGGCATTCTATTTTATTGGCAAATACGTAAAAACTCAGGGATTGGTGCTCATCCGCTAACCTGGTTTCATTCATATATATCTGATCGATCGCAATATGTGTCCATTTCTGACAGTGCCTCGCTCCCTCTCCAAGTCATGTGTGGTTTTCCCCAAGTCTCCATTCTCGGCCCCTACTATTTACATTATTCATAAATGATCTACCTAACATCTGCAAAGCCTCAACTGTACACATGTACGCATACAACACCATAATCTTCACTAGCAAACCAAATCTACCGCAACTTGAGACAGTCCTCCAAGACCAGTTCACAGAGGTAGAAAAGTGGATTACAAATAAACTTTTCCTAAACACTGACAGAACTGTCATAACGATCTTTGGAATAGTACCTAAATTAGATCAGAACAAAATCAAACATTTGTATTCCAAACACTATAGCGGGGCAGTGGCGTACACACAACCCATGGGGCCCCGGTGCGAAAACTGATCCGTGGCCCCCCTCCCACACGCTTACTCTGCGTGGGCTGGGGCCGCAACACATATCGGTGGGCGCCTGGTCGCAGGGCTGCGACCCCGGTATGTATGCCAGTGCATGCAGATACACATACACTCAAAGGACCACTACAGACACCCAGATCACATTTGCTCAATGAAGTGGTCTGGGTGCCAGGTCCCTCTAGTTTTAACTGCTATGTTTCACTGAGGGTTAATCCAGCCTCTAGTGGCTGTCTCATTGACAGTGAAATCACAGTGAGAAGACGCTGAATGTCCATAGGAAAGCATTGAGTAATGCTTTCCTATGGGCAGTTTGAATGCGCACGCGGCTCTTGCCACACATGCGCATTCAGAGCTGAGAGGTGGATCGGGCGGAGAGATCCCCAGCGCCAAGGGAGTCTGGCGCTGGAGAAAGGTAAGTGCTTAAGACACACACACACACTCTCATGAACAGATGCATACACACGAGCTAAGAGACACACACATTTACTGACAGACATACACTCACTGACAGACACACACTCACTCACTCACTTACAAAACACACACTCACTCACTTACAAAACACACACTCACTAACAGACGCACACAAACTAACACACTCACTGACACACTCTAACACTAACACACACACACACACTCTAACACACACACACACTAACACACACACACACATACTCACTCACACACACACACTCACACATACACACACACTCACACACTCTAACACACACACACACTCACACGTTTTTTCTAAAAATGTAATCCTCCCAGCCTCCCTACCTTTGGGAGCGCTGAGGAGATTTCCTGGGGTCCAGTGGTGTCACCCGGCACGCAGGCTGGCGGGCGCGTGAAGGAGCACTCTCCCCTGAGTGCTTCCTGTTCAGCTCCCTCACACTCCTCGTACTGATGCCGGGGCCAGAAGATGATGTAATCTACCGGCTCTGGGATCAGTGCGGTGCGCGAGGGAGCTGAAGATGGAGCACTCAGGGGAGAGTGCTCCCACGCGTGCCCGCCAGCCTGCCTGCCGGGTGACACCAGGGTCAGCCTCAGGGGGGCCCGGTGGTGGCCATACTGGCATACATACCGGGTCGCAGGGCGGCTGGGCCCGCTGGTGGGCCGGGCCCGGTCGCAGCCGCGACCCCTGCGACCCATGTATGCACTGAGCAGGGGTCCTCAAACTCTGGCCCCCCATATGTTGCTGAACTACAACTCCCATGATTCTTTGAATTACATAGATACCCAGAGAATCATGGGACTTGTAGTTCAGCAACATCTGGGGGGCCGGAGTTTGAGGACCCCTGTACTATAGTATTCCTTGAAAGCATAAAATCTTAATCTCATCTATGTTATTTTGACCGAAATATTGCAGATTGCCAGCTCATCACAGCACACTGTTTGTAAAATAATGATAAATATATGTTCTACTTCTTTCATTCTCTTCTTCCCTTAGGAGTACCTGGACTGAGGGTGCAGTTATACTGGATCAACTTCAGTATCCTCCATGGCCTGGATATGAATATGACGGCTTTGCACCGGCCAAATATCTATGAATAAAGATTGACATTGTAGTTGAATTAAATTTTATAACATGACAGGAGGCTTCCTATTTTGCATTAACTCTCTTTACTAAACTCCACAGCAGTAAAGAAAAACATAAAGAGTAACAAATAAATCACTGAGCAGCATAGTATATAAGGGTCATGCTGCCTGTACACTTCCTCTTTCTTTACTGCTCCATCGCAGACAGGTCAGAATATCTGCTCCTCTGGAGCTTTATACATTTATACATTTATACATTTATTGTCATTATCTATTTGTTCCATTCTATTGTTATTATCACTATTATTACTTTAATTTATTCCCTTTTATTTCTGTTCTGTACTGGGCTGTGGGACTAGGGGCTCTCTGTGGGTTTCTATACTCTTATCTGCCCCTCTGTTTATTTTGGGACCTTCCCTGGGCCTCCCCTCAGTCTCCCCAGGTCCCCCCACTGCCCCCCTAACCTGGAGTGCCCTCCTGGGCTCCCTCCTTGCGGCCGGAATCGTTCGCGGCCGTTTTCGCGCCGGCCTGCTTCCGCCCGCGGCCGGCCTCAAAATTTAGTCCCCGGCTTGCGGCCTACACTCGCGGCCGCCATTTTGGATCGCGGACATCGCAAGATTCCCGCGGCCACCTTAGTTTTGCCTCGTGCATCTCATTGGGGACTCAGTGTGGCTGTGCTAACTTGCTGTTACCTCTGCATTGCTGTTTTTCACACCTTTTGTGTCTCACACTGTGACTGAAGGATTACCTGCTCAGCACTCCATCTAGCTGCTATCACTCTGCTACTCAGCCTCTGTGCCTCATCTGCTTCTATCAAGCTATATCCTGTGGCTGGGTCAATCAGGTCAGTGCTGCTGCCTGTTTATTATTACTGTGACCTGCACTTAAGGGTCCCAACCCTGTGCAACCGGGGTGAGCCCCCACTATAAATACGCTGCTTACTGGGAGACTAGCTGTTGCAGTTCTCTCTAACTGGGTGAGCCCCAGTTTATAAGGTCACTACTATACCCTGCTGGGGTTATTCTGGGCTTGGTCCCACCATACTATCAAATCTGACCCTACGCCTATTATCAAGACCTGGGTGCCCGTTTATTGCTGTGCCTTTCAGTGACGTATCAGCCTACCCTAACATGGAAGTTTCCCAGAATGTCCCTGTGGACTTCCAGGCTATGATTAACGCAGCTGTCGCTGCCTCTGTGGAGAAGGCACTCTCCAAGGCCCGAGCTCCGGCTCCTGACGTACCAAAAACCCGCAGACGTACACGCCACGAATCGGATTCCGACTTGTCCGACTATCAGACAAGGGATGACTCCCGCCCTAAAAAGCGCCATGACAAAGGCGAGGATTATGCACCAAACCGCCTAAGGGTAAGGCACCTGCCAAGCGCAAATCTGCCAAACTACACACCCCGGCCCCGCGTCAGGAGTACTCTTCAGATGAAGAGCAGGGCCCTGCCCAGTCCATGTCAGTGCTGGATGAATGGCAAGCTGACGCTTGTGAGTCGGATTACGACGCATGGGGCTCGGACGAGAAATCTGTCTCCGCTTTCATGCGGGAGACCCTCCTGGGTGCTGCCCAGACTGGAGGTGTTGAGGACACTGCGGACGCAGAACCTCCTCTAGAATCAGACACCATTTTGGACCCCTCAGGTCAGGCGATGTTCGACCCCCGCAACATACGGCACCCCAGATCGGGTGACTGGTCACCTCCAGAACACCTTTCCAGGTTTATGCACCTGTGGCTCCGCAAACCTCTGGAGAAGGAGGTCCGCAGCCGACTCAGGTCTGAATGCCCACGCCCTTCCCTGCCGGATAAGGTCGCTCAGACCCCTGAATTTGACAAGGTCATGTCGACCTTCATGATGCGCAGTGGTAGAGACCCTCGCCGAGGGGTAGAGAAAGGCCTATGGGGCGCCCAGGATAACCTGCTGGATTCCGTAGGCCCCCTGGCTCGCATTATGTATCTGGCACATGATGCCTACGCCAAAGCCGACTCCTTCTCTGCCGAGGACATCAGGGAATGGGCACATGACGTTCGTGAATGGGCACAACGGTGTTTTGTTTCATTGGAAACACTAATGTTACGCTCTCTTCGGAGAGACGAAAAGCAGCGTTATACCGTATTAACGGTAAATTGGCAGACCTTGGCACAAAGGAGATTGGGCCCCAGGCACAAGGAAAACTATTTGGCAAACCGTTCCTCAAGGAACTCAATAAACACGTAAACGTGTTCACCTCCCTTAATAAGGCGCAATCCTCTATGCGCAGAGTTTTCAGGAGCAACCCTACCAGAGGGGTTTTTGGAAGGGCTGGCCGGCAGCGGGGCCGTGCCGCCAGCCGCTTTTGGCCTTCAGGCCCCAGCACCCAACCAACACCGTCCTACCCGACAAGGGACTATCGGCAGCAACCCTTTTCCAGAGGCTCGGATAGAGGTCGTGGACCCCGCGGACGCGGGCGTTCCCGCTTTGCTGCAGGTAAGGACCCATATTCCTCCACTGTTACCATGCACCCGCACTGCGGGCCGTATTTCCCTTTCTTTCCAGAATTGGGCCGCCCTATGCTCAGACACATGGATCCTACAAACAGTACAGGGATATATCATAGACCTAGTGGGGACCCCCCTTTCAGGTTCAGCCCCTCGCCCCATCCACATGTCGTCCTCCGACCACAACCTCGTCAACGCGGAGCTACGCGAGCCCCGAGACAAAGGGGCCATCCAGCCGGCCCATGACGAGGGTGGTTACTTCAGCAACATCTTCCTGGTTCGGAAAAAGTCAGGAGAATACCGACCGGTCATCAATCTACGCGCCCTCAACGCACATGTGGTCTATCGCCACTTCAAGATGGAGGGCATCCACCTCCTGCGAGACCTTCTTCGAAGCAACGACTGGTTCACCAGGCTCGATTTGAAAGATGCATATCTGTCAGTCCCGGTGCACCCGGACTGTCGAGCACTCCTACGTTTCCTCTGGCACGGACGCCCTTGGCAATTCACTTGCCTCCCTTTCGGGCTCAGCTCAGCCCCATGGTGCTTCACCAAGCTTCTAAAACCAGTGGTGGCCCACCTGAGATCCAGGGGCAGTCGATACATCATCTACTTAGACGACCTTCTCCTTTTTTGCTCCGACGAACACAGACTACGCCAACACACTCACTTGGCAGTGTCCCTACTGGAATCTCTGGGTTTCGTGGTAAACCAACCCAAATCGGAACTGACCCCTACTCAGACGATACAATTCCTCGGCTTCGAGATCGACTCGACGACATGCACTCTGAGACTACCAGCCTCAAAGATCACAGCCATTCGCAAGGAGATTCGCAGGGTTCTCCGTCTCGACTCCATTCCACTACGCAACCTGGACAGGATTGTAGGTCTCCTCTCTGCTCCCATTCAAGCCATATTTCCAGGTCCCCTCCACTACAGGGCCATGCAACGTCTCAAGGCGAAATACCTACGCCACAGACCTACTTACGACCAACCCGTCCCGGTGACGACGGAGGTTCGCGAAGAACTATCATGGTGGCTGGACAGCATGCAAGCCTGGAACGGCAAGGCCATATTCGGAGACACTCCAGACTTCGTATTGGAATCAGACGCCAGCCTGTGGGGATGGGGTGCCACCAACGGAACCATCTCCACGGGAGGGACATGGACGGCACAGGAGCTCTCCATGCACATCAATTGTCTCGAACTCCTGGCGGGATCCTTTGCGACCCGCAGCCTGGCCCGGGAAAGATCCAACTGCTGCATCCTCCTGCGCATGGACAATGTCTCCGCAGTCCAGTACATCAACCATCTGGGAGGCGCTCGCTCACGCCTACTGTCGGATATCACAAGGGACATCTTCGACTATTGCCCCTCGCAACAATCACCAGACCCCGGAGTTCTTCAGCTGGCTCCCGGACCCGGAGAGCAAGGCGACAGACACATTTCTCCAACAATGGCCGACGACAGGAGCCTACGCCTTTCCCCCATTCTCCATGATTGCGAGAACACTACACCAGATGCGGACGCAACAGATCAAACTGGTTGTCATAACGCCCTTGTGGCAGAACCAACCATGGTTCCCGGACCTCCTGGCCTCCTCCTACAGGGACCCTCTCCTCCTTCCATCCTTCCCGGACCTGCTCACGGATCCCAAAGGGTATCTCCACCCACTACTCCTGGAAGACCGGCTACCCCTGGTGGCTTGGTCTCTTTCCGGGGTTCCTGGCGAGTCAGCGGACTATCGCAGACTGCTAGGGACCTCTTATGGGACTCATGGGCCCCGGGAACTAGACGCTGTTACCTTTCAGCTTGGGCCTCCGGGTCTACTTGGTGCATGGAACGGGACTCCGATCCCTTTACTGCACCTATTCCCATGATTCTTAATTTTCTTTCCTCCTTGTTTTCATCTGGCCACTCTTACCGTTCGGTCAACGTCGTTTGCTCCGCGATTTCAGCGGCTCACACCCCCGTCGGGGATCTCCCGGTCGGCAAAGACCCTCTGGTCTGCCGTCTACTCCGTGGTATGCGGCTCCGCCGCCCCCCGGCCCTCAGATACCCTCACCTATGGGATGTGGGACTGGTTCTCCGTTTTTTCAGGGATTGGCTTCCGAATGACCGCCTCTCCCTACGCCAACTATCCGCTAAGTGCGCTTTTCTCCTTTGTCTAGTATCTTTCCGACGGGTTTCGGATGTTAGGGCCTTCGACGTGGACGCTTTCGAGGTGGCCCCGGAAGGGGTCACGTTCCACATTTCCCGCCGCACTAGGTCGGGTTCGACTTCGGTCTTCTACCCCTTTTTCCCCCGACGACCCGCAACTCTGTGTCGTGTCCACCCTTCGCAGGTATGTTTCCGTTACCTCCTCACTCCGATCCTCTACGTCGGGCCAACTCCTAGTCTCCTACGTGCGCCCTCACGCCCCAGTCTCGGTCACCACACTGGCCCGATGAATCCGCTGGATCCTTTCCCTCGCAGGTATAGATCCCGCGTTCGGCGCCCACTCCGTTCGCGGTGCGACGGCTTCATCAGCCTTCCTGGCAGGGGCGTCCCTCTCGGATATTCTCCGAACGGCGGACTGGTCTAGGGAATCCACTTTCCGTACATTTTATTTTCGCACTCCCCCTTCTGCTGGGATGTCACTTCTTCAGCGTTAAAATTGCAAAATAGGAAGCCTCCTGTCATGTTATAAAATTGAAGATTATGCTAGCTTTAGTGTACTAATAATCTTAATTTTAATAAGGACAGGAGGCGAGTATTTTCCCTCCCTTTTGTTCCCTACCCTGACTCCTCGGGGGAGTGGATCTTAAGGTGATGGATTTTGGGATTCATATTAGTAGTTCCACTATCTTCTGGACATATTCGGTATCCCTTCCATCTCTATCCCCAGTGTTTCCACCTAGACGGTCAGTTTAGTTGTACAACATGCTTACACCTAACACATATTTAGCCTATGGCCAGCTTACAATCTGTCTGTACTGTTTAATTTACACCATTCTGTTAAAGCCCACAGGCATGAACAGTTACGGTTCAGTACCTAACCGATTTTATACTCTCCTTTCAGTGTAACCCTCTTCAGGACCTCCACTGGTCGATGGTTCGTTAACCTCACAACTCCGTAAGATGGGATGACGGCTTCGTTTGGTCTTTCCTCCTATCTCGTTACCAGGAGTCTCCTCAAGTTCCGCTCGCCAGAGACCGCAGTTACTGTTTCGTTGAGTTTCTGGATGTTCGAGCTCTATCTGGACTTGGATGTCGCTTTAAGAAAGAGGAAGTGTACAGGCAGCATGACCCTTATATACTATGCTGCTCAGTGATTTATTTGTTACTCTTTATGTTTTTCTTTACTGCTGTGGAGTTTAGTAAAGAGAGTTAATGCAAAATACTCGCCTCCTGTCCTTATTAAAATTAAGATTATTAGTACACTAAAGCTAGCATAATCTTCAATTGTCTCCCACTAAGTTTCTTGTATTCTTCCCTTCATTGATGCTAAAATCTCTACCAGTACATTCAGATTATTGCTAGCAATAAGTCCCTTAGGAAACAGTTTGAGTAACAGAATGTTAATACAATTATCATGAATCATAAATATATATAGATAAATAAATATATAAACAAATATACACAAAACTCATAAAACAAAAAAAATAATCAGTGCAAATCTTCAACAGCCACAATCTCTGTTAAATAGCATAATTTCAATGTGTATAAATTGGTGTTAGCAATTGGATAACTGTTTATTGCAAGTTATTTAAAAAAAAATATCCAATGAGTTACCAGTCAGATACAATAAATGGGGCTTTAAAAATGATCCAGGAGCTATTCACCTATTCTTGTTAACCTATGGAGCAGAATTGGATTACTCAAAAAGCGGCACAGGTGGGCACCTAGGGCTTGGGTTAAGACAGTTTTGGCCTGCAACTACAGGTCTGCATGTGTAGGGGCCACCTCTGAGCCGGCAGGAAGATCAGCAAATCTCCCATCGCTGTACTACGCCCACCAGCGGCTCCAGAGGAAGAGAATACCAGGGCAAAGCGCACTGGGAGAAAGTGATGTCAGTTCATTACTTCTGGAGTGAGAAGGAAGCTACACTGGAGGGAAGGGAGAGACCTACACAGCAGATCACTGCCCCACTGGACCACAGGAGAGACACCCTCTTCCAGCACAATGGTAGGCAAAGAGGAAGGTGGCTAAAACAGAGCTCAGTCTGTGTGTGTGGGCGCGCCAGTCCTTGTATGTATATGGCAGTGTGAGTGTGGCAGTATGTATCTGTAAAGGACCGTTTTGCACACAAGAGGATAAAAACCGTTTAGGCGATATTCCCCTTTTCAGATGCACAGGCAGCTACTGCAATCACCAATCTCCCAAACTGCAAACACATGAAAACTCCAACTCCCGAACAGGAAACACATGAATGCTGTAAACAGCCGAACAGGAAAAACCATACGAACAGTTTACACTCCTGGCAGTTGCATTGTAACAGCATACAATCCAATTCCCCCCCCAAGAACAAGACAACACTTCGTTTGAGGATCAAGCAGAACTGATTTACTGGGGCTACCTGCCCAGCTTTTATGCAGGTCTCCCACCTGGTGAACACTCCCCTAGGGGACCAGATGGAAGACTGGGAAACATATTGGACATTGACCAATCACAAGCTTACAATTCCACAATGCATCACAATCCCTCCTCTCTGTCCTGGAGATAATTGGGAAGTAATCCAATTATCTCCAAGGACAGAGGCAAAACTCCATTAACCACATGGCAGACAAAGGACAATAAAAGACATAAAAATACATAAGGTTACATTTATCACATAGAACATACACATTCTACCTATACCCAGATAGCTTAGCTCTGAGCGCACATTATTACCAGATGGCGCCCAGATCACATACATACAGTTCAATCGCCATGGAGCCAAAGTCTTTCCCATAGTCTTTCGGTATACGAATGGGGTCCATGGCTTAGCTATCTGGGGTAACACTGCTCACATAGGGAAAATAAAAGAGGTGGGCAACCAGGCTCCTCCAGTGGCCCGTGGCGAAGTTGGTTCCGCCACAGTATCTATGTGGTGTGCAGTGTGTATCTGTGCTGTGTTTATGTGTGTGGCAGCGTATATCTTAGTGTGGCATTTTATTGTATATCTGTTTCAATATATGTATGGCAGTGTATCTTAATCCTGCTCTGCTCTGGAGTGTACACTAGTGGTTCCCATCCCAGTCTTAATGGTACATCAGTAGTCCATGCTTTGTCACTATCTCCATTGGAACAGAATTTATAGATGCCTAAATACTAGGCTGTATGTGTGCATTGAGACACAGGGTTGGAAACCCCTGGTCTTTATATTTATTAACATAACATGGCTACATGGGTTAACACAGCTGAGTAAATAGTTCAACCACCACTCCAGTGATTTGAGGTGGTCATGGTGGTAGAAGTGAGTATGTGCAGTGTTTCTGTTGCACCCCACAACGTGTGACAATAGTAGCCCAGAACTCGTGTGACAATAGTAGCCCAGAACTCTGTTATGGGCAGTCTACTGTCAATCCTGTGCATAAAATACAAATGTTGTCAACATGCACTGCACGCTGACAACAGACATGATAATCTTCTGCAAGAGGAAGATTGCAATCCCTACCCTCCTTCATACCCACATTGCACTCCCAAGTGCCTCCCTCCATTGCTTTCAGCAATTTTCTTTTTTTAAGTAGGCCCTCCCTCTCCACACCATCCCCTTCCCTCCCCCAGCCGACACAGAGTGCACACATGCGCTCTGAACTGGCGAAAGGCACCAGTCATAGACTTTTCTATGTGATGGTTGTTAATTGGGACAGATTCCCAGCACTTAATTCCATTTAAGAAATACTGTTTTTTGGGGGCAGGGCTTCTTCATAGTGCCCAATAGAGCATTTTACACGCAAAGGAACCCACTCCACAAGGTTTGAAGAAACCCTCTAAAAAGGTCAAATTAAAAGAACGCAAATTGTAGAAGAGCCTAGCAGTGCTGAGAGAAAGACATTTTAATTCTAATCACTGTATTTAACGTTTTATGCCACAATAGATGAACTTGAAAAAGTCAGCTATGTTTTTTTTTTTGTTTTTTTTTTTGTTTTTTTTTTAGAGCAGTATCTGAGTGTTACAAATACAGACATAGATGTTATGCTGATACAGAAGGTGAAATGATATTCTACTAAGGGTTCAGTCTACCAAAATCTTGCTGGATGTATTTGATCAAAATGGCAGGAAAAGGACAGTCTAACCAATCCATATATTTGACGTGACATAGGCATGTGTAGTACAAAAGTGAATAGGTTCTATTGCTACAATTATATGATATACTAGTGCCTGCATTCAGTGAATATAGAGCTGTTACTACGAATTAACAAAAGCAACCAGTGGTTTTTGAGTATCTTCACTTGTTATGTTGTTATATTGTTATAACATTTAATTGCTATTTATTAAAATATTTCTTAACATTTATTAACCCCATAATGTATACTAGACACAAAGGGACACCGGACAAGGCAGTGTTCCAAAGTGTTACTTATATTATTTTAATCTTAGTATATTTTTGTCATACCCATGAATTCTTGATAATATTTTTGTTTGTTGATTCAAAACAGTCACTAAAGGCAAATGTTTAAAATGTATGCATGTATGTATTATATTAAGTATGTTACACAGTGCATACAGTCACGGTACTTACAGTGTTATGGAATGAGACGTCATCGGTGCAGTTCTTCCACGATACCCCACTTAGAACAGAGCATTTTGTCTCCAAGACATCTACAGTAAGGTAGTAGGTAGAACCACCTCCTGGCTTCTGAGACTGCAATCGGAATATAGATAAGGGAAATTAATTATAACATGAAAGGAATAAACAATACTAATAATTGATTTAAAGAACATATATTTAACCCCTTAAAGGACGGATGTAATTGTCAAAGTTCGGAACCACAACAAAACCTAAAATTTGAGCAATGTGTTGTTCCACTGTAATATAAGGGTAGTCTCTTTAATTTCCCTCATAGAAATTATATATTGATTTTTAAAGGATAGAAATTGCTTTCTTTTAATATCGATGCGTATGCATGTGATTAAAATATTAAAAAGGTGACAAGTTGGGGGAAAAAATTTTTTTTCACATTTTTGCTTGTAGTAATTTTTACATGTCAAGTGCAACTAAATAAAAACAACTCAAAATATTTAATTTAAATAGAAAAATATTTAACCCTGCTCACACCAAATTGATAGGATGTACTGATATGTCCTAAGATCTTGAAGGTGTTAAGCTATTTAAGTAACTATTCCACTGCTCAGTTTATGCAAAACTATAAGTTTAGACCTAAAACTATAATATAAAAATAATCACATACACAAACCCTCTCCCCCCAAATGGGTGAAAGAAGAGAGTTCCATAACAAAACAGGACAGTAGTTGATTTGCATATCTTTGTAATATGAAAGTTAAGTTTAGTTGTGTAAATGCACTCTAGGCAGGGAAATATATAATACGGTTGGTGTCCAGGTTATAATGCAGCTGTAGAGTTTATCACCAGTGATGTAAGTGTTTACAAAAACATTGTGGTAGCTTCAAATAACAACATAACCTCACCATAGATGTCCCATAGAACGAGATGCCGGTGGACAGGATAAAAGGGAGAGGCATAGTGACACCAATCACATCACTTGCTATGCCAAAGAGGTCAGGTCAGCCTGGCTGCCCATCAAACAGGCTAAGCCACTCAGAGCAGACCATGCAGAGAGCGCTGTTTCATTGCTCTCTGCATGTCCTAGTACTAAGACCGGACTGAGACAAAAATTCGACCCAGGCATTTAATATGAAGTTGTACTTGTCATGTGTGTACTTGCATTAACTGCCACTAGTGTCTGTCAGTTTCCGCCGAATGTAAAACTTTCACGAGTCCGGAACCAAAAGACGCAAACAGATCACAACAGAAAGAATTGCAATACCGGGTCCTTAGAGTGACCCAGGTATGCAAAATGCAGAGTAATCAGAATAAAAGCCGAGGTCAGAGGAGAACAGAGATACAGAACAACGATAGAACAAGTCGAGGTCATGGATCAAAGAGATCAGGATAAACGAGAGACAAAGCCAAAGATGGTAGTGAGCAATAAACAGAGTAAACGCGCTATTGGGCTATCAAAAGACCACAACAGGGCAACAAGGCACGGGAGAGGTAAGCTTAAATATGCATAAGCTAATTCTGATTGGTTAATCTCCATTTAGAATTAACTACAACATGTGGAAGGTATTTGACCTTCCTGCTTTGACCCTGGACGTCATCATTCAGGCGCATATTTAAGGAATGCCGGGGGGACCACGGCAGCCAAAGCCACAGTGGAAGGCAAACGGGCAGGGGGCCTGACAAAAACTTGTCTATTTCAATCAGATGGTTGCATAGAGACCATCTGATTGGTGTGGTGCAGAGCACTGTCATACCTACCACGGTCGCAGGGGTCGCAGTTGTGACGGGGCCCCTCACTCCAAGGGGCACGGCGGCAGCCACGACCCCTGTGACCGTGGGCCGCTTGCATACCTTATGGGCTGGTGCACAGCCACACCGGCCTGGGTGCGCAGTTCCCGGAGGTCTGGCAGGAAGGGAGAGCTGCACTGTGCTGCTCCCCTCCTGCCTGTGTGTAGCGTGGCTGAGCGGTCTGACAGGAAATGTTCACTGTTAGAGCACTTCCTGTCAGACAGGGAACCGCAGCCAGTAAGGTACAGGAGGGGAGTGGGGAGAGAGAGAGGGTATGGGATACAGGGAGGGGAGGGGGGAGAGAGAGAGGGTATGGGATAGAGGGAGGGAGGGGAAGAGTGAGAAGGTATGGGATACAGGGAGGGGAGGGGGTAGAGAGAGGGTATGGGATACAAGGAGGGAGGGGGAGAGAGAGAGGGCATGGGACACCTGGAGAAGAGGGGGAGAAATGGAGGGTATGGGACACCTGGAGGGGAGGGGAGGGGAGAAATGGAAGGTATGGGACACCTGGAGGGGAGGGGAAGAGAGGGAGAAATGGCACACAGGAGGAGATGGAGGAAAGAGGAATATGGGACACATGGAGGGGAGGGGGGAGAGAAAGAACCATGGGAAACAGGGAGGGGAGGGGGGAGAGAAAGAACAATGGGATACAAGGGGGAGGGGTGAGAGAGGAAACAATGGGACACAGGAAGGGGAGAGAGATGGAGGGTATGGGATACAGGGAGGAGAGGGGGGAGAGATGGAGGGTTTGGGACACAGGGAGGGGGAGAAATGGAGGGTATGGGACACAGGGAGGGGTGAGAGAGGGAGAAATGGGCACATTGAGTGGAGGAAGTAGATAGGGAAAATGGGGGACATGGAGGGGAGGGAGGGTATGGGACACAGCGAGGGAGGAGAGAGTAGGAATGAGACACAGGGAGGGGAGGGAGAATGATGAAGGTATGGGTAACAGGAGGAGAGAGGGAGAGATCAATGGTATGGGGCACAGGGAGGGGAGGGGAGAGAGGGAGAAATGGGACACATTGAGGGGAGGGGAGAGAGGGAGGGTATGGGACACATGGAAGGGAGGGGAGGAGGGAGAGAGGGTATGGGATACATGGAAGAGAGGGGAACAGAGAGCAGAATGGGACACATGGAGGGGAGGGGGGAGAGAGGGAGGTTATGGTACACAGGGAGGGGAGAAGTAGAAATGTGACACATGGAGGGGCTGGGAGGGAAGAGATTATGAGAAACATGGAGGGGCTAAGGGGAGAGGGAATGGGACACATGAAGGGGCTGGAGGAGGAGCCTATGAGAAACATGGAGGGGCTGAATGGGGAGAAGGAATGGGACACATTGAGGGGCTGTGGGGCAGAGGGAATGAGGCACATGGGGGGGGGGCTAGGCGCGGGAATGAGACAATGAGGGGGCGGGTAGTGAGACACATGGGAGGGAGGCCCCAGGGCAATTTTTGCACCGGGGCCCATTGGATTCTAGTTGAGCCTCTGGTGTAGAGTTTTGCCACGCACGCACACTAGCCTCCCAAAAGCATTAGATTGGCTGAGATCATCAAGACTGATGATCTCTGCCAAGGAGGTGAGGCGATCACAGAGAGAGCAGCACAGTAAGTAAACTATTTATATAGTATTCCTAATGCTATAGTGTTTATTTAAGGCACCCCTGCTGTTATCTACCGCTGTCATCATGCTGAGACTGAATCTAGCTGAGTTTAATGAGAGTTGCAAGCCCAAGAACCTGCATTGTTTTAAACGATGAGGCAAGCTCATCATAAGATGGTTGTGTGGGCTACAACTCCAAGCTTAGTCAGTGGAGAGTGGAAGACTGGGTAATACTGTAAATAACAATGGGAATTTAGTGTAGACAACTGATATGTATATTGTGTGGGGGGAATTACAGAGCGCCCGGTAATGTAAAGGATGTACTGGGATATTATAGAGCCCTTAATAATGTGCAGTGTAAATTGGAGTCTGCAAAAGAGGTTTTGAGAGAGACTGGTGGAAAGGGAGGATTAGAGTAAAAGAAACTGGAAATAGAGACTGGTGAAAAGAAAGATGATTAACAACAGAATGGAATTAAAGGGAAGGAGATGAAACAGAGACAATTAAGATTACATTCTTCAATTACTACATTACACATATAAATAAACCCCCACACACGTGTACATACATGAACAGGGCCATTATAAGGTGGTTACAGACAATATGGCTGCAAGAGGTCTGGGTCCTATATCCATAATATGTATATATATATTTGCATTGCAAATAATTGGACTGAAACATTGACTCTAGGTATGGAAGCTGTCATGAAGTTTTGGATATTTTCATGCTAAAGCAATAAAGGCTCCTTGGATATAAATGATAAGTGCAGATCTCCTCCTACAATTGTTGTACATATCTTGTGCTTTAGTCTGGCACCCGGTGACTTAATAAAGAACTATTCGGCAAGAGTATTATATATATATATATATATATATATATATATATATGGCCCTGGGCCATTGTAGGGTTCTGTGGTGAAGGGAGGGGGACGGGAGACTTTCGGCTCTTACCTACACCAGTAGCCCCGGCCAATACCAAATAGTGATGCGGCTCTCAAGTCAAGCCTGCCTGACATGGCAGAGGTGTAAAACCCTTATTTATAAATAATAATAATATTACAATACACTAACAACCCAATTTGAATCTGAAATCTGAATTGCAAATTTGAGACTTAGGTAGCCAAGCTGTGATTACCATAGGGTTGGGAAATTTTTCCAAACCTGCTATGGTTGCCTTAACTTTTCCATTTGTATATCAGTTTACTGCATTTGGGAGAAAATCAGATACACTCCATATTATATATAGAAAGAAGGGTGAATAAACTTGGCTAGACACAAGGTAGCAAAATAACACTAAAGCATCATGTGCAGACGGTGTTATATAGGAATGATCTATCCAGTGTACATGAGTAAATGCAATTAGGAGTTTATACATACCTACAATTGATCATTCATGTGGGCACTGGGGTATAGTTTTGAAATATATGCAACATCCAGCTAAAGGAATACTCCAAGCACCATAACCACCACAGTGTGGTTAAGCAGTAATGGTGCCAGGAGTCCCCTGGCAGCTTCCACTACCTCAAACAGAGAGCCATAAGCTGTCTGTTTGATCTAAGCCCAGCAGCTGAGGACATCTAACGGAACCTCCTAAACAAGAGCTCCTAGCTCTCTGGTTGATGTAGTGGAGTTAATAAAAAGTCAAACCATTCTAAAATGGTTTCACGACTTACAGTGGGGCAAGAGATAAATTCACATACGTCTGTTAAAAATAGGCCGCCACAAAATGTTTACTAACATACATACATATTGCTGTAACATATAATTACTAGATACAGAAAGCAGAGGCCAGTTCATCAAGAACACTACAGGTTGCATACCCAGTTTTTTCAATGATGAATATTAAAGGGAAACTGTCAATTCTCTGAAATGTACACCATTGAATAATACATGGAAAATCACCTGTAGCTCGTATTGACCTTTATTTGCAAGAGAGACTCAATTCTCTATAAAATGTATATTAAAGATTTAGGACATTACACCATGAGTCAGTTCAGGCAAGGTAAAGCCAGAGCAAACATTGCAACTAAAGAGGAAATAGAAATCTAATTTATTTCACTTTAGGATTTCTTTATACTGACTGCCAGGAGCAAAAGACAGAACTTATAACATTGATTGACAGGGAGGTAAGAAGATGGAGGCACAGGCGTACATAATAAGTAGGTTTGGAGTGCTACATTTCATTTTTCAAATTACACATATACATATTTGTTAATATAGGGGTAAGTAAACTGAATTACAAATGACTAATCTTAAACTTAATTACACATTTCACTTGTGGACATCAATTTAGTCTTCAAATCTTCATAATGTAGCTGGCATCAACCTGACCTTTAACATTAAAGACATAGCAGATTAATTATGTCCTTTGCTTTACATATACAGGGTAGTCCAGGGGTGCCCAACAGGTAGATCCCCAGATGTTTTAAAACTACAGGTTCCTTGATGTTTTGTCATTCTAAAGGAATTTTAAGAGCATGCATAGCATCGTTGGAGTTGTAGTTTTACATCTAGGGATCTACCCTTTGGGCAACCCTGCTTAACATGCTTTTAGGATGGCAAAGCATCATGAAAGTTGTAGTTTTAAAACATCTGGATATCTACATTTGGTGAAGCATTACATACGAGGTTATTCACTAAAATTAGCATTTAAGGTGAATTCAAAGTTAATTTTAATTTAAGGTCATGCATTCTGCTCAGCTGCTCTGCCTTTAAATTTGCAATTCATTTGAAACCCCAGTTTAGTAAATAACCCTGATTGTAATCTAGAATGCAAAGAGACTCATATCTATTAACCTTTAAGTAGCCACCTCCTTGTAATTACATATATTAAAAACTAATTAAGAACTTGCAAAGACTATTTAATTCAAAATAAGATTCATTGCATTTGTGTTTCTGGGAGAATGAACAAATTGCCCAGATTTTTCCATATCAGCTACCTTTCCCTCAGTTTTTTTTTTTTTATTTGGACTTAATTCTTTATAATGTGGTGTTTAGTAAAGAACATAGATAGTCATTCCTGGAAATAACATATTTACCTCTTGTCGATATGCTCTCACAACACGATATGGCTTTAACACAAATCCTTCATCTCGAGCCTCGTTGATCAAGTCCAAAGCCAGTCCTGCTTGAGATTCTGTTGCGTTGCAGTCTAAAGCAATTGGCTTGGGACTGGGTAAAGGGGGGCTTCTAGCATTAGATAAAGATATTAAAGCAAAAAAGATCAGTGCACAAGCCTTTTCCATTGTGACGGACTGGCTTACTGCGGTCCTTTCATCAGCTCCCTTTGGAACTAGTTATATAGTCTCTCTTTATAGATCAGTCTGTTTCCTTGACCTTTTGTTTACAAAACAAGTACAAATAAAAGGTAAATGATTATAGACTGCTTATTGTGGCAAATATTGACAGCACAATAGGTTACTAACACTCCTTCCAATTTAATAAAATGGGGTTAAATGAGGTAATCAAAAATGTACCTTTTTTGCAATATTCTGTTACAGAGCCAACTGATAAAAAAAAAAAAAAAAACCCCACATATTTAATGCAATTCGTGGATTAAGGTACAAGGACAACTTATCCAAATTTCCAAAATTTACATGAGTGGGTTTGCAATGAGTAGCAGAGTTAATTCGTTCATAAGTGATTCTAATGTAGTAAATTCAATAATTCTTTTACGACTATGTGAACTGATTATCTATACCAAATTCAACTACAGTAGTTCTTCTTCAAACTATTTAAAAAGACTTTTATTATTTATAAAACTAATATAAACACAGAAAACAAAAAAAGATTGCACATCTGCCCCAAATTATAGGGATATTAAATATCTGGTAAGATCTGAAATTTAGCAAGTTGTTTTTTTCCTCTTATAACTTCAAAGAACACATGCAGAAAAGACCATGAATGTTTTCTTTGTGGTTACATCTACTAGTAAAAAAAAATTAAAAGAAAAAATTTAAAAAACTAATTAGTGCAGGATTTCGTTAAGTCAAGACATTATTTTCGGTTTGTGAATAAAACGCTTTATTCTTGGAGGAAGTATTCTTCAAGGGACACTCCAGAGCCCAGCTCAACAAAGCACTTCAGCTTACTGAAATGCGTTATATGTGAAGAGTGTGTCCTCGTTTTCATTTTACAAAAACACTTGTATGTATGTTTATATATATATGTATGTATGTATGTATGTGTGTGTGTGTGTGTGTGTATATATATATATATACACACACACACATACATACACACGCGTGCACACACACTCACACAGTGGTGTATTTTAATTTTATGCTGCCCTAGACATGACTATAGAGCACCCCCCTAATCTAAATGTACCACTCCTTCATGTCAAGGGTGCACCGCTTCCTGATTAAGAACCCACCCCTTCCTCTTTAGACTCCACCTTTTCCTGCTCCTTTTAAAGAAATACTATAGTGCCAGGAAAACAAAGTTGTTTTCCTGGCACTATAATTCCGTATAGTGCCCCCCTCCTCTCATGTCCTCCCCTCCCCCACTCAACACTGAAGGGGTTAAAATCCTATGGGTATTTAGCAGATGCTGGATGTCCTCATGCACAGGGTGAGGACGTCCAGCATCAGTTAGGTGACTTTTGGTCACCTAACTACCCGAAAGTCCCTCTAGTGGCTGTCTGATAGACAGCCACTAGACTTGGAGTTACCCCTCAGGTAATTATTGCAGTTTCTGAGAAGGTTTAAGGGGACTGGGACACTGCACCCAGACCACTTCAAGGAGCTGAAGTAGTCTGGGAGCCTATAGTGTCCCTTTAAGCACACTCTCTGACAGACACCCACACTGGCAGATACACACTGTAAGTAACACACACATACGTCACTGATTTGACACACACATTCACTGACACACACTCATTCATTGACAGAGAGACACACACTAATAGTCACACACACACTAAATGACAGACTCTCACTTATTTGACAGAAACTTACAATAACGTATGCACATACATGCAATTGCAAACATACACATGCATACACTAACAGAAGCACTTACACTCACATACACACGTACAAACGCTAACAGACATAAATACACTCCTACACACACTGAGACAAACAGACATCCACAGACAGACATCCACAGACAGACATCCACACATCCACAAACAGACATCCACACATCCACATCCACAAATCCACAAACAGACATCCACAAATCCACACATCCACAAACAGACATCCACTAACAGACATCCACACATCCACACACAGACATCCACACATCCACAAACAGACATCCACACATCCACATCCACACATCCACAAACAGACATCCACAAATCCACAAACAGACATCCACAAATCCACAAACAGACATCCACACACAGACATCCACATCCACACATCCACAAACAGACATACAGACATCCACAAACAGACATCCACAAACAGACATCCACACATCCACAAACAGACATCCACAAACAGACATCCACACATCCACAAACAGACATCCACACATACACAGACATCCACAAACAGACATCCACAAACAGACATCCACACATCCACAAAACACAGAACATCCACATCCACCATCCCACATCCACAACCACAAACAGACATCCACAACCACATCCACAAACAGACATCCAGCCGCAAACCACAAACAGACATCCACACATCCACAAACAGACATCCACATCCACACATCCACAAAACAGACATACAGACATCCAAAACAGACATCTACACATCCACAAACAGACATCCACACATCCACAAACAGACATCCCCACATCCACAAACAGACATCCCCACAAACAGACATCCCCACAAACAGACATCCACACAGACATCCACACAAACAGACATCCCCACAAACAGACATCCACAAACAGACATCCACACATCCACAAACAGACATCCACAGACATCCACAGACATCCACAAACAGACATCCACACATCCACAAACAGACAACCACACATCCACAAACAGACATCCACACATCCACAAACAGACATCCACAAACAGACATACATATATACAAATTAATAATAATATAAAAAAATTAACATATCCCACCCACCCAGCATCCCTACCTTTCCCTGGGGTCCAGTGGGGCTGCAGTGAGGACGGCTCTCTTCCTGTCACACGCGGAGAGGGAGCTGTGTGCTCTCTGCTCCCTCTCGCCACGCGGGATGTCTGCTGATGCCGGGAGCCGGGTTGATGATGTCATATTCCGGCTCCCGGCATCAGCAGACATCCCGCGCGGCGAGAGGGAGCAGAGAGCACACAGCTCCCTCTCCGCGTGTGACAGGAAGAGAGCCGTTCACCGGGGGGCAATCCATCAGGTTGCCCCCCCCCCATGACAGGGGAAACAAGGGGGGGCATTTGGGGGCGGCATTTTTTTTTTTTACATAGACTAAGCCTTTAAAATAGTCTAGTATGATTTTGTACCAAAACCATGCCAGATTTCCAGACTCTGTGCTGCGAGGATTAGGATAACTGCAAAGCAACAGTTTCAAAAAATGAAATGAACAGATGTAACAGTGTAATAAATATGGTATTAATGCAATGTTTTTAAATCCAGGTAGAATCATCGGAAAAGGTTGGCGGCAATGGGATAACAAACCAAAATGCAGCTGGTTATCTTGATTGTGTGAAAACTGGCACTGGACCAACACGGGACAGAAAAGTATTCAGAATTATAATACATCTAGGTATGTAATCAGCCATGATTCAAAACAATAGCAATTCAAATTTAACAAGCAGGGATATGAATCTATCCCTACACAGAGCAGTATTTTGGGAATTAATTGGTTTTGTGCTCTTGCAGATCCTTATGTCATTGTGTCCTTAAAACTGGTATGTTATGTATGCTCAGAGATGCGGTACCACATCAATGATATCCATGACAATAAAAAAAAAAAAAAAGTTAAAATGAGATGTGTTTGCTAATAAATGAAATAAAATGAAAAAATTAATCAATAATATTACCTGAAAGGCGAAGGAATCCGGACGTTCGCCGGACAACAGAATACTAATGACAATGATGTGGGATGTTCCGCACACAATACTGACAATCAGGCATGCTCGCATTCCCAAGGGAAGTGTGGTGTACACAGAGAATGTAATGAACAGGAAGAAGGGCACCTTTAAAAAAAATAAATTAAAAAAATAAAGTGATAGCATTTTACAACACAGTTATGGAAAGATGGAGTTGAGCTGCTTGATAAAGTTAACTTTGAATGCACATCATCATTTGCAAAGAAACATTAACACTATACATTACAATGTCACGTTTATATTATGCAATCCTGCTACAATTACAAACAAACAATAAACTGTAAAAAAGAAAAAGTTATCATCGCTATCTCGGCACACCTCAGACCGTACATTATACACTTTGCATTTTAGGCCAAGCCCACAAGTTTAAGGCCAATTTACTCTGCCTGTATTTGTAGACAGGGCCAAGGCTTTACAACCGGAATGTGGTACCCTTACCTTCATTGAACTCCAGATTTGTGATCCCCACCCAATTTGCACACTTTAATAGTCCTATTAATTATCTACCCTTAAACAAGTTGTCCTGACATACCTCAGACTGTACACTATACCAAGCCCACAAACATAGAATACATACAACATATATATTTGACAATGAGTATAACAAACTGCCATTTGCAAAGAAACATTAACACTACACATTACAATGTCACGTTTATATTATGCAATCCTGCTACAATTACAGACATATTAAACCAGATCAGTGAAATTTTATTAAAATAGTGTAAGAATCATTAATTAAAACGCATAAAATGTTAATAGGCATAAAATAATGTATTGCCAGCTCCTGCTCAAGAGCTTCAGTTCGTTCTCCTGAGCCATGTCCTGCAGTGCATACCTGACGCATTGTCGGACTGCTCTCTGCAAATAAGCTAATGAGGCAGCCTATTTAAGCAGCTAATCCCAGTACCTCATTGCCCTTGCGTGGTTCCCTGTTCCCCAGAAGTCTCCTCGTTCCTGTTTGTTCCTGGTTCCTGACTCTAGCCTTGTTCCTGACTTCGCTGCTCTCCGTTCTCCTGATCCTGGCTCGTCTGACTACCCGCTTTGGTGCCTGACCCCGGTTTGCCTCCTGGACTTTGCTTTTGGTTTACTTTATTTTCTATTTATTAATAAAGGTATTTTTGCACCTAGTTCTGTCTCTGTCTGGTTCCTGGTCCCTAACATTGCACAAGGGCCATGAATGCAGATGGTACAGGCTATACACCAATACCTAACCTAGTTACTCGGTGGGACCAGCAGAACCACCTTTTGGACCAGTGTGCACAGGCTCTGCAGACCATCCTGATTTGTAATGCACATCTGGATCCAGCACCCGGCCAGCCTGCTATTTCGGCAGCCTCTGCCTCACTTCCTGTTCGAACACCGGTTGTAGCCTCCAAACCTGCTGCGGCTAGAGGAATGACTGGGTCTGTCCCGCTCCCTCAGTATTTTGGGGGCCACCCAGCTCAGTGCAAAGAATTTGTAAACCAGGTTAGAGGATACCTTGAAATGCTTCCCCAGGCATTTCCTACAGACAGTAGCAATTTCCAGTTCACGATTTCTGTGCTGTCTGAAAAAGCCCTAGCTTGGTCAAAACCTCTCTGTGAGGCAGAGAGGCCCATTATTTACAATTACCCTGAATTTGTTGTGTCCTTTAACCCCTTAAGGACACATGACATGTGTGACATGTCATGATTCCCTTTTATTCCAGAAGTTTGGTCCTTAAGGGGTTAAAAGGGTTTTTGATATTACAGCTCACTCCACCTCTGCTGTCAAACAACTCTAATGCTCAGGGCACGAGAACAATTGTAGAGTATGCCAGTGAATTCCGTACCATGGCAGCAGAGGGTGTCTGGAACAACGAGACTCTCGTGGCTGCCTTTTCACATGGGATTTCGGATGTTATTAAGGATGAGATTGCAGCCAGAGAATTACCTAAAGATCGAGGAACTGATATCCTTTGTCATCCTCACTGATATCAGACTCCGAGAAAGATCCTCATTTAGGAAGCACCTGCGGAGGCCTCCTGTATATTTGGCACCAAGCTTCGTGTTACTATTAAGAATGTCTACCCCATTCCGTTGATCACGGAATTATTCGACCACGAATTGAAAACTGCATTTAACACCAGGAGCGGGCATTATGAATACCTAGTAATGCCCTTTGGTCTTTGCAATGCTCCAGCGGTTTTCCAGGAATTTATAAATGATGTGTTGCGAGATATGCTGCAGCAATGTGTGGTGGTTTATCTTGACGATATTCTTATCCATTACACATCTCTTGACAACATGACGCAGACGTTTGTCGTCTTCTACAGACACTCAGAGAAAATAGTCTGTTCTGTAAATTGGAGAAATGTGAGTTCAACTGCAAACAGGTGACATTCTTGGGCTATGTTATTTCTGATGCTGGATTCTCTATGGACCCAGAGAAACTTTCTGCTGTACTACAATGGCCTCGACCTATGGGTCTTCGCTCTATACAGCGCTTTCTTGGCTTCGCCAGTTATTATTGGAAGTTCATACGCAACTTTTCTTCATTGGTTAAACCTCTTAAGGATATGACCAGAAGAGATGCTGATCCACAACATTGGTCACAGGAAGCCATTACTGCCTTTGAGTCTCTCAAAGTCGCGTTTGCTGCAGCTCCAATACTGGCACACCCTAACCCTGCCTTACCATTCATTCCAGTGGCGGATCCGGGGGGGTGGGGGCAACGGGGCAATTACCCCCCCCCCCGGGATTCTCCCCTGCCGGGTAGTGCAGGGCTGGCATTGTCCAAGTGCCAGCCCTGCAATGTGCCTTCGCGGACCGGGGGGGGGGAGATCAGAGATCTCCCCCCCCCGGTCCACAGGGGGGGGAGTGAGAGAGGACCCTGGAGCTCTTACCTGCAGCTCCTCCGGGTCCTCCTCTCGTGAGCACGGAGAGTTGCTGCGGTTACCACAGCAACATTTCATATCTCGCGAGAGTGAACTCTAGCCCTGGAGCTACAGGCTAGAGTTCACCTCACCACCTATGGGACCACCAGGGAATCCCCACCGGACCACCAGGGATGGAGAAATGTCCCCCCTCCTCCAAGTAAAGGTAAGAAGGGAGGGGGGGCATCAATATATTTAATTAATTTTTTTGAAATTATTAAAAAGCCTCCCTACCCTCCTTCCCCCCATACAAACACTGCCCCCCATACACACACTACACACACTGCCCCCCATACACACACTACAAACACTGCCCCCCATACACACACACTACAAACACTGCCCCCATACACACACTACAGACATTTCCCCCCAAACACTGCCCCCATACACACACACACACACTGCCCCACAAACACTGTCCCCATACACACACTGCCCCACACATACACTGCCCCCTAACACACACGCTGCCACCCTCACGCACACTTCACCGCTCACACACACATTTCACCCCTAACACATACCACTGCTCCTATGCCCTATATCGCAGCAGATCCCAGGTAAGTTGTCAAACTGTTCTCAACGTTTTGACTACTTACTCTGGGATGGGATCCTGGCACTACGGGCGCCATAACTACTACACTGAGCTGTAGTGGTTATTGTGCCTGGATTATTTCTTTAAATAATTTACAAGTGCCCCTCCCGAGATCAGGCTCTGGATCCGCCACTGATTAATTCTTGAAGTCGATGCGTCCTCCTGTTTCAACGTCCTAAACCAGAGAGCTCCATGCATCCGTGCGGGTATTTCTCAAAGAAATTGAACCCAGCGGAATGTAATAACCAGATTGGTGATAGAGAACTTCTAGCTATAATTTTAGCTCTCAAAGAAAAGAGGCACCTTCTTGAAGGCACTTCAGTGCCAATTCTCATCCTCACAGACCACAAGAATCTTACATATCTTTCCAAAGCTAAGCGGCTTTCCCCCCGGCAAGCAAGATGGGCTCTCTTCCTATCAAGATTCAATTATGTGGTTTCATATTTGCCCAGTACTAAAAACATTCAGGCAGATGCATTGTCTCGACAGTTCTCTCCTCCATCTAGAGAGGAGATAACCCCTACTCCTCCGGACCGTATACTGGCCACCATCCGTACTAACATCACCTCACCCCTAGGCGAGAAGATTCTGGCTGCACAAATTAATGCTCCCCCAGAGAAACCTAATGGCCATTGTTTTGTACCTATTCATCTCCGTACTAAATTAAGTACATATCACAATCCCAAAAGAGCTGGACTTCAAGGGCAAAAACCAGTTAATCTGGTCCGTCTCTCAGCAATTTTGGTGGCCTAGTCTCCATTCGGATGTCACCGCTTTTGTAGCTGCCTGTCCTGTATGCGCTCAAAATAAAACCCCACAACACCCTCCAGTGGGTCTCCTGCAAACCATACCTAATGGTGAACAACCCTGGACCCACTTGTCCATGGATTTTATCGTAGATCTTCCAGTCTCACATGGCAATACAGTCGTTCTTATGGTTGTTGACCGATTGTCTAAGATGTCGCATTGCATTCCCTTGAAAAAACTACCAACTTCTCAGGAACTTGCAACACTTTTTGCTTGGGAGGTCTTTTGTTTGCATGGGTTACCCAAAGTAATAATCTCAGATACGGGTAGCCAGTTCGTGTCCAGATTTTGGAGAGCTTTTTGTACACAAATGAGAATTCAGCTTTCCTTCTCCTCGGCCTACCACCCGCAATCCAATGGTGCCGCGGAACAAGCTAACCAAGCCCTGGAACAATTTCTGCGTTGCTACATTTCTGACAACCAGAACAACTGTTCTCAACTGCTACCCTGGGCAGAGTTTGCCCACAATAGTGCAATTAATGCCTCTTCCCGGCTATCCCCTTTTTTTGCGAACTATGGGTTTCAACCGTCCATGTTGCCTGATACTTTCATGCCACAGGGGATGGAAGAACATCTCAGGGAACTCCGTTCCACTTGGGTGCAGGTTCAGAATTCTTTGCAACGCGCAATGCAGAACTACAAACTCCAGGCCGACCGCAGGCGCCTTCCTGCGCCTACCTATCAGGTCGGAGAGAGGTTCTGGCTGTTTTCCCGCAACCTACGGCTCTGTGTTCCTTCACAAAAACTGGCACCCCGCTACGTTGGGCCATTTCGTATACTTCGAAGGGTTAACTCTGTAGCTTATGCATTTGACCTTCCTTCTAACATGCGCATCTCAAATGTATTCCATGTTTCCCTCTTGAAACCATTGGTATGTAATCGTTACACCACCTCAGTGCCACGTCCACATCCTGTTCTGTTTGATAATCATGATGAATA
Source organism: Pelobates cultripes (assembly GCA_933207985.1). Taxonomy (NCBI): domain Eukaryota; kingdom Metazoa; phylum Chordata; class Amphibia; order Anura; family Pelobatidae; genus Pelobates; species Pelobates cultripes. The sequence continues at coordinate 113,495,580 of OW240913.1, forward strand.
TGAAATACGCAGCATCATTGACTCGCGAGTGTTCATAGGACAGATCTAATACTTGGTGCACTGGAAAGGGTACGGTCCAGAGGAATGCTCCTCGGTTCCAGCCTCTGATGTCCATGCACCATCCTTCCTTCGTTCCTATCACGCCCGCTTCCCCATGAAGCTTGGACCCACCAGCAGATATGGGGGGAGTCGTTGAGGGGGAGGTACGGTCAAGGTTTCTTTGCTGTTTTAAACAGCAACCCTTCCTTTTTCTGTATCTGAGTTTCAGCTGATACTAACGATCAGCTCCTTCAGTATGTTGCCACGGTTACTCACCTGATAGTAGTAAACAGCCCTGCTGCTAATCAGGCAGCCTATTTGAGCAGCTAATCCCAGTACCTCCTTGTCCTTGTGTGGTTTCCGGTTCCCCAGAAGTCTCCTTGTTCCTGTTTGTTCCTGGTTCCTGACTTCGCTGCTCTCCGTTCTCCCGATCCTGGCTCGTCTGACTACCCGCTTTGGTGCCTGACCCCTGCTTGCCTCCTGGACTTTGCTTTTGGTTTACTTTATTTTCTATTTATTAATAAAGGTGTTTTTGCATCTAGTTCTATCTGGTTCCTGGTCCCTAACACATATATGCAGAATTAAAACAATCACACATAATTATCAAATAATGGTTAATACACACCATTCCAACCAAAATCGACTTTTATTTGAAACACACATAGTTGATTGCAGTTAGAAATGCCCTTTAAGAAAAATAATCTGCAAATCTATAAAGAAAGTATTGCTCATAGGAAACGGTCTGGGCCAGCAAGAAAATATTTAAGCACAATCAAAATGTGGATGTTGCTATCTTGCTTTCATGCAAGCTGAAACCCAGCAGCTGTGTGTAATATTTAGCCATTCTGGAAAAACCCTGGAGAGAGTTCATACAGAGTGACACAGAACACTGCCGTTCTACCCCTTACCATCCAGGCTAATTACCAGTCGATCCATGGGAATGGGGGCTGTGCCAGTCACTTGTTATTCTGATACCTATTAAATGTCTTACTGAGCCTGCAGGGAGTGACAGACTTTTGGCAAGTAACAAAGGCTTTATGCAGTCTCAAACTAAACAATAGTCTGCTCCCACTACCAAAAAAACATTTGAAAAAGGATTTAACAGTCATGACTTGCTTGGCACGGTAGATGTTTGTGAACTACGTGTGCGGAGACTCAGCCAGTCTGAAGAAATGGGTTTTCAAATATTTTTAGGGGACACTGTAGGCATCCAGACCACTTCAGTCCATTGAAGTGGTCTGAGTTTCAACTCCCATTACCCTTAACCCTGAAAGTGTAATTATTGCAGTTTAAAAAAAAAAACAAAAACAAAAAAAATAGCCACTAGAGGGACTTCCGTGTTCTTAGACAACTTGTGGCAGTTTAAACAACGCTGGATGTTCCTCACAGAACCCTAACTTATTATTAACTAAGATGATATTAAAACCAGTGAAATTGACAGTAAAAAAAAAAAAAAAAAAAAAAAAGAGCCTAACAAGATCCCTAAAGGTAACTGTGGTTGTCAACTCCCATTTAAGGTGTTGAAAAAAAAAAAAAAAAGAGCCACAGACCCCCAACAGAGTATAACTTGACTAGATCACTTGTCAAAATTATAGGGTTCAAAAGTCAGTAAGTGGTACAGTTACAGGTGACCTTGTGGTGGTTATCCATCAGCCCGTGGCAAGGTCCGGAGCTGAGGGACAACCTTCCTCTACTTACTTCCATTTTCTTTTGGGAAATATTGTCCCTATGTGAACTCTGTAGGAGAAGACCATTCGGCCAACTGTACCTGTAATGTACGATGAGCAACAATGTTATTGATTAAAGTGAGATATGTATGGAATACAAAGTAAATTTCTAATTGAAAAGGATACTACAGGCACCAAAACAACTTTAGTTTAATAAGGCAGTTATAAGGCAGTTATAAGGCAGTTATGGTGTATAGATCATGCCCCTCACAGCTCAATTCTCTGCAGATTAGGATTTAAATCAGTGGGGGTTTTTTAAATTTCAAAAAGTTTATTGGACAAACAAAGTGACATATCTTGTGCATCAAGGTGATAGTACCATACAGCAATTTAAGTGATAGTATATCGTATGGAGTGACATCAAACTTGTCTATCGAAATTATGTAAACTTTCCAAGATTACATGTACAAGAAACAATGAACATAGTCCATAGGCAATAAATTACAAAAAGTAAACATACCAAGCATAACTAACAATTAGACATGTGCAATTAGTTTCGGTCCGAATGTAAATTCGGACGAATTTCGGGCAATTCAGACATTCGGGTACTTCCGAATGTCCGAATAGATGAATTGCCGAATGGTTGAAGACCCAAAATTCCGAAATTACCGAATTTCTGAAGTGTCAAATTGCCGAAGCGCCGAAGCACAGTATGTTGTATGTTAAGGACCAGAGCAGTTTTGACACTTTTGTGGTGTTTGTGTTTAGCTGTAATTTTCCTCTCTCTCATTTACAGTTCCCATACACGTTATATATTGTTTTTTTCAGGACATGAAGGGCTTTCTTTAAATACCATTATTTGTACAATGTCATATATTTTATTTTAAAAAATGGTGAAAAATTGAAAAAAAACACAAACATGTTTTTGGACTTTTACTTGAAAAATCTTTTACTTATCTACAAAAGCTAATGAAAAAAAATGCTAAATAGATTCAAAATTTTGTCCCGAGTTTAAAAACACCCAGTGTTTACATGCTTAGCTTTTTTTTTGCAAGTTATAGGCCTATAAATACAAGTAGGAAATTGCTGTTTCAATATATATATATTTTAAATTTATCAATAGTGACATTGTAACACCATTATCTGCCATAAATCCCCAAATCACACCTCACATGTACATATTTTTTTTAAAGTAGACAACCCAGGGTATTAAATATGGGGTATGTCCAGTCTTTTTTAGTAGCCACCTAGTCACAAACACTGGCCAAAGTTAGCATTTATATTTGTTTGTGTGTTTAAAATGCAAAAAATGCTAACTTTGGCCAGTGTTTGTGACTAAGTGGCTACTAAAAAAGGCTAAACATACCCCATTTGCAATACTTTGGGTTGTCTTCTTTTGCAAATGGTATGCCATCATGGGGTAATTCTCATTCCTGGGCTACCATACGCTCTCAAAGGCAACCTAACAAATCTGACAAATTTCAATATTTTTTTTTTTTTAGTAAAATCAAGCCTTATATTTGACCCTGTAACTTTCAAAAACACTATAAAACCTCAACATGTGGGGTACTGTTATACTCAGGAGACTTCGCTGAACACAAATATTAGTGTATCAGAACAGTAAAATGTATCACAGCAATAATATCAGTGAAAGTGCCGTTTGTGTGTGAAAAATGCAAAAAAGGTCACTTTCACTGACATCATCGCTGAAACACTGAAACACTAATATTTGTGTTCAGCGAAGTCTCCCGAGTAAAACAGTACCCCCATGTACAGGTTTTAGGGTGTCATAGAAAGTTACAGGGTTAAACACAGTGCTAGCAAATTAAATTCTCTTGACTTTCGGCCTGGGTTGTCAGGCATGTCCCCATGGGCGTAGGAACCGGGGGAATGGGGGAGACGCATCCCCCACAGCAGATCATGCGGGGGGACAGGTTATAGAGAAATCCCTCCCAGCTCCGCCGGCCGCGGGTGCCCTCAGGATGGGGAGAGGGGTAGGTAGAAAAATAATTGGAAGGGTTTAGGGGGGCTACTAATATGGATGGGGAGAGGGGTAGGTAGAAAAATAATTGGAAGGGTTTAGGGGGGCTACTAATATGGATGGGGAGAGGGGTAGGTAGAAAAATAATTGGAAGGGTTTAGGGGGGCTACTAATATGGATGGGAGGAGGGGGAGGTAGAACAATAATTGGAAGGGGTTAGGGGAGTACTAATATGAATGGAAGGGGTAGGGTGGGTTCTAATATGCATGTAAGGGGTAGGGAGGTTTAATATGCATGGAAGAGGTAGGTGGGGTTCTAATATTCATGGAAGGGGTAGAGACGGGTAGTAAAATGTATGGAATGCACTTCTGAAAGTGTCACTGAATGGCAGTTAGGAAATGTGGTCACCCTAAGTCAGGGGCAGTATTACACAATCTGTATATGTATAAAAAAATATAAAAAGTAATCTGCAAAGTACAAAATGTTTGTGTCATAGGCCGTGCTAAAAATGAACCTAGGAATGTGCATATTTTTAATTTTTTTTAAAATAATGTTTTGAATAATGATAGACATTTTATTTCTTACATTTGTGATGATTCTTTTTTCCCCTCTATAGTCAAGGGACACTATAGTCACCAGAACCACAGCAGCTAAACGTAGTAGTTCTGGTGTCGATAGCATGGCTTTTCAGGCTTTTTAATGTAAGCACTGCCATTTCGTAAAAAGGCAGTATTTACGTTACTGCTGAGGCAGTGGCGTACACATGACCCATGGGGCCCCGGTGCGAAAAAAACTGATCCGTGGGCCCCTCTTACCCCCTTTGGAGTGCTGAGGGGATTCCCTGGGGTCCGGTGGTGCTGCTGGGCTCCTGGGCGGCCGGTCACCGGGCGGGCAGGCTGGCGGGTGCAGGAGGGAGCACTGTCCCCTGTGTGCTCACTCTTCAGCTCCGTCGCGCGCTGCGTACTGATGACGGAGCCGGAAGATGACGTCATCTTCCGGCTCTGGTATCAGTGCGGTGCGCGAGGGGGCTAAAGAGGGAGCACACAGTGCTCCCTCGCACGCCCGCCCGCCAGCCTGCCCGTCCAGTGATACTAGAGCCAGCCTCAGAGGGGGCCTGAGGTGGTCAACTCCTGGGCCCCCCAGGAGAAGAGGCTGGCCACAGTGGGTACATACCGGGTCGCAGGGTGGCCGGGCCCCCTGGTTGGCCGCGCCCGGTATGTACGCCACTGTGCTGAGGAATACCTCTAGTGGACACTCAGAGGGCCACTAGAGGTGCTTCCTAGTCGAGACATGAATGCTGCCCTATGAAGTATCTGTGCATATGTGGCAAAGCTGCGCATGCGCACCAGGGAGCAATGACGCTTCTGAATTCATCATTTTGCCGAAATAGGGGGCGCGGCATCAGGTGGTTCCCGGCGCTGTATTCGGGTAAGTAAAATCCCTTCCCTGTACTGACCCTTTAATGTTATTATTTTATCATCTATATAGCGCCAGCAAATTCCGTAGCGCTGTACAATGGGATAAACAACTCCTAGTTTACGGAATAAGAATATACCCGGCGAGTAAAAATGCTATCCCCCCAGATTTTTGGGGCTTCCTACGCCCATGCATGTCCCTCAAATTGCAACCATTAAAATTACTTAATTAGGTAAAAATATTACATAAATATGCACGTAGAATTTTAATATATATACATATTTATATATTTGAAGTCTATGTGTATATTTATGAAATTATTTATGTAATATGTATATGGACATATGTATATTTTGTATTATTTTTATTTATACATACATATATATATATATATATATATCATTACATTCTAAGTGTATTTAGATATAAATATATATAAATATCAAAATACTGTTAGAATAAAATTACATATCATTTTTTTATATTAAAAATTATTTTTACTTTTTATTTATTTGTATTAACATTATTTATAATAATATATATACACACAATATATATAATTATATATATTGTATATATACATGTGAAGTTTAATTATAAGTGTATTTTTATATTAATATACGTATATAAATATAAAAATACACTTAGATTGAGATTATCTATATTAGATATATATACATATTAAAAAAGGATGAAATACTAATAAAAGAATGGTTTAAAGCAAGTGATGATTGTTCAAAGAAATATATTCAAAGCCTTATTGATTTTCAAAAAAGATCATGGAAAAATATAGAAGAGGAAATTCATACTCTAGAAAAAGAAATAAGTTCACATAAAGATATTAGAGTTGTGGATGATAACTATAAGGTTCTTAAAGATAAGATCAAGATAGTGGATGATAGAATATCTAGCACTGAAGCAAGCAAGTTTAGGAGAGATCAGATAGAATATAAAGAAGGCAAGGTTAGAAATTGGTCAAAGAACAAAATAAAAAAAGACCTTAATTTTTTCTTGAAAAGTTACGTTTAATTCTAGTTTAAAGCCAAATAGGCATCAAAGTCCAGATATAAAATTGAATAAACACAAAGAAAGTATAAATAGGCCTTCTCAGGCTAATGATATGGGAACATCTAATGAATTTTATAGTGCATCAAGAAGTCTCCCATTTTTTTAGACAGGGGGCAAAACCAAAAGAAAGAAAGCACTCTGCACATAAAAAACTGATAACAAATGTTAAGTTCACCCGGGAAGAAAAAAAAGATTACACACAGAGCTGGAGGAATTGGACGATCCATTATCCCCAATCCCCACACATATACAATAATAAAAGAGCCATCTGGTATTTCTAATATCTCAGGGGTAACCTTAACCCCATCAGAATTAGTTCTTTTAGAAAAAGGGTTAAAATTTGCTCCCACTGCTGGTATGAAACCTTTTGACTTGTTTATTGATAACCAAATATTTTTAAAGAAGTTAACTGTGAAACGTTTCTTTGCAAAACGTAATTCACAGGAGACAAGTAATACAACTTTACTCAATAAAAATGAGACTATAGATATTTCTGAACAATCTCAAGAGGTTTTGCCCAATGTATTTTCATCTTTGAAAAGAAAATCTAATTTTTATCCATCTTACGAAAAAGGTAAATATTTAGAAGTATTTAATGATTTGGTTCAAACTGATCTTGACAAAATTCAGTGGAAATATGATAGTTCTAAACATAACTTAACTAATCCGGAAAGACAGGCTCTTAATAGACTTAAAAAGAATTTTAATTTGGTTATAAAAGAGGCCGACAAGGGAGGAGGTACGGTTATTATGAGTAGAGAGTATTACATGCAGGAAGCATATCGAATCCAAAGAGATGAATCCACTTATAAGAAACGTGAACAAGATCCTACTAAGTTTTTTCTAGAGGATCTTAGAGTTCTACTCCAGATGGGAAATGACAACACTATTATTTCCACCCAGGAGTTCCAATATATTTTTAACCCTACATGTAAAATAGCAATTTTTTATTTTCTCCCAAAAATCCATAAGTGTCTGATGACCCCTCCTGGTCAACCGATTATTAGTGGAATTAATTCTTTGTCCTGCAACCTTTCTGAATATGTAGATTTATTTTTAAAACCATGTATATCTCTGTGCCCTTCCTTCATTAAAGATACCACACACATTCTTCAGACCTCAGAATCTTTCATAAAAAAGACCAGTTGACCATGGTTGAACAATGTCCCTAAGGGACAAATAACCCGAATGAGGAGAAATTGTTCTAGCACACAGATGTTTGAAGAACAATCGAAAATTATAAAAAATAGATATATAGAAAAGGGTTATAATGTAGAAAAAATTAAAAGTGATATTTCAAAAATTAAAAACAAGAACCGTTCAGAATTTCTAATAAATAAAGACAATAGATGTAACAATAAAGATAGTAATAGATATACAGATTTTGCTTTTATTACTAAATACAGTTTTCAGGCTAAAAAAAAAAAATTCGAAAAAAAAACATTGGGCAATTCTGAAAAAAGATGAGATTTTGGGAGAAAAGTTACCTGAAAAAACGGTGGTCATATACAGAAAAGCAGACAACTTAAAGAATCAATTGGCACCAAGTCTTTTACCTAAACAACTTAAGAGTCCACAAAATAATTTTTTACAGCTAAAAAGAACCCCGGGTTTTCATAAATGTGGGGCTTGTTCTACTTGTACTAACCAAAAAAGAAAAACGGTGTCTTTTATGGGGTCTAATACAAAAGAAACATACAATATTAAGAAGTTTATACACTGTACGTCAACATTTGTAATTTATCTGTTACAATGTGGATGTGGTGCCCAGTATGTGGGACGAACCACTAGAAAACTGCATATCAGACTCAGAGAACATTTCAACAATATTAGGACAAATAAAGTGGATCATAGTGTTCCTAATCATTCTAAGACCTGTAGTATGTTTAATTGGTCCACTTTTATCGCCATTGGTATTGATCGGGTTGCTATGAATTGGAGAGGGGGAAGTAGAATTAATGATTTAGCTAAAAGAGAAGCCTTTTGGATTTATACTCTTAAGACCCTAAGGACAGGTCTTAACCAGGAAACTGATTTAATAGGACTTCTTTGATTTTTTTTGTTTAGTTGCTATTGTTTTTGTTTTTCTCCCCTCTCATCTCTTAGTAACTTGATCATGTATACATATATATATAGATTTTTTCTGTATATGTATTACACAAGGTTATTTTTTATTATTTTTGCATATTTTTTATTTTTTTATATGGTGTTTGTATTTACTTTTTATATATACATTTTTTATTCTAGCTTAGTTTTTTTATGTATGAGAAGGGTTCTTCCCTTCGTTTTTTTCTTCTTCTGGTTGTTGTGTTTTTTCTTATAGTTGTAATGGGTTCCACGCTGGAACGCGGAACGGATTCATTCAGAGCCTTTGACGATATGCGTTCCACGGTGGAACGCGGAAACATTTAATGCCCGCAAACAAGACCATGATCGTCATCACGTTCGTCCAATCGGATGGAAGTTTAGACGAAATGCGGAAGTACTGATTTATTGGCGCCAACTTTTCGAAAAACTATCTGGAACATATAAAAAGAAGCTCTTTCGAAGTTTTGCTGTATATTCCTGAGGAAGTCGCAAAGACGAAACGCTTTGGATTTGTATCTGGGACATTTTTATCCTAGGTTTCATTATTTGTATTTTTATTATTGTTTTATCTACATTTTTGCTGCTATACTTTTTTATTGCTTGAGTTGAACCTTCTATGGTTTGGTACCATCTGTTGGATGGAGATATGCTGATCTAAAACCAGTTTTATGTAAGTGCAATCAATATCAATAAATAGATTGCTGTTTACAATACTACTATATATATATATATACTCTTTCTTTGAGGAGGGGAGTTCCATTATATATATTTTGATCAACATCAAAATCCTCTATGACAAGAATTACAGTGCTGCCCTGAGATACCCTATAATAAAGAGGGAGATAAGCGCAGATTATCTATATTGTCTGTAAATTCTCTACCTCCGGGATTGACCTTGGTGTTCTGTACATACTTCACTATTGTACAATTCTTTCCAAATTTTTAGATTTCTCAAGAACTGCTTTCTATTATATACAGGTTGTATGTTTTGTATTTTTGGTGTGCTACCCCTTTAATTTATACTATCACTATTTATTGGTGTGGTATATTTTTTCCTATTTGTATTATATATATATATATATATATATATATATATATATATATATATATATATATTTGGGAGTCTAGCCAACTCCTTGGTTTTGCACCCCTCCCTGTCACAGGTGCCTCATCCCAGGGCCCTATTTAGCCTTGTACTGCAGAGAGCCCCAGATGGAATTTTTTCCCCAAGTAAGTAGGTTAATCTCATAAGAGCAGACATTAGGCTGTTAGTGTAGGACCTGCCAAAGATGGGGTACATTGACGTTGTGGCAGGCTTATGCAATGTATGATCATATAATGTAACTAAACCCCCATTATTTTTGCCTAGATTAGGTGTTTTTAAAAAAACAAATAAAATCTTTCAACATTGAAGTTGCTGTTTAGTGGATAGGTGAGTGCTGGATCTTGTGTATTGTAGTGTATATATATATATATATATATATATATATATATATATATATATATACACACACACACACACACACACACACACACACACACACACTCTACAGGAGTGCAGAATTATTAGGCAAGTTGTATTTTTGAGGATTCATTTTATTATTGAACAACAACCATGTTCTCAATGAACCCAAAAAACTCATTAATATCAAAGCTGAATATTTTTGGAAGTAGTTTTTAGTTTGTTTTTAGTTATAGCTATGTTAGGGGGATATCTGTGTGTGCAGGTGACTATTACTGTGCATAATTATTAGGCAACTTAACAAAAAACAAATATATACCCATTTCAATTATTTATTATTACCAGTGAAACCAATATAACATCTCAACATTCACAAATATACATTTCTGACATTCAAAAACAAAACAACAAACAAATCAGTGACCAATATAGCCACCTTTCTTTGCAAGGACACCAAAAGCCTGCCATCCATGGATTCTGTCAGTGTTTTGATCTGTTCACCATCAACATTGCGTGCAGCAGCAACCACAGCCTCCCAGACACTGTTCAGAGAGGTGTACTGTTTTCCCTCCTTGTAAATCTCACATTTGATGATGGACCACAGGTTCTCAATGGGGTTCAGATCAGGTGAACAAAGGAGGCCATGTCATTAGATTTTCTTCTTTTATACCCTTTCTTGCCAGCCACGCTGTGGAGTACTTGGACGCGTGTGATGGAGCATTGTCCTGCATGAAAATCATGTTTTTCTTGAAGGATGCAGACTTCTTCCTGTACCACTGCTTGAAGAAGGTGTCTTCCAGGAACTGGCAGTAGGACTGGGAGTTGAGCTTGACTCCATCCTCAACCCGAAAAGGCCCCACAAGCTCATCTTTGATGATACCAGCCCAAACCAGTACTCCACCTCCACCTTGCTGGCGTCTGAGTCGGACTGGAGCTCTCTGCCCTTTACCAATCCAGCCACGGGCCCATCCATCTGGCCCATCAAGACTCACTCTCATTTCATCAGTCCATAAAACCTTAGAAAAATCAGTCTTGAGATATTTCTTGGCCCAGTCTTGACGTTTCAGCTTGTGTGTCTTGTTCAGTGGTGGTCGTCTTTCAGCCTTTCTTACCTTGGCCATGTCTCTGAGTATTGCACACCTTGTGCTTTTGGGCACTCCAGTGATGTTGCAGCTCTGAAATATGGCCAAACTGGTGGCAAGTGGCATCGTGGCAGCTGCACGCTTGACTTTTCTCAGTTCATGGGCAGTTATTTTGCGCCTTGGTTTTTCCACACGCTTCTTGCGACCCTGTTGACTATTTTGAATGAACGCTTGATTGTTCGATGATCACGCTTCAGAAGCTTTGCAATTTTAAGAGTGCTGCATCCCTCTGCAAGATATCTCACTATTTTTGACTTTTCTGAGCCTGTCAAGTCCTTCTTTTGACCCATTTTGCCAAAGGAAAGGAAGTTGCCTAATAATTATGCACACCTGATATAGGGTGTTGATGTCATTAGACCACACCCCTTCTCATTACAGAGATGCACATCACCTAATATGCTTAATTGGTAGTTGTAGCGTTACTCACCTTCTCCAGGGGCCGGCCGCGGTCCTCTCTTCAAGCCGACGGCTCCATTAGCAAGGCGGGCAGTGACCGCGAGAAGCGGTCACGTGTCCCGCCTGAATCTAAGAGCGCGCCGCGAGTCTCGGGCGCGCTCTTAAAGAGACAGTGGGAGCCTAAATTGTCAAAAGGCTCCCATTGGCCCCTGTCATGCCACACTCCCCATACACTTACCTTTTGGGGGTGTGGATATGACAGGAGCCAATCACATTAGTTTTGAAGCTATTTAAACTTACCTCTCCCTTTACTCCCTGCCCTATCGTGGTTTCTGTATCAGTTCCCTTTAGCGCTTGTTGTGTTCAGTTGTGTTTCTCCGTATTGACCTTGGCTTTGTTTCTGACTACGTTTTCTCTTTATCCTTCTGTTCTGGTTGTCGGCTTGTTGTTTACTGTGTACCAGACCCCGGCTTGTCCTAGTTTACGCTGTCTCTCTGTGCCCTTGATTTCGGATTGTTCCTGACTCTGTCTCCTCTCATATACGTCGAGTCCGGCCATTCTAAGGTCCGGTAGACGTATCTCTCCTCTGTGTTGTCTTTTGTTTAGCTGAATCCTGCGTGTTGGGGTATATTCTCGCTACATTACGATAGGGCCATGGACCCCGCAGATTTGGCTCAGCAAATGGCTTCTCACGAGGCAAGGTTTGTAGAGCAGGATCACTGTATGGATCAGATAGCACAGGCTCTCCAGACGCTCTTGTCTAGAACCATTCCTGCAACCGCACCGAACCCTCCTACACCTCATCCTCCCGAAGTATCCAATTCAACCAATGCTTCGCCCCATTTAACACCTCCTCCTAGGTATGGAGGGGAAGCCAAGACATGCAGAGGTTTTATTAATCAAATAGAATTCCACCTTGAGATGTATCCTCATTCCTTTCCCACTGATAGGTCTAAAGTGGGGTTTTTGATGCATCAACTTACTGACAAAGCACTAGAGTGGGCAAATCCTATTTGGGAGGCCAATGGACCTATGGTTCATGATTTCAATAGTTTTCTTGCGGCTTTTCGTAGAACTTTTGACACAACAAAGAGGTCAAAGAATGCCGCAAGAGCATTAATGAGGATTAAACAGGGGTCTAGGTCTGTGGCGGATTATGCTATTCAGTTTCGTACCCTTGCTTCACAGGTAGATTGGACCAATAATGGGTTAACTACTGCGTTCATGGAAGGTTTATCTGACACTATATTAGATGAGGTAGCGGCAAGGGAGCTTCCTATTCCATTAGAGGATCTTATTGACTACCTCATTGATATAGATAATAGAATTCGCGACAGGCTCTATACCAAAAACAAGAATAGACGTCTGGTCACATCTATTAACCCCAGAGTTGATAAACCTGAGAGTGTTAAAGTACCCGAGGAGGAACCCATGCAATTAGGGGTTGCCAAACTCTCGGATACTGAAAAACTACTTAGAAGAAGGAATGGACTCTGCCTATACTGTGGTAGGCGAGACCATATGGTAAGGGAATGTCCTTTGCGTCCGGAAAACTCTCGCACCTAAGACCTTATAGGGGACTGGCCTTGGGTGTTATCTCTAAGTCTCCTAAATTGCCTCCTAATCGTTTGCTTCTCCCTGTTTCCCTTCATACGGGGGTGAGTTGTATAGCAGAATGCATATTAGCCTTGGTTGATTCTGGGGCTGCTGAGAACTTTATTGACTCTGAGTTTGTTACGAAAAATAACATTCCCGTCAGAGAAAGGGAGATACCCTTGGCCATTGAGGCCATAGATGGTAGACCTTTAAAAACTCCAGTCGTTACCCATGAAACTGTACCATTATTCATGTACACAGGGGTTTTACACTTTGAGACCATTCGGTTTCAGGTTATCACCTCTCCCTCTTCTCATATCGTGTTAGGGTACCCATGGTTGTGTTCTCACAATCCCATTTTTGACTGGGAATTGGGACAATTAAAATCATGGGGTAAAACCTGCCACGACTCTTGTATGATTAAAGTCACCCCTTTAAATACCATTAATGTTCCTACCACTCCTCCTTTGTCTACTGTTATACCTCCTCAATACTTGTTTCTCAAGACTGTATTCGATAAAAGGGAAGCTGATAAATTACCGCCTCACAGATCCTATGATTGTGCTATCGATTTATTGCCTGGCACTATACCTCCTAAGGGCAGGGTGTACCCCTTATCTATTCAAGAGAACCGTATCATGGAGGAGTATGTTAAAGAATCACTAGAAAAGGGGTTCATTAGGAGATCCTCTTCCCCGGCTGGAGCAGGGTTTTTCTTCGTATCTAAGAAAGGTGATTTAAGACCGTGCATCGATTATAGAGGTCTAATCAAAATCACTATCAAAAATGCATACCCTATACCTTTAATTACAGAGTTATTTGACAGGCTGAAACATGCTACTGTGTTCACCAAATTGGACCTTAGAGGTGCATACAATTTAATACGCATAAAGGAAGGTCACGAATGGAAGACTGCATTCAACACTAGATCCGGTCATTACGAATATACTGTTATGCCATTTGGTCTTTGCAATGCCCCAGCAGTATTTCAGGAATTTATTAATGACGTCCTAAGAGATTTTATTCACACATTTGTAATTGTATATTTGGACGACATATTGATATATTCTACAGATTTACACACTCATCACAGGCATGTCACAACGGTATTGAAGACCCTTCTTGATAATGGTCTTTACTGTAAACTAGAAAAATGTTTATTTGACCAATCCGAAGTCCAGTTCTTGGGGTATTTGATTTCCGCCAAAGGGTTTCGTATGGATCCCCAGAAGCTTTCAGCGGTTATAGAGTGGCCTCTACCACAGGGTTTGAAAGCAATTCAACGTTTTCTTGGTTTCTCTAACTATTATAGACGTTTTATTAAGGGTTTTTCTTCTATTGTAGCACCTATTACCCGTATGACAAAAAAGGGTGGTAATACTCGTGTCTGGTCTCCCAGTGGGTATGTGGTCTGAACGAACGGCAATGAACTAATGCAGGCAATCCAGTCTTGGGACGGGCTGCGCGCTCGGGACTTAACTGTCCCTTCGACGGCCACAGGGGCCGTCCCTAGACTGGATTGCCTGCATTAGTTCATTGCCGTTCGTTCAGACCACATACCCACTGGGAGCTGCTTCTGACCACACACCAACTGGGAGCTGATGGAGTGACTGTCCGTTTGTTTCAACTATTATTACCTTCACCTTCGTTTAGATCATCATCTGATTACAACTTTGATTTGGTACACCAAGAAAAAGATTTCTACAATTGGTGAGATCTATCCAGATATAGCTATATACAGTGCACTATATTGGACTACCAGGACTTTCAGATTATTTTGCTTGTTTTTTCATTTTTTCTTTTTTCCTTTTTTCCATCCCTTATTTTCTTTTTATTTCCCCTTTCCTTTTTTCTGTTTTGGATTGGGGATTTTTTCATTATTTTCATTATAGTTTATTTTTTTTCATTTTTTCATATTTTTCATTTTTTCACTATTTTCAACATTTTTTCAATGAATTTTCACCAAGTGTATACACATTAGATGAACTCTATCCTATATATGGAATATTCTGTATATACTGTATATATTCAATGTATATAATTGGTGTACTCAGGATGAAATGAACATTTCTATTTTCATACTCTATATAACTTTATTTAGAATAAATATCATGAATTTTTCACAGTAATTACTTCTAGTATCTATTATTACTATTTGAATGCGGTATTCATTATATAGTATGTATGTATATGTATATATATATGTATATGTATATATATATATATATATATACACACACAGACACAATTTTTTTTTAACACAGATTGATTTTATTTAACTTTATTTTAGATTTTACAGATGCAGGGAGACTGCCTGTCAGCACAGACAGTCCCCCTGCAGGCAGATACACAGGCACCTATTGCGGCCACGTGATCGAGTGATCACGTGGCTGCGGGGTCCTGATCTGCCGTGGGAAGACTGCCTGGGCAGACAGCCGGTCCCCCTGGACCGGGGGGACAGACGGCGATCAGGTAAGTACTTCCTAGCGGTATAGCGAGTAGGGGCAAAATTTACTAAATTTACTAATACTAAGTAATGTTTAGTAATGCCTTTTGGTAGATAACTCCTTAATACCGTGGGAATTAGGAAGTTATCTACTAAGCGGCTGCAAGAGAAGTCCCGAAGTCCAGAAATGCTGAAGTTCGGAAATTCTGAAGTGCCGAAGTTACGAAGCAGCTGCAAGAGAAGTCCCGAAGTTCCAAAGTGCCTTAGTGTTGAAGTGCCGAATGCCGAAGTCCCGAATTTCAGAATGCCGAACCAAAAATTTTCCCCTTGCACATGCCTACTAACAATTGTTATCTAGAATGTGGGATTATTATGAATTAGTGGTATTCAGACGATACATGTGTCAAGAGGGAGAGAGTGCCCAATTTGGTGATGTCTCCTGCCTGTATGAAAGAAACCCAGAGCTGCCATGTCTGTTGGTATAATGGGTATTTATGTGTCATTGAGAAGTGTACCTAAATGATCCTAGGGAGGAGAAGGGAATCTGCAAATAGGAAGAACGTGATCAAAATCATTAGTGGATTATCAAGTAGATATCACTCGACAGAAGGGCACTGTCACCACATATGAGACAGGGTGCCCTTAGACTTGAAACATCACCAGCATTTATAAGAAGAGCCGGGGGGGAGAAACCTTGGTGTGGGTGTTATGCCACTTTGTTAATCTTTTGTAATTGCTTTCTTGGGTGGCAATATTGTCGGAGGATTTATGGGCACACAGGAAGATTTTCCTCCAATCTGAGGTTGCCAAGGATAAATGGAGTTCTAGTGAGCATATGGTTGTAAATTTAGGAAGAGGATCACCCCTAGACAGCTGTAGTAGATCATTATAGGGACAGTATAGTCACCAAAATAACTTTAGTTTAATGAAGCAGTTTTAGTGTATAGATCATGCCCCTGCAGTACCACTGCTCAATTCTCTGCCATTTAAGAGTTAAATCACTTTGTTTATGCAGTCCTGGCCACACCTCATTGCATGTGACTTGCACAGCCTTCATAAACACTTCTTGTAAAGAGTCATCTAATCTTTACACTTCCTTTATTGCAAATCCTGCTTAGTTTAGATTTTCTTTTCTCCTGCTCTGTTAATAGCTTTCTAGACAGCGCAGTAGCCTCTTGTATGTAATTTAAGTTCAATTTACAGAGCAGGAGATAACTTTTAAAGTAAGTTACATTGTGAATGAAACCTTTTGCTTTCGTGCAGGCTGTGCCAGTCACAGCCAGGGGAGGTGTGACTAAGCTGCATAACCAGAAACAAAAGTTAATATCTTTCTCCTTTTTACTATACTATCTTCATAATGTTTAAAAAAAAAAAAAAAGTGGCTGGGGGAGGAGGGGGAGGAGAATGTTAAGCCCAGACTGGACTGTATCTTGATCACTGACCCCAATAATCTTTTTATTCTACGTGTATACGTGTTCTACGTGAATACTGGCTTATTGTAGCAGTTAGGAGCTTACAGATTTTTCCTGCATTAAATTGTAAGGGGTCACAGATGGTTGCTGCAGTTTACAGACTGCTGTGAGAAGCTCCTTCTGTTTGACATCCCATATGAAATCGGTAATTAAAGCAGGAGTTATTCTCACTACACTAGACCCTTTTGTATAAGATGGTACAACTGCATCCTCTGTGTACCCTACCCAGTCCGGACACCTGAGCAGGCAAATGATCTCTTGTGACTCACAACACCCGTTTCATTATGATGGATTTCGCACAGTATCTATTGAAAGGATGTACAACCCTATGTATACTGTAATATTAATATCCAATGTAACAAACATCTATTCACCTTTCTCATCCTCTGTAATTGATGCCCACTGTCAGCTGAACACAAATGGGTTACTAATTTGACAAAACTAACATATGCTAGATTATATGTGCATAATGGGTTATTTTAGATATTTCAAATTTGATCCTGGGATCCAAATCCAGAAAATGTGTTGGTTCACTTAAAGGGTCACTCCACTGTCCAAAATATTAGTGTTCTGGGCAACTGCCTGCCTCTTGATTTTAGCTAAAAAAATCAAAGTGCCAATTTCTACTGAAATTTTCAGCAAGCGGAAGTGCTTTAAGGATCTGTAGGGTCCTTATGATGTAAAAGGTTGCCAAACAAAGTCACGTTTCTTTTCACAATGTGTTTAATCATTTATTTTGATAATTCCTTGGTGTCATTCTATATCACTTATTAACTTATATCACTTATCAACTTATTCTACAGCACTTATTAAGCTACGGCACTTATTAAATGATTCTAATAGACTTTACTTTCTGTACCCATTCCCTCAATGATGGGGAGGATGCATCCTTCCAGAAGAGAGTGATTAGTTGATTTGCGGCTGTTTGCGGCTGTTTTAAAATGAGCAAATAAAGTGTTGTTCACAGACCAGGAAGTAGTCCAGGATACAGTCTAGCTTCAGCTACTCCATGTAGTTAGTTAGCTATTTAGCAAAATACCTGGGGAGCTACACATTAATCCCAGTTTCTCCCTACTAAAATTGTAATGTTTCAGAGTAATCCCAAATGTTCCAAAGTGGTGCTGAGCATTCTAATGGGAATCTTAAGTACTAAGTTAAATCAAGTACCCTCAATGGCATCCATATATCTCACAGGTTGAGCAGTTCAGCAGCAATCCCAAATTCAAACATTGATTCCTGTAGTTGATAAAGGCATTCCTATCCTCTAGCTGGAACGTGGCTGAAACTATCCCCTACAGGAAAACAGTTTAAAAAAATATTAAATCAGGAGTCGGAGTGAATTTAGTGTAAAACTATGACATAAATCCACAAGTTGGGACCAGTTTAATACGTTAAATTCACTTCACTGTGAATCCTAATTTATACAAATAAAATTTTTAAATATATGTTATTCTAATTCTGGATCTGATTATGCACAACACAAACACATGTATAAGGTTCAATCTTACACAGCATTTTACTGCATTTCATTTTTGCTGACATGACAAGCTACTGCATAATCAGCAATATCTTTTGTTGCATAACTAGAGTTCATTCAACTTCAAGTGCAAATGTTACATAGCCCAGCAGGGGGAAAACATTTCTTGCATAAATCAAAGATTGACGAGTGAGATTTTGATCCATGTATACATTCAGTAAAACTAAACATGTTAAATTTTGGAATATTGCTATAAACCATGGCCACATGGCAAGGGTCAAGGAGACATGCCATTGAAGTGGTTTCAGTGCCTGGCGTCTCCTAATGCTGTCAATCCATTCAGTGTTAAACCAGTTTTTTTATGTAGCCTGGCCCCTGAGAGCACTAGCCAACACTGCAATGGGTGGAGGTGATTGGCAGAGAGTGTCAGCAGTCTCCTCTCAACCTGTCACAGTCGCCCATTGCCAGTTTGAATTGGCATGGGTAAGAAAGTGTGTAAACTCTTTGAAATACATCTAATGGGGGATGGGCTAAGGGCAACCCTCAATTCATTGCTAAACCGTTCAAAAATAGCACTTCGCACCGAATGGATGAGTAGTACCAGGGGAACTGCAGACACTATAACCACTTTGGTGCAATTAAATGGTTATAGTGCCTAAGTAGAAAGCTGGGAAACCTTCTCAATGGTCTTTTCATATAATTTTAACTAATATTTGGTTGGCTAAGGGTGAAATAATAAATGGTGGGTATTCCACTACCAACCCACACAAACACACAACCCCATAACAGGTTAAATGCTCAATGGCACCCAATAGACTACATTAAACAAGAAAGAACGGTTTGTGAATAGTGACAAAGCATTCCCAAAAAAGGTTAATTTGTTTGCTACAGTCAAAGCTCGACTTTAAGGATTTACATGTTAACACTATGATCAGACTGTGTTGTAATTTAAATGTTTAATATTTGTATGATAGGATTTATCAGAGATGTAGAGACAGTGGCGGATCTACCACAGTCGCAGCTATGACCGGGCCTGTCACTCCAGTTTGCCCATCCGACCTGTCGACCCCTGCGACCAGGTCCCCGCCGCCATGTGTTGTGGCCCCGACCCGCGCAGTATAACTGCTGGGGCCACGTGTTCAGGGGCCCGTCGGGTGGCCCATGCTGTTCGGACCACCCGATGGCAATGAACAAGGGGCCCGGGTAGTGCTGCGCTTTAACAGCGCGACCGGGCCCCCTCTGATGATGTCAGACGCTAGGAGGATGTGACCCAGAAACCACCAGGAGTCAAGCGGAAAGAGGGAGTCAGAGTGGGAACTCTGGACCCCAGGAAAGTCACCCTCCTGCACCTAAAAGGTACGAAACAGGAAG
>OW240913.1:113515300-113618494 GCA_933207985.1 Pelobates cultripes
TGCAGCTTTTGTAAGCTGTTTTAGATATACCTCCAATCAAACAATGCATAACTAAATACATGATTGTTTTTTATTGGGAGTATGTCTACTAAACAGCATATATATATATATGAAGGAAAATACTGGCACTCAAGGATTTTCAAAGTTTTACTCTCCAGTATGAATCAAAAATCGACGTTTCAGCTCCTCAGGGGAGCTTTCATCAGATATCTATGTCCTGATGGAAGCTCCCCCGAGGAGCTGAAACATCGATTTTTGATTCATACTGGAGAGTAAAACTTTGAAAATCCTTGAGTGCCGGTATTTTCCTTCATTTATATTTGAGCCACCAGAGCACCAGGTACTGTTATCTTTTTACAAGTTGGAGTGCAGGGGTTATCTGTATTTTTTATATATATATATATATATATATATATATGTGTGTGTGTATATATATATATTACACAATCCAGAACACTCGCTTATTCACTAAACAATGATTTCAAATCTTAAAGATTGTAATAGTTTTATTTAAAAACACCTCACATAGACAAAAATAATGGGGGTTTAGTTACATTATATGATCATATATTGCATAAGCCTGCCACAACTTCAATGTACCCCATTCTTGGCAGGTCCTACTCTAGCAGCCTAATGCTTGCTTTTATGAGATTAATCCACTTACTTGGGAAATACTTCCTTACTGGGACTCTCTGCAAGTCAAGGCTAAATAGGGTCCTGGAATGAGGCACCTGTGACGTGTATATTTTGGCCCCAGCAGCATCCTATAATGTATGCATGTTCAGGTGAGTGCAGCCCTCTTGATTTCTCTTATATATTTGGGAGTTAAGACCAACTCCTTGGTTTTGCACCCCTCCCTGTCACAGGTGCCTCATTCCAGGACCCTATTTAACGGATCACAGTGAACTCTCGGGGTCTAAGGAAGCCGTAGAAGGAGATGTAGATAGCTACTTTGATGATAGAGTTTGTCTGGGAGGTAAATGGGTTTGTGTCCAATAGATCCGAGATATTCCTGAATATGGGTCCGTCTATGGGTAGTCTGTAGGTAGTAGGAGGTTGATCTATTTTGTTGATACCTTTAAGAATAGTTTTAATGGGGTATGAAGAAAGAAAATGTGGGTGATTGGGAAAGGTA
This sequence comes from Pelobates cultripes, assembly GCA_933207985.1. NCBI lineage: Eukaryota > Metazoa > Chordata > Amphibia > Anura > Pelobatidae > Pelobates > Pelobates cultripes. The sequence goes on from OW240913.1 coordinate 113,516,436, forward strand.
GTGAAGACGTGGTGCTGTATACATGTAAGATATAATTTGATAGTGTTATGTGCTAATTTGAGGTGTAAGTGACAAAAAGAGGCAAAAGCCACCATTGTCTCGATTAATTATCCAAAAACGTGAAACTCCCCACCAAATTTGCGTAAAACAGTCAACGCCTATCGTATGCTTTCTTAGTGCTGGATGAGAGGGCGTTGCGTGAGAGAGATCGTGCGTGGTCAATAATTCCGTTAGTCCATGATTAGCTCCAGAAATGTTGGTATTCGGGATGGGAGATCGTTGGCGCAGGGATGCACCTTGTAGAATGCCTGAAAATTAGACCGGGACAAAGCATCAGCTGCCGTATTTTAAATGCCCGGAATGTGTTCGCACACCAAAAAGAATTGTAGTTTGGCGGCCAGCCACATCAACTTTTGTACCAACCGCATTTTGGTCGAGGAGGAAGAGTGCCCTTTATTGATGATCTTGCAAGCCACCAAATTATCTGAGAAGCACTTAACTGCCTTACCGGCCCACAGGTGATCCCAAGTATGAGCAGCTGCTACAATGGGGTAGATCTAAAAAAGGACTGAAGTTTCCCTGAAGGCTGGTAAGGTAAGTGTTTCTTGAGGCCAAACACCCCTAAACCAGTGGTTACCAAAAATTGCAGCGAACCCCGTGTGGACTGCTGGATCAGTCCAAATTATGGTGGAGTGGTCGGTCAGTGGGGGATGAACATGGAGATGCTATTCCACTCTGCCAGGAAGTGCTTCCACATACATAAATTGGCTATGGCTGGGGAATTGAGGACTATGGTGCCATCATTCTTGTGTAATGCATATCAGTTTCACATCGGGGAGGCGTGCCTCCATGGACACCAAGTCTAGTGAGACACTGTGCTGTGGGGGTCTATCATTTTGTCCAGGGACAATGGAACACCTAGTGTTGAAAACAGTGCTATAGTGCTAAGGATGCTACTAGGGATGTGCATGGACAAAAAATTTGGTTTGGTTCGGCACTTCCAAAATTCAGCACTTCGGGAATTCGGGACTTCAGCAATTTCCTAACCCTACCCCTAACCCTACCCTAAGGATCATAAAACCTGATGTGGTCTCTTTCCGTAGCAACTTGTCCACAACAGATGGGTCATTTGTGGCCGAGAGTAAGTTGGGGCATTCTAGTGTGCCAGAGGGGAATGCTACTAGCCCTGTGTGAAACCCGTTGGAAAATCCTAAAATCAAAAATTGCACCAAGTGGTGGGAGGGGTGGGTGCGCAAGTAATAGCCTAGCACGTCAATGTTGACCTCCATCAGTTATTTCTTAGGGAAAAGCTTAGAGGGGCACATGGATTTTGTATGTGCCCTAAAGCAGATGGAGCAAGCGGTATAATTACAGGTTCCTGCATTCAAATTGTTGCACACCTGCACCTTGCCCAAGAATACAACTAGTCTGCCTAGCTTATCTCTCTGTCCCCTATCCTGACTGATGGAGGGGGTGGTGGAGGGGTAGGAAGTGGAGGGGTATGACATAGAGGGGTCTGCTTTGAAGGGACACAAGTTGGAGGAGTGAGAGGTGGAGGAACACACCGCTCAAGATGGGGGCCTCAAGCCGGCGAAATGCCTGCAGAATAGCTCTGTTTCCAATTGACTCCAATCTATATGCAGGTTGAACAGGGCCAGAGCTGCTGCTGCTTTAGCCAATACTGACTTGTGATAATCATAGAAAGCAAAGCCCCCATTCTTGTGCCCCAGGTCCACCACCTTGTGTAAATAGATGTTGAATTCCTCACGCCTCTGGGGGTATACAGAGCAGATGACATCTCTGTATAACCCAAAACCGAGTACGAATTCAGGGATGGATAATTTTTATTGAGTCGTGAATCCCTGGTTTTAAGGATCACTGAAATGTCCCCATAATTAAAGGCTTTATTCTCCAGTATGTCCTGCAAAGCAATGAGTAGCGAGACTAGACTGATGTCCTTGCCATCATGGATGTCTTTCTTAATAGAGGAAGGGATGGACTGAGCTGGGGGCAATAACACGTGAAGTGGTGGGTGCGGGTACAATAGCAATGGCACAACCCTGGGAATTTGCAGGTGCAGACGTGGAGGCTAAAATGTCAGGTGCGCTGCTAGTGGTAGGGATGATGGTCTCTATCTTGGTCATCCTCTCGTTAAGCAACTTGACGGTAGACAAGATAGATGACAAGGTGTCTTGAAATTGTCCACAACTTCCGCCATGGAACTCTTGTGAACATGTGCCAAGCCTGGGTTCGCGGGACTGAGCTGCTAACAACTTATAAAGTTCTGCTTTCCTAGCATTGGCCATGTAAGGGATGTGTCTGCATTGTAAATCCACGGCTAGTTTGGGTATGGTCCAGGACCTCAGTGACCTGGAGGTACCGGCAACAATACAGTCAATGGGTGTGCCTGGTCTAACAGGAGTGCTGGGCCCAGCAGGAGTGTCCTGGTGAGACAAGTCATCTCCACAAACAGAAACATCCACAAACATCCTAAACAGAAAGTAGTAAAAAGGCTAATTGAAAGCCCTTGATGGAACTCCATATATAGCACTGGCTAGCTAGTGCCGCAGGCGAAGAACTTCTCCGTGACAGGTGAATCCTTGCTAGTTGCCAAGTGGTGATGAGAGGCTCTATTTATGGTTTGGCCCATGGGGAATCATAGCCACAAGTCAGCGGGGTGTTGGCCTCTTGGTGACAGTAAAGAGAAAAAAATGTGTGGACATGGCATGTGGCACCCTGCAAAACCCGTGCAGAAGGGGAAATAAAAAAGCACCTCTGCGAGAGGTGGGTGGGTAGGGCTAGTGGGATCATGAGAGTAAGTAAACACTAAGGCCAGCACACAACCCTTGCAGCCAGTTCTCTATCCCTAGCAGGGCTTGTCTTATAGGAATAAACATGATAGTGACCGTACATACCTAAATAGAGTAAAACAAGGAACAGAAGGAGGAGAGAGCTGGAGAAAGAGTAACTTCAAAGACACCTATCTGGAAATAAAGATTAATAATTAAACCTGAGACATGTGACGTACTGGTATAATGCTAGTGTCTAAAGGGAGAACGTACCTTTAGAAAGCTGATGAGAGCTTACTTAAAGGACCACTCTAGGCACCCAGACCACTTCAGCTTAATGAAGTGGTCTGGGTGCCAGGTCCTTCTAGGGTTAACCCATTTTTTTATAAACATAGCAGTTTCAGAGAAACTGCTATGTTTATTAATGGGTTAAGCCTTCCCCCTAATCCTCTAGTAGCTGTCTCATTGACAGCCACTAGAGGCGCTTGCGTGCTTCTCACTGTGAAAATCACAGTGAGAGCACGCCAGCGTCCATAGGAAAGCATTGTAAATGCTTTCCTATGAGACCGGCTGAATGCGCGCGCAGCTCTTGCCGCGCGTGCGCATTCAGCCGGCGGGGCGTAACGGAGGCGGAGAGGAGGAGGAGAGCTCTCCGCCCAGCGCTGGAAAAAGGTAAGTTTTTACCCCTTTCCCCTTCCAGAGCCGGGCGGGAGGGGGTCCCTGAGGGTGGGGGCACCCTCAGGGCACTATAGTGCCAGGAAAACGAGTATGTTTTCCTGGCACTATAGTGGTCCTTTAAATTAGTGCGGTGTCAGTTAAGTGCACCTATAAATAATAACAGATACATGTGGGTAAAGGAGGTAGACACGAATGGGGAGAGGAGATTAAGGAGAAATGTTTAAATTACCTGATAGTTGTAGGAACGTAACTTGTGACTCCTAATAAGTTTAGAGGAGACATGTGAACAAGCTGGAAGACAGAGTACAGTAGATGTCACTGTATGCCGTAACGTATTGAGGACCAAACACGTGGGGCCGATGCAAAAACAAGCCCCTAGTTGAGCACAACATGGGACACATAAAAGGCAGTTTGAGGCCTTAATATGGGTGTTTAAATTAAGCAAAAAGAGCGTAAGGAGGCCAATACCTGATCAAGGTTGCTGAAAGAACACCGTTGTACTTGATTTACCCGAAGGTTGCTATAGTTGATATAGCACCTAAATATGTAAAATGGGAGAACAAGGTGAGTACCGATTGCCGGAATCATATGTATATATACTGGAGACAATTTACCGTGTAGTATGTAGAAATACTGTATATGTAATGAACAATGCTGGGTGCCGTGGCAAAAGGTCGCTCAAACAGGAAATGGCATACGTAAGCAGGGGGTTAGATTTAATGTTGGGAAAACTCCTCCCACAAATTCAGGCCTATGACCTTTTACATATAGTGGAGTATCCCTTTAATTGATGTGTAATGTAATTTAAAGGGACACAATAGTCAACAGAACCACTACAGCGTAATGTAGTAATTGATTCTGGTCATTGTAGCATGTACCTGCAATGTTAGCAGTGTAGACACTGTCTTTTCAGAGAAAAGGCAATGTTTACATTGGTGCCTACTAACACCTCTAGTGGCAGTCACTCAGACGACCACTAGAGGTGCTTCGTCGTCCAGTGCTGCGCAGAAGCTGAATGTTCCACATAGAGATGCATTGATTCAATGCATCAAAGTGTACAACCTTTCCAAAAAATACACCAAAACGTAACTGAAATTGTAGAAACAAATAGTGTGGTGTTTATTAAAATGATCAAAATGATACCTTGAATTAATATAGACAATCCAAGTAACCTAAAAATATAAATAGCACATAATAGTGTGTAGACCTTTATCAAAATAAGGGGGTATAAATAAAGAATAGGACACTCACAAGCAGAGAGCTAACACACCTGGCTCTGGTTTATACATACATATAAATGTATGTATGCAGAGAACCTCGAAGGCAGATGAAAAAAAAACAGAGGCTTTCATTGAGACTTTAAGACCATGATATGATGAACACAGCAATAGAGTTCAGAATGTGGAAGCAACCCAGCATACAGTACTCAATCCAACACATATCCTATAGTAGCAACATACAGGAAAAAAGTGGATTACTGGTTCTTAGAGGGACCAGGCTTAACATAATAATAGACTAAGAGAATAGTCTATCTACAAATGCTGTGTACAAGAGACGGCATTTAGACAGAGACGGGTCAGAGGACACTGTAAAGCAAAATAGTCCAGGCAAATTCTAGTCAAAATAATAAGATCACTATGAATATAAATGTGCTATTAGGTACTCAAGACACCACAACATGACACTCAGTTAGTTTCAGTGAAGAAACTAATGAAGAGAGGACCCTGGTGAAAGATTTTATTTTGGTCCCCTATCGCGTGGCTCGACAAAAAGTATATCCCCATCTGTCGTACAAGTCCCACAATGATTTGCCAGCGGGGATCTACAAATTGCCCATCCTTGCAGGGGTGTATTTAGCACTGAACAGTGTTTGTTTGAATGTTAGTATGTTTTTCTTTAGAGTATGTGTGTGTAAATGTTGGCGTTTTAATGCTGGCATGTATTTGTGTGTAGTGTTTGAATGCAGGAATGTGTTTATATGTAATGTTGGTGTTTTATTTTCATGTCTTTTAGCACCTGTATTAGCTTTGAGTGTTCTCACATTTGAGGACTACTCTTTTGTATTTGCTCTTTGTGTTTTCATAATTTATAGAACCATTTTCAGGCATGGGTGATTTGATTCTTATCTGACATCTGAATGTTATGCACACAGCCCACGGTCACTACCTTAATCCAGACTGGAACTGTCTTGCCATTTTGCCATTTTTTTTTCGATGGTATGTTCAATCCTTATTGCTAGTTAATTATTTCTCAATCTTCAAAGTTCAATATTTGATTAACCTTTATGTCTATAAGACACTGAAACATAACCATACATGGTTAGTCACTTCTAAAGTTGATGCAGCAATTGTACAGCTAGCACAAATAACCAATGTAGAGAATGATTGGCATTAACCTTTCTAAAGCTTATGTAGGCGAGGGTGCGGGATTTCACCCTGCTGAAGTGTTCATCTCAAGATCCAAAGCAACCAAAGAAATGGGAAATGGGAAGAAATTTAAAACTGGTAATGGTCAATCCCATCTTTTGGATCATGTAGAGATCTGTTGACTTAGTCCATACTATCTCCAGATCCATCACATTGGGAGTTGATGGTCATAAAGCTAAATAATTGCAGGCATGCACATGTTGTTATACATTCCTGGCAGATATATTGTTTAAAACATCTATAAATGAGTGCATCAAAAAAGGCTGCATAAGACAGAAAATAATTACTAACCAGTAATAAAAAGAAAACACTAGCTTGTATCAAACAGGCGGTCATTTTGTGATTCTAGACAATTTTACAATAATCAGACATCAAAGTCCTGCCAGCTATTTCATAGTGAAGGGATATAAGGAGGAACAAGATGCTGATGGGATGCAGGTACAGTTCCCAAAGGTAGGAGGTTAGCTGCTGCACTTCTCAAGAAAACTGGAAAAAGTAAGTCCCTCTTCAATTTTCCTTGAGTCTCTTTAACAAGGATGTCATTCTTCCTGTAGAAAATATTTCAAAGGATTTAATGCTTGGTTGTATCTAGCTCCCAGGTCCAGACTTTTGGAGACTTTGAATCTTCAGGCCCTGAATACCTTTTTGTCGGCCTGAAAATTCAGAATTGAATCATTGGCTTCCATGATAAAAGTTGTTTTTGTCAAGGTAATTGTTTTTGTTCCTTTTATCTCAAAGATGCACACTTCAGTATTCCAACTGCCAAAGTTAATCAGAGATATCCCAGTTTCTGCCTCAACACCAAACACCAGCAAACTCTCACCACTGGTCTTAGCTCAGTCCCCCAGAGCATTTTCAGAACAACATATGCCATCTCTCAAGTTGGTGAGCCTACATAAATCAGACTTGGCTAAAGTTTCAGATGGCCAATGCTTCTGTAGTGGCTTACTTAACCATCAAGAGCGACCTTTTATAAAGTGACAAAGAGAGAAGCCTTTATTAACCCCTAAAACACGCCAGCAAGTGCTTTACGGGTTTGGAGTGATACTTTAAAGAGCATTGCATCATTAATTTTAAAAAAAAATCATCCCAACACGTGCCTTCTTTTGTGAGTATAGTATTTTGATTTTTGATAATACCCAAAAGTCACAGAATATCAGATACAAATACATAAATTGAAGAAAAGGGAGAAGGACTATTTTTCGCTCTACCCTTAGACAGTTATGGTACTCATATGATCTATTTTATACATAATGCCATGAATCAAAGTTATACCTGTGTTACTTGGCACCCTAGTCTCAAACCCTGCCCTTTTGTACCTTTTACTCTCTTGTTTCTCATATTTTGTACAGATATATATATATATATATATATATATATATATATATATATAAAATAAGCACTGGGATAATTCTAGGTGAGTGATATCCATCTGTGATGGCACATCTTGCCCTAGACCTATAAATTCCCAGTACCTGCCATTAGAGGTGTGGGTCTGCCACCTCATAAAGGGATAATCGCTGATAATAGCCCAGGCAGAGCACTTCTGACTTCAGAAGAGGCAGGAAGTGGAGCCAAGTAGGCCCCAGGTTAGAAGTCAAATCATTCTAAAACATGCTGTAGTGTGCTCTTGTGGGTATGGTGCTTAGAGTGACTCTTTAACTAATGTTTGAATCTCTTAAACTGTTTTAAAGAAAAACACAGGTCCCCACTGAAACTGTGGAAACCTGTTTGATAGATTTATAAAACTATCTAGCTATCTGCAATATCTGACTGTGGCATTCGCCAAGAGATGCTAACAAATAAAATAGAAAATCTTGTAGAAAGCTTCCTTAGAAGAACGGCCTCAAAGAAAGTGGGGTTTGGGGGGTTGCAACTTCATATAAATGCCCATGCGTTTTGAATGGGATGTCCAACAAGCTCATATAGATGTGATGGTCAGGTTTCCACATACTTTTGACCATATAGAGTATCTTAATAAAATGCTTGCTTGTCTAACGGTTCAATTAAAACAAGAGAAATTCCACTGAATAGACTAAACTATTGAGCAAAACAGGAATTTGTTGTACAAAAAATGTAAACTTTCCATGTGTTGGAGACACAACAGGTTCAAACAGGTTCAGACCAACCAGCTTACGGGAACCCTTAAATGTATACTGTAGGCACTTTAACTGCTACATTTCACTGAAGTGGTTATGTCTGGATTATCCTGATTGTCCTTCCAATTCAGTACTAACTTGCATTAAATGTTTTAATGCTGCTTGAGCACCAATAGATGGCTGTGATTGGCTAAGAGTGTCAAGTGACTGCTTTAAGCCTATAAAAGCATCATGCAATTGCTGATGTGTTTTGGTATGACCAGAAGGAATTCTGGTTGTTCATGGACCCTTATTTAATGTTAAACTGCTCAAAAATGGCTTAAAAATAAATGGAGGGGCAGCATTAAGGGACTAGAAAATATGTACATAATATTTATATTAAGACCAATTTTCATACCTTTTTCTTTTGTCTGAATTGTTTTTCCCTAAATATTTGTATGAACAAAATTATTCTGAACTGAAACACTACATGGACAAAACCAGTATGGACTGTTGTTTTTTTTTTTTCGGACAAGTTGATTTGGACAAATGGTATTTGTCAACCACCACAGTGACAAATTGCAGGATAATAATATAAAATAAATATGTCTTATCAACTCTCTGTACACCTATCAATCATTCCATGCTGTCAGCATTTTTGTGTCTTCACAAAATGGTCTACTGTGAAACCCCGTTAAACCCCTTTCAATTTGGCACTCATTTTTGGCCAATGGGCTGTAGCTCCAATTAGCACTTCTGCTGGGGCATCTACAATTAAATATCAGGGGGTGTCAACTTTTTGTTTTGCAGTATTGCATTTTATGATCACTATTGGATGTACCAGCTCGGCATGGGAAATATTTAAAACTGTCACAGCAGCTGACATTAAACTTAAAAATGTATTAAAACGTTTACTGTATACCTAAATTCAGGCTAAATAAATTACACACTACATTGACAAACGTAAAGTGGAAAACTTCATTTTTGTTCAAAATCAAGAGCGTTAACCTGGACTTGGGCCCCTTTTGCTGCAATAATAGACTCTAGACTTATTTATTCAGTCTTTTGATCCATTCAGCAACAAGAACATTAGTAAGGTCAAGCACTGATGTTGGGAGCTCAGCCAATGATCTCAGTTGATGTTCCAAATCAAACAAATGGTGATTGATAAAGCTGACGTCTGCTCCCTGTGAAGGCCAGTCACGTTCTTTTACATGGTTGTTGACCAATTTTTTTTGTTAGACCCTTAATTCATGTAAAGAGCACTCTAATACAGAGTTAGCACTTCCATTAGCCCTCTTAGGCAGTGGACTAGGGAACCATTTCATTGGCGTCTAGGGTCTATCTGGGAAACTATGTGCATTTTTATATATATATATATATATATATATATATATATATATATAGAACCAGGGGGCTGCATTAACCTGAACATGCATAAATGGGGTGCTGCTGGGGGCCGATTTGTACAATACACAAGATCCCGCGCACTCACCTATCCACTAAATAGCAACTTCAATGTTGATAGATTTTATTAGTTTTTAAAAACACCTAATCTAGGCAAAAATAATGGTGGTTTAGTTACATTATATGATCATACATTGCATAAGCCTGCCACAAAGTCAATGTACCCCATCTTTGGCAGGTCCTACTCCAGAGGTAGGCAACCTTTTAGCAGCACTGTGCCGATATAGGATTGTGATGTCCCGTAGCGTGACGATCCTATTTTTTTAAATTGAGGTGTGTATGCTGCCGTATTCTGCTTGTGTTATTTTTACTGTAATTGCTTTGTATCGTTGTATTTGTGCGTATATGAGCTATTATATTGTATATGTTCATTAGTAGTTTATGGTATCGTGTATGAAACATATGAATGTGGGCTGTGTATGAGGGCTGCTTGTGAAATTGTGTGTGGATGGATATGTCAGATTGTGTGATTGGTAGTGTCTGGGGGCTGTTTGCAGGGCCAGATTAAGAACCCAGTGGGCCTGGAGCTGACAATTATGATGGGCCTAATTACAGAATCTTATGGACCAAAAACTCTAAAACAGTCATACCTCCCCAGTGTCATGTATCTGATGGAGATGGTGATGGAAATGGTGTTGGAGGGAAACTCAAAGGATGCAGCATTATGAAAACACATACTCTATGCTAATCTCTCTCTAATTTATGCTTTCATCTTTCAAGTAAATCCATACCCCCTAACAGCAGTGTCCAACGAAGCAGGAAGTCAATGGGCAGGGGAAAAGGGTATGCCACTGGCGCAAATCACGTGACCAGACCTGCCAAAAGGGGTGAACATGCCCAAAAAGTGGGCATGTTTGTTCAAAAAATTTGGAAGGCCAGCCTGGCATGAACGCATGTCAGTCTGCCTGCCAATCATGCAGGCTGTCCACCTAAGGACATACTATGCAGGCAGCACCCTGAGCTTGACATAAATGCATCAAATGATGCACCTACTCCAAGCTTTCTAAGGACTGTCCCCTAGCACTCACATGTCCACTTGTCTCCTTACCATCTTACTAACAGGCAGAAGTTCCTGGTACATAGTCTGGGACAGAGTAAAGGTATATGTAGTGAGTGTAGAGGAAAGGGGACATGCCACAGTGTTATAGAAACCAAAGTCTGCATTACCTAAACTAATTTTATTGTCAGCCAGTCCACACACGTTTTATTGCCATACATCCCTCTTAAACTTCCAAACGTTAAGGGACACTATAGTCACCAGGACAACTACAGCTTATTGTATTTGTTCTGGTAAGTAAAATCATTCCCTTCAGGCTTTTTGCAGTAAACACTGTCTTTTCAGAGAAAATAAATCCACTGGCCTCTCCTTAGATGGCTTCTATAGGTACTTCCTGGGGCAGTACTGCCTAATGTGCAGCACTGCCATTCAGTGTATCCACCCTCTGTGCATGCAGACACTGAATTTTCCCCATAGAGATACATTGCTTCAATTTATCTTTATGAGTAGATGCTGATTGGCCAGGGCTATGTTTGACTTGTGCTGGCTCTGCCCCTGATTGTGTTCCTGACCCTATAGTGTTCCTTTAAGCAAGAGTATGTGAAGAGTAATTAGGGCCCTTTCTTGGAAAAAAATAGCCTTAATCATTTGTATAATTAATTAGTTATGTGTGACATCACATGATGTAAATCACAAGGAATGACATAAGAGAAAATTCTGTAAAATCACCAACAAACTACTCACAGTTTGATTCTGCTGTATAGATGTATTGCTCAAAGTGTCTCCCTGTCTCCAAGTGTCTCAGTCTCGCAAGTCACCCAGTGTCTCAGTGTCCCTATGTATCACAGTGTCCCCATGTCGCCCAGGCCCCTAGTCTCCCAGTGTCTCTGGGTCTCTCAGTGTCCCCATGTCTCAGTGTGTCCCCATGTCACTAGGATACTAGGGGACACAGTGAGACATGGGGACACTGAGAGACCCAGAGACACTGGGAGACATGGGGGCACTGAGACACTTGGGGACACTGGGAGCATGGGGACACTGAGACATTTGGGGACACTGTGAGAAATAGGAACACTAAGACACTAAGGACACAGAGACATGGGGACACAGACACTGGGAGGCATGGGGACACTAAGACATTAGGGACACTGAGAGACATAGGAACACATACACTGGAAGACTAGGGGCCCCCGGGAGACTAGGGGACACTGGGAGACATGGGAACACTGGGACACTAGGGACACTGGCGGGGAGACACACTTGTGGACATAGACATGGGGACACTGGGAGACATGGGGACACAGACATTTGGGGACACTGGGAGACATGGGGACACTGAGAGACATGGGAACACTGAGAGACATGGGGCACAGACACTGGGAGACTAGGGGAAACTGGGAGCCATGAGGACACTGAGCTACTAGGGCCACTGGCTGGGGGACATGGGGACACTGTGTCCCTAGTGTCAACATGTCCCAATGTCTCCCAATGTCCCTATGTCTCACAGCGTCCCCATGTGTCACAGCATCCCCATGTGTCCTCGTGTCCCCTAGTGTCTCACTGTCCTCATGTTTTCCAGTGTCCCCAACTATATGTGTCCCCAGTGTCCCCTAGTGTCTGTGTCCCCACATGTCCCCTAGTGTCTGTGTCCCCATGTCTCCCTGCCGTCATTCCCCCAATCCCTCACTTACCTGAACTGTAGAGCTGCTCTCTGGACTCTCTGTGCTCTCCCACGGATCAGTGACTAGCATCTGGGGCTGTGGATAGTTAATACAATGTTAAACAAAAATCTGCACAAAAGGCAAGCCATAAGACTTGCTTTTCCCACATAAAACACAAATCTGCTATTTGTTATTACCGCAAAGGATTCTGGGTGGGCATTTGCAAATTAGTTTAACAAAGAGTCACATTTTTGCCTCGTTCCATTTTAAACATGGATTCCTTTGAGTCTGTGTTTTCTGTATACAACAGCTTTGAAACACAAGTTTTCCATTTTACTTACCCTGGACCTATTTAGTTATACCACAATATACATGTTTAAGTGGCTTATGAGTAGTGTCCGTGTCCCTTTATGACTGCCTCTAGTGGCTCTCTCCCAGACACCCACCAGAAGCGCTTTCTCGACCTATGCATAGTTTTACCCCATGAAAAAATGCTGGAGGGCCTCACGTTTTGCATGAGGATATCTAGAGTCTTGAAAATCCACGCAGGAAAGCATTGATTCAATGCTTTCCTATGGGGAAGGCCTAATGCATGAGCCACTTGCCGCACATGTGCATTAAGTATTCCTATCGGTGTGACGTCAGAGGAGGTGGAGAGCAATCCATCATTGAGGGACATCAGGGTTGGCATCAGGTGAATAAAAAAATACTTTTTTTAACCTTTTATTCGTATGGGGGTGCGCATAGACACTATAGTGTTATTAATACAGTTTTGTATTCCTAACACTATGGTGTTCCTTTTACCCTGTCAGCTATTTCTTGGCTCCATATTACGACTGAAAATAAATGTTATTGCCAATGATATTGTAATAAGGGGTCTATCAGTATCCTGCCGCTTTCACACTGTGTACACTGTGTGCTGAGTGCTAATAGTGAATGGGGCAGAGACATGTACTGTTTGGGGATCTCTGTATTGCAGCTCTGTATAATCCATTGCAGTGTTCCTGGCTGTGTGGGATAGTTTAAAGTATCTTATTATTGTGCCCAGCTCTGTGTGTTATTTTGCTGTATTTTACTCAGCCCTACCTGTTGAATGGGTATCTCCGTTATATACCCAGTTCTGTGCATTATATAGGTATCTTTGTTTTGTGCCCAGCTCTGTGTATTATATCTCCATTTTTTTCAGCTCTGTTTGTCCTATGGTTATCGCAGTATTGTACTTAATCCTATATATTTTATAGATATCTTTATGTGCCGAGCTTGTTTTATTGTTTGAGTATCTATGTATTATGCTCAGTCTCCTGTATTGTATGAATGTCTCTGTACTTTATAGGGAGGTGTAAGATTCCCAAGGAGGAGTCTGATGCGCCACCATCTTAAAACTTCACCAACCACCACTGCATGGCACGTAGACTAATCAGGTACTGTGTGAGTTCCCTGGGCTCTGACAGCACAATCATTTTCTTTTAGAAGGGGCTTAGACTAGGGCTGGCAAATGCTTTATTTCCAACTGAGGCAGGTTTTTACATATGCTTCAGCAAGGCCTCCTCCTCCCCTCCAGTATACATCTCCATCTAGCTGGCTCTCTAGTCATTACATTCTGTCTCCAAGTATTAACCATACATGACTCTTTTTTGACTCTGCAGATTAATACTTCACTCCTCCTCCGTTTGAGTTATAAGGTTGCCCCCTGCATAGACAAATGATGGCCCCACACTTCATATTTGGAAAGACAATATGTAAAATATCAGAATTTGGATTGAAGATGGTGTTCAGGTTGTTAGGAGTAGTAAAGAATGTCTCTGGAATAGTTTACAAATCAGATGATAATTTGTATGTTTGGTTTTAAATGATAATTAGTATTTTTATTTCTAAAATAAACAAGTTTACAGTTGTTAACTTGACTATGTCTCTATACACTAAGTTATGAGTAGGTTTTAAATTTGGTGCAATAATGGCATAATTAAAACAGTCAGTAAATAACCCTTAAAATTCCCTAATATTGTATGGTAAGGGAATACGCATCATAGGGGAGATTATACCCTTCCCAGAACTGCAAAACACTTACCACTTACCAAATCTTATGTTTTTCAGTGCCTACAACTAAAAAGTATTGTCATGTGCCAGGTACAGTTACAGGAGCTTCATCCCTCACTGTCGTAGCCCACAAGATCTATGACAGATGCTGGAAGAAACCGAGACATCCCAAAGCCTTATCAATTTGCTATAGCGCATTACGAGAAACACTGCCAGATATGCCCTTCATCTTCCTCAAAACCATGGCGTCTAGTAATGGATTTAGAGTGTGACCTGACCCCATATGAATGGCTTGCCACCGTTAATGTGTTGAAGGGCCTTACCAAATGCTACTCACACGTAGAAGCTCATTGGAAGTTTATCTTTAGATGGTTTCTCACACCATTTAAATTGCACAAGATGCAATGCATACTGGCGTTGTGAACAAAACGAGGGCAACATTACACATATCTGGTGGTGGTACCCAACCATTTTCCCATTATGGGACTTGGTGGCACACACCATGACAAGTTTGGGGCTACAAGACAGCAAACTAAACATAAAAGCATGTTTATTTCTGCTACTCCCCAATAGGCTACCTAGGGCTTCCAGTCAAATGGGAGCATTGATCATACTAGCAGCCTGTAACCCGATTGCCCTTGTAGCAGAATAGACGTTTTCCAGAAACTTGTATTCCCTTTATTGGCTGTCCGTACCCCCCTGTTATAAACTTCCATCTTTCGTTTTCCTCTGTGATTTCGTGTGGTTCCTCTTTGGCCGTTCTGCAGACTTAATATGAACGGAATCCCTTCATCTCCCAAACGAGGACCACCCCTGTGCCCCATTAGAACGTTGACACCTACCACTCAAGTGCGAATCCACAAGGTAAACAGTTAATAAGTGCTTCCCCTGGGTGGCCACCATTTCGTATAACCGAACACGTGGCAGAGAGTATGGTAGCCATCTTGTCTCCCAAACGTGGGCAGAAGTACTTGGTCGTCGAGTGCCTAGAACTCTTTTCGGCTAGGCACTCGCATGAAACTTAGACTGCTGGCCGTTCCAGCTCCCGACCACCTACACCATGGTGGTGGGCGTTTCAGGATTCCAGGTGGGTGGTAGGGATTTCCTCAATTTCAGAGATTGGGTGGGCGGGTGCGAGCCGGCGGTACCCCTGCGACCGGGTACCGCCATCACCATTTGCGGCCACGGCTAAGCCTTCCTACTGGGCATTGCTATAAGGAAGGTTAAAACATAGAAAAAAGGGATAAAAAAAAGGTGGGGAGGGGAATTGAGGAGGGAGATGAGATGAGCTGACGCACAGATGAGAAATCATATTATGCGCAAACAGAGAAGTCGTCTGAATATCACCGAAAGAGGGGACCTTTGTTTGATCCTTCCGAAAATCGAACCAGATATCAAATATTTAATCTTGCACCATCAGCCTCAAGGATCTCATTAATCACTAGTAAAGGTAATTTCAATTTATTTTATTGTTTTCCCATTAAAGTTAAAAACATTATAAACATGTATTAAGTAGAAATAAAAAGATAAATGTACGTACATTTATTTTATTTTAAACACCCTCCTTTCTAAAAAATATTCTGCACTTGCGCGAAAACTGGTGGGCGGTAAGGAAATTTTTCCATCAAGAAAGATGCATTAGTGGGCGGTAGGTAGAAAAAGGTTGACTACCACTGACCTAAACGAACGACATTCGGGAAATATAAACTACCAAACTGGGGAGCATTCGTATCCTAAAATAAAGAGATTCCCTTGTATGGTATTCGCACAAGAACCTCACAAACAGACACCGGCCAGGGCACCAATTTCCGTGGAACTGTTTTGGGCTAGGACCTCGTGCCTGGCTGGTGAAAACTTTGACACAATGCCATTCCCGTTCTGTCTAACTGAGTGGTTCTTGGATATGTTGGACACTCAGATCGGGGCTATGAGGGAATGTATTTATTGTGGAGTTCTGGGGTATGGTTGAGGTACTTTTGGGGTACAGGCTATTTTCTTAGATTTTCTGTACCTGAGAGATAATTGCATTAGGGGAGTTTTCTCAGGCAAATATCTCTCAGGCACAGAGGATCCTGGGATTGAAAACCCTGCATTCGGGGGCGTGGCTTGGCGCCAAACAGGAATGGCCGCCTAATTCCCGAGCTCCGCTCCCAGCCGCAAAAAACACACCGCACAAGCACGACCTGGCACCCATGGGGCGTACCAAGAGAGCCCAGATGACCCCCTCCACGCCGAGAACACAGGGGACCGGCTCGCACCCCTCCATCCGCAGCTACCTCCACACGCCAGGGGATTTCCTCTCCCAGGAGGAGGCCTCCAATATGGCGCCCTCCTCCCCGAGCTCCACGCTGTCGGAGGAATACCCGCGCACTGAAAGCAGCCGACAAGCCCCACAGACACCAGACTGGTACTCACTGTTCACGTCCCTGCTGAAAAAGGAGGACTTCCAGTCACTGCTAGACGAGGTAAAAGCCACCCTGCGCACAGAGATCTCAGCCCTAGGCACCTCACTCACAGCGCTTGAGACAAGGGTACAGGCACTAGAGACACAGGGCCCCAACCCACACTGCCCTGCTATACAAGCTACAGAGGCCCACTCCACATAGAGGACCTTGATAACCGCAGTCGCAGGCATAACATCAGGGTAAGAGGCTGCAGAGAATCTGACACAACAGAAGACACCAGGGCCACGCTGACCCCGATTTTTAATCGCATACTGGGCAGACCCAGGGACGCCCGCATCCACATGGACAGGGCACACAGGGCACTAAGATCCAAGCCCCCCCCCGGTTGCTCCCCCCAGGGACTTAATTTGCCACATACCAGACTTCCAACTAAAGGAAGAAATTATGAGAAAAGCACGCACAGAAAGAACCTGGAGAATAGAGGGACAGGCTATAGAACTTTACAATGACCTATCCCACCTCACCCTACAGGCCCGAAGAGCCTTGCGGCCCCTCACCGCCGCCCTGCAAGAAGCCCAAATCCGCTACAGATGGCAGTTCCCTTTCGCCCTCTCAGCCAGACAGGGCACCACGGAAGCCGTAATCTGCACGCCGCAAGATGTATTGGCCTTCCAGGAGGCTCTAAACCTCCCCCGCACCCCTATTCCGGACTGGACTGCATGCCCACTTAATGAACGCCTCACAGGGAGACCAACACAACGTAACATCCACCAGGGGCCCGACAGAGACGCCCCGCGCACCCATCACCGACTAATTGACCCCGAGGAATAACGAGATGGAGACACCACCACCTGCCTACACCCCCTCCCGCCACCACCAGCCTGACCACGACCGTGCAACACTTTAATGACCACGCTGAGGGGAGCGGGAGGGATACGGCAACTCCAGAGACACCTACCCCCCCCCCCTTTTTTTTTCTCTATCACCCTGCAACCAGGAAAGCAAAGGGAGAAAGCAGATTGCAACTCACTGCCGCCAAGACACCACCAAGAACGGTAGCCCACCCGCATCTCACCGTCCCAAAGGCCTAGAACCACCTTGCTTCATCGGCTAACTGGGCCTAC
Source organism: Pelobates cultripes (assembly GCA_933207985.1). NCBI lineage: Eukaryota > Metazoa > Chordata > Amphibia > Anura > Pelobatidae > Pelobates > Pelobates cultripes. Next base: position 113,534,098 of record OW240913.1, read on the forward strand.
ATCTATTGCCCCCCGAGTCCATGACTTGCTCAACACCACCAAGAACACTGCTAACTCAACAGAGACAACCCCAAAGGACTCGCCAGTGCACCAATACCTTGGCCAGCTCCACACAAGACTTCTTTGCCCCACAATGCGGGACATAGACCCACACCCGCCAAGCTCCCAACACCCTATAGAGACGACCACTGGCATGATGCCTTGAACTGACACCCTGGCATCACCCTGGACTGCTGGCCACGGCTTCCACCACCGTAGAACGAATCACAAGTGCAAGTATACCTTGCGGGCTCACTTACACACCTAAACACTAACACCCACCCACACACACACATACACACACACACCCGCTACACCAGGAAGGGAACCCCCCCAAATACACCCAAGATGCACCCAGACACCCTCACTATCTAATCAAACCGCAGACATACACACAGACCATACCTGCAACACAGGCAACCAGGTATCAAACGCACCTCTGAGGCGTCCAACAGAGACACACCTTAGGCACCACGAACACGCTAGAAGGGGGGAACACATCACTCACCAACCACTACATACCGTAAGATGAATGCTCCGTGTTCCTCAAGCAGACTCATAATTGTGAACATCCGAATTACTGTTGAGAGCGACTCTGCCTCGCCCCTGTGAACAACCGAGGAGTTCCCACCGGGCGACGGAGACACCTGCGCTCACTGGTTCCAACAAAGGGTATTGTGTGTATTGTTTTGTTTTTTTTCTCTCTTCCCTGAACCCCTTCCCCCCTCCCCCCCTTACTTTTTGCCCTCCTCCTCCTACCCTGTTATATAAAAGGTGTGGGGTGACAGCGCACCACGGGGTGCAAACCTCATTCTATTCCATGAGGGGCCCCCTATGCTGCGCGAACACACTCAAACCATCTCTAAATGTTCATAAAAGTTTCTGATGTTCTCCCTGATACTGGGGATATAATTTGTGTAACCATGTTTTGATATGCTGTTATTATGTTGTTCTCACGAATACTGTTCTCATATCCGTATGCACGCTCCCGACACAATAGCGCAACGATAACAAGATAGCGCCCAGGGGCGACCATCACGGCCACTCACATCGTTGTAAACTGACCCGCTAGAATGGTACTACCCCTCTGGATGCCAGACACCACCACTATTAGGCAGCAGGAGACGGATGCTGACAGAAAGTGATACGTCACTAGACGACACCCCAAAGTAGGTGACCTACCTAACCACCGACGCCACCTGCCCCACGGGTTCACTGCCAAGAGACTGTGAGGTGACTACGAGGACCTTGATCCCCGGACACACACCTACCAGAGGCACATTACCCCTTACAACAGTCGCCTCTGTGACTCGACACAACCGCCACACACCACACTGCTTGAACTACCCCCTCAAACCCATCCAACCTCCCCTTCCATCTCCCCCTCCCCCTTCTCCTCCCCTACTCCACACCCCGCCACCCGGATACGATGGGCCCACCGCCTCTCGCCCCCCACGCCCCCGGGCACGCGGGGATAGGAATTAACCTCTACACAATCAACGCGAAGGGCCTGAACTCCCCACAAAAACGAGCAAGAGCGCTGCGAGAAATTCGAGCACTTAAGATATCAATAGCTTTTTTCCAAGAAACACACTTTCTAGCAACAAAAGCCCCAAATTCTCAGACAAATACTTCCCAACCGGCTACTACGCGCATAACCCCTCCACCAAATCCAAGGGAGTGGCTATATTATTCTCGGCAGACACCCAGTTCCGCCTGGAAGCAGAAGAGAAAGACCGAGACGGCAGATACCTTTTCCTCAAAGGACACATAGGGGACGCTCAAATCACACTCGCGAACCTCTACCTCCCAAACAAAGGCCAAAAATCATTCCTAGCCTCAGCCCTGAGAAAATTGGAGGCGTTCAGTGCAGGAACCGTAATAATAGGAGGGGACCTCAACGCCCCTCTAGACCCCAAGATGGACACATCTAAAGGGAGCTCCATGATCCCGGACCACGTCCTCAGAGGACTGCGGACCCTTTTGACAACTCACCAATTTGTAGACTGCTGGCGAATCCTACACCATACAGAGAAAGACTACACCTATTATTCAGCGCCACATAAATCCTACTCGAGGATTGACTACTTCTTCATCCAACACAGGGATCTAGACACACTGTGCTCAGCTCACATCGCCCCCATGACCTGGTCGGACCACGCACTAGTAATACTCACCATCGACAATCCTAGAACCTTCCGATCCCAATGGACATGGAAACTTAATGAATCACTCTTAGAGGACCCACTGATCCAAACAGAAATTAGGAACACACTAGACCACTTCTTCCTCACCAATCAAACAACAGAAAGCGCACCAACGACCGTCTGGGAAGCACACAAATGCACTATCCGAGGGATCCTCATCAAACACTGCACTCGCCTGAAAAAACAACGCACACAGGAAATAGCACGCCTTGCTGCCCAACTGGCGCGTCTAGAAATGCTTCACAAACAAGACCTCCGAGACGAAACCTACAAACAACTCCTAGAGACCAGAGCGAAACTCAACTCCTGCCTCACGTCCAAAATACGATTCCAGTTCCAACTCACACAAAAAACGTTCTATGAATACGGAAACAAAAGTGGTAAACTGCTCGCTAGGGCGCTGAGAGCCCGGAGACAGAAAAACCATGTTCAAAAGATCTCCCTGGCAGGAAACACACTGCGGACCCCGAAGGCTATAGCAGAGGGCTTCAGACAATACTACTCCTCCCTATACTGCCTACCTCCCAACACCACACGCACACACGAAGGAGAAGAGGCTTACACAGCACGGCAAAAAACATATATCGAACAGAATATCACTACAACGCTGACACCCCAAGATATAGCTACACTAGAAGAAGATATCACTGAAGCGGAGATACGCCTAGCCATCAAACTGGCCAAACTGGGGAAAAGCCCCGGACCAGATGTATACACGGCAAAGTACTACAAAATGTTCGCAGACAACCTTGTCCCACACCTACTTACACTATTCAACTCAATACATAACGGAGACCCCTTAGACCCCAACATGCTCCTAGCACACGTCGTGGTAATCCCGAAAGAAGGAAAAGACCCCTCCTCATGTACCAGTTACAGGCCGATCTCCCTGTTGAACGCCGACCTCAAACTGTTGGCCAAAATACTGTCCCTGCGCCTCCAGCCCCTGATGCCGAACCTTATCTACCCTGATCAGGTGGGCTTTGTGGAGGGCCGGGAGGCAAGGGACAACACTATCAAGACACTCAATCTTCTCCACGCGGCCAGAGAAGGACACTCCCCCGCCCTGATAGTCTCGACCGACGCGGAGAAGGCGTTCGACAGGGTCGACTGGTCTTTCCTGAGGTCCACCCTGGAACACCTGGGACTGGGACCCCACATGATGGCGCGCATTTGGGCCCTATACACCGCTCCAGCAGCCCGGGTGCAGGTTAATGGGATTCTCTCCGACCCATTTGAGATCAGAAACGGCACTAGACAAGGGTGTCCCCTATCGCCCCTACTCTTTGCCATCAGCCTAGAACCATTCCTCAATGCAGTTCGAGCCCAACCCCGCATAACTGGAATCGAGGGTAGCTGGGGAGCCACCAAGGTCTCTGCATACGCGGACGACCTCCTCTTCACAATCACCAAACCGGCAACCTCACTTAGGGAGCTCACACACCAATTTGACCTATACGGCACCCTCTCCAACTTGAAAATTTACTTTACGAAATCTGAAATTCTCAACGTAAACTGCCCCCTAGCACTACACTGCAAACAGAGTTCCCTTTTCACTGGTGCAAAGAAAGGATTAAATACTTAGGGTTCTGGCTGTCGGCTGATGTGTCAGACACCTACCGCATCAACTTCCCACCCCTCCTCGATCGCATACAGAAGGACCTCGACTCGTGGCAACTCCCGCACATAACATGGCTGGGTAGGATCAGTGTCCTCAAAATGAATATCCTCCCCCGAATCTTGTATCTCCTACAAACCCTACCAATCCATATTCCCAAAACCTTCCTAACACAAACCCGTAAAACACTGATGGCCTACGTCTGGGCCCGCAAAACGCAGAGGCTGAATTTCGCCACCCTCACCAGACCCAAACTACAGGGAGGCCTGGGACTACCCGATATCACAAAATATAGACATGCTATACACCTCCAGCGAGTGATAGAATGGACACAAGACCCGAAAGACAAGCTATGGATCCCCATCGAGGCCAGCTTCTCACGGATACCCCTGACACTTCTACCCTGGCTGCCGAAATCCATGGCCGGGGAACTGCCACGGAACCACCCAACCCTAAACGCTACAATGGCAGTTTGGAGGAGACTGGCGACTCACACAGACGTAGCTCCGGAGCTCTCACCATTATGCCCCATATCTCACAACCCGAAATTTGCCCCTGCATCGGACCCCCACTACACGGCTGCCCTGAGCCTGCCGACCCCCTGCAGAGTGAAGGACGTCTATGACCAAGGCACAATCACGCCCCTGACCACTCTGGTCCCGAATACCCCACACAATATGCTCCTACGCTTTAGATATCACCAACTGACGAGGTTTCTGAGAAGCATACCGACCCTAAATTCGGCAACGCGAACACTCTCCGTATTCGATACCATATGCATGAACCCCCCCCCCCACACGCAATATCGCTATTATATCGCATGCAAACCACCACCACCACTAACGCACCCCTTCCTTACTTCACAAAATACTGGGAAAGGGATCTAGGACACTCAATTTCAACGGAACAATGGACAACGGTGTTTACACTCACACATAAAGCCTCCATCTCCACCAAATTCCAAGAAACAGGATATAAAATGCTCTCTCACTGGTACAGGACACCGGAAAAACTTAGCATGATGAAAACCACAAATGACCCGGAATGCTGGAGATGCGGGAGAGAACTGGGATCCCTCTTCCACATATGGTGGTCCTGCCCCCTTATCCAGCCCTTTTGGGCAGAGATCCACAAGATACTCACAACCATAACAGAAGCAAACCTGCCCCTCTCACCAGACACATACCTGCTCCAACTTACACAGATCCCCATCAACAGATTTAAAAAAACAGCACTCCCACACCTAATAAACGCAGCCCGCAGCCTCATCCCGAGACACTGGAAACAACACATGGCCCCGACTATCAGAGAATGGATAACGAGAGTGGAAGACATCAGACGCATCGAGGAACTCATCCACTCCGCAACGGGACGCATACAGCGTTACCATGATGCATGGTACCACTGGCTCCAATGGCTCGCCTCCACCGCACCAATTACGGGGACCACACAACACCTGACAGCAGAGGCAGATGGGACGGTCCTGACGGAACCGACGGACGACAATGCGGAAGCTGAACCACCGACCCAACCAAACCAAGACGACCACTCAGAGCCGGAGATGCCCCTTGCCCCGGAGGCAGGGGGGGTTGAGGTGGGGACCCGGGACCTGACACCCCACCCCCTACCCTCCCGCACCTTACCCTCACCCGCAATGCCCTCAACCCATTAACCTGCATTCCCATCCCACCCGCCCCCCACAACACACGTTAAAATACATGACCAACTGCCGACAAGCTGCCTTGAGAATGCCACCTACACTCGCAGAAACGCCACCTCCCTTACAGGACAGACTATACACCACAGCACCCACAAAAGACCCACCATGACCAACACATATCGGACAAGGGATGAACCAACCCGACAAGATTGCCCAAACGCCCAATACCCAAGTGCACTACACAATACCAGAACCCACCCAACCCTCACAACCCGGAACAGCACCCGCTTGACCAATACACCCCCGACGCTAATAGGACCCCCAAACAGACACAGAAGGACACCAAACACAGAAGGGACACCCCAACAAGACTACACCCCGACGCATGACACACGCACAACCACCGCCTACACACATCAAAGAACAGCGACTAGCGCAAAGGGGATACCCACAACAAACGCACACACAGGACAAAAACTACCTGACGGACCCTCGACCCCCAAACACCCCACTACTCGACAACCACCCCCTACCCCCCACCCCAACGGATCAGTGGAGACGCTCTCAGGAAGCAGGGCTAGACAAGGTCACAGCAGGAGCACTAAAGTTTCTGCCTTTTTGCAGTTTACTGCTTCCCAACACAAATATACCAATTAATAAAATGACTGAATCTGAATGTTCTCTATAGCTTTCATGTCTAAAACTTGTGAGCGTGGCGAACTCCAGTAGGAAATGTTATTTCTACATATCTCCTTTCGTACAATATAAGGAAGATTAATCATTCTCCTGTTATGTTACATAGTTTTCTCAAAACGATTTTGTGTTTTTTTCTTTTTAATTATTCTCTTTCTATTTTTCTAAGACTGGTTCCTTCTTGAAAACTGTCAATGCTGAAAGATGTTGCAATGTAGGAATGGAATCAGATGCTCGCTATTGCTTTGTAAAATTGCTCTCTTCACATAAATACTAACGATACCTTTCTACCAAATGAACAATAACTGACATGTACACTATTTTTGCCACCTTCTGTATTGATGCATATAACTTTGTATTGCCAATCGTTATGATGTCAATAAAAGCAAATTGAATCAAAAAAAAAAAGAAAACCCTGCATTCTTGTATGTGGAGCCCCTTTCACAGGACTGGGCATAAAAGTCGTGTATGTGACAATAAAGTTCAGTTGTACCCTCAGAGCTGCGTGTTGTCCAGTTTCTGAGGAGGAGGTGGGAGATTCTTGGATTACTCTATTTGTTCCTGACTGCTCCCTTGGATTGTTTTGCTTGTTCCTGACTGTACTTTGATATAACCAGCGGAGGAGAGTCCCTGCCAGGACTAGCGCTCCACTACAGCCATCCACTGGAAACAACAAATATGCCCCACTAGAGCCCAACTCGTGGACAAAAATCTATTTATTTTATACATATGAGCACATGGCCATAGAGACACCAGGAGATGACGGCTCACGTGGCAACCATGAGTAGATTGGTATGCAAAGGAATGCACGGTGACTCGTAGTCTCAAGGAGATCTACTGGGATCCTTCTGCTCTCTGCCCTTTGTTTGGAGAGGAGATATGAATGGTGTAATTCAGGAATGGAATGACTGTAGAGAATTGGCCCCCAATTCCCCTTTCTTTTTTCCTTCCCCAGATAGTATGTTGATAATTAAGCATTTCATACATTACCCTGCAAAAGATAAAGGGTCAAAAAAGTTAAAAATTTAAGCTCCGCTTACTGGCCATTCTGTACACTTACCTACAAGTTCACTGGAAATGTTTATTAGCCACAAAGGTATCCACACGTTTCTGAGTTAACTGCCACACGGTCTGCTTACACTATTGTCTCTATGCATTGTATCAACCTAATGTTTTGCGTGTAAGGAACTTATGTTCTACAACCCAACAAAATCCGAGCGGATACTGGCATTACTTGTTAACGATAAATTGTGCACAACTTGGCTAATACCTTTCCCCATTTCTTTTCAGTACCCCAATACAATGTACTACTTTTGCTTTTATTGTGATTCAACACATTGTACTTTTCTATATTTGTCTGATAAAAAAAACCCTTCAAATTGAAAAAACTACTATTTTTTATGGAAGTCATTATAACTCTTCTCTGCCAGTAATTGCCATCACAATTAGGATTTATATGTAAACTGCAGCTATTCGCTAATGCTATCAGCAGACATTTCTGCAATTAGTGGTATGCCAGTAAAGCATAAACGTAACCATTAAAATGAACCCACAGTGGGAACTGCAGCTTAATCACGCTAGCCAAATATAAAAATGTCCTTTAGCACTCATCACAGTTGTATGATATTGATGTAAACAAGTGGTTTGGGATTTTCCCATGCACACTTTAACGATGACCCAACGTGTCCATGCTGGCCCCTCTTTAACTCTTTATATACTTTGTACACCTTTTGATTGCACAATACCTGTCTGAACATAAAAAGCTCAACAGTGCACTATTCTTCCACTACAGAGACCTGTAATGCATATTATGGCAGTAATCAGGGCTCGAGTCCTGCAGGAACGCGTGGGAACGGCGTTCCTGCACTTTTTTCACAGCAGGAACGCCGTTCCCCCTGCAGGCACTCAGGTGGTGGCAAAAAATGCCGCCCCCAAATGCCCTGTTTTCCCCCTGTCATGGGGGGCCATCTGATGGATTGCCCCCCGGCGAACGGCTCTCTCCCTGTCACACGCGGAGAGGGAGCTGTGTGCTCTCTGCTGCCTCTCGCCGCGCGGGATGTGTGCTGATGCTGGTAGCCGGAATATGACGTCATCAACCCGGCTCCCAGCATCAGCAGACATCCCGCGCGGCGAGAGGGAGCAGAGAGCACACAGCTCCCTCTCCGCGTATGACAGGGAGAGAGCCGTCCTCACTGCAGCCCCAGGGAAAGGTAGGGATGCAGGGTGGGTGGGAAATGTTAATTTGTTAAAAATATTATTAATTTGTATATATGTATGTCGTTTAGTGGATGTGTGTCTGTGGATGTCTGTTTGTGGATGTCTGTGTGTGGATGTCTGTTTGTGGATGTGTGGATGTCTGTTTGTGGATGTGTGGATGTCTGTTTGTGGATGTCTGTTTGTGGATGTGTGGATGTCTGTGTATTTGTGGATGTCTGTGGATTTGTGGATGTCTGGATGTGGATGTGTGGATGTCTGTGTGTGGATGTCTGTTTGTGGATGTCTGTTTGTGGATGTGTGGATGTCTGTTTGTGGATGTCTGTTTGTGTATGTGTGGATGTCTGTTTGTGGATGTCTGTGGATGTGTGGATGTCTGTGTGTGCATGTCTGTTTGTGGATGTGTGGATGTCTGTTTGTGGATGTGTGGATGTCTGTTTGTGGATGTGTGGATGTCTGTTTGTGGATGTGTGGATGTCTGTTTGTGGATTTGTGGATGTCTGTAGATTTGTGGATGTCTGTTTGTGGATTTGTGGATGTCTGTTTGTGGATTTGTGGATGTGTGGATGTCTGTTTGTGGATGTGTGGATGTCTGTGGATGTGTGGATGTCTGTTTGTGGATGTGTGGATGTCTGTGTGTGGATGTCTGTGTGTGGATGTGTGGATGTGGATGTCTGTTTGTGGATGTGTGGATGTCTGTGTGTGGATGTCTGTGTGTGGATGTGTGGATGTCTGTTTGTGGATTTGTGGATGTCTGTGGATTTGTGGATGTCTGTTTGTGGATTTGTGGATGTGTGGATGTGCAGGGGATGTTCGTTTTGTGGATGTGGATGTCTGTTTGTGGATGTGTGGATGTCTGTGTGTGGATGTCTGTAGTGGATGTCTGTTTGTGGATTCGTCTGTGGATGTTCGTGTGGGATGTGTCTGTTTGTGGATGCCCGTCTCGTGGATGCGTTCATTCCCGGATGCCCGTCTGTGACGTCTGTCTGTGGATGCCCGTGTGCGTGGATGTCTGTTTCTGTGGATGTGGATGTCTTCATTCGTGTGGATGTCTGTCTTCAGGACGTCTGTCTGTGCATGCCCGTGGATGCCTGCTTTGTATGCGGATACCAGTCAGGGATGCGTGTGGATGTCTTGTTTCGGTGGGATGTCTGTGTGTGGATGTGTGGATGTCTGTTTGTGGATTTGTGGATGTCTGTGGATTTGTGGATGTCTGTTTGTGGATGTCTGTTTGTGGATGTCTGTTTGTGGATGTGTGGATGTGGATGTGTGGATGTCTGTGTATTGTGGATGTCTGTTTGTGGATGTGTGGATGTCTGTTTGTGGATGTGGATGTGTGGATGTCTGTTTGTGGATGTCTGTTTGTGGATGTGTGGATGTCTGTTTGTGGATATGTGGATGTCTGTTTGTGGATGTCGTTTGTGATTTGTGGATGTGTGGATGTCTGTTTGTGGATGTCTGTTTGTGGATTTGTGGATGTGTGGATGTCTGTTTGTGGATGTCTGTATCTCTGTTTGTGGATGTGTGGATGTGGATGTCTGTGTGTGGATGTCTGTGTGTGGATTTGTGGATGTCTGTTTGTGGATTTGTGGATGTTTGTTTGTGGATGTGTGGATGTCTGTTTGTGGATGTCTGTTTGTGGATGTCTGTTTGTGGATGTCTGTTTGTGGATGTGTGGATGTCTGTTTGTGGATGTCTGTTAGTGGATGTCTGTCTGTGGATGTTTGTTTGTGGATGTGTGGATGTTTGTTTGTGGATGTCTGTTTGTGGATGTCTGTTAGTGGATGTCTGTCTGTGGATGTCTGTTTGTGGATGTGTGGATGTCTGTTTGTGGATGTCCGTTAGTGGATGTGTGGATGTCTGTTAGTGGATGTCTGTTTGTGGATGTGTGGATGTCTGTTTGTGGATGTCTGTTTGTGGATGTGTGGATGTCTGTTTGTGGATGTCTGTTTGTGGATGTGTGGATGTCTGTTTGTGGATGTCTGTGGATGTCTGTGGATGTGTGGATGTCTGTTTGTGGATGTCTGTTTGTGGATGTCTGTGTGTGGATGTCTGTGTGTGGATGTCTGTGTGTGGATGTCTGTGTGTGGATGTCTGTGTGTGGATGTGGATGTCTGTTTGTGGATGTCTGTGTGTGGATGTGTGTATGTCTGTTTGTGGATGTCTGTTTGTGGATGTCTGTGTGTAGATGTCTGTTTGTGGATGTCTGTGTGTAGATGTCTGTGTGTGGATGTCTGTTTGTGGATGTCTGTTTGTGGATGTCTGTTTGTGGATGTCTGTTTGTGGATGTCTGTTTGTGGATGTCTGTTTGTGGATGTCTGTTTGTGGATGTCTGTTTGTGGATGTCTGTTTGTGGATGTCTGTTTGTGGATGTCTGTTTGTGGATGTGTGGATGTGGATATGTGGATGTGGATGTGTGGATGTCTGTTTGTGGATGTGTGGATGTCTGTTTGTGGATGTCTGTTTGTGGATGTGTGGATGTCTGGATGTCTGTCTGTCTGTCTGTGGATGTCTGGATGTGTGGATGTCTGTCTGTGGATGTCTGTCTGTGGATGTCTGTTTGTCTCAGTGTGTGTAGGAGTGTATTTATGTCTGTTAGCGTTTGTACGTGTGTATGTGAGTGTATGTGCTTCTGTTAGTGTATGCATGTGTATGTTTGCAATTGCATGTATGTGCATACGTTATTGTAAGTTTCTGTCAAATAAGTGAGAGTCTGTCATTTAGTGTGTGTGTGACTATTAGTGTGTGTCTCTCTGTCAATGAATGAGTGTGTGTCAGTGAATGTGTGTGTCAAATCAGTGACGTATGTGTGTGTTACTTACAGTGTGTATCTGCCAGTGTGGGTGTCTGTCAGAGAGTGTGCTTAAAGGGACACTATAGGCACCCAGACTACTTCAGCTCCTTGAAGTGGTCTGGGTGCAGTGTCCCAGTCCCCTTAAACCTTCTCAGAAACTGCAATAATTACCTGAGGGGTAACTCCAAGTCTAGTGGCTGTCTATCAGACAGCCACTAGAGTGACTTTCGGGTGGTTAGGTGACCAAAAGTCACCTAACTGATGCTGGACGTCCTCACCCTGTGCATGAGGACATCCAGCATCTGCTAAATACCCATAGGATTTTAACCCCTTCAGTGTCGAGTGGGGGAGGGGAGGACATGAGAGGAGGGGGGCACTATACGGAATTATAGTGCCAGGAAAACAACTTTGTTTTCCTGGCTCTATAGTATTTCTTTAAAAGGAGCAGGAAAAGGTGGAGTCTAAAGAGGAAGGGGTGGGTTCTTAATCAGGAAGTGGTGCACCCTTGACATGAAGGATTGGTAAATTTAGATTAGGGGGGTGCTCTATAGTCATGTCTAGGGCAGCATAAAATTAAAATACACCACTGTGTGAGTGTGTGTGCACGCGTGTGTATGTATGTGTGTGTGTATATATATATATATATATATATATACACACACACATACACACACACATACATACATACATATATATAAACATACATACTATTTTTTTTTTTTTTTTTTGGGGAGAGTTCCCACACTTTTATCCCCAGGACTTGACCCCTGAACTTAGGCCTACCAACAGTTCCAATTTCAGAGGGAAGGTTCCCATTGTAGGGTCTTGTCCTGTGGTCCTAATTTTAGTCTCTTGGTGTCCTGCATGGGATACCAGGAAACTGTCCCCAGGCAGCACAGCATGAACACATCATTATACATGCTCTGCTCTGGGGAGGGCACTAAGACCATTCAGAGTGAACTGCAGCAGCGCTCTCTGCATGGTCTTCTCTGTTCGATGCTACACAGAAAGGCTGTCAGTTATCCTGGCATGCTTGACGTCAGACTGATATTTCCCACTTTCTGACAAATGTTGCATCAGTAGTGATGTCCCCAGAAGGCCCACCAACCTGTTAACATTGGGATGTATGCTAATGCATAATACAGTGGTTGCACTAACACCTCACAAATAATCTGTGTTTTATACAGAGTATTGTGCCTCCCCCCTCTCCCCCAGTCCCTCTCTCAGTTTCAAACTTGCTAACTAAATGGGAAGAGGGAAGATATGGACACAATACTCCCAGTTTCTTTTCAGATATTCATAGGCACAGAATAAAACTTTGCTAGGGAATATGATTTATTTCATGTCAAAACATATTTGTTTGTTGCATATTAAATGTAAAAATAAAAATAAACTTGTATAGACAATTTTGGTAGAGAGAGATGTTAAGATTGTGTTTCAGTTATATTTTACTTTGATATTACAAATACTAAATCGTTTCAGCTTAAAATCAAAGCACTTGGAAAAGAGTAATGGTTGTAAAGTGATTACTTAGGAATTGGTGCTGGGACTTCTGGAATAGCAGGTACTGGATCTACAAGTGGTTCATTGTATTTGTCTTTCCCTGGGCATTGGTCTGATGTGGAGGGGTTTTTAGGGAAAGGGCGAATATATGGCTTGGGTATGTGAATAAGTCCTGGACGAGCAATGCTAGGGTGTGTTTGTCCATCTGGTAGGCTGGGCTTAGCACCATTTAAAGGTTTTGTGCCTTCTTTTCCTTCAGTTACTGGAATGGCTGTGGAGTCTTCTCCAGAGGGTAAATATGTAATTTTGCCTATTGTTCTACCTTTGCGATGGCATTCGTGGTGCTGATGCTGGTGGTCATGTTCATGGCTTTCGCTGCTCTCATGATCATGCTTATGTCCATCCTTGTGGCCATCATGATGATGTTTATGTCCATTCTTATGGTCATGTTTGCGGCCATGCTTGTGATTGTGTTCATGATGAGTGTGTCCATCATGTTTTTCACCTTTCTTTCCATGTTGATGTTGATCAGTGTGACCATTCTGATGAGTTTGCTCTTCACCAACAGTATCCTGTAAAATAGCCATTACATATTATTTATATGTGTCTTTCAGCTTGCTCTTGCTGGTTATGAATAGCAAACAACCACATTTTATCTTTTTTTTTTAATTGTGGCTACTTTAAACTTCTTCTAGCATAAATATATCCCAAGTCTACAGATCACATAAAGTATTGCAACTCTTTGGTGACTATACTGAAAAAGCTAATGTTCTTATGAATTAAGTAACCAACTACCTTAGCAATATTCTTCTTATGCAGAGGAGGGAAAAGAGAGAATACCGAACCTTTATATCGGTTTTCAGACCCTTCAATACAGGCCACTATGGATCCCTTCAGGTATGATGGATGTTACTTACAAATGTCTCACCCTTGTCATTCACTGCTTATAGCATTTAGGAGACAGAGATCCAGTTGCAAGTTTATTTTAGAAATGGTTTTAGTTAATTATTCTAGTCGATAACCTTTAATTATCCTTTAAAATAATTCATTGTCCGAAGACCCGAAGGGCACTGCACAACTATTGTAGGATAAATGAGACCATGACAAACATAAAAATAAAATATATATGTATTGAGTGAATATTGAATAAATAAAACATTTAAAAAAAAAAAACCAAGTAAACGATCTTATCAACAGAAGAAGAATGGCAGCAAAATGTGTGCGTGGTGGAACGTATGTGTGTAAGGATGAACGAAAATTTCCAGATATTCCTTTACTTATTATATACAATTTCCTTTCTCTCAAAAGGGTTACAGTGACTCTTAAAATGTATGTATAGCTGTAGTCAGCAGATACTTTAGTTAGCACTGTCTTTAGTTAGTTCAAAAAATGCTGATAGGATGAGTTAAAGGTGTCTTTTTTACTCTTTGAATGACAGGGGGTGCAATAGGGTAACCATTTTGAGGGGACATTCTTAATATAACATCCAAAATAAATAAAAGAACTCTTAGGGTGCTAAATATTGGTAGTCTAGAGCAGTGTTCTCCAACCTTTAAGCACCGGCGAAAAGAGGAGAAATATTTTGCGGACCGGCGTCAGCCAGAAATAAAACCCAATGGTATGTGTGAGAGATGCAGTGTGTGTGTGAGAGAGGGGTGAAGTTTGTGTGTGTGTGTATGGAAGGCAGTGCGTGTGTGGAAGGCAGTGTGTGTATAAAGGAAAATGATTGTGGGTCTGTGGGGATGGAGGGTGGATTAGTAAATATATATATATATATATATATATATATATATATATTTTTTTTTTTTTTTTATTTATTTTAAAAAAAATTATGTTATTTTGATATCCCCCCTCCCTGCTTACCTTTGTCTTGGAGGGGGGACATACCCTGCAGTTCCTGCAGTTGTCCCAGTGGAGAGAGTGAACTATAGTAGCCTCAGGAATTCACTCTTGCGAGATTCAGAGCATTGCCATTGGTAACCGCAGCAATGCTCGGAGCACGCGAGAGAAGATCCCAGTGGAGCTTCAGGTAAGAGCTCCCCCGGGTCCTATCTCCTTCCCTTCCGGCTGCCAGCAGTACACTCTGAGCGGGCCAGAGAGCGAGATATCTGATCTCCCCTCCGGTCCTGCAGAACCGGCAGGGGAGAGGGAGGCACATTTCCCAGTGCTATGATCGTAAGATCATAAGATCGTAACATCATAGCCCCGGGGAAATATCTTGCGGCAATTTGCCAGTCTGCAAAACCTTACACCTGATGGTAAAGTTGGGTGAAAGTTCTTGCGGATCGGCACTGATCCGGGGCCAGAGGGTTGGAGACCCCTGGTCTAGAGGGTACAATATGTAATCCTGGTGTACTACATTTAAAATAAAACAAAAATCTTCACATCTCCTCTCCCAGACCACACACCTCACTCCTCTGTTCGCTCACCTTTTCACTAAAAACACAGTGCACAAAACCTAGATTTGAGAGTTCAATTAACTGGTATTGCCAGCAGAGCCAAAACCTAAACTGCAGGTTGCATTGACTGGTATTGCATGACCATCCCTGATGGTCCTGTGTGTAGAGCCTCTATGCTGGATGCATACCTGGTATGCCTTTCACAAGCTCCAGAGTGATAGTATCAAAATGTTGCCATGGTAACTTGCAGCAACACTTTGAACTGCCCAGTGCTCACGGTAGCCATATACTAGGTCTGCAACCGGCAGGAGGTGTATGCAAGTGCAAGGTCAGACTGCGAATACAAAGGGAAACAAATTATGCCAGCTGCATAGTGTGTGTGTGTGTGAGAGAGAACATTGAGGACAAGTTATTCACACGTGTGTATGTAGTATATTGTATGTTGTTTTTCACTTCACAAATGTCTATTCTAATTCTAAATAAATTTATACTAAAAACAGTCAGATTATAAAATACCATGCGTTAATCTGGTGTGAATATTCAATATCCCAGAATTATAGGCCACAAAATGAAATTAATTGTATTTTTTCCATACCTCTGCCTTAAAAAGGTTGCAGGTGATTGTCACACTTGGGTTGTTTGGTGCGCTCCAGTGTGCTATGCCGCGGCTTTTGCAGTAGCCGGTTTCCTAGATGGGGTTGGGAGAAGTAATGTGAAATCAGTATTGGCAGTACCATCAATATTAAGAAACTGACAGCATTCCCAGAACTAATAATATAAGTATAAAAAACTTTACCAACAGATAATGTGATTATACATATTTTTAGATTCAGGGTAAGTAATTCATATAATACGTTTCTGGAAAAGACTGATCTGGGGATCTCTGAACATAGGAGAAATTAGGGAGAGGAGGATGGTATGATTGTGGAGGGACAAGATCCTAGAACAGAAAGGTAGGGCAAAGAGGATAGAAATGAACAAGACATTTATTGCAAGAAAAGGGAAAAAAATTCAGAACTTATTTTAGAGAAATAAGAGAGGCTAGATGGGTTTGGCAAGCCATAGATGTCCAGATCAGAGGTTTAGACATAATAAGAAAACTATATTTTTGATGATGGCTTATCTTTGCCTGTGCCAGTAACTGTGCCATTATGCAATTCTATGATTTCTTTTGTAGATCTTAATAGAGAACGATTTTCTTTGTTGTATACTTTATTTGACCTGTTTAAGATTGTAACGGACTGCCTTGCATCCTGAACAGGTACCTCCATCAATAGCTGCTTCCTAGTACTTGCGAGTACCATAAGCACCGTAAACCCCACTAACCGCCGCAGCTTGGTTGGGGTCTCGCTGTCCTCCACCCACCCTGGACCCAAGACCAGGATCCAACTTCCAGTGGGTAGACCTCTCCTAGTCCAGAGAGCGTAGCAGGAACAGCTCTTAGAAGAGCTAGTGATTATACCCAGGGAACTATTGTGATATAGCAATCCCCAGAGTGTATGTAGTTCTCCAATCCCCCAAACATGAGCTGAAACTTCATGAAGGTGCAGATGATCTAAGTTTTATGGTTCAGATTGGCTTTTATACAATTCTTCAGGCCAGAGGAACACCCTTGGACCTGATGGGACACAGGAACACAAACTAATCAGAACAAACATACAGTTTGTGACACTCCCATGTACAGCACACAATCCCTCCCCTCTGCTTGGGAGATAATTGAGTAAAGTACTGTAAGTAACTCAATTATCTCCAGGGAGAAAAAAAACACATTTTTCACAAAGTTCAGAACGTACCCCGAAACATAACATGCCCCCACAATTGTTACAGCCCTGGATATCCCTGATCTGGGCAAACAACATATCCAAAAATCACCAGATCAGAGTAGGGGTTCAAATGTTTCATGGAAGTCTCTTTTTGACTGACCGCACTCATGGCTTCATGCCCAAAATAGTTCCAGAGAATTCCGCTGTGCGGCCGGTCTATTTCAACAGTTGAAGTAACGTTCAAATAGTTGAATGGAGCCATTCATGCACAGAGTCAGTGAGTGTATCCGGTTCGGTAGATTACTTCTACCGAACAGCACTCCGTTTGTGCCATTCCAGTCCAGCAGTGTTTTGTCGTCGAGCGCATGGAACTAAAATCAGACACTCAACGGCACGAACACCGCTGGACGCGTTCGACTAAACAAGATGGCCACGCCACGTGTTCGACTATACGAACGGCGACCACATTATCTCCGCCAATCACACTGCTTTCCCATAGGAAAACAGTGGATTGGTGGAGATTGTCAATTCTGATGCTTTCAGCCAAGGAGGTGGGGGGGCAGAGCCAAACACCACCCTGGTCAATCTGTATCTCCTCATATGATGAATTGAATCAATGTATCTCTATGGGGAAAGTTCAGCATCTCCATGCAGGGCGTGGAGACGCTGAACGTCAGTGTTGCCCATTGTGCAGCACTGACTCATTGGCGGATCCGGGGGGGGGTTCTCCTCTCGCAAGCACGGAGCGTTGGTGCAGTTACCATGGCAACACTCTGTTCTCGCGAGAGTGAACTCTAGCCTGAGTTGCAGGTTAGAGTTCACTCCCCCACTAAAACTGCCAGGGACTGGAAAGAAAGCAATGTCTCCCCCTCCCTCAACAAAGGTAAGAAGAGAGGGGGAACATTATCTATATTTATTTCATTATTATTTAACAAACTGCACCACACACAAATATACAGTACCTCAACACACACAACCCCCTTACACACACTGCCTCCCCTTACACACACTGTCCCCCCATACACACACTGTCCCCCCATACACACACTGTCCCCCCATACACACACTGTCCCCCTTACACACACAGCCCCTACACACACAGCCCCCCTACACACACTGCCACCCATAAACACACATAGCCCCCAATACACACACTGCCCCCTTATACACATATAGCCCACAATACACACAATGCCCCCTTAACACATAGCCCCAATACACACACTGTCCCCCCATACACACACTGTCCCCCCATACACACACTGTCCCCCCATACACACACAGCCCCTACACACACAGCCCCCCTACACACACTGCCACCCATAAACACACATAGCCCCCAATACACACACTGCCCCCTTATACACATATAGCCCACAATACACACAATGCCTCCCTTAACTACATAGCCCCAATACACACACAGCCCCAATACACACTGCCCCCATACACACACAGCACCCCTCACACAAAAACACACTGCGCCACTCACACACAAACACACTGCTCCCAATACACACACTGCACGCTTTACACACAAACACACTGCTCCCAATATACAAATTGCTACCCCATACATACACTGCACCCCTCTCACACACACACACTACCCCTCCATACACATATTTCGACCCTCACACACACACTGCACCCCTCACACACATACACACACACTACAGCCCCTATCCCGGTAGACCCTGAGTAAGTTATCAAATTCTTTTTAAACGGTTTGACTACTTATTCTAGGAGGGGGCCACAGCAACTCCTGGCACCAAGACCACTATAGAGAGCTGTAGTGGTTATTGTGCCTAGATTGTTTCTTAAAATGATCTGCCAGTGTCCCTCCCGGGATTAGCTTCCAGCAGATGGAGCAAAAAGGAATGAAATATCATCAAATTAAATAGAAAAAAACACCCCCATGTGCGGCATACTAGATGCATTGACAAGTGTTAAGTGCCCATAGAAAATAAAAAATAAAAAATAGGCGTTTACTGCCGCACATGGGGGTGTTTGTTTCTATTTAATTTGATTATATTTCATTCCTTTTTGCTCCATCTGCTGTGTAGTTAGAACAATAGAGAACGAGGCTTTGTAAATGACTTTTACTGCAAGATTTTCAAGCAGTTTATCTTTACATCTATCTCCTCTATCTCCCTTTACATTCTGACGGACCTATACTCCAATTTATTTAACCATAGATATACTATTGAGCATTCTAAGCATCATAGTTTCTATGGATAGTATTTCCCTGACTAATTTCTAACTACATCTATTAAGAGATAAGCCTTTTCAATTGATTTTTTTACCTTTATTGGTCTGTTTTTTTCTCTTGAGTCTCTTCCATTTAGGACACATATTGCCAGTCCATAATAGGTTGATATTATATACCACATTTTATATATCTCTTTAACATGGTATTTTCTCTGTAATTTGAGTCTTTCTTTTTAGTCAAGGAGTATTATACTATTATATCAATATATATATATATATATATATATATATTTTTTTTTTTGTTTAGTGTACTGGATACTACACAGATAGTGTTGCGGATACCTATAGAGCCAGACCCAATAAATCTCCAGATAGACATCCCACGCTGAAAATATTTCTATAATACCTTTACACTATTTAGGATAGTGATAGCAATTTTGAATCTTTTTATTATTATTTTCACTCTCTAGTCCTTATCGAATGGAGATTAGTTTGATATCTTTATTATAAGAATTCATGTGTATATAGCTAATATTTAATTATCATTAAACTAGTCTATATTTCCAGGTAGCACAGCGAGTCACATTTGTCCTTGACATTGCGATAAGCATATTGTGTATTCTTTTGTTTTTTATATATTATCCTTGGGGTTAGGCCCCTTTGAGATCCCTGGAGTCTCTTTTTGGTGCACTGGAAAGTGGGTCACAACTGGACCATGTCATTGGTACCCAGAGGTAATCTACTGTCTTCTATATATATTTTCTCTAGTAGACATGTGCAAATAGTTTCGCTCCGAATTTTGGCAATTCAGATGCTTTGGAATGTTGAAGTGCTTCGGATTCTGAAAAGTGGCAAAACAAAAATGGGATGGAAAATTACGAGAATGATGATAGGAATCTAACCCTAACCCTACCCCTAACCTTAACCATACCCCTAACCTTAGCCCTACCCTTACCCCTAACCTTAACCCTTCCCCTAACCCTAGATGTGTAAGTGGTTTTGGTTGTTAGGGTTAGGGGTTATTGGTAGGGTTAGGGGTTAGGGTTAAGGAATTACCAAAGTCCCAAACTAAACCAAGGTGCGAATTACCGGAGTCCCAAATTGATGAAGTCACGCATTTCGGAAGTGCCGAACTGAACCAAATTTCTTGCCCATGCACATCCCTAACCTCTAGTGGTCGTCTGAGGAGTGGCCACTAGAGATGTTCCGAGGCTGTAATGTAAACACTGCCTTTTTTATGCAAAGGCAGTGTTTAAAGCAAAAGGCCTGCATTTACAGGTTATAGACACCAGAACAACTACAATAAGCTGTAGTTGTTCTGGTGACTACAGTGTCCCTTTAAATGTGAAATTCACTTAGAACTT
The DNA here is from genome assembly GCA_933207985.1 of Pelobates cultripes. Classification (NCBI taxonomy): domain Eukaryota; kingdom Metazoa; phylum Chordata; class Amphibia; order Anura; family Pelobatidae; genus Pelobates; species Pelobates cultripes. Next base: position 113,554,563 of record OW240913.1, read on the forward strand.
TGTTACCCTTTCTTTTAAATTTATATTAAAGATTTAGAAATTATAGTTCTGGCACATATTGCAAATATGGAATAGACAGATATGTTGTTTATTCCTCCTCTTCTCTGTCCTGACTGCTAGGTGTAAAGGACAGAGCTTGTAATGATGGCTAAGGAGTTAAGATGGAGGTTCCAAGATGCAAGACAAAGTGGAATGAATTTTTACATTTAATTTTATTTTTCACACCTCACAATTATCTATTAAATATAGGAATAAGTAAGTACTGTAAGGCTTTCACATGGGGCTATAAAATCTGGATGGTTGGGAGGCCTGAAATTGAATCATAAACAGAAATCATTAAACTTAAACATTCTATTTCCGCACAGATACAAAAAATACTGTAAATTCATACGTGAACCATCCCCTCCCAACAGAATGCCATTATAATAAAAACTTGAAAAGTGCATATATCTGCTAACTGGAACAAAGAAACAAACATTTTACACTTACTGCTATTTTGCAGCTCACAGGTGGGCAGACAGTAAGGTCTCCAGATGTTTTATTACAGGAAGACTCCTTAATTGTAAATTCCACATGGTAGGCTGCTCCTGCAATCACCTTTCAAAATCATAACCAAAAAATTGTTGAATTAAAAACTTTATTTTTGCATATATACACAAACAGAAAAAAAAAAAAAAAGGTTACTGACAGACCTCTCTAATATTTCAATGTACACCTGTTACTTGATTTAAGGTATGATATCTGGAGATAAATAATTAAACCATCACTAGTGCAAGAGCAGTAGTGGCTCACCCACAGGAGCACTTACTGCAGATAATTATTACAATTTAAAAAAATAAAATGTATGGCCAGCTGTAAAAGAGAAAACTACTTTAGGTACCTCTTGCACTTTGTGTTTTATTTCCTTATTCTATGAGGTTACAGTTATAGTTTATTTGTATTGATTGCATGACAAAACACTAATAAACACCATAATTACACAAAGCTTACACATCTTACATTATTTCCCTTTGGAAAATGGACTATTTGCAAATTCCCTTTAGAAATTATAGACATACACCATAGAGCATTGCAGTACTATATTTTCCTTGTATTCTTCCACGTTCACACTGTCCTTTTTCAAATGTATATATATATATATATAAATACACAGTTTTATTTGGCCTTTTGGGGAGATAAAGATAAGAAGAATTTGAAAAAAAGAAGACTTCTGATAGGTATGTATAACTTTTACTTTACAGTTGTATTTCCTCCCTTACTGTGATAGGGCGATGGGGTAGGTAGGGCCATTTATTGTTATTGGGTGTTGCTATCGTATAAAAAAAAAAAAAGTGCAATGGCACTCTTTGAGGGGAGGGGTGGACAATAGCATGTCTACTTGTCTTATTTAATTAATTTGAGCCCGTGTAATTTCACAGGCCCCATCCCCTTTCTAATGACTGCATAGCAACTAAGTGCATTCCCCATAGGAAAGTATTGCTACAATGCTTCCCTATGGGTATATTACGGGCACTTGATGACCTCATTCGTGAGGACATCCAGCATAAGTTAAGCGACCAAAAGACACTTAACCACCAGGAAGTGCCTCTAGCAGCTGTCTGATCATTACAGGACTAAGTAGGACAGAGACACTGCACCAAGACCACTAATGAGATGAAGTGGTCTGGGTGCCAATAGTGTTCTTTTAAATACTGAAACTTTAGAAAAGTCTGTTTAGATGGGTTAGGGCATTTATGAAAATAGAGAAGCTCAGTCTATAGGAATCCTATAAGAATTTCTGGTCGATGGTAGTGGCAGAGGTGTTTGAGCAACATTTATAGAGCTGGAATGTTCAGCCTAAATAAGGCCATGTTTATACTGTCAATGTAGCTTTTATACTCACATTCTCTTTGCAACTCTCTAGAAAAATAATGTATATATATATATTTTTATTTAATTATTATTATTATTTTTTTTTTTTCATATATGTGATCTGTTAAATAAAGACCTAGGCAGCATTTGTTTAGAAAAACAAGCTTTTCTTACCTGTACTGCCCCCTTTGTGATTTGTTCCAGTATAAAATACTTGAAGCTGTTGCTGTTATTGTTGAATTTTTCTAGGCCAAGCTTTGCAATATCCTGAAATTTTGTGTCATTCAAAGGTCTGGCAATAGGACATCCAGGACAGCCGATGAAAGGTGGTGTAACTGTATTTGTGTACAAAGAAAACAAGTTACAAAAACATGTGTTGCATTGCACAAAAGTGAGTCCCACAACTTCTAACACAGCACAATAATTATATTAATGAGTCATCTTTTGCAGAGTTATTCACTAAAATGAGAATTTGCAGGCATTTAAAGAGAATTCAAAGTAAAGTTCGAATTTAAGGCCAAAATAGCCAAACTGAAAACAGAATTGACTTTTCTGATATTTGGCTACTTTGGCCCACATTTTAAAGGTTTATGCAAACCCTAAGATTTATCGGTCCTTATAGATTTATTGGTGCTCCCCCCATTATAGATTAAAAATAAAGAAAGAAATAAAATCAACATTTAGTGGCTGTTCCCTAACAATTATCTCTTTTTTGGGGGCACCATGGACGGATTTCCGAATCGCATAGCACACAAAACTGTTCATCCTTTGTTGGTTTCGGTTGTTTTGTCATATTGTTATTCAGCCATATTGGGCATACAGAGTCAATGAATTCTAAAGAACCTCTATTTGCCCAAAATTTGGACAAACTGCAATTTGTTTGAAACCAAATCACAAGTCTATTAGAAGTCATTGTATTGGAAGCTCAGCCTCCAATAAAGTCGAATAAACCTGTTCACATTGCTTTATCTTTAACTTACATGAATTTGTATACTATTATAATGGTTATTAGAAAAAGCGAGAATTCAAAGTGACTTTAAAATTTAAGGTCAAAATAGTTAAAGGGATTCTATAGTTTTGGAATACAAAGTTGTACTCTGGTCCACCCCTCCCTCGCTGTCCCCCTTGCTGTACAATATGAGTTAAAATAAGAACTTTTTTTACTTACCTTGTTCCAGCGCCAACCTCCCTAGGTGCTGGGTTGATGCTCTGCCTCATCCGACCTCATCTGACGAGGAAACCTAATGCACATGCGTGGCGAACACTGTGAGCGCATTAAGGCCCTTCTAATAGAAAACCATTGAGGCATGAGGGCATCAGTTAGGCCACCCAGAGTCCTGTAAGCTCCCAGAATGTTTTACATTGCAGGACTAAGTGGGGCAGGAGATTGCACCCAGACCTCTTCAATGAGCTGAAGTGGTCTGGGTGTCCCTTTAACCCCTTAAGGACCAAACTTCTGGAATAAAAAGGAATCATGACATGTCACACATGTCATGTGTCCTTAAGGGGTTAAATTGTAAAAAAAATTCTCTAACTTAGCTATGCTTTAAGTTCAGCTACTCTGGCCTTAAATTTTATTCACTTTGAAATCTCCCTTTAGTAAATAACCTTACATGTTTTGAGATACAAATGCATTATACACAGTAATTCTAGGCAAATTTCTATTAGCTTTTGAAGATTTCATGCTAGTATTAGTTAATTACATACCTGGTTTCAAAGTACAATCATAGCTGTAGAGGTGTACAATTCGCATCGGTTTATTAATGTGAAATATCACCTTGCATTCCCCATGAACCTTAAAGGTAAAATAAATAATTGCTTAAAGTGTAAATATGGAAAATGTTATAAAGAGGTAACACATTTTTATATATCCTTTACTTGTGCTGTCTATATGACTTTCCTATTGAATCTGCAAATTGCATGCATGGAATGTATTGCCTAAATGGTTAATTATGCTTTATAGAAAACAGAATTCACAAAATGCTGGTTATCAATTATGGGAAAGAAATCATAATTTAGCTGTTTATTGAATAAACACTCCTGTATGTAATTTATCAATTGCCTTTTACCTAGCCACAATAGGATCATTCCCTAGACATTGTTTTAAAATTCTTTATTGCACATTGTATTTAATTTAGAATTTATTATCTTCAGCTCTGTTGATAACCTGCTACAGCCTGCATGAGCCTACTATATGTGATTCAATTAAGTTCGATTAACACTGCAGGAGAGAACAACTTCTACAGCACATTAAAATCTGATTGAAATTTAAATAATTTGTTTCATGCAGGCTGTGTGAGTTAAAGTCAGGGAAGGTGCCCCTAGGGCTATATAAACAGAACTGATTTAACTTCTGAATTGCAGAGAATTGAGTAGTGAGACTGCGGGGTCATGATTTATACACTAAAATGGCTTCATAAAGCTGAAGTTGTTTTATTGCCTATAATATCCCTTTAAATCTAGCAAAAATGTCATGCAGTTTTCAGTATACAGCATGTATTTCACCAGAAAGTTTAAACTAAGCATCTAAAACCATGCAGAAAATGTTAAGTTAAAGTGAATATGTAGATCTATTTGATCAGATCAATTGCTACTTATGTATATATGCATACAATTAGCATTCCATTTGAAGACATTGAAACATAGACTAGAACAGTGGTTCCCAAACCAGTCCTCTTGGTCCACAAACAGTCCAGGTTTTGTCAGTATCTCCATTGGAATAAAAAAGGGAAATACATAAATCCTGGATTGTTGATGGGCCACAGAGACTGGTTTGGGAACTAGAAAATCGTCCAGCTACATGTACTTACAGCTTCATATGGCCGTTTAGGCTGACAGTCCTTCCAGTTTTCTCTGCTCAATACATGGCATTGTGTTTCGAGCACATCCAGCGCCAGATAATACACAGAACCAACATTTTCCTGCAAAACAAATTTTAATATTGTTTATGTTTGTTCTAGTTACTGTGCTACCGAACCATAGTACAGAAATGTATTTTCATCATTATTTCCAAGTGCTTCATAGAAACACATGTACGGTAAGTGGCATTAGGTAAGTGTTAAATCAAACACAATTACATTGTTATCTTTTTATTGGCAAACAGGTTTTCGTAACATTTGACAATCTTTGTTTGCTACAAGTCCCAAACCTCCTCTCATTAGTTGATCCAAAATGTAGACATATGGCAAGAGACTGACAAACAGGGAAATGTGAATTGATTTACAGAAAGCAGCATCGATGATCAGATTTGATTTTTTTTATTTTTTTTTAAATATTGGAGGTACATGCTATACAATACATACAATATGTAACAAAAAATTTATTTAAAAAAAAAAAGAATATTTCAGTTCATCTTGAAGAAGAAAAACATTAGCGGTATAATCTAAAAGTTCATAATTTTGCAAGACCAAATGACAAATTCCATGCTCACTTACAAAAATAAAACCAATAATAAAAAAATATGTTTTCCACTACCTATTTGATATTTTGAGAGATTTATTTTTATATTTGTTAACATTAATTTCCACAAGTGAAACATTTTTACCTGAAATTGTTCCTGCGCATTGGTAATGCGTTTTAGTCCTAAGACAAAGCCCTCTCTGCGGTCTGCATTTAGCTCTCGCAGCGATAAATCTGCAGCAGCCTCTGCTCCTGGGTCGTTGCAAGGGATGGAGGCCAGCGGAGGTTCTGGAGACTGTGTGGGAGCTGCTTTAGAGAAGAGCAGCTGTGTGCTCACTAATATTAAAACTGCAAGTGTCATCCTTCTAAATAGAAGGGTGCATAGAATGAGTCTCAGTGGGTATAATACTCGGAGTCAATACAATCTTTAGGCAAGTGTGCAAAATAAGAATTTTTATCTCTCACTTATATAGATTGGTACTCTGCAAAATTCAGACTCCCCTTTAACTATTTACCAATAATGCCAAACAAAGAAGAGTCAATGATTACCAGAATATCTAACAGGAGCTTGCAAAATCAGGATAAAGTAAAAAAGTCAGTTATGTCTGTATTCCATATAACCATATGCTGTGTAAAAGCAGTCTATGCATATTAGGCATTGCACAGCTAGCTACACATTCAAGGTTATTCACTAAAGACTGGATTTTGTCCAAATAGTGAAAATGACAGAATTCTGACCACAATGGAAATCTCATATTTACTAGACCGTTAATGAGATTCAGGTTAATACAACAAGGGAGCTGATTGTGATTCCAACAAAGGATTTTGCAGAGTGTTTTGAACAGTGGAAGAAATGCTGGGAAAACTGTGTGAGATAACAATGTGCCTGCTTTGAAGGGCACTGAGTCATCATTGTCCTATGTACAATGTTTCTTGTATCTTCAATAAATGTCTCTATTTTTTTATATTACATGGATGGATACTTTCCGTATCTTGCATCAAAATCGTGCTATCCTGCCAACAGCTGAGGAATAGTGAAAACCATGTTTCAGTGTAAGCAGAGAACAAAACATGTTGGCTATGTAAATGACAGGGTCTCAGATGCCACAGAACCCAACCACCACCAAGACCAGACTGCTTTTACAACGGCAAAACCACCTTGAAATCCAACACTCATCCACTCCTGGGTTAGACAATCGCCCTTAATTATATCGACCTGAAAGTTAGCCCAAACAAAACAGCAGGAGAAATAGGTCATGATAGCCAGCTTAAGAAATTAATCACTATATCACTAACTCTATATAAGTAAAATGTTAAGTTATGACAAGGAAATCCATCTAGTCAGAGTTCACTTCAGAATGTACACAGAAACTGTGTACTGTAGGAATGGGAGAAAATTAACCTTCAAACCAAAAATAAATATTTGACATCCTTGAAAATACAAACTATGTGTTAATTTCAATATACAGGGAGCAAGTTAGTAGCAGAGCTATTTTTTTTTTTTTTTTTACTAGACTATGTCAAAACACTATAATAGTAAGACAAGATACAGTTATCAGTAAATGCATGACAACAGCCGAACAGTGAATAGCGGTAAAAAACACACAGTAAATTAAATAGGATGACCATCGAAGCTTGGACTTTTCACCAGTGGGGTACCTCAGGGATCTGTACTTGGACCCATTCTCTTTAATATTTTTATTAGTGATATTGCAGAAGGTCTTGATGGTAAGGTATGTATTTTTGCTGATGATACTAAGATATGTAACAGGTTTGATGTTCCAGGAGGGATAAGCCAAATGGCAAATGATTTAGGTAAACTAGAAAAATGGTCAGAATTGTGGCAACTGACATTTAATGTGGATAAGTACAAGATAATGCATCTTGGACGTAAAAATCCTAGGGCAGAGTACAGAATATTTGATAGAGTCCTGTGGCGGAACCAACCTCGCCACTGTCCACTGGAGAGGCCTGGTTGCTCGCCTGCTCCCTTTAGACTATGGTCCTGCATTTTAAACTTGTATTTTACCTGCAGAAAGGTTTATTCGTACCTTTCTGCGGACTGTTAAAGCCATGCTACCCCAGATAGCTATGACATGGAGCCCAGCCGTATACTGAAAGACTGTAGGAAAGACTTTGGCTCCATGGCGATTGAACTGTATGTATGTGATCTGAGCACCATCCGGTAATAATGTGCGCTCAGATCTAAGCTATCTGGGGATAGGTAGAATGTGTATGTTCTATGTGATAAATGTAACAGTATGTATTTTTATGTCTTTTATTGTCCTTTGTCTGCCATGTGGCTAATGGAGTTTTGCCTCTGTCCTGGGAGATAATTGGATTACTTCCCAATTATCTCCAGGATAGAAGACTCTGTGGAACTGGTTTTGGGCAGAAAAGCCATGGTGCATTTGGTCAAATAGGACTGTTCCTTAACTTTTTAACCCCTGGATGGAATTGGCTGAATTTTGGTTATGTTTATATTTAAAGTATGCTGATTCTGAATATGTATATTTTATGTGAATATGATGCATATTTTTAAAGTTACAGTGTATGTATAAAAAGTGTATTTTTCCTGCCTGTGATAAATTACACTAACCCATTGTGTTCAGTAATTATATCACAGGCAGAGGGAAGGGATGTTTGTTTGTGCTGGGTGTGTTTTACGGTTCTCCTGTAAACGATTGGTTGTACTGTGTCCCACCCTATGGGATGTCCCCTTGCCAGCCAGTGTGTGGCCATTACAGGAGAGTTCCTGCTTAACCCTCAAAGTGAAGTGTCGTCTCATTATTGGGGGAGGATTTATTGTATGCTGTTCCAGTTTGACTGCTAGGAGTGTAAACCTATTCGCATGGTTTTTCCTATTCGGCTGTATACAACATTCATATGCTTAAAAATACTCATATGCTTCTCCGGTTCGGTGATTGTGGTGTCTGCCAGAGTGCTTGGAGTCCTCAGGAAACGCTAGGAGCATCCTTTAACTGAGGTACCCAGTCGGGTACCTAGTCAATCCGTTACAAGTACTAACCTCAACATATGAGGAAAGGGATTTAGGGGTGATTATTTCTGATGACTTAAAGGTAGGCAGACAATGTAATAGAGCAGCAGGAAATGCTAGCAGAATGCTTGGTTGTATAAGGAGAGGTATTAGCAGTAGAAAGAGGGAAGTGCTCATGCCATTGTACAGAACACTGGTGAGACCTCACTTGGAGTATTGTACACAGTACTGGAGACCGTATCTTCAGAAGGATATTGATACCTTAGAGAGGGTTCAGAGAAGGGCTACTAAACTGGTTAATGGATTGCGGGATAAAACTTACCAGGAAAGGTTAAAGGATCTTAACATGTATAGCTTGGAGGAAAGACGAGACAGGGGGGATATGATAGAAACATTTAAATATATAAAGGGAATCAACACAATAAAGGAGGAGACTATATTTTAAAGAAGAAAAACTACCACAACAAGAGGACATAGTCTTAAATTAGAGGGACAAAGGTTTAAAAATAATATCAGGAAGTATTACTTTACTGAGAGGGTAGTGGATGCATGGAATAGCCTTCCAGCTGAAGTGGTAGAGGTTAACACAGTAAAGGAGTTTAAGCATGCGTGGGATAGGCATAAGGCTATCCTAACTATAAGATAAGACAGGGACTAATGAAAGTATTTAGAAAATTGGGCAGACTAGATGGGCCGAATGGTTCTTATCTGCCGTCACATTCTATGTTTCTATGTTTCTATATGTTTATGTTAAAAGTAGTAAACCCAGCCCTATTGAAAAGTGGCAATTCAATAATAAGGCAGACATAGCAGAAACACAGTATGATTAGATACTGTACATATCAAGAACTATCAGTTGAAAGATTCTGCAGAAATTATAAAAGAGATATTGTGGTGTTAGATCGCCTTCAAAACAGACATTTTAAGGACAACCGCCATGATATAGGACCAGCCAGTATGATATTACCATATGACAACACCTAAAAAAGGCAGGTCTGGTAGATTTAGCTTTATATAATAACAGAACCTATCCAGACTTATGATGAATTTATGATCTGGCATGTTGGGCAATCCAAGGGTAGGCGCATTGTGTTCTTTGTCTGTGGTACTATAAAGTAGTTGCCCTTCCTCTTCACATGTTGAGTGTGGGTTAGTGAAGGTTGATCTTATGCTGCATAGATAGCTGAGTAATAGTGTGCTGTAACACCTGACAGCACATAGCACACAGCACACTCTTCCTTGCTCCATTACTATGTGAAGTTACACTACACATCATATTGGAGCAGGGAAGGAGTTACATCACATTATCACAACTATACCATCAGGGTAAATATGTGTGTTTCCAACACTGTATGTGTGAGTATCATTATGTTAACCCCTTCAGGACCAAGTCAATAGTACACATTATGATCAAAACAAAATGTAAACAAAAACTGGAATTTGCGCTATATGTCTGTTCAACCGTAATTCACCTCTTTCACATAGGCGTGCGCAGCCTATTGCATTAGGGTGAGCACCCTAAAGCACAAGCACACGCCGCGTATATATATATATATATATATATATATTTCCTGGCTAATCATGGCAGCATATACACATGGGTTAGCTCCTCCCCTTACAGCCAATAGGACAGGATTAAGCAAATTCTTATATAAAAGGAGGATCCAGAGAAGAGACCCTCAGTCTTTTTCCTGTCCTTACAGCCTTTAGGAAGGGAGCTCTTTAGCTCCCTCTATATTTTTTTTTTCTCTTGTCTCTATCTCTTTAAGTATTTTACTTCTTTCTCTATATACTTTACAGTGTACTATTGTGTACATACAGGTGTAAAGTGATTCCCACTATCTCCTTCCTATTTCTTCTTCCTTTACCCGGGTTTTATTGTTACCTGTATAATCCTGGGCTGCCTGAGAGCTTTGGGAGTCATCCTGTTTGCAGCTGGGATCCCTGGCTTTCGTCCTCAGTTCTCCCTGGTTGGGAGCTTGGAGGGGACGCCCGCACATGCGCAATGCGCTCGGTTCGCTTGGCGCCAGAATGCAGTCTGGGTAAAGGTCGCGAGGTCGCGGCGGCCATCTTTACTGTGGGCAAAACCGAAAATTACAGGTAATTGACAGAAGACGCCAGAAACAGGTTAGTAAATGAGCAGAAACTATTTAAAAGTACCTGGAACTCAAAGGAGGTTGTTGTGGAGTCAGTTATTAGACAACTTGCATTGGATTATCTAGAAGAGAATTTAAGACTCTGGGATCTTTCTATTCTTTGCCACAGGTTTGTGTATTTCTGATAAAATTTTATCCCTTTATTGTGACAGTTTACTTGTATATTCTAAGAGAATTACTTTGAATTATTTTTAAATTCTTTATTGTAGTTAGCCCATTATGAGCTCTGCTAGTAGGAATCCTTTACCCTGTTCAGGAGAATCCAGGTGAGTAGGATTCCATATATATTTCATTTATATTGTGTGTGTGTATATATATATTTATAGGTTAAAGGGGTATTAACTCTCCATTTACTAACAGTTCCTTATATTACTTTTAGTAATGGAGAACAGTCTATCTCATCTCCCCCACGAAAGAGGAGACAGAAGTCAGACCCCTGTGCAGGATGTGATGGGAAGGCGTTGGAAGGCAAAAAACTGTGCTTAGACTGTTTGCAGAAAGTGACCACTCCAGCAGCCGTAACACCCACTCAGTCACCAGATATCCTGACCTGGATCAGACAGGAAGTGGCTCAGGGCATTTCAGAAGCCATGGAGGCAAGTAAGCGGTCTGTAAAAAGACCAAGACAGAGACTGATATCCTCAGATTCATCTGGCTCAGAATACCAGGATTCAGTTGAAGAATTTCAGGTTCTTGATCAGGTTTATTCTAGTGAGAACGAAGAAGAGGTCTTGTCAGAATATCTAGACGCCAAGACAGTGGATAAGCTCATCTTAAAGGTAAGGAGCACCCTTGAACTACCAGAGGATCTGCCTAAACCTGAAGTTTCGGATAAACATTTTGCGGATCTTAAGAAGCAGAAGCCTTCCTTCCCTCTTCATAAAGCCATTAAGGAGGTGGTGACTGCAGAATGGGAAAAACCTGATAAAAAGGTTCCGTTTCAGGGCAGACTATCCAAGCTTTACCCTTTGGAGGAGAAAACTTCAAAGAAATGGACAACACCTCCAAAAGTGGATGCGACCATCTCTAGAGTTGCTAGGAGAACTAGTCTACCATTGGATAGTTCAGCCTCCCTGCGGGAGCCAATGGATAAGAAATTGGATTCCGATCTTTCCAAGATATATTCAGCGGGAGGTACTGGATGCCACCCAGCTGTTTGTCTTACGGCGGTGTCCAGAGCAATGAAGAGTTGGATAAGAGACCTTGATTCAGATTTAGAAAGGGGAATCAAGAGGACAGTCCTCAGGGATTCTATCTATGACCTTCGGATAGCCACAGAATTTGTCACTCAAGCTGCCCTGGATATCACCAGGATCTTCTCCCGCACCATGGCTCTCTCGGTAGCAGCTAGGAGAGCTTTATGGTTGCGTTATTGGGGTGCGGATTCCTTTTCCAAGTCCAATCTATGTTCCATACCTTTTGAAGGAGAGCTTTTATTCGGTAAGACCCTAGAAGAATCCATTAAAAAAGCAGCTGAAGGGCGTAAGGTCTTTTTACCCCAAGAGAAAAGAACCAGGAAACCTGGCTCCTCTTGGTCAGATAAGCGACCTCAGAGGGATCACTTTTTTCGGGATACCCGTAGCTACCGACCAGGTAGAGAGTTTAACAGGAGTAGTAATTGGCGTGGGGGCCAATCATATGCTTCCCGTTCCTCCCGAGGTAGAAACCCTTCCTTTCGGGGAGGCAAGAACTTCTGACTATCCGTCAGAGGTCGGTGCTCGACTCTCCCTCTTCTGGAGGGTTTGGGCACAAGACATACAAGATGCCTGGGTCAGAGCTATAATTCAAAGAGGTTACAGATTGGAATTCCTCAGGAGACCCAGAGGCAACTTCTTCATTCCCACAGGTATGCCCAAAGACGAGGGCAGAAGCAGGGCACTGGGAGATTATGTTCAGAACCTCAGGTCCCAAAAGGTCATCATTCCAGTGCCAAAAGAGGAACGATTCCATGGTCATTATTCACCTCTGTTCTTGGTCCAGAAAGACAAGGACAAGTGGAGACCTATCCTGGACCTGCGAAGGATCAACAGGAGTCTTCTAATCAGATCCTTCAAGATGGAGTCCATAAGATCCATCTCCCCATCTATCCGGAGGGCAGATTGGCTCATATCCATCGACCTACGGGACGCCTATTATCACATCCCGATAGCCAAGGAACATCATCGTTTTCTACGATTTGCTATAGGAGGGGACCACTTCCAATTCCGAGCACTTCCATTTGGCCTGAGCACAGCACCCAGGACCTTTTCAAAGGTGTTGGTCGTGCTTATAGAGAGATTGAGGATTCAGGGGATCTCTCTGTTCCATTACCCGGACGACCTTTTGTTGGTAGCACCAAACGTCCATATGGCGGTTCTACACAGAGAATTTGTGCTATCAGAACTTCATCGATTCGGCTGGGTGGTGAACCTACAAAAGAGCAGCCTCATTCCATCACAGAAGATTACGTTCCTGGGGGCAAACTTCGACACACTCCGGAACTCTATTTCCCTTTCACAAGAAAGAATTCGGAGGATTCGGATCTTTGTCTACAAGATTCTGCACCTTCAGGTAATAACAGCAAGAACATACTCGCAACTTCTGGGCAATCTGACCTCTTCTATAGGACTAGTCAGGTGGGCCCAGTGGCATCTCAGAGTTCCTCAGAGGTCGTTCCTGAACCAGTTCAACCGGCAGGTTATGGATTGGAATCAACCCTTGAAGATCTCTCCTGTTGTGAAAATGGACCTAGTCTGGTGGCTCAGAAGGGTAAATTTGGAAAGGGTTTTTCCTTTGATAGAACCCAATTGGGTCCTATTAACGACAGATTCCAGCGCACATGGTTGGGGTGCCCACTGTCAGGACCAAATGACTCAGGGTCGATGGAACAGACAGGAGTCGGTTCTTCCGGGGAATGTTTTGGAATTACGGGCCATCCACAGAGCCCTCATACACTTCAGAGGGATCTTGAAGAACAAGTGGATACGAGTCCAGTCCGACAACCAGGCAGCTGTGGCCTATGTATCTCATCAAGGCGGTACCCGCAGCCAACTGTTGATGAAGGAACTACGTCCTATCATGAGTTGGTGCCAGAAAAATATTCAAGGTATTTCTGCAGTACACCTTCCGGGGATTCAGAATACCATGGCGGATTACCTAAGCCGCGTGACCATGGACAAGAACGAGTGGCATCTAAGCCCCAAAGTTTTTCAGGAACTGTCTTTGATCTGGGGAACCCCAGAGATAGACCTCATGGCAACGGCCCAGAATACCCAGGTCGAAGCATTCTTCTCGAGACTGTTCGATCACAGAGCCAAGGGGCAGGATGCTCTATCCCTACCTTGGAGGTTCACTCTGGCCTACGTGTTCCCTCCTATACCTCTCATATACCCGACTCTGAAGAAGATTCAGAAGGAGAAGGTAGAGGTCATAGCCATCCTCCCATTCTGGCCCCGGCGGCCCTGGTTCCCTATGGCGAAACGGATGAGTCGGGAACCTCCGAGGGAACTTCCGTTCCAGACAGATTTACTATCCCAGGGACCATTGCTACACCCAAACCCCCTAACCCTCAAGTTGTGGGCTTGGAGATTGAGCGGGAAGCTCTGATGAATGCTGGTATGCCTGACACAGTCATTAAAACCCTCCTGCGGTCTCGTAAGATAGCCACTTCATCCACATATTATAGGATTTGGCATACCTTTATTTGCTGGGCACAAGAACATCAGGTGGTGATTAAACCTTTGGCATTATCTTCGGTGCTCTGTTTCCTTCAAGCTGGCCTAGATAAAGGCCTTAGCTATAATACTCTAAAGCTCCAGGTATCAGCTCTATCCGCTTTATCAGGTACCCGATGGGCACTGGAACCATTGGTCATCCGTTTCTTTAAAGCAGCAATTAAGATCCGGCCTCCTCTAAAGGTATTTCTGCCGGCATGGGACCTACCTCTGGTCTTGAAGGCCATGACTAGTGCTCCCTTTGAACCACTTGACCAAGCTCCTTTGATGGTACTCACTCAAAAGGTACTCTTATTGGTAGCTGTTACTTGCGCACGAAGGATATGTGAAATCCAGGCATTGTCCTGCGAATCACCTTACACGAGGATTCTTCAGGACAGCTTAGTTCTCAGACCAGTCCCGGAATTTTTACCTAAAGTGATATCTAAGTTCCACTTGAACCAGGAAATTGTTCTACCATCCTTCTATCCTAATCCCTCTTCTCCTGAAGAAGAAGTTTGGCATACTCTGGACGTGGTTAGAGCATTATCTATCTACCGAGAGAGGACCAGCCCTTTCCGTAGATCTCCCAGATTATTTGTATTACCTTTTGGCCACAGGCGGGGTGAAGCTGCCTCTACCTCTACATTGAGACAGTGGGTGGTATCGGCCATCTCATGTTCTTACAAATACTTATCACTACCGGTTCCTACTGGCGTCAGAGCTCATTCTACTCGGGCTATCGCTGCATCTTGGGCTTCTGTGGCAAATGCTTCTCCTGATGAGATTTGTAAGGCTGGCACTTGGTCTTCGGTGAACACTTTCATCCGTCATTATAAGCTGGATGTTAGAGCCTCAGTGGACTCTCACTTTGGACATCAAGTCCTTAATTCAGTCCGCTCCTCTCGACACTCGTAGTTTGTATATTTATATTTATCGGCATTAATAAAATATTCTTTTTGCATTCATGATGTCTCTTGTTTCCCTCCCTATGAGCTTGGGTAATCCCATGTGTATATGCTGCCATGATTAGCCAGGAAAGTGGAAAATGTATTCATACTTACCGTAATTTTCTTTTCCTGGCTATTATTCATGGCAGCATATACAACCCACCCTTATGGGTCTATTTTTTCTGTAAGTGCTTGTTACTGACTGAGGGTCTCTTCTCTGGATCCTCCTTTTATATAAGAATTTGCTTAATCCTGTCCTATTGGCTGTAATGGGAGGAGCTAACCAATGTGTATATGCTGCCATGAATAATAGCCAGGAAAAGAAAATTACGGTAAGTATGAATAAATTTTCCACTATAATGTATTAAGGCAGTTTTGCCTGTATTTGTGGGAGGGGCTTAAATTAATTCACTCTCCTATATAAGGGACACCCCTTACCTGACTCATATCGCTTGAGGTCAGCATCAGAATGATTTCCACTTCCGGGTCATCCAGACGCCATTTTACCTGATTACTCCATGAGGTTTTCTAAGCTGAGCTGTGTCAGGAATCCAGCCACAGGCTTTTCCGGCCTACCACCTTCTTTCTTCAATCTATCGCTGTGGATGGTGTCCAAGTGACTCACAAACCGTAAGTTGACCTACCCATTACGCCAGGCATCAGTCCCACGGCACCATGCAAGGGTCAGGTCCTCACTTTACTGCTGCATTTTGTCTAAGTCTGTTCTAAAACCATTGCATGTTCATGCATATCATTCGTTTAAACCCCCTACTGGTCTTTGGGTGTACTACAGACTTCTTAGACATTATCGCATTTCATGTACAAACCAACGAACCACTGCATCTTTGCCTACACACTGACCCCTACCGGTGATTCGGTGTACTACAGGCTTCTCAGACATTATTGCATTTCATGTACAAACCAACGAACCACCGCATTTTTCACCTACACACTGACCTCTATTGGTCATTCGGTGTACTACAGGCTTCTTAGGCGTTGTTTGCATTTTCATGTACAAACCAATAAACCACTGCATCTACACCTACACACTGACTCCTACTGGTCTTTCGGTGGACTACAGGCTTCTTAGACATTATCGCATTTCATGTACAAATCAACGAACCACCGCATTTGCGCCTACACACTGACCCCTACCGGTCATTCTGTGTACTACAGGCTTCTCCGACATTATTGCATTTCAGGTACAAACCAACAAACCACTGCATTTTTCACCTACATACTGACCCCTATCAGTCATTCGGTGTACTACAGGCTTCTTAGACATTATTGCTTTTCGTGTACAAAACAATAAACCACTGCATTTTTACCTACACACTTACACCTACCGGTCATTCAGTGTACTACAGGCTTCTCAGACATTATTGCATTTCATGTACAAACCAACGAACCACGGCATTTTCGCCTACATGCTGACCCCTACCGGTCAATCGGTATACTACAGTCTTCTCAGACTTTATTTCACTTCATAAGCAAACAAATTAACTACAGCATTTTCGCTTTTATACTGACTCCTATCTGTCATATGGTAGGATTAACCCCTTAGGGACACATGACATGTGTGACATGTCATGATTCCCTTTTATTCCAGAAGTTTGGTCCTTAAGGGGTTAAAGGGTATTTTTACCATACAATCAGCATTTATGACCCCTACTGGTCAACAGCAAAACATGTCATATACAATTTACCAGCCAATATAAATTACACATAAGATTGTTTTAACCCCTTAAGGACACAAGACATGTGTGACGTGTCATGATTCCCTTTTATTCCAGAAGTTTGGTCCTTACGGGGTTAAACATAACCATAAACCATAAATGAAACTCCAGCATGGGCTCAAATTCAGGTTTAATTCACAATAATTTACATTTCACATCAAGACCAACAGTGGTTCTATCAACACTGCCACCTACAGGTCTGTCAAGTACATTGACAATTTTCATGGGGTTTTACAAACACCAAAACACTTACACCTATAGGTCAACAGACAAACAACATTTCACATACCAATCAGTATCCAACTACACTGCCACCTATAGGGCACTCGGCAGATCTCCAGTGCACTTGCATTTTGCAACACCATGTTCACTGACCCCTACCATTCAATAAGACATACAACAATTCACATGGTCTATGCCATATTTCCTTATGCCATACGGTTTTATCCATTAAGGTTACAGTTACTACTAAAAAACCTATACGGATTGTCAGGTTCAATACCATACTACCAGGTACATACACCTGCTCACGTAGTTATCCATCTCTTACCTTCCCTGGAATAGTAATAGTGTACTGGCAATTAGGGTTCTAGGGCCCAATAGGTATTACCCCCTTTTTTCTCTGCATTATGCTTCGGTTAGTGGTCCCGCGAGGCCAACACCCCGCCTCACACTCGGAGGCATACACCCCTCGGGCCACTCGTGAGCTAGCCGCCTCGCATTGTATCATAGAGAGGGCCTCACCTGTCACTCCCCTTCCTATTTTCTGGTTACTGTCACCGAGAGGCCAACATCCTGCCACAATGTTCGGTGGCCACACAAAATCCCCTCGCGCCAAGCATAGATAGAGCCTCTCAAGCCACTTGGCAACTAGCAGGGCCTCACCAGTCACCAAAAAACACCAAGCCTAATCGTTTCGCCTTACGGCTTAGCTAGCAAGCCAGTACAAGAACCCTGGGTACAAATAATTGCATCTTTATTGTTATTTAAGTATTTCTCCAAAAGATGGTGAAGAATCACCTCTTCCTAGCACCCCGGCTAGAATTGATACACCTTCAAGCAGAGGAGATGTTGCTAGTCCTGCAGCAATCAGATCCTGGACGATCCCACACATTACCACCGACCTAAGGAGGTGACAAATCCCCTACCCTGCTACAGCAAGGAAAGCAGAGTTATTCAAACTCCTCCATACATCAACGGACAACACGGAGGCAGGGGAAGGCCCAGCTACATCAACTCAGGTGACACCCAGGCTATGCTAGCCTCACTCATAAACTCATGAGCCAAAAATTTTTATGACAGACTGGCAATCTCGAGTTGGTCACCACAGCCCTCACAAGGCTGGGCCTCACGTTACTGTACAACCAGCACCAACCGAAACTCGGTTACCTGGTACAATCAATTCTTATGACACACAAGATGTTAACCCTGCACGTATGATCCCAGCACATTGGGGAAGCAAGGCATATATATGTATGATGATGTATCTGTGATGGTCAGATTCAGGGATTCCAGGTAAATCGGGAACTGACCATCTCTTGGATGGGTTGGTATTTGGAATATGTAGAGATGTTTATTTGTGCAGGTACCCATACAGAAGGGGTTCTGTCCCAAACAAATGGACGAGCACTCTCAGGCTCCAGGTACCAGCACCTCTGAACTACCAGAGACGATTGATATGAGTAGTTGCATTGCATATAGACTGTTGCATATATGTTCAAATGGTTCAGGGCACATGACAAACCATGTGGCCCAATACAACTTACAAATAACGTACTCACCATCTGTACACACCAATGCATTTTCAACACTACTGACTCATCACCCTTCCAGACTTGTAGTAGATTTACTAAAGCTCTGGAGCTTCAAAGGGCTCCCATACAGGTATCATAAACACACCTTCAAGGAATATAGCATGCCCTCACTTACAGTCAGCACAACAAAACCATTGGCTGAAAACACACTCATAGCCAAGATTTGCAGAGTGGTCTCTCAATCTCCACCATTTACAGCATGGCACCAAACACACACATTGGTATTGTCACAAGGAATCTTCCCTTAAACAAAGACTAACCATAGACTTATTGGCACCACACACCTCTGCTACCCCAAGTCTCAACTCCCTTCTTACTATACAACACCATTGATCTACCTTTACAGCTATCACTCAAGCATGGGTTAAAGCTTGGTTAAGTAAGACCAATATCATCAACACAGTAAACAGCTACCATCTACCCTACACACTGGCACTTACATGGCATAAATTGGGCAATCCTTTCCCTGCTCAACTTTCGAGCTACAGATTAACCTACTATCGCTATTCGCAGATACTCTGTGCTGGTTATGATAACATATCCAGAGGCATTACAGTCATACACTATCTAGAAGACTTCTTGTTGCTCAAAGAAAGCATATTTTTCACTAGAAGCCTCATGGCAGCTTAGTCTGGTTGACCACTTGGGCGTCCCAGTACCCCATAAGAAACAGAAGGCGCAGACACTATCATCACATTACTGGGCATATGACTTGAGTCGGCATCCATACACGCAAGTTACCACAAGACAAATAGGGAACATTCTCAACTAAATCAATCACTACCTCCTGCTTAGTACTTACAACTACAAGGAACTACAATCCCTACCAGGTTCCTTAATTTTGCCATGCCAATCATACCACAAGACCACGCTTTCACATCCAGAGTACTTTCCCCTTTTTTCCACACTTCCAACATGACGATCAGAGGAGGTGCCTAGACACCTCAGCAACAGCAGACCTGCACATGGGGGGGGGGGATTTCTTAACCACTTGGCATGGTAAAAGCATGTTCCTTCCAGGATTGTCTGACACTTCTCCAACCAGATGGTCAGACGCAGCGTATACCACGGGTTTGGCAGCGATCTACCGGGAACAATTGCTTTGGGGCTGTTGGCCATGGCATCCAGGTTTGGAAATTTTTCCACCACTTCAGCCCCTTTGGGAGATCTACCCCATTGTAGCAGCTGCTGTGGCATGGGGTAAATCATGGTCAGGGTCATCAATCCGTTGTTACTCAGACAACTAAGCACATATCATATCATCAACAAACGCCACTACTCATCCATAAGTTCATGATGTTTCTGGGGAACTCACTTGGTTGGCCACTTATCACATTTCACTTTCATGTACCAGACGGGGGTATACATCCCTGCCAACAACTGTCTCATTTATATTCCAGGCATGTTCATCATACGCTTCCTACAGCCGCCCATACAGTCACGTCCACTCTTTCGTTCCAGAGACAAAATCATGGATTAGACATACTCATGCAGCATAGCATGCACTATCCCACCTAGCACTTTCGTCCCATACTTGTAGAACGCATAACACAGCTTTTCACCTGGCTTAAAGAATCTCATTGGGACACGACATAGCTCAACCTGTGTCACAAAATTTTTCCTAAGTTTTGCTTATTTTTGCCACCTTAAACTTAAATGATCTCATACACCATTAATTATATATTTTACAGGCATTCAATAACACATGATAACCTATGGCCAAAACTACCATAAACTTCATGCTATCATACCAGAAAAAAATATACTCAGAGGTTTTCAGGAATCCATTCCCCCACGTTCCTCTCAGAGATTACCAATAGCCATCCAACTGTTCATCCTTATCGGACCTATTAGATCTACAACCATTCAATTATACTACCAAGTCGGCCATTACCAGCCATGCACATTGCCTTTTATGCCTTTCTCAGGCCAGAGAATCCACTACCATCACCACCACTCAGACAGATCATTGTCTTCAACGATCCCACGTACGTAAACACATATATCATTACCTATTGGCTCTACCACATTCCGAAATGAGTCAACATGCACCAACAGTAGAGATAACATACTATCCTACCCACAACAAATGGTGCCCACTTTCGGTCCTAGATTCCTATCTTCAAAATCCTTTCAGGAATTAAATACTGTAATGCATTTAAGGAAATGTCTGGTTAATTTGTATATATTTGTTGACTGTATTAAATCTTTGATTATTCATTTTGCCCTCTTTATTTACAGGCCTACCGTATCGTCGGTATCGGCACACCACAACCGACTTGCTCCCTTTACACTATCCTAAGCTTATGCTGGATCCTTACTCCATATACGGCTATTTTGCCCCTTACACAAGTATTAAGGCAGTTTTGCCTGTATTTGTGGGAGGGGCTTAAATTAATTCACTCCCCTATATAAGGGATACCCCTTACCTGACTCATATCGCTTGAGGTCAGCATCAGAATGACCCTCCCACCCACTCCTCATTTCAACATGTAACCGCTGGTGGTTTCCTTATTTACCACTATAATGTCTTAAAGCATAGAACTTAGTAGGGCTAACCATACAGATATCTTAGCCATAATTTTATATAGTGTAAGAGATCCTCTATTTAACATATATAAATAATTGAGAATACAATATAAAAATAAGGATTGTCTTGGAAGCAATAGTTTTGTCTTTTTGGATATTTATTATATAAAAATATAAATATAAAATCCATTATAGCAGAGTTTATAAGATTAAATTACATGCTTGCAAATATCATTAATAGGTTAACATACCCTTCTGAACATGTCATCATGTCAGCCTCTGTCATTTTAAGATGGAGCAGCGTCTGTCTCCAAGTCTCTCCTCTGTGTCTTAACATTTAAAAGTACACCTATTTATACCTTAGGTGTCTCCATTTTAGGTTACTATAGTTCAAATATGAAAAAGTAACACGTCTTTTACTTTATTCAATTTAGGACCTCCCTTAATTTGGCAAACATACAAGGCCATAACTAAAGGGTGTATACGTCATGGAAATTTTCTTGACTTAATTCAAGATGGCATCTTAAAGTCTGAATAGGTTATCTGTTGTTTATACTAAGTCGTAAGTGTACAGTCGTGGGAGATTCCCGGATTTGGGGAAGTTCCATTAACTTGGGGTTACCACAGTATATTGTGTACTGCAAGAGTCGTAGCATAGCCTTGAAGCTTGCTTATGCATTATTGTTATTGTAATTCGTCTGGGACAAAATGGCGCAAACATATTATGGTTATTGCTTAAAGAAACAGTTATGAAAAACAATATGTTCCATTTCTAACTCCTTGTCAGTTTGCAATATCTCTTAAAGACAAAGTACACAGTTTAAGAAATACAACATTTCATTCTAAAACTTGTAATATTTGCATTTGCCCATAACAAACACTTTCTCTTTTCTTTCCATTTACTTTACTTTCTTACTCCTTGGTGGGCCCTCTTTATTTACAGGCCTACCATATCGTCGGTATCGGCACACCAAAACCGACTTGCTCCCTTTACACTATCCTAAGCTTATGCTGGATCCTTACTCCATATACGGCTATTTTGCCCCTTACACAAATATATATATATATTTATATATATATATATATGTGTATGTATAATATAAAAAAAAAAAAGAAAGAAAGAAACTTGGCACTCACCCTTTGCTCTAAATCTATCAAAATTCTTGCCTGGGTGCAAACCTCTGGCGTCAAAATAGATACAAAAAATAATATATAAGGTGCACTCACAGGTCTTAAACAAGTGGTTAATTTATTCCAACGTGCAAATTACATATGCCAAAAAAATATATAGTGATCGACGTTTTGACCCACAAAGGGCCTTTTTTTTTTTTTTTTTAAAAAGGCCCTTTGTGGGTCGAAACGTCGATCACTATATATTTTTTTGGCATATGTAATTTGCACGTTGGAATAAATTAACCACTTGTTTAAGACCTGTGAGTGCACCTTATATATTATTTTTTGTGTGTGTGCAGTGGCGTACACATGACCCATGGGGCCCCGGTGCGAAAATTGATCCGTGGGCCCCCCCCCGCGCGGGCCGGGCCGCAACACATGGCGGTGGTCACCTGGTCGCAGGGGTTACAGGGCTGCGACCCCTGCGACCGCGGTATGTACGCCAGTGCATGCAGATGCACACACACTTAAAGGACCACTCTAGGCACCCAGGCCACTTCAGCTTAATGAAGTGGTCTGGGTGCCAGGTCCAGCTAGGGTTAACCCATTTTTTCATAAACATAGTTTCAGAGAAACTGCTGTGTTTATGAATGGTTAAGCCTTCCCCTATTTCCTCTAGTGGCTGTCCCATTGACAGCCGCTAGAGGCGCTTGCGTGCTTCTCACTGTGATTTTCACAGTGAGCACGCCAGCGTCCACAGGAAAGCATTATGAATGCTTTCCTATGTGACCCGCTGAATGCGTGCACAGCTCTTGCCGCGCGTGCGCATACAGCCGACGGGGAGGAGAAGAGGAGGATCGGAGGAGGATAGCTCTCTGCCCAGAGGTGGAAAAAGGTAAGTTTTACCCCTTTCCAGAGCCGGGCGGGAGGGGGTCCCTGAGGGTGGGGGCACCCTCAGGGCACTATAGTGCCAGGAAAACGAGTATGTTTTCCTGGCACTATAGTGGTCCTTTAAAGGACCACTACAGACACCCAGATCACATCAGCTCATGAAGTTGTCTGGGTGTCAGGTCCCTCTAGTTTTAACCCTGCAGCTGAAAACATAGCAGTTTCAGAGAAACTGCTATGTTTCACTGAGGGTTAATCCAGCCTCTAGTGGCTGTCTCACGGACAGCCGCTAGAGGAGCTTACTGAGCGTCCATAGGAAAGCATTGAGTAATGCTTTCCTATGAAGTGATTTATCGTGCATTGAGGAGCTGAGAAGATGAGGGATCCTGGCGCGGGAGATCCGCTGGAGAAGGTAGTGCTGAACACACACTCTCCTTACAGCGCATACACACACTAGCTAACAGACACACACATTTACTGACAGAGATACAGTCAGCGACAGACATACATACACACTCTCACTTACAAAACATACACTCTCATTGACAAACACACACTCACTAACAGACATCAAACAGACTCACTAACACACACACACTCAGTAAGACACACACAGTAACACACTCACTAGCAGACACACACACTAACACACTAACACTCACTAGCAGACACACACTAACACTCACTCTAACACTCACACTCACACTAACACTAACACTAACACTCACACTCACACTAACACTCACTCTAACACTCACACACACACATGATTTTTTTTTTTTTTATATATAATCCCCCCAGCCTCCTTACCTCTTGGAGTGCTGGGGGGGATTATTCCCTGGGGTCCAGTGGGGCTCCTGGGCGGGTGGCCGGTCGGGCAGGCAGGCGGGCGCGCGAGGGAGCTGAAGAGGAAGCCCTGAGTGCTCCCTCACGCGCCCGCCTGCCTGCCCGACCGGCCACCCGGGGTCAGCAGGGCCAGCCTCAGGGGGGCCCTGGGGTGGTCGGCTCCTGGGCCCACCAGGGGAAGAGGCTGGCCCTGGGCGTACATACCGGGTCGCAGGGGCGGCCGGGCCCCTTGGTGGGCCGGGCCCGGTCGCAGTCGCGACCCCTGCGACCCTGGTATGTACGCCAGTGTGTGTGTGTGTGTGTGTATATATATATATATATATATATATATATATATATAATATACACAGACACTGCTGTGTGTGCTATGTGAGGGTGCTGTTAGTGTGATGTGTGTGTGTGTGAGGATGCTGGTAGTGTGCTGTGTGGGTGAGGGTGTTTTTGTGTGCACGCTTGTGAGGGTGCTGTTAATGTACTGTGTGTGGGTGCTGTTTGTGTGTGAGGGTACTGGTAGTGTGCTGTGTGTGTGTGTTTGTTAGGGTCCTGTTTGTGTTTGTGAGGGTACTGTTAGTGTACTCTGTGTGCGTGAGGGTGCTGTTTGTGTGCTGTGTGTGAGGGTGCTGTTTGTGCGCTGTGTGTGAGGGTGCTGTTTGTGCGCTGTGTGTGAGGGTGCTGTTTGTGTGCTGTGTGTGTGTGTTTGTTAGGGTCCTGTTTGTGTTTGTGAGGGTACTGTTAGTGTACTCTGTGTGCGTGAGGGTGCTGTTTGTGCGCTGTGTGTAAGGGTGCTGTGTGTGTTTGTGAGGGTGATGTCTGTGGGTGCTGTGTATGTCTGTGGGTGCTGTATGTGTGTTGGTGCTGTATGTGTATGGGTTCATATATATGTATTTAAAGTCTACGTGTACACTTATTTAGTTATTTATGTAATTATATATATTTATCTGTGTGTATGTGTATATATATATATATATATATATATATATATTTGCGATTATTTGTATTTTATATATAGATAGATATAGAATGTCATTCTAAGTGTATTTTGTTACACATATATATATATATATATATATATATATATATATATAAAAAAAATATCAACATCCCCTGCACTCACGCTTGAAGTATTCCAAATGCCGGGCGCACCACCAAAGCTCCAATAGGTATAACTTCCACAAGAAAAGGCTGCTCTCCGGACTTAAAATCAAAGATTTTATTGAAAATATTTAAAAATGATGACCAACGTTTCGGTCCCCGATCGGGACCTTCCTCAGGGTCAGAGACAACAGGACAACAATAAACAGTATACAAAGTGACAATATATACCATTACATTAAGTGAAATGACTCACCCAGGTGTTCTATTCTCATTTCCCGCCGGCACCCAGTGAATTTCCGGGTATGCACGCGCACGTCAATACGTGCTCCGCCCCTTCATCATACTATGTTACGTGCCGACGTACTCCCGGTCACATAGACCGGTCTCCTTAGCAACCATATATACAAAGACCCCTCTTACAACAAGAGGAGTCTATACCAGGATAGAGAATAGGGAAGAAAAAATTAATGCCATACATAAGTAATATAAGTGCTTATTTTAAAACAAATCTTGTGATGGGCACATTGTGTATCATATATCCCTAACCACAAGAACACCTAGTGAACCTAGGTAAGTGACACTTCATTAAAGTGATAATAAAGCCACTAAAATTTGACCCATCGGTGTATGAGCCCTAGTTATAGTTAAATGTGAAATTGCACTCATCAGTGAATCAAAAAAAATTCATATATAAAATTTTTAAAGTGATAGCATGCATATAATAAAGTGCATTATAAGTGCTCATAAACAACATATGTGTAATCAAATATATCATACATATAAAAACACTTTGGCATAATTATAGACACACTGCTCCTGAGAAATTCATTAAACATAAAAATATTTAAAAACAATAGTAACAAGCTGGTTAAACCTATATAAAAGAATGATACGTGATGCTCTCATTAAGACCCATGGGAGATATTGTATTTAATTGGTGTATCCAAAAAGCCTCTTTCTGAAGCAACATCTTCCCCCTATTACCCCCCTGCGGGGAAGGGGTATATGATCAATACCCACAAATTTAAGGGATGCTAAGGGATGTTTTTTATCAAGAAAGTGCCGAGCAACTGGCTTATCAGACTGGCCATCCCTGTACGCTAATCTTATACTCGAGCGGTGGCCCCTAATCCTCTCACACAGAGGTGTTTCTGTCTTTCCTACGTAATAGAGGCCACACGGACACACCAATTTATATACAACAAAGGGGGTTTTACAAGTAATAGTGTGTCTTATATCATATATTTTATTAGTATGTGGGTGATTAAATTTCTTTGCTGGAATCATATGTCCACAAGTAATACACCCCAGACATCGTATGCTTCCCCGTATGTTGTGCTTGACTGTTTTAGAATAACTTTCCAATCACTTAATGTAATGGTATATATTGTCACTTTGTATACTGTTTATTGTTGTCCTGTTGTCTCTGACCCTGAGGAAGGTCCCGATCGGGGACCGAAACGTTGGTCATCATTTTTAAATATTTTCAATAAAATCTTTGATTTTAAGTCCGGAGAGCAGCCTTTTCTTGTGGAAGTTATATATATATATATATATATATATATATATATATATATATATATATATATATATATATATATATATATATATATAACAAAATACAGTTATAATGAAATCACATATATATATATATAATGTACTTAAATTTTTTAAAAATATTTTATTTATTATTGTAATTATATGTATGTATATATAAATATAAAATATATATATATAGATGTAATATATATATATATATATATGTCATTCTAAGTGTATTTTAATACTAATATACTTATATTAATATTAAAATACACCATGTATGACGTTACATAAATATAAGATGTTTATATATTATATATATAATATATATATATTTTATATATACACATTTAATTTATTTTAAAACATGTTTAAAAATTTTTGTTTACACTACCCACCAGCAGGGGGACTGTCTGACATTTCAGACAGTCCCCCTGCTGGCAGATCCACAGCAATCAAAGAGCGATCACATGGCCCTGGGGGGCCTAATTTGCCAGGGGAGGGCTGCCTGGGCTGTCAGGCAGCCTTCGAGAAGAGGATCGTGGTGGAGGAGAGTAGTTGGAGGCTCAATGGGCTGCAAGCCGTTACGGCGTTCTATGCCGCCACAACGGCTTTAAAGCCCATTTAATGCGGGACGGCATAGAACTCCGTAGCGGCGTTAAGGGTTAATCAAGTAGCAGATAACCATGACAACAGACACTCAACTGTTTTCAAAATCAGAGATGGCCAATGGGCTAATGCCAAAAGGGCTAATAGTCTGTCAGCATGTATATATGTGTATGTGTCTTATATCGTGTGTTACTGGCACTGTGTCTGTGTGTGAGACTGTGTGTGTGTGTGTGTGTGTGTGTGTGTGTCAGAATGTGTACGTATCAAACAGTGTATTTTGATGTCTGTGTGAGTGTTATATAGGTCTCTGACATTGTGTACCTGTGTGTGCTGGAGGATGTGTGTCTATGTGTGGTGACAGTCAATATTTGTGCATGTTTATAGTTTCTGGCAGTTGTATCAGTGAGTGTGTTCGGTATATATCTGTGTATGTAAAAAAAAAAAAAGAAAATGTTTAAGGCTGGTTCGGCTCTGGGTCATGTGAGTGATACTCTAACCCCATCCTTTAGCTATTATTGTTTTTACAGTTCACACTATGTGTTTTTAATTCTTGTTTTTTATGTATCTTACACTGTTTTGAGATACCAGAAACAATCTTGGATTAAGTATTAGTTTGTGTTTTATATTTTACATTTATGCACTAGGTGTTATTTAAACTGGTATTTTTTTTATTTTGTTCTAATATCTGTGTATATGTATGTGTGTGCATGAACGTGTGTAAAAATGTGCCTGTTTCAGTGTGTACATTTGTGTGCAAGTATTAGTTTTGATGTGTCCTAAGAAGCACCATGGCTGCATTATAGGGATATGGTATGGGCAATGTCATGGCAAAGTGACAACATATATTATAATTGTACAATATTGATTTACACTGTTTAGTTGCCTGTTACTTCATTTTATTTGGTAAATGATTTTTCTTAATTTTTTTCTGTACAACCACATTTTTTATTTTTGTTTCCTTCTAATGATGTGCTATATACGCATACTGAAATGAAAAATATATTTATACAATACTTGCGAGGACACCTAAATTTTTCTCGTGCAAACAGCTTGGTAGTGAAGTGATTAATGAACCTTAAAGCGGCACTGTCATGCCGAACTTACCTTTCCTGAATCTCTTCCTCTTCTCCCCCTATCTCAGGATCTGTTCTTCTTTTCTTCCAGTCTTCTTTAGTTTTCTTTAAAATCAGTGCAACTTTCCCATAATTCTTACCTTTCCTCTGTGTTCCTGCGATGCTTCCTGTCATTTTAGCCGAAACTGCCGAATTGAGTATTAACTGAATGAGAACAGTATGTTCATTTCTTTTAGAACTCAATTCGGCATTTTGTTCGGATCGCAATTTCATTCGAATTAATGAAACTCCGATCGTATTCTTGCTGTGGCTGCATCTTGCAGCCGCTTAGTAGATAACTCCCTAATTCCCACGGTATCAGGGAGTTATCTACTAAACGGCTGAAAGACTTAAATTGGTCCTTCAGGCACATTTACTAATACTGTAAATGCCTGTGGCTGCTCAATGTAAAAAAAAAAACCCAAAAAACTATTGGCCCCCACCCCTAAACGACGGGTGGGGGCCCTAAAGTAAAATAAGGGGGGAGACCTATTGGCCCCCAGCCCTGCGTGGTGGGTGGGGATCATAATGATAATGAGGGGGGGGGGGACCTCAGTGGGCATGTGCAGGAATCTCAGTGCTATCTAGTGTGGGCAGATGACGTGTCCCACAGGGACTTCATCTACCCACACAAAGATGGCGGCGCCCTGAATATAGATCGGGGCAGAAAATAAAGATAAAAAAATAGGTAATGTGGGGGGCTTAGGGGCATTTGGGAGTGACTAGGGTGTCAATTAGAGATTGTGGAGGCGGGAGGGGGATTAAAAAAAACAGGATTCGGCATGACAGTGCCGCTTTAAGAAACCCATTTTAAATGAAGTGATAATAACAATGATGAGGATGAAAACAAAAGTAAAAATAAAGAAGCATATGCTAACTAATTAAATTCTTAAATGATAAGAGTCTGTCTTTAATGACGAGGGAGACAACTGATGATGAAAGAAACAAGCTTTGAATATTAAAAGATTAGGCAAGTGAGGGAAAGCCCAGAATAGTCCATTTGTATGCTGAACTAATATCCCTTCAAAATGTAACTAATGAAAGTATGACAGACTATGTAATACATGCAGAGACAGCCAAAGTATTGCTATTTGCCATGATTCAGAATTGTTTCAGCCAATGACATTCAAAAGTTCCTATTGTAGAGTTTAAGACACAATACTGAACATTACTGTGCTATCACAAATAATGATAGTGTTAAAAGTGAGCAATGTGACTTTTATATTTAGAATGGTGGAAAATTCTATTATTACTTTTTATAATTGTAGCCAAAGAGGGCACAGGGCCAGAGTGTACTGCAGTAATCAAAATGGCAGAAAGCCACTGTGGTATAACAGGTTTAACAGGGCGACACAGAGATGCAGAATGTAGGCACAAGAAAAAAAGATTATGTTAAAAGGATTCTCCAGTGCCAGGAAAACATATTAGTTTTCCTGGCACTGCAGGACCCTGTAGTGCCCCTCTCCCTCCCACCCCCCATCACAAGTTGCTGAAGGGGTTAAAACCTCTTCAGTGACTTACCAGAGTCCAGCGCCGATGTCCCTCGGCACTGGGTCAGGCTTCCGACTACTCTCCTCCCCCGCCGACGTCAGCCGGCGGGGGAGACCTTATGCGCATACGCGGCAATGGGCACGCACGTGCATTAGACCTCCCCATAGGAAAGCATTATTCAATGCTTTCCTATGGGGATTTCAGCGAAGCTCAATGAAGTGGTCTGGGTGCCAGGTCCCTCTAGTTTTAACCCTGCAGCTGAAAACATAGCAGTTTCAGAGAAGGGGGCTTGGGAAGAGATAAAAAGGGGATAGAGGGAGAAAGAGACACACACAGGGAAAGGGGAGAAATATACACACAAAGGGGCTGGAGAAGGGGAGAAAGAGACACACAAAGGGGCTGCAGGGATTAATTGACCAACAAAGGTGCTGTGGGGGATTAAGAGAAATACAAAGGGGCTAAGGGAGAAAGAGACACACAGAGGAGAAGGGGCTGGAGAAGAGGAGAAAGAGCATTCACCCACCTTACCATACGATACATTTTCAGTGTGGTGGTGGTGGGGTGGGTCGATGGGTGTATGCAATAAAAACTGAAATTGCTGGTAAAGGTTACCATCACATAAAATGAGTTGATTACAAAGATATTCTCTCCAACAGCAAACATTGCATCAGTCCTAATCTTAATGCAACTAGCAGCACATTAAGACTTACTTATTCATCAAACGAGTGTGAAAACAGCTCCCCTTCTACAAGGGGACTGGAGAAGGGGAGAAAGAGACACATAAAGGGACTGTAGTGATTAATAGTCACACAAAGGTGCTGGGGAGATTTAGAGAAATACAAAGGGACTGTGGAGAAAGAGAAACACCGAGGGTTGAGGGGAGCTTGTAGTCCTCTATCAGATGTAGTGAAGGTGGGGAACAATGTTTGGTAGACCCTAGTTAAGAAGTCAAACCATTCTTAAACAGTTTGACTATTTATATTGTGGGATCAAGGGTACTTCTGGCAGCATAATCACTGCACAACACTGTTGTGGTTATGGTGCTTGGAGTGTTTCTATAATGTAGTGGGAATCTGGATATTTTTTAAACCCATATCTACTAGAAGCAAACTAGGCACTGTGATTTGTTTGAATACATTTACCCAAGTTAGCTATTTGTTGCAACATTGTGTAGGCCCATTACAAAACCATTGTAACTTCAGCTTTACTAACCAAACTGCATAGTATATTTAGTCAACAGCATTTATTTATTGAGATTATTCAGTAAATATGGTGTCATTTGCAGTTGGTCAACGCATGTTAATAATTAACCTTTTTTTTTGTCCTGTGATAAGCCTTTGAGAAATATTTGCAGTTTATGTAATAAACGTGGGATTATGTCTATTTGTAACAAAATAACAATCCTTGGAACTCACAAGACTACCAGATCTTGCTGTATGTCAAAATGTTACCCGTTTCTATTTTTTTTCATACATTAATTATTTGCAATTTGGTTTTTCTTTCTCCATTTATTTCTGTATAACATAACAGGAGAAAACTAATTAATATAACAGGGTATTGCTAATATCCACTAGTCTTTTTCCAGTGTCATGTGTAGCTCTGTATGCATGTGAGGTATAATCAGCATAGTGTAGAGATTCTCAGAGACCCTCATTCCTTTATCCAACCAATATGCAGGTTGTTTAGAGGGATCAAGTATACAGCTACTAGCTCTACACCTCTACACCTTTCTCTAGTTCCTGGTGTTTAAGAACTAGTTTTGCAACATGGACAACATGGTTCCCACTCTGCATCCAGATAAAAAAAATATAATAATATGTAAAATAAATGCACAATGGAATAGTCTCTCTTGATGCAAAGTCCTCACGTAAGAAGAAATAAGTATGTTTAGACCAGGGTGGGGAGTCCTGATGACCTAGTACATGGCAACTTGAACATTTTACTCAGCCACAATCACATATCATGTACAGCCATCCCAGTTATTCATTCTTTCAAGACACAGAGAGATGCATGTAATGTTAAATGGCATGTCTTTGAAGCTATCTCTCATCTAAGATCCTTTGATTCTGATATTCTACATAGCTCCACTCTTTCATCACACTCAGAATCATAAATATGGTGTCATTTAGCCATTGGTCAAAGCAACAAGAATAACAATAGCAGATGGGGAACAAAAGCAGGAACTACACATGAGGGAATCTTTCTCCAAGAGAAGAAATCAACAAAATAATGTCAATCAAAAGCTACCGAGACTTACCCCTGGACATAATATAGGCTGTCACAGAGAAGGAAGAAAACAAAAAATGTTTGGTAAATATGTTCCTCAACCTCACACAAAGTTTTAGGTGTGGTTAAAACAGACCTAGCTAGTAAGACTTTATAATATTCAGCTTTCCCAAGGGATAAGCCAAAAAGTATTCACTTGCAGAACAACTAAAGTACAAAATATGTAGAGGATGCAGCTGTGGATAGAATGTGTAGTATATACAGTACCTCACAAAAGTGAGTACACTCCTCACATTTTTGTGAATATTTTATTATATATTTTCATGTGACAACACTGAAGAAAGGACACTCTGCTACAATGTAAAGTAGTAAGTGTACAACCTGCATAACAGTGTAAATTTGCTGTCCCCTTAAAATAACTCAACATACAGCCATTAATGTATAAACCGTTGGCAACAAAAGTGAGTACACTCCTAAGTGCAAATGTCCAAATTGGGCCCAAAGTGTCAAAAAAATTTGTGGCCACCAGTATTTTCCAGCACTGCCTTAATCCTCATGGGCATGGAATTCACCAGAGCTTCACAGGTTGCCACTGGAGTCCTCTTCCACTCCTCCATGACAACATCACGGAGCTGGTGGAGATTAGAGACCTTGCGCTCCCCCACCTTGCCCCACAGATGCTCAATAGGGTTTAGGTCTGGAGACATGCTTGGCCAGTCCATCACCTTTACCTTCAGCTTCTTTAGCAAGGCAGTGGCCATCCTGGAGGTGTGTTTGGGGTCGTTATCATGTTGGAATACTGCCTGTCTTATTCTCATAGACCCCCCCCCCGACCCATGTCTCAATCCCCCAGCACCCTATGTGTCTCACTCCCTCAGCCTCCATGTATTTAATTTCCTCTTCTCCCTCCCCCATGTGTCTTATTTCCTCTCCTCTCTTCCCCATGTGTCTTAGCCACTAATTTTGCCAGCTAATTTCAATTTAGTTTCAGTCATAGTCTTTTGACTAAAAAGCCATTTTAGTTTTAGTCGTATTTTACTCATCTGAATTGTTTTAATCTAGTTTTAGTTGAATCTCAAAAATTTTCGTCGATTAAAATCTGACTAAAATTGTTAGTCGACAAAATTAACACTGCTCCATACCTGTGTAACATATTCTTCCTCACCTTGCAGTTTCTGCATCCAGCGGCTGTGCGTCTGCATGACTGACACTTGTGGCATGCTAATGGACACCGGCCACTGCAGGTCCATGGAAAATTATACCCCCACGTCCGCTCACATGATTGACGACATTGGCGTGCACAAGACATCAGCACGCTCTGCGCGTGCACGTTTTGGGTCAAAGATCGATCTTGGCCAATCAGAAAGGTAAAGCAGGTATTTAAACCCCAAATTACCTTTCCTCATTGCCCTGTTGTGGGTTTCCTAGTGGTTGTCCAAGAGTGCTTTCCTGATTCAAGTATTTTCTGTTTTTTGACTCTGGCTTTGTTTTGACTTCCCTGTATTCTGGTATCCCTGACTTCTGGCTTTTCCTTATCATTGTGTCTCTTTCTGTATCCCCTGACCTCAGCAAGTCTACTGACTACTCTTTTGCACGTTAAGTCTGGCTATCCAAACTGGGTAATACGTTACCTATTAGTCATCTGTGTGACACAGTTCTACATGCTGGACCAACTAGTAACCCTGACAACCTACACTTCAATCAGAGACCTGCGGTGGATAAAATAAAACCAAAAAATTGACTAATTAAATTGACAAATGAAAAACTAAGCCCCCTAAAATGACATTATTCTCCTTACAAGACTCTGACTTGCTGGTAAATAAAAAGATCAAAAACAATCATGTAATTATGTTTATAAAATGTTATAATTGTCAAAGTTTGCTTGGAAAAGTACTTATTTTTAAGTTGCAAAGCTTTTTTTTCATAAAGAAATATGTATTGTTTGTTTTCCTTATCTACTAAATGGTGCTTTCTCTGCTGGAAAAAAACAATTAAAGAACATACATCAACTCTAGGTTTCTTTTTGCATGTTTAATATAATATGTGTGAGACAATAGAATGCCCAGCGAGTCACCTCCACTGAAATGAAAGTCCTACTAGCAGGCCTCTCTGCCACCCTCATGACAAATATGGAAACCCAACTCCAAGCCTTATCAGGTGAACTCTGTAAGGAGATGCAGGACATCTGGCCATAGAACAGGCTATATAGAAAATAAAATGGAGGGGGGCGTGTCCGACTGCCGAGAGGAACGGACGCATGGAGTGAGAGCTCCCGGTCCGAGACGGCAAAAGCGTGAATTATAGCAGCTCTTACCCCCCGGCTGACGGCGAAAAACAGGAGAGGTATCTCCCCCTCACCTCCCATGGCCCCGGCAAAACAAACAAAACTGACGGATCCGATCCGCCACGGGAAAAAAGACCGGTCGCGGCCGGCGCAAGATGGCGGCGGTGAGGAGCTGGAATCCTCACAGGCCTCAAATCCTCCCACAGAGTATGAGGAGCAAAGATACACTGATGCCCCAGTCACAGAAAAAAAGCTGTATGCAATGCTGAAGGATTTTAGACTCATCCTGCAGTCTGATCTGAAGAAAGCCACAAATGATATTAAGAAAGAAATAACAGATCTGGGGGAAAGAACAAACAATTTAGAAACACGCACTGACGACATATGCGCAGCGCAAGATGCCCTGGCAGACACAGTACAACAATTAGTGAGTGAACAGCAGTTCCTAAAAAGGAAATTAGCGGACATGGAAGATCGCTCACGCAGAAATAATATCCGCTTCCGTGGCATACCAGAAAGCGTCACGAGAGAGCAACTGCCGCAATACCTTATTTCCCTGTGCAAGTCGCTGGCGCCGGAGATATCGGACCCAGAATGGCTCATGGACCGAGCTCATAGACTACCGAAACCGCAGAATCTGCATAAAGATACGCCGCGCGACGTGGTCGCTCGCTTCCACTACTATAAGACGAAAGACCATCTTCTGCAGGCGGCGAGGAAAATCACCGTGATGCCCACCCCGTATACAGATGTTACAATTATACGCAGACCTGTCAGCTATGACAATGGGCAGACGCAGAGAATTCATTAACGTGACGAAGTCCCTGAGAAACAACGGCATACAATACAGATGGGGCTATCCAACAAAACTACTTATATGGAGGAATGCCAAAACGCATACCGTCAACGAACCGGAGGTGGGAATGCGCTTACTAAAAGAATGGGGCCTATTCCCGCTATCACCGAGAGACGCTTCGACTACAGCATCCCCGAGAGGACCGCAGGCTGAATGGAAGATGGCGGGCTCGCCACAAAGGAAAGAATAGGGCTCCAGTCGGGACCCAACAAGGACATACCACTACCCACTATAAAATTGGACACTGAGAGACACTAACTCAATGCTAGCCTCCGCTCTATGACATGCTAATGTAACTGGATTGTGAGTATGACATTCTGAACCTCTTAATGTAATACATTATATGTGAGTCCCTACTGCCCAAGGAGTAAGGCACTACGTAGCAGGGTG
Source organism: Pelobates cultripes (assembly GCA_933207985.1). Classification (NCBI taxonomy): domain Eukaryota; kingdom Metazoa; phylum Chordata; class Amphibia; order Anura; family Pelobatidae; genus Pelobates; species Pelobates cultripes. The sequence goes on from OW240913.1 coordinate 113,590,140, forward strand.
ACCAACCTTGTCAAACCCAGCGGGTGGGGAGTCAGGGCAGGTACAAAGGGACGGTAGGGACGCAACTCTACAAGTACTACAGCAAGTGGGGGGTATAGGGTACAGAAGTCACGACTCAGATAGTATATACTGTACAGGTTTTGTGACAGCATGGCATATACATGGTAGCAAGATGGAGGAGAGGGTATTGTTTGTGATCAAATGGTGGGTCCTGGTGGACATCTCAGACGTATTTGTGGGGTAGGAATAAGTTTACCTAGAGGAAAGCTGTCACGCACTCGGCTGCACCACCCAGGTGCGTCCCCAGGATGAGACGTGAGACGGATAGAATCTGCCCGCTCACACCTCACCCACGTAGAGCGCTAGTTGTGTCTATGGCGCTTTGTACATACTTTAGTTATTTTTTTCTCCCTCCCTGTATTTGTGTCCACTGTCCCTACGTTTCCCCTTTTGGTCCCGGACCAGCAGCACACCACATGTCGCAAGCAGCGAATGTCATCCCACGGCCCCAGCATAGCATAACACTACACCTGGATCATGGTTGACTCTTTGGCGATCCTCACCTTAAACGTTAAGGGTCTCAACAGCCCACACAAAAGGAGGCTAGCAGTACAGGAAATGACCAAGTCCAAGGCAGCGATTATAGGCCTCCAAGAGACACACTTCTGCATTAGGAAACACCCCAAACTCACTGTCAAACAGTATCCCCAAGGATACCACGCTATGTCAGACACTAAAGCTAAAGGAGTTGCTATCTATTTCCATAGGGATTGGGCATTCACACCATCCAACCAATTTGCCAGTCGAGACGGGAGAATACTGATATTAGTGGGCTCCTTAAATGGTTTATCGGTGACTATAGCTTCCATATATGCGCCGAATGATAAGCAAAAAACCTTCCTCAGCACAGTGTTTAGGACAATTGACAAGCTCAGAGTGGGCCATACAATTATATGCGGGGACTTTAATTGCGTTCCAGATCCCGATGTCGATATAAAACGAGAGGGGAACAAATTACCACAACAACATTCAATCTCACTAGGCCAACACTTTAGGAAATTATTGCACGGGCATGACTTCTATGACACATGGAGAAGCTTGAACCCGAGTGGGAGGGACTACACGTACTACTCGTCGGTCCATAGGACCTACACGAGAATTGATCTCTGTCTGCTCGACACCAAAACATTGCCCTTCGCCATTAAGGCTCACATTGGGCCGATCACGTGGTCTGACCATGCCCCATACGTTGTCACTATGCAAATTCCGTACCCAGCTAGGGGTAGAGGCAAATGGCGCCTGAATGAAGGTCTGTTAGACGTACCAGCACATCTCCAACGACTACAGGTCCGGGCTGCGGAATTTTTCGCTGACCACGTTGACTGCTCGTCATCCGACGCCACAAAATGGCTGGCCCATAAGGCGGTCATGAGGGGAGAATTAATCCAGATAGGGGCTAGGACAAAGAGGCTGCACAACACAACACTGGACAAGGTAGAGAAAGACCTGGCCACAGTAGAATCCACCCATAAAACAAACCCCACTACGGCAACACATAAGCGACTGATGTCGCTTCGTACAACACTACATAGCCTAAACCTCGCTGTAACAGAACGACACTTGAGGTTTTTGAAGCAATCACACTATGTCATGGGTAATAAAGCTGGGAAAATGCTGGCCAACAAAGCGAAACAAACCAAATTGCAATCTAAAATCCCGTATATAACCTCCACAACTGGGGATAAATTATACAACCCCCAAGACATAGTGAACGAACTAGCGAAATACTATGCCTCATTATACCAATTAGAAAAAGATCCCTACATACACCAACCGACGGAAGACGAGATAGCACGTTTTCTGGATAGAGCGCCCCTAGCCAGCCTAACACAAGCACAACGAACCCAACTAGAGAACCCCTTCACGGAGGACGAAGTAGAAACAGCAATCAAATCCCTTCCCAAACATAAGGCCCCAGGACCAGACGGGATATCCAACTACTACTACATAAAACTGACCAAACAACTACTCACGCCTCTCACCAACCTATTTAATCACATAAAAAATGCAGGGACTATGCCCATGGAAATGCTGGAGGCACATATAGTGACGTTACCCAAACCCAATAAACCCCCCACACACTGTGCAAACCTACGCCCGATCTCCCTCCTGAACGCAGACACCAAACTGTATGCCAAATTCCTCGCTTCTAGAATTAAACCAATCCTAGCTGACCTTGTCTCGGAGGAGCAAGCGGGCTTTGTCCAGGGGCGTCAAGTAGGGGACAACACTAGACATTTCCTGAACCTGTTTGACTGGGCGAACGCCTCGCATCAAGTGGGACTCTTGCTAGCGCTTGACGCTGAGAAGGCGTTTGATCGCCTACACTGGAGGTATATGTTGCTCACCCTCACCAAAATGGGATTCCCACTAAACTTTAGATCAAGCATAATGGCACTGTATCAAAACCCTTCAGCAAAAGTTTTTAGCACGGGCTTTGTATCTAACAGGTTCGCCATATGTAATGGCACCAGGCAAGGCTGTCCCCTCTCCCCCCTAATATTTATCCTATGCTTGGAACCGCTAATAAGGATAGTAAAAAATGATCCCAATATAAAGGGGCTGCACACCCAGGGGGCGATAAGAAATTAGCTCTGTTTGCCGATGACATACTACTGTTTGTTACAAAACCGGAGTCCTCCCTTCCCACTCTAATGAGAACGCTGGTAGACTATGGGGAGATATCGTACTATAAAAACAACATAACCAAAATGCAAGCTCTACCCATAAACCTACCAAAACCTACGTTAGACAGGATAAAACCACAACATCCCTTTGATTGGCGCACCAATTCCTTAAAATACTTAGGTGTAAACCTCACCAAATCCCTCCAAACGGTGACCAAAGAAAATCACTACCCCGTGCTAAAGAAAATCAAATCCTCCCTCGAACAGTGGGCTAACATGGATACCTCATGGCTCGGACGTATCAACCTAATTAAAATGATGACACTGCCACACATCCTATACCTATTCAGAACCCTGCCCATATTCCTCCCGACTGTGCTGCTCAAACAATTCCAAAGCACGATCAATGCTCACATCTGGAAGAGGAAACCCCCGAGAGTGAATAAAGGGTGTCTGGGACTTCCTTATGTCCAAAGTGGACTGGGGATGCCGGACGTAACTGCGTACTATAGGGCCTCTTTCTTGGCACAGGGACTGCGACTCATTAGGAACCATACCCTTCCCCGTAAACCGCTCTGGCTGTCATTAGAAAATGAATGCCTAGAGGCACATGACACAGTCCATTACTTGTGGACATGCTCCTTGCCCCGAACATCTGCCGGCACGACCCTGAGATGCTCGATCACTATGCTTAAAGCATGGAAGACATGGTGTCCGAAGGTGCTGGACCCGGTACGATTATTTAGGGAAGCACCCATCACAACACTAGCAGCCTACTCCCCAGGCATACAGGTGGGCAAATGGCTCAACAAGGGAGCGAGATTAGTGAGGGATTTAATGTCAGGAGACGCGGTGAAACCATTCCCTGAATTGAAAGAGGAACTGGGGTTAGACTTGAGAGATCTGTACCTTTATTTAAGAATCAAAAACATAATACTAACCCATGGTAAACAAACAGTCGCTCGAACTAACTCTCCGGTACTCCAACCTAGCCACTTATCTCTGACAAAAGCAGTAAAACCACTCTCCCTATGTTACAATGCGTTGGTCACAGATAACACCCCAGATAAACTGAAATACATGGCAAAATGGGAGCAGGACCTGGGATTTCATATCTCCCAAGCAGACTGGCAGTCTGCAAGGGCAAATACAAAACAGGCATCGAGTAGCCTCTCGCTATGGGAGGCCTACTGCAAGATAACTATGAGGTGGTATCTGGTACCACAGAGACTAGCAAGTATGTACTCAGGAGCTACGAACTTGTGCTGGAGATGCGAGTCGGACACTGGAACCATGTTACATGTGTTCTGGAAATGCCCGTTGCTAGACGGATTCTGGAAACAAATCCAAACCCTGATCTCAAGTACGACTGGCACCTCCATCCCATTGCGACCGGACAAGTACTTATTACATGTTATACCAGACCTAGACACACACCCTCACAAAAAAGTGATTCTGAATATACTGACGGTAGCAAAAGTAGCCTTAGCTGGTAACTGGAAAAGCAAACAAGTTCCTCAGGTAGAGGTGATTATCAACAAAATGAATGTGATTAGCATATACGAGAAAATGACCAGCAAGCTAAAAGGATGCCTAGGAAAGTATGATAAAGAATGGGTCTGTTGGACGGCTACATAGTCACTGAATGACAACTAAGACAAACCGACTGCTCGAACCAAATGGTTAACCCTCATAGCGGGCCAGTAAGGAAGCACACAGGCGCAAACGTTAGGGGACCAAAGGGGTCAGGGCGTTGAGGTGCTCAGGCGAATATATAGCCTCATCAATCTCACAAATTACACAAGGAAGGTGATTTATAATGTACTGCAGGCTGTGGCGTGAAGCTGTGATCAGGGACTTTCCCCCCCCCCTCTTTCCTTCTGTATCCCATCCCCTCCCTAGTTATATTTAAAAAAAAAAAAAAATGTACCGCATGCTTTGAAGCTGTATGCATCACATCGAACATCGCCTGGCATACGGATTATTTGTATATTTAATTGGTTATTTGATCAATTGAGTGAGAAGTATGGCTGGATACAGGGCGAAATGTAGAATGTTATCCGCAAATGTTGTTGTAAAGGCGGACTGTAATTATGTACCATGTTATGTGTTGCAAATGTCATTTAATAAAAATGATAAATGAGAAAAAAAATGAGAAAATAAAATGGAAGAATTTGCCACTGCACCTAATGCCAGGCGAGCGGACTCATAAGGAGCAGCCTCATGGGGTTTGATGGAGCGGAGGTTTGTGGGTACGTATCAGGTGACTGCAAGGAGGTAGCACAAGCCAGGTGTCAGGTTCAGGGTAGAGCGTGCGGCTGGTTTCGGGCGGGAAACTCGTGCTCAGGTAGGTAGGGTTCCTGATTGGCTAATTGCAGCGCGAGCTACCTAGCGGCGGGAACCGCAGGGTATAAATTTAAAGGCGGCAAAAAATTATTCACCTCAGCTGGTGCCAGACAAATAGAAGGTTTACTGTTTAATCACTAAGCTGAAGCGAATTAAAGGTTAGCTGCTTGTAAGTATTGAGCTACAGCTCTTAAATCAGGAAAATGTCTGGCACTTCTGAGGCTCTCTTTTGGTACTCAGCCCCTGGTACTGAAGGTGTGAACGAGTTGAAGAGAAAGGGGCTGAACTGCAGGAGGAAATTACAATGGAGGAGTGTACTGGCTGTTTCCCTCACACAATTAAGGGGCCAGTGCAAGAAAAAGATTTGGTGAGAGTGACCCCTGCAAGGCAAGGATTAAAAGATCCAAGGAGACCTTTTCACCATCTCCAAGAAGAGGCAGTAGAAACAAAGCAAGAAATCTGAACAAAAGAATAAAGATGCTGAGGAGAGACCTAGGCTGTATGAAGAGAGTGAAGTGGCCCAGGACGCCATGGGTCACAATCATAAGCTGGGTGAGTCACAAAAAACTGTGAATAATGCTGTTTTAGGTGAGGTAGATTCTTCACTTTGAAAAGATTACTACATTTAGTTTAGTTATTACAGACATTTAGTTTAGCGAGAGCTTGGGACCATGGGCGTCCGCAGGAAGCCTTATGATGTGGTGTCCAGAATAAAGTGGAGGGTTCACTTCATTTGTCCTTCCTGCTCCAATCTCCTTTTCTTCTCCTTCATTTGACAGTCTTCTTTTTCTTCTGACACTGTCTTCTATCCTTGGCTCCTTCTGCTCCTTTACCTTTCTGCTACTTTCTGCTTATTTTGCGCACTTCTGCTCCTTTCTCATTCTGATCCCTTTCTGCTCCTTGCAGACTTTTTCTGCTCCTTCTTCTACTTTACCTTTGTGCTCCTTGCTGTCCCTTTGTGCTCCTTCTGTCCCTTCCCTCTCCTTGCAGACATTTCCTGCTCCTTGCTGCCCCTTCCTGCACTTCCCTAATATATAGGCTGCACCCCACATGCCTCACTTCCCTAATCTATAGGCTGCCCCCCCCCGCCTCACTTCCCTAATCTATCGGCTGCCTCCCCATGCCTCACTTCTATAATCTATTGGCTGCCCCCCAGGGCTGGACTGGCCCACCTGGAGCAGCCAGGGCCGCCATCAGGTGGGGGGCCTGGCTGCCCTGGCCCCACATTTTCTCTCTCTTGGCTCTCTCTTGGCTCTCTTTCCTGTACAACGATATAACTCTCCCATCAGAAGTCCATCAATTACCATCTGCTGTTGAACATTAATTATCCTGTAACATCCTTTGTTTTATTATGTATCCGTAACTAAGAATAAACCTGAAGAAACCGTAAGTCAGATTGTGTATTAGTACTTTTCATTAATATAGACACATATTAATGTTGCGAGCATTATATTTGGCACAAGACTATATATACAAAAGACATATATATCAATCAACTGAAGACAAGAAGAAATTAAGAAGATTCAACAGTGACGATCGATCCCAAACCAGATTTTACATACATCTTATCAAAACTATCAATTATTGACACAAAAGCTACAAGTTAGACAAGTTTGTACCTAAATTGCAAACTACTCAAGAAAGAATTAGTTTCTTACCCACAGTCAATTAGTCTAACTTTTTTTAAATTCTATGCTTAATTATACAATCTGGAGGAGGACTTTGAATTACATCAGACTACATGGCAAGATATTTCAGATTACTTAAATAAGGTAGAGCTGCCCCACATAACCCAACAACAATTAGAGGAATTCAGAAGTGCCTTCCGTCAACTACCCTTGGGTAAATCTGCAGGCCTAGATGGATTTTCTTCAAAATCTAATAAGACATTTGCCCCCCCTTTAGCACCATTTCTTCTCAGAGTCTTTAATCAAGCTAGAGAGACAGGAGGGCTACCAACTGATATGCTATTAGCCACAATCATAATGTTACCTAAACCAGGTAAAGATTCTGACTATTGTAAAAACAATCACACCATATCCCTTTTAAATCATGAATTTGTGCTAAACCCCTAGAAGATAGATTTGGCCCCTTACTACCAAAGTGATAGAAATAGACTAAACGTGATGTGTCCATATTAACAAATTTGTGGACTATACTAGGAAATTATTCTTAATTCTACAGTGTCTGAGGTCTTCCAGCGCTGGTGGTAGACTACTGGCCCTAGCTGCAAAGAAAGCTTTCAACCACCTGGGCTGGGGTTTCTTAGAAGTAACGTTGCATAAAGTCGGTTTCCCTCCCATCTTTGTCTGTTATCTTTGGACTCTCCACCAGACAGCTATCACAAATTATGCAAACAGGAATTCTATCCCCTACCTTTTCCGATAACCAAGGTATGAGGCAGGGTTTTCCTCTCTTATCCCTATTGGGATGAAAATTAAAAACTTTCTTAATAACAACAAAATCTAAGAAGGCTTATTGCTTTAGACAAGTGGATCCTAACCTGTTGTAGCATAACCCCCAGGGCTGCAATTTAGTTCTTCCAGGGTTATATAAAAAAACAAAACCGCCCGTGTTGCATAGGCTGGGAATCTGCAGGACCCATCGGGTGGGCCACGCACCTAGGGCCACCTAATAGACATGGGCCATCATGGGCCTGGTTGTGTGTTGCGGCACTTTAATAGCATGACTGAACCCCTTCTTATCTGCAGGGATTATTTAAACGTTGCACTACTGAAGGCAACAGAAAATTGCATTAGGCTTGTCAGTAAAAGCACAAAATTCAAGAAACCACTGTGGTATTCCGCAGATGTGGCCAAAATAGTTCAAAACTAAAAGTTAGCATTTAGTAATTATAAAAAAAAACAGAGTGAGGAAGACAAAAATATCTATAAGATTAGACAGAAAGAGGCTCAGCAAGTTATAAGAGCATCCAAATCTCACACAGAAGAGAAAATAGCACAGGCAGTAAAAAAGGGGGACAAAACTTTTTTTAGATACATAAATGAGAAAAGAAAAGTAAAACAAGGATTAGTTAGATTAAAAACAGAAGAAGGAAGGTATGTAGAAGAGGATAAAGGTCTAGCTGGCTGCCTCAATTAATATTTTTGTTCAGTATTAACAGATGAAAATGAAGGAAAGGCACCTCGGTTAAGAAAAAGGATAAATGAGTCATTTATTACACGTGAGTTTACAGAGGAAGAGGTTCTATTTCAGCTGTCAAAAGTAAAGACAAATAAGTCAATGGGATCTGATGGAATGCACCCAAAGCTATTAAAAGAGCTTAGTGGTGTACTAGAAAAACCATTAACAGATTTATTTAACCAATCATTGTAAACAGGAGTAGTCCCAGAAGATTGGAAGTTAGCAAATGTTGTGCCCATTCACAAGAAAGGTAATAGGGAGGAGTCGGGCAACTATAGGCCAGTAAGCCTTACTTCAATAGTGGGGAAAGGGATGGAAACCATGTTAAAGGATAGGATTGTTGAACATCTAAAAACACATGGATTTCAAGATCAGAGACAACATGGGTTTACTTCAGGGAGATCATGCCAAACTAATCTTATTGATTTTTTTGATTGGGTAACTAAAATTATAGCTCAGGGTGGTGCAGTAGAAATTGCTTACCTAGATTTCAGTAAGGCTTTTGACACTGTTGCACATAGAAGCTTTATCAATAAACTGCAATCTTTAAGTTTGGATTCCAATATTGTTGAATGGGTAAGGCAGTGGCTGAGTGACAGGCAACAGAGGGTTGGAGTCAATGGAATATATTCGAAGCTTGGATTTGTCACCAGTTGGGTACCTCAGGGATCTGTACTTGGACCCATTCTCTTTAATATTTTTATTAGTGATATTGCAGAAGGTCTTGATGGTAAGGTATGTCTTTTTGCTGATGATACTAAGATATGTAACAGGGTTGATGTTCCAGGAGGGATAAGCCAAATGACAAATGATTTAGGTAAACTAGAAAAATGGTCAGAATTGTGGCAACTGACATTTAATGTGGATAAGTGCAAGATAATGCATCTTGGACGTAAAAACCCAAGGGCAGAGTACAGAATATTTGATAGAGTCCTAACCTCAACATATGAGGAAAGGGAATTAGGGGTGATTATTTCTGATGACTTAAAGGTAGGCAGACAATGTAATAGAGCAACGGGAAATGCCAGCAGAATGCTTGGTTGTATAGGGAGAGGTATTAGCAGTAGAAAGAGGTAAGTGCTCATACCATTGTACAGAACACTGGTGAGACCTCACTTGGATTATTGTACACAGTACTGGAGACCGTATCTTCAGAAGGATATTGATACCTTAGAGAGAGTTCAGAGAAGGGCTACTAAACTGATTTAACAAAGTGAAAGCCTAATATAAAGGTGAAGTAACGAGGTAGTGAAGGGGTTAACCCTAAATGTAAATATGGTTGAGAAAGAGAGAGCACTACCTAAAAAGATATATAATCTAAAATTTAACTTTTAATGGTGAACGCAAGCATTCACCATTAAAAGTTAAATTTTAGATTATATATCTTTTTAGGTAGTGCTCTCTCTTTCTCAACCAGGGCTACTAAACTGGTTCATGGATTGCAGGATGAAACTTACCAGGAAAGGTTAAAGGATCTTAACATGTATAGCTTGGAGGAAAGACGAGACAGGGGGGATATGATAGAAACATTTAAATACATAAAGGAAATCAACACAGTAAAGAGACTATATTTAAAAGAAGAAAAACTACCACAACAAGAGGACATAGTCTTACATTAGAGGGACAAAAGTTTAAAAATAATATCAGGAAGTATTATTTTTCTGAGAGGGTAGGGGATGCATGGAATAGCCTTAAAGCTGAAGTGGTAGAGGTTAACACAATAAAGGAGTTTAAGCATGTGTGGGATAAGCATAAGGCTATCCTAACTATAAGATAAGGCCACTGACTAATGAAAGTATTTAGAAAATAGGGCAGACTAGATGGGACGATTTTCTTATCTTATCTGCCGTCACATTCTATGTTTCTATGTTAGTGCTCTAAAGAAGTGAGAGGCAGTCACTTCTTTCCAGCTGACAGAGTCGCATCTGCACTGGTGGGGGGAGCCACAAGTTGGAAGAGGGTAGGACCGGGAGAGGAGTAAGCACCTAACTCCCAGCAGTTCCAACCAGTTGAAGCCAAAAGCTGGAAAACTGGAGGATGGCTAAAATTATGATCTGAATGTGTGTCTTTCTTTGAGTGGCGGGTGGGGGCCCTAAAGTAATATGATCGGGGGAACCTAATGTCCTCCCCCTGGCCCCCACCCCTGAGCGGTAGGTGGGGGCCCTATACAAGAATAAGGGGGGGAAACTAATATCCTACCCCTTGGCCCCCACCCCTGAGCAGTGGGTGGGGGCCCTACACAAGAATAAGAGGGGGGAACCTATTGTCCTCCCCCTGACCCCCACCCCTGAGCTGTGGGTGGGGGCCCTAAATTGGAATAAGGGGGGGGGACATAACGTCCTCCCCCCCACCCCTAAGCGGTGAGTGGGGGCCCTAGACAAGAATAAGAGGGGGGGGAACCTAATGTCCTCCCCCTGGCCCCCACCCCTGAACGGTAGGTGGGGGCCCTATACAAGAATAAGGGGGGGGGACCTAATGTCCTCCCCCCTGGTCCCCACCCCTGAGCAGTGGGTGGGGGCCCTAAACAAGAATAAGAGGGGGAACCTAATGTCCTCCCCCTGGCCCCCACCCCTGAGCGGTAGGTGGGGGCCCTAGACAAGAATAAGGGGGGGGTTATAAGTGCGGTTTAAGTAACAAAAGACTTATACCAATAAGTGGAGCGCTCCAACACATATACAGCTTACCAAATGATATTCCATTTAATGGTAAAGTATAGGGTACATGTTAAGGAAAAAATACAAGAAAGAACAATATAGTGCAGACGGTATTTGCAATGTCAATTTAACTGTGATGATGATATCGTAATGAATTGAACACTCACATTTTAAAGAGCCTGTATGTAAAAACACTGACTCCGTATTATGGCTTGTGTGCTTATTAGGGTAGCACCACCCGTCTCCTTCAGTGTTTGGCGATTCTCGAAGACAAAAACAGGGAGAGCGAACCAATGTGTAGATATTGCTTATAATACCACAATATTATATAAGTAAATGGTGTGCTCATCTGGTCCTGAGCCTGTGGGTCCCGGCTCTAGGTGTATAGGTATTGTGCCAATTTGAATGGGGATGGCAATACCCCTGGAAGATTCTCTTGAGGCTTCAAAAAGGACTTAAACAAGGGTCTTTAATAAAAAATAGTAAATTTATTAAAGTATAAAAAACAAATAAAAAACTAATAAAAACAATGAATATAAGAGTCCTTAATAAAAAGTCCTTTTAAAAGTTGCCAATACGCGTTTCACTCCTTTGTGGAGCTTCCTCAGTCAGCTGTGATGTTAGTCCTCTGGATCTTCCATTTTAGTCCATACTGGCCAATCAAAATGGAGTTTACATCTCCTTTATGTGATGAATTATGTATATGTCCCTTTAATAGGGTTGGACTTCTGGCGCCTTTATTGCCTATAGATTTCATTGGTGGCCTCTGGTGGTTGGCGGAAGTGATCCGCATACGTCCGGGCGGTTGGCGGAAGTAACGTCACGGACCCACGTGATCGCCACTCCGCTGCCGCCCAGAAGTTCCCCAGCACCCCGGTCACATCGCACATCATACTCGCATGCATGCCGGGGGGAGGGATATGCAGAGATGGTTCATGACCACGTCGGCACGCCCCACCTTTCAGGCGTGCCGAAGTGATCACGGACTCCTCCCTCTGCCCTTCAACTGGTGGATGCCGTGTGTACAGGACACACACGGAGCTCAGACTAGGAGGGGTCACTGTGAATGAATAAATACCATAGTGGCAGGTTACATATGAAAAAGTGCAGGTCAAACAAAAAATTATTATTATAATACCATAGGTGGTGTCCATAATTATATATTATAGAGCCAAAGTGGTTTATAATAAGTGAATTATTTTAAAGGTGCAATGTACTTGTAAGTGATAAGTACACAATATATTCATATTGTGATAGTTATGTACATTTGTATATTTTGAGGTGGTATTCCTAAAAATCAATATAAAATTCTGTATAAGAAGGTTAAAGTTGCACCATTAAATAAAAAATAAAAAATAAAAAATTATAAAATAAAAAATAAAAAGTAAAAAATGCTATTGTTAAATAAGACTTTTATACATACTCTGAGGATAATGGGTATGAATATGCACATATAAAAAATTGTGAAAATCATAGGTGCATAATTTAAATAAAATGACAGAGTTCAAAGTCTATATTCAAACCTTGGGGTTTTAAAGTCCCAAGGTTGAATATCCACTTCATCTCGCTCTGTCCTAATAATTTCAAAAAATCCCCTCCTCGCCAGTTGCCTTTTACCCTATGTATACCCATAAATTTTAGAAGTGTAGGGTCACTATCATGTGCTAAGGGGGGGACCTAATTCCCTCCCCCCTGGCCCCCACCCCTGAGCGGTGGGTGGGGACCCTAAACTAGAATAAGGGGGGGGACCTTATGTCCTCCCCCCTGGCCCCCACCCCTGAGCAGTGGGTGGGGGCTCTAAATACTAATAAGGGGGGGGACCTAAGGTCCTGTAAAAAAAAAAAAAACTTACCATTTGATGTTTTCTTTCTTCTAAAATCTTCTTTTTTCAGCCCCCAAAAAAGGCCAAATAAAAAACCATAATAACCAACGCAATTATAAAAAAATAAAATAAATAAAAACGAGCGCAAAAAAAAATAATCCATCTCCACTCATGGAGGGCTCCGCGCAGACTGAGCTCTGCAGGGCGGAGGAAGGCTTATAAAGCCTTGCCCCGCCCTGAAATTAGGCTCAGAGCACTCTGACTGGTGGGTTTAAGCCATCCAATCAGAGTGCTCTGACAGGTAAATGAAGAGACTGACAGGTAAGTCTCTACATTTACCTGTCACAGCACTCTGATTGGTTAGTTTGAAATCCACCAATCGGAGTGCTCTGTGTCATTTTACACAGCGTGGGAAAGTTCTTTGGAATTTACCCATGCTGTGTAATTTGACTCATAACTCTCTGATTGGTTACTTAATCCACCAATCAGAGTGTTATGAGTCAAATTACACAGCGTGGCAAAATTCGAAAGAACTGTTTAGGGCCCCCACCCACCGCTCAGGGTTGGGGGCCAGAGGGGAGGACATTAGGTCCCCCTCCTTATTCTTGTCTAGGGCCCCCACCCGCCGCTCAGGGGTGGGGGCCAGGGGGGAGGACATTAGGTCCACCCCCTTATTAGTATTTAGGGCCCCCACCCGCCGCTCAGGGGTGGGGGCCAAGGGGGAGGACATTAGGTCCCCCCCCTTATTCCAATATAGGGCCCCCACCTGCAGCTCAGGGGTGGGGGCCAGGGGAGAGGACAACAGGCCACCCATCATATTACTTTAGGGCCCCCACCCGCCGCTCAGGGGTGGGGGCGGGGGGAGCAATAGGGTGGGGGCACGTGGGAGCACGTAGGGTGGGAGCACGTTGCGGGTGGGGGCTCGGGAGGGGAGACACTTTTTTTTTTTTTTTTTAAACAGTGAGCAGCCACAGGCTGCTCACTGTTTAATAGACGTACCCCTACTCGCGGTTGACTGGCTAAGTAACTAACATTTTATATGAATGTATGATTGTTGTAAGTGTTGCAAATGCTTACAGCTGAATCCTGGCTATGTTTGTATACTTTTTAAACAAAAAAAATTGTATACAATGTAACATTCTCCTTCTTTCACTGGGTAAGTATATTAGTACTTAGGCAATACTGTGCTTCGGAACTTCAGCACTTTGACACTTCAGCAACTTCGGAACTTCGACACTTCAGCACTTCAGCACTTTGACACTTTGGAAATTTGGTAATTTCGGAACTTCGGGACCTCGGCAATTCATAACTTCGGCAATTCGGACATTCGGAAGTACCCGAATGGACGAATTGCCCGAAATTCGTCCGAATTCATATTCGGACTGAAACCAATTGCACATGTCTACTATCTATATGTATGCCAGTGTTTGTTTCTGTTTCTGTGTGTTTGTGTATCTGCATGTGTCAGTTTTTGTATATGTGTGTCAGTTTTTGTACCTATGCATTAGCATGTGTGTCAGTGTGTGTATCTGTGTATCTGCATGTGTGTCAGTGTGTGTATCTGTGTATCTGCACTGTATATACTAATATGCCTAGTGTAGAGGAGAAGCAGGAGAGCTTGAATAAGTAAAGGGAACCTGGCACAGAGGAAAAGCAGGGAGAGCCTGTAGGAGCAGGGAGAGCCTTTAGCAGAGAAGAAGCAGAGAGAGCCAGGGGCAGAGGAAGCAGGGAGAGCCTAGGGCGGAGGAATATGTGAGATGGGACAGAAAAAAACATATAAATTTGAAATAACATTAATTAAAAACATTTTGAGGGGAAACATCTATGGAAATAGGCCGCCAAGGGGTACACAAGTGAAAAAAGGTTGGGAATCACTGCTTGGCTACAACTTGGGAATAAATTAGAGATTTATATTAGATGAGATCACTGGCATACTAAGGAGGGGAGCGGAGGAGGCAGAGTTACTCAAACATCAGCCGGGTGTCACTCACTAGGGGGGTGCCTGGGGTGCATTTTCATGCCACTTGCTGGAGTCTCCACATCCAGCAGCAGCAGGTCCTCTGTACCCGCTATCCACAAGAGCATTGCCGCACGTTACTATGGCAACGCTCTCACGGATTGCGAGAACAGAGGACATGCTGCTGCTGGATGTGCAGACTCCTGGGCCCTTTACTGGGAAACTATACTGTGCCACCGGACCACCAGGTAATGTAGTGTGTCTCCCCTCCCTGGTCACAATTAAGAGTCGAGGAGGGGACACACACACAAACAATACACACTGCTCACTATACACTCATTATACCCACACACACTGCATATATACGACACACACACATTGCATACACACTAAACACATAGAAACATAGAAACATAGAATGTGACGGCAGATAAGAACCATTCGGCCCATCTAGTCTGCCCAATTTTCTAAATACTTTAATTAGTCCATGGCCTTATCTTATAGTTAGGATAGCCTTATGCCTATCCCACGCATGCTTAAACTCCTTTACTGTGTTAACCTCTACCACTTCAGCTGGAAGGCTATTCCATGTGTCCACTACCCTCTCAGTAAAGTAATACTTCCTGATATTATTTTTAAACCTTTGCCCCTCTAATTTAGGACTTTGTCCACTTGTTGAGGTAGTTTTTCATCTTTTAAATATAGTCTCCTACTTTAGTGTGTTGATTTCCTTTATGTATTTAAATGTTTCCATCATATCCCCCCTGTCTCATCTTTCCTCCCAGCTATACATGTGAAGTTCCTTTAATATTTCCTTGTAAGTTTTATCCTGCAATCCATGAACAAGTTTAATGGTGCCACACTGGCTTTAATGCAAGTCCCCATGCAACGGGCACTCCCACATGGACCTCCAACACAAAGTAAACAACCAATTACAACAAGGATACAAAGTATGACACTCCCCTATACATTACACAAGCCCTCCTCTCTGCCTGGGCGATAATTGAGTCAGATATTGTAATAACTCAATTATCTCCAGGCAGAAAAAAACACATTAAATTATATTAGTTCCATAAAAATTAAAAAGTACCCCAAAACACATAAAATCCCCATAAATGTTATATCCCCTGATAGTCCGGATCTGGGTGACCAACATATACAAAAATCACGTAGATCAGTTCAGGTGTTGTGGAATTCAATGGATGTCCTTCCCAGAAATAGTTCCATGAGTTTAGGTTGTGTGGTGGGTCTATTTGGGAAAGTCTTGAAACCGAACAAATCCATTAACAGTACCCCCTGGCTCATACCAGTGTTTGTTCCCCTAGTTCGTGGGAACAAAACTACCGGACAGCGCTCTCCTGGCTGTTCGGGAAAAGGAAGCAGGCTTTCGTAAAGTTAGACCGGTGTTCGGGAAGTCGAGTTTCTGATTTTAGTTCCAGACACTCAACAAACAAGTCCTGCTGCCTCCTTTTGTGCGAACAAGACGGTCACTGTTTTCTCCTGCAAGTGGCATTCAACTATGCAAGCGGTGGCCACATAGGTAATGTCACGATTCGGGGAACCCAACACGCTGACACACACACACACACCCTCTGTGACAGTATGGCTCCCACACCTGACTCTGAAGCGTCTACTTCCATAACAAAGGGAAGAGAAGGATCAGGGTGGTGCAGCACTGGAGCAGAGGCAAATGCCTTCTTGAGGGTTTCGAAGGCCTTAAGGGCTTCAGGAGTCCAAACCCTAGGGTGTAGACCTTTTTTAATCAGCTTCGTTATAGGAGAGATGAGTGGTGAAAAGTTTTGTATAAATTTCCTATAATAGTTGGCAAATCCTATAAAACGCTGGATAGCCTTCAGTCCTTGGGGAAGTGGCCAGGACAGTATAGCTTCCAATTTAGCAGGATCCATACTGAAACCCTGTTCAGTAATGATATATCCTAGGAATTGCACAGAGGTCTGATCAAATAAACATTTTTCTAACTTACAGTAGAGTCCGTTCTGCAATAGCCTTTTGAGCACCATCCTAACATGGTTATGGTGTGACTTCAAATCAGGAGAATACACAAGTATGTCGTCAAGGTACACCACAGCACAGACATGCAATAGATCCCTAAGGACATCATTTATGAGGTCCTGAAACACGGCAGGAGCATTACACAGTCCAAAAGGCATGACCAGATATTCGTAATGCCCACTGCGTGTGTTGAACGCTGTCTTCCACTCGTCATTCTCCTTTATACGGACAAGGTTATAAGCCCCCTGAGGTCTAATTTGGTGAAGAATTTAGAACCTTTAACACGATCAAACAACTCAGTGATGAGGGGGATAGGGTAGGCGTTTTTAACCATTATATTGTTCAGACCCCTGTAGTCTATACATGGCCTCAAATCGCCCTCCTTCTTTGCCACAAAAAAGAAACCAGCACCAGCAGGAGAGGAGGACCTTCTAATAAAACCTTTTCTTAGGGATTCCCGTATGTACTCCTCCATGATCTGGTTCTCTTTTTCAGAAAGAGGGTAGACCTTACCCCTAGGAGGCATAGTACCCGGTAAGAGGTTTATGGCACAATCATACTCACGATGTGGAGGTAGCTTATCTGCCTCCCTCTTTTCAAAAACCAAGGCAAGGTCTGCATAAACAGAAGGGACAGAAACCGAGAGTGGTTTAGCCGTGGGCACGTTAAGTAAACAAACAGGACGTACATGAGCCATACAGTCTCGTTGACAGGATTCCCCCCAGGAGAGTATATCTAAACAACCCCAATAAAGAACAGGGTTGTGTTTAACTAACCAGGGAAAACCCAGAACGACGGAGGCTGTAGGGGAGTCAATTATTTGGAAGGTTAACTTCTCCTTGTGCAAAACACCCACAGACATAACTATTTCCTGGGTTTCATGAGTCACCAGAGGTTTCTCCAGTGGTCTACCATCTATGGCCTCAACGATGTGTCTCCTTTCGGATCAAATTCAGGGCTGCGGTTTTGGCAAAGGTCTCATCCATAAGGTTGTCTGTGGTATGTCAGCAGGTTCCATTATGGCCCTGTTGTAATGTCACGATTCGGGGAACCCAACACGCTGACACACACACACAAAAGGTGCCGTACCGGACCTTAGAGTGGCCGGGCTAAGCACACACAGAATAGTCAGGAGACAAGCCGAGTAAGGGGAACCAGAAGACAGAATAACGTGAAACAAGCCGAGGTCAAAGGGTAGGAGAAAGTCACAGAGTCAGATAAACAAGCCAGAGAGTACGTAACCAGAAACACAAGGTAAGTAGCAATACTAGCAAGCAAAGACCACAACAGGGCAGGGAGGAACAGGAAAGGTAAGTATTTAAACCATAAGGTTAATTCTGATTGGATAATTTCCAATCAGAATTAACAATCACACGTGGGAGATATCTAGACCTCCCACTGTGATTAAGGCACTGTGCCTTTAACGCCGGGTCAGGTGACTGACCCCGGCGTGTATAAACCTGGGCGGTCTCCCAGCGTGCAGCGTCATGTATGCTGCCGCTGGGGGACGTGGAGGAAACGGCGGGCGGCATCCGAGGCTGGAAGGATGCCGCTCGCCGTACCCACGAGGAGGAGGGGACCGCGGACGGCTGGAGGGTGAGTACTGCGAGCGGAGTGCAGCCTCCCCTCGCAGCCGCCCGCGGGGTCCCGACAGGTAGAGCACTTAATCGACTGTTCTCTTTGAAGTTAAATAAGCCACGGGGGTGGTCGGTGTTCGGTAGTTTCAACTACTGAACCAAAAAATTTTTAAAGTCCTGAATGAACATGGTAGTTTCATCATAATTACCATCAAGACGTTCTGCAATAGCACTAATAAAAATATTAAAGAGAATGGGTCTAAGTACAGATCCCTATGGTACCCTACTCGTGACAAGCCCATGCTTCATTATACTTCATTGACTACACCCTCTGTTGCCTGTCATTCAGCCATTGCCTTACCCATTCAGCAATATTGAAATCCAGACTTAAAGATTGCAATTTATTAATAAGCCTTCTATGTGCAACAGTGTCAAAAGCATTACTGAAATCTAGGTAAGCAATGTCTACTGCACCACCCTGATCAAAAAAATCTATAAGATTAGTTTGGCATGATATCCCTGAAGTAAACCCGATGTTGTCTTTGATCTTGAAATCAATGTGATTTTAGATGTTCAACAATCCTATCTTTTAACATGGATTCCATTACTTTCCCCACTACTGAAGTAGGCCTTACTAGCCTATAGGAGTATATGGAAAGGAGAGACAGCGCTAATTAATAAACAGGCAGCAACCTTAAAAAGGGAAACCCTCCAAGCCCTTTTAAAACAAGACAGTAAAAACAGTAATAAAAGGCTGCGCCAATAAGAGAGTAAAAATAGAGTGACTAAGAAAAAATGTCCAACGTAATAGATAAAAATAAAAAATAAAAGTTCAACTTAAGTGTCCTTGCGGATAGTCTTTATAGTAAGTGTTGCAGCAGTGAAGTCTTCATAAGCTGTATAGGTTCCACTCATATAAAAGACAAAAGGGGAGAGAGAAGGACGACCAGTAGTGCAGTATTGTATAATTCCAAAAGTGACGTATGGAAAGATAATATTAAACAACTCACATTTAATAGAGCTTATGTCCAGCTCTAGGATAGAAGCGCATACAGCGGTATAATCCCCGCTTGTGGGATATGCTGTGGGTTTCTCTCCGTCAGTGGTGTCCAATTCTCAAACAAGGAAAAAGAGAGACAACCGATAGTGCTCACTATTTAAGTAGTCTTAATATAAGTAGATGAAAACGTACTTACAAATGAGGAGCAGACCAACTGCTCTTGTGTATCAGCATAGGTGGATTGATCCCCACCTTTAGGATTTCTTGGAGTGCAGGAGACTTCCGAAGTCAGTGTTGGTATATAGTAGTAAAATACTAAAAATATACTAAAATATACTAAAAAGCCAGGTATAAAAAGAGTAATGTGTATATAAAACTATAAAAAAGAATAGTTGGCACAAATAAATTACCAAAAATTGCTTTAATATTACAATACACAGTATAAAATATCCATAACGCGTTTCGTCAACAGACTTTATCAAATGGAATAGCAAACATTACCTGGCTAGTTGTATTATATAGGAGTTTAAATTTGGCGCCAAAAATGGTCCATCCAATCAAAATTAAGTTACATTTGGTAGTATAAAAACTTTAAAATACAGCAATAAAACCAAAGTATAGGGTCTAAGAACACTCATAATTGACTTTGATGACCAAAACGAAGGTTTTAAAAGCATAAATTAAATGATTGAAAATGCGCACGTGACGCGCGGCACTTCCGGTTTTCGGACTATATGCCGCTATGCTTTATGGGAGATGTAGTTGGTAAGCCGCGAATGGCGGCTAGGAGTGTAATATAGGTGCTGCCAAATATTGGGGGACATAGAAGCAAAAGCCCACAGAGAGGGCAAAAACTAAAATACATTAGACACTCTGCTAGTAGAAATGAAAGTATTAAAAGCATAAATTCAGCAAATGAAATAAAGCACGTGACTTACGGCACTTCCGGTATTCGGACAAAATGCCGCTATGCTTAGTGGGAAATGTAGTCGGCTGAAGATAAGCTCGATCAAATTAAAGGGACATGAAAACAAAAGTTCCCAAAAAGGGAGCTCTATATAAGAAAGAGATGGCAAAATTAAAAGGGACATATAATTGGTGGGGCCATATACTAAAGGGGCACATGTATATGAAATATAAATAAAATAAATTAAGAAATAATAAAACAATTTTGTAAATGCAGAAAATCATAAATAAAAAATACAAAATACAGTTTGAGCAAGGTAAAAGGCATTGGTGTAAAACAGACATGTAAAATACTTTTGTGTTACAAAAAATTATATAGGTCAAAGTCTGCATTAAGGCCATGGGGTATAAGGGTCTTAAGGTTATACACCCATTCCATTTCTATTTTCCCAAGTAGTTTTTTTATGTCTCCTCCTCGCCAGGGGGTAGAACATTTTTTTATACCAATACATTTTAGAAGTTTAGGATCTTTGTTATGCATAATAAAATGTTTGGATACTGTATGATTTAAGTATCCATTTTTGATATTTCTGCAATGTTCGCTCAATCTTGTTTTTAAGCACCTTGTGGTCATCCCCACATATTGGAGACCACATGGGCATTCGAGCAGATAAATAACATTTTTAGTATTGCAGCCGATAAAATCATAAATATTATACATTTTTTTAGTCTTATTGGACATAAACTGAGTAATTTTAGATGGGGTAGATGGATCTGTGGTTCTACACACTATGCATTGTTTGCATTTATAAAAGCCTTTTGTTTGTGGGAAGAAAGAGAAACCCCTAACTGGCGATTCTCGAGTAAAATTGGTGGTTAAAATGGATTTAAAATTTGGTGCCCCTCTAAACACGATATTTGGTTGGTTGGGTAAAATTGAGTTTAAAATATCGTCTTCTTTAAGTATATGCCAATGTTTTTTTATAATTTTTTTGACATTATTACTTTTGCTATTGAAGTTAAAAATAATAGGAAGAGATATTGATTCATCCTTTTCTTTATTCTTATAAGTCAGAAGATCTTTTCGTTCTTTTTGTTTAACTGTATTAATTGTGTTATTGAGCTCTGATTCTAAATATCTTTTTTCCATAAATTTATTTTTTAGGATATTAGCTTGTTCATTAAAATCTGTTATTTCTGAACAGTTCCTACGGAGACGTAGGAACTGGCTCTTTGGAGCACTCTCAAGCCAAGGCTTGTAGTGACAACTAGTTTTGTCGATGGCTGTATTAACACACACCTTTTTGAAAAAAGTTTTTGTGTGGAGTTGGCCTTCTTTAATAAAAATATTAAGGTCCAAAAAATTAATAGATTCTTTGCTATATTCATGTGTTAGAATAATGCCCCTATCATTAGTATTAAGATAATTTATAAAAACAATTAGGTCATCTTCTGGTCCTTCCCAAATAAAAAAAAGATCATCTATGTATCTAAAATATGAGACCAGGTTTGCCCGCCAAGCATGGTTGCCCCAGATAGCTTCGGATTCCCAGTCTGCCATGAACAGATTAGCGTAGCTTGGGGCAAACCTAGTACCCATAGCGGTGCCCCTCTTTTGGAGATAAAATGAATCTAAAAACCAGAAGTAATTATTTTTTAAAATTATATTAATACCTTCTATTATAAAATCGATCTGGATGGAAGGAATATTGTCTTCTAGAGTAAGGGTCCTTTTTATGGCCTGACATCCAATATCATGCGGGATGATTGTGTAAAGTGACTGAACGTCACATGTAACTAGTATAAAATTGGGTTTCCAGCTAAATTTGTTTAAAAAATTTAAAAGTGACATTGAGTCTTTCAAGTAAGATTTCATTAATTTTACTGAAGGCTGGAGAAGGGTATCGATGTATTGAGAAAGGTTGCATAGAAGAGACCCTATTCCTGAGACAATAGGTCTTCCTGGGGGTTGCTTTTCATCTTTATGAATTTTGGGAAGGAAATAAATAACAGGAGTAATAGGAAATTCTTTGTTTAAAAAATGAAATTCTTGTTTGTTTAAAATGTTTAAATTAGACCCTTTATTTAAAAAAGTAGATAATGTAATTTGGATATTATTTGTAGGATCAGATGGGAGTTTTTCGTATACATTTTTATCATCTAGTTGTCTTAAAGCTTCTTTAATATACATTTCACTAGATTGAATAACTACTCCTCCACCTTTGTCGGCTGATTTTATAACGATATCTTTATCTTCTTGAAGTTCTTTAATTGCCTTCCTCTCAGCGTTTGTTAGGTTATTTGCATCATATTTATTATATTTGATTTTTTCCAGATCTTTTTGGACAAATTTTTCAAATAAAATAAGAGGGGCAGATTTATAGTGTGATGGATAAAACTTTGATTTTTCTCTTAGGTGTGTATTGATAAAACCATGATCTTGTGGAGAGGGGGTGGGAGTTGGTGGTACATCTGTTTTATTATTGAAAAATCTTTTTAATGTAGCTTTTCTGACAAATTTATTTACGTCAAGGAAAGCCTGAAATGGATTAAAAGAGGAGGTAGGAGCGAATTTGAGACCTTTGCTAAGAACTGACAATTGAGCAGCAGATAAAACTTTTTGAGAAAGGTTAAAAATACCACTACAGGAGTTTTGGGGGGATATTATTGTCTTTCTAGTCTTTCCCTTTTGTTCCCGTCTTCCACTTCGTCTTCCTCTAAACTTAAAATTCGTTTTTGGGAGCGTGACGGATGTGGTGTCTGAACTAGTGTGGATGGATGAGTGCGTATTTCTAAAAAATGGTCCTCGTTGTCAAAATCAGAGTCTATTGACAACAATTGATATCTGTTGGGGTGATTAGGAATAGGAGGTGATTTTGAATAGTTTGAATATTCATGGTAATTGTTAGTGTATCGTGATCTTTGTGGTTTGGGTGAGAATTTAGGACCAGAAGAATAGTGATATTTGGGGGATTGTGTTACAGGATTATGAGCATAGTGAAAAGATTTCTTTTGTTTATATGACGGGTGTTGGTAGGTAGTTTGATATGGTGCTTTGGAAGCGGCATGATGGTATTGAGCTGAGGTTTTAGTGGATCTCATCATAGATGGAGATTGGTAGTGAGATTTGCGTGTGGTAAAATTGTGATATTTAGGAGGTGGTGGATTGTTATTGTAAGAGTGAGAATAAGGATATTGGTGATCATAGTGATTGGTCTTTGTGGAGTAATTATCAGAAGTGTACTTTTTTTTCAAATGGTAAGTTCTAACTTGTTTGTTAGAATAATCAGTTTTGTCTCTGATATATTTTTTAATTTTCAGATGTTTTGTGTCTACCTCAACTTTTTCAATTTTGTTCTGGATAAGAATACAGTTTTGTTTATAGGCCTTCGTATCTGTAAACGGTAGGAGTTTCTCTCTAAGCTTGTTTATTTCAATGTCTAAAATAGATAGTTTCTTGCTTTTTTTTACAATTAGGGTTTCCATCAAACCAAAAGTGCATAATTCTAATTTATTGTTCCATTCTTCCATAAATTCAAGATCGTCTTGGTCTGAGGTGGGTAATTTTAAAAGTCTTAAGCCACGGGGAGTGATTTGCTCATCTATATATTTCTTAAAAGTGGCGATTTCCCATTTTAGCTTAATTTCTGTGGCTAAAGCTTTTTCTAGTTGAATGAACAGTTCTTGTTGGTTAGAATTGTAAGGTATTGATTGAATGGAGTTAATTACTTCTGTATTAAATACATTATTTACATCAATTGAGTATTTGTTCCTAAATTCAAAAATAGACATATTGGCTAAATTAAAAAGCAGCTATCTCAAGAGGGAATAAATAAGTGGTAAGGAGTATATGGAAAGGAGAGACAGCGCTAATTAATAAACAGGCAGCAACCTTAAAAAGGGAAACCCTCCAAGCCCTTTTAAAACAAGACAGTAAAAACAGTAATAAAAGGCTGCGCCAATAAGAGAGTAAAAATAGAGTGACTAAGAAAAAATGTCCAACGTAATAGATAAAAATAAAAAATAAAAGTTCAACTTAAGTGTCCTTGCGGATAGTCTTTATAGTAAGTGTTGCAGCAGTGAAGTCTTCATAAGCTGTATAGGTTCCACTCATATAAAAGACAAAAGGGGAGAGAGAAGGACGACCAGTAGTGCAGTATTGTATAATTCCAAAAGTGACGTATGGAAAGATAATATTAAACAACTCACATTTAATAGAGCTTATGTCCAGCTCTAGGATAGAAGCGCATACAGCGGTATTATCCCCGCTTGTGGGATATGCTGTGGGTTTCTCTCCGTCAGTGGTGTCCAATTCTCAAACAAGGAAAAAGAGAGACAACCGATAGTGCTCACTATTTAAGTAGTCTTAATATAAGTAGATGAAAACGTACTTACAAATGAGGAGCAGACCAACTGCTCTTGTGTATCAGCATAGGTGAATTGATCCCCACCTTTAGGATTTCTTGGAGTGCAGGAGACTTCCGAAGTCAGTGTTGGTATATAGTAGTAAAATGCTAAAAATATACTAAAATATACTAAAAAGCCAGGTATAAAAAGAGTAATGTGTATATAAAACTATAAAAAAGAATAGTTGGCACAAATAAATTACCAAAAATTGCTTTAATATTACAATACACAGTATAAAATATCCATAACGCGTTTCGTCAGCAGACTTTATCAAATGGAATAGCAAACATTACCTGGCTAGTTGTATTATATAGGAGTTTAAATTTGGCGCCAAAAATGGTCCATCCAATCAAAATTAAGTTACATTTGGTAGTATAAAAACTTTAAAATACAGCAATAAAACCAAAGTATAGGGTCTAAGAACACTCATAATTGACTTTGATGACCAAAACGAAGGTTTTAAAAGCATAAATTAAATGATTAAAAATGCGCACGTGACGCGCGGCACTTCCGGTTTTCGGACTATATGCCGCTATGCTTTATGGGAGATGTAGTTGGTAAGCCGCGAATGGCAGCTAGGAGTGTAATATAGGTGCTGCCAAATATTGGGGGACATAGAAGCAAAAGCCCACAGAGAGAGCAAAAACTAAAATACATTAGACACTCTGCTAGTAGAAATGAAAGTATTAAAAGCATAAATTCAGCAAATGAAATAAAGCACGTGACTTACGGCACTTCCGGTATTCGGACAAAATGCCGCTATGCTTAGTGGGAAATGTAGTCGGCTGAAGATAAGCTCGATCAAATTAAAGGGACATGAAAACAAAAGTTCACAAAAAGGGAGCTCTATATAAGAAAGAGATGGCAAAATTAAAAGGGACATATAATTGGTGGGGCCATATACTAAAGGGGCACATGTATATGAAATATAAATAAAATAAATTAAGAAATAATAAAACAATTTTGTAAATGCAGAAAATCATAAATAAAAAATACAAAATACAGTTTGAGCAAGGTAAAAGGCATTGGTGTAAAACAGACATGTAAAATACTTTTGTGTTACAAAAAATTATATAGGTCAAAGTCTGCATTAAGGCCATGGGGTATAAGGGTCTTAAGGTTATACACCCATTCCATTTCTATTTTCCCAAGTAGTTTTTTTATGTCTCCTCCTCGCCAAGGGGTAGAACATTTTTTTATACCAATACATTTTAGAAGTTTAGGATCTTTGTTATGCATAATAAAATGTTTGGATACTGTATGATTTAAGTATCCATTTTTGATATTTCTGCAATGTTCGCTCAATCTTGTTTTTAAGCACCTTGTGGTCATCCCCACATATTGGAGACCACATGGGCATTCGAACAGATAAATAACATTTTTAGTATTGCAGCCGATAAAATCATAAATATTATACATTTTTTTAGTCTTATTGGACATAAACTGAGTAATTTTAGATGGGGTAGATGGATCTGTGGTTCTACACACTATGCATTGTTTGCATTTATAAAAGCCTTTTGTTTGTGGGAAGAAAGAGAAACCCCTAACTGGCGATTCTCGAGAAAAATTGGTGGTTAAAATGGATTTAAAATTTGGTGCCCCTCTAAACACGATATTTGGTTGGTTGGGTAAAATTGAGTTTAAAATATCGTCTTCTTTAAGTATATGCCAATGTTTTTTTATAATTTTTTTGACATTATTACTTTTGCTATTGAAGTTAAAAATAATAGGAAGAGATATTGATTCATCCTTTTCTTTATTCTTATAAGTCAGAAGATCTTTTAGTTCTTTTTGTTTAACTGTATTAATTGTGTTATTGAGCTCTGATTCTAAATATCTTTTTTCCATAAATTTATTTTTTAGGATATTAGCTTGTTCATTAAAATCTGTTATTTCTGAACAGTTCCTACGGAGACGTAGGAACTGGCTCTTTGGAGCACTCTCAAGCCAAGGCTTGTAGTGACAACTAGTTTTGTCGATGGCTGTATTAACACACACCTTTTTGAAAAAAGTTTTTGTGTGGAGTTGGCCTTCTTTAATAAAAATATTAATGTCCAAAAAATTAATAGATTCTTTGCTATATTCATGTGTTAGAATAATGCCCCTATCATTAGTATTAAGATAATTTATAAAAACAATTAGGTCATCTTCTGGTCCTTCCCAAATAAAAAAAAGATCATCTATGTATCTAAAATATGAGACCAGGTTTGCCCGCCATGCATGGTTGCCCCAGATAGCTTCGGATTCCCAGTCTGCCATGAACAGATTAGCGTAGCTTGGGGCAAACCTAGTACCCATAGCGGTGCCCCTCTTTTGGAGATAAAATGAATCTAAAAACCAGAAGTAATTGTTTTTTAAAATTATATTAATACCTTCTATTATAAAATCGATCTGGATGGAAGGAATATTGTCTTCTAGAGTAAGGGTCCTTTTTATGGCCTGACATCCAATATCATGAGGGATGATTGTGTAAAGTGACTGAACGTCACATGTAACTAGTATAAAATTGGGTTTCCAGCTAAATTTGTTTAAAAAATTTAAAAGTGACATTGAGTCTTTCAAGTAAGATTTCATTAATTTTACTGAAGGCTGGAGAAGGGTATCGATGTATTGAGAAAGGTTGCATAGAAGAGACCCTATTCCTGAGACAATAGGTCTTCCTGGGGGTTGCTTTTCATCTTTATGAATTTTGGGAAGGAAATAAATAACAGGAGTAATAGGAAATTCTTTGTTTAAAAAGTGAAATTCTTGTTTGTTTAAAATGTTTAAATTAGACCCTTTATTTAAAAAAGTAGATAATGTAATTTGGATATTATTTGTAGGATCAGATGGGAGTTTTTCGTATACATTTTTATCATCTAGTTGTCTTAAAGCTTCTTTAATATACATTTCACTAGATTGAATAACTACTCCTCCACCTTTGTCGGCTGATTTTATAACGATATCTTTAGCTTCTTGAAGTTCTTTAATTGCCTTCCTCTCAGCGTTTGTTAGGTTATTTGCATCATATTTATTATATTTGATTTTTTCCAGATCTTTTTGGACAAATTTTTCAAATAAAATAAGAGGGGCAGATTTATAGTGTGATGGATAAAACTTTGATTTTTCTCTTAGGTGTGTATTGATAAAACCATGATCTTGTGGAGAGGGGGTGGGAGTTGGTGGTACATCTGTTTTATTATTGAAAAATCTTTTTAATGTAGCTTTTCTGACAAATTTATTTACGTCAAGGAAAGCCTGAAATGGATTAAAAGAGGAGGTAGGAGCGAATTTGAGACCTTTGCTAAGAACTGACAATTGAGCAGCAGATAAAACTTTTTGAGAAAGGTTAAAAATACCACTACAGGAGTTTTGGGGGGATATTATTGTCTTTCTAGTCTTTCCCTTTTGTTCCCGTCTTCCACTTCGTCTTCCTCTAAACTTAAAATTCGTTTTTGGGAGCGTGACGGATGTGGTGTCTGAACTAGTGTGGATGGATGAGTGCGTATTTCTAAAAAATGGTCCTCGTTGTCAAAATCAGAGTCTATTGACAACAATTGATATCTGTTGGGGTGATTAGGAATAGGAGGTGATTTTGAATAGTTTGAATATTCATGGTAATTGTTAGTGTATCGTGATCTTTGTGGTTTGGGTGAGAATTTAGGACCAGAAGAATAGTGATATTTGGGGGATTGTGTTACAGGATTATGAGCATAGTGAAAAGATTTCTTTTGTTTATATGACGGGTGTTGGTAGGTAGTTTGATATGGTGCTTTGGAAGCGGCATGATGGTATTGAGCTGAGGTTTTAGTGGATCTCATCATAGATGGAGATTGGTAGTGAGATTTGCGTGTGGTAAAATT
>OW240913.1:113618594-113690099 GCA_933207985.1 Pelobates cultripes
CCAACAAGTCTGGGGACACGGCCTTAAGGGGGCAGTGTCCCAATCTTCCTGATGTCCCAAAAAAGGTGTTTAAAGGGCCAGCACCAGTCACATAAAGAGTCCATAAGCCCCAATATGCCCACCGACAGTCTTAAAGGGCCATACACACCAAATAAAAGTGCATACATTTCACAATCTCCCAGGGGCCATAGTCATGCGGGAGGAGGCTGGCAAGTAGGCTTCTCCACAACCCAGGGAAGCAGGGCAATTTGCCATTTAAAGGGCCCGTTACAAATAGCAGTTTGTAACAAGGTGTCAATCCATATCTGCCAAGTGACCCGATGTAGGGGGACCAGTCCCTATTCTGCTCTGTGTCAGTGTGTACTAGGGAACCTTAGGACAGGTGTCAATCCATATCTGCCAAGTGACCCGATGTAGGGGGAACAGTCCCTATTCTGCTCTGTGTCAGTGTGTATCAGGGATCCTTAGGACAGGTGTCAATCCATATCTGCCAAGTGACCCTATGTAGGGGGACCAGTCTCTATTCTGCTCTGTGTCCGTGTGCATCAGGGGCTCTGAGGACAGGTGTCAATCCATATGTCAAGGTGTCAATATGTCATGTGTTGATTTAGGAATGTTAGGTGATTTCTGCCCTTTATGGATTAAAACCAGACTCTGTATCAACTGTGTAATTTTCCATGGGAGTTTTGCCATGGATCCCCCTCCGGCATGCCACAGTCCAGGTGTTAGTCCCCTTGAAACAACTTTTCCATCCCTATTGTGGCCAGAAAGAGTCCCTGTGTGTTTTAAAATTCGCCTCCCCATTGAAGTCAATGGCGTTTCGGGCGGTTCGCCGGTTCGCGAACATTTGCGGAAGTTCGCGTTCGCCGTTCGCGAACCGAAAATTTCGGGTTCGCGACATCACTATTCGGGAGTTTGGAGTGTTCCCTAGCTGGCGGTTCTCATGGTTTTAGTATACCCACTACCAGACCACATTATTGCGAACGGGGAGCATTCGCTAAACGGCGGTTTGTGCATATTATTACTGGAGGTACCGTAACAACTGGTGGCAGCGGTGGGATGATCCTCAGCGCCCAAAGAGACCACTACAACCAGGATTAAATGGAATTACAATACCAGAACCTGAGAAGAGCTACCCTAAAGGATTTATTAGAGCAAAGAGGCGGACAAGCCAGTAACCTCAGGAAGAGGGATATTATTGCACTATTGCTGGAAATGGATGGAGTAACAGCGGCAGAGGGAACCAATGGACCCAGCACAGCTGACAGAACCCCCGAGGAGGCAAGCTTTGACCGGGCGGTAAGAATCAGGCTGGCCCATTATGGTCCCAACCCAACTACAGAGATCATCACCCAGGTCATAGCCACTGTGGAGGCCAACCTGCTACGCCAAAGCGGTGCTGCAGCAGCCCCAGTCACAGCAAACCTGGGGGAAAGAAAGAAGGTGCCGTTTACTGCGTTTAAAACCTTCAGTGAGACAGAAGGAGAGATTGATAGGTACCTTGCTGATTTTGAGCGGCAATGTGCCCTGCACAAGGTACCCCTGGAAGACTGGGTTACTATATTGTCCGGCAAGTTATCCGGCCGGGCCAGCGAGGCGTTTCGGGCCATCCCTGATGTGGAGATTGGGGATTATGGGGCCGTCAGGGAAGCTTTACTCTCCCGGTATGCCGTTACACCTGAGGCGTACCGGAGGAGGTTCCGAGACACTGTCAAGACCTCTGGGGACTCATACGTAGAATGGGCATTTAAGGTGCATCGCACAGCCGCCCACTGGATGGCGAGGTGCCAGGCTGTGTCCGGAGAAGAGGTGCTACAGATGTTTCTTTTGGAACATTGTTTTGACAAATTACCAGCAGGGGTCAGAGAGTGGGTAAGGGACCGTAAACCCTCCACTCTGCACGAAGCAGCTCGCCTGGCGGATGAGTATACCGACGCCCGCAAACTGGACAGTCTCATTAGCAAGGCGCCCGCCAGAGTGGAGTACAGGCCAGCAGCACCAACAGCAGCCAACCTATACCAGCCTCCAATGAATTGCCCATCAGCACCTCCTCCATCTGCCCCGTACCAACAGCCACCTCGGTTTAATGCACGAGAGTACACTCAACCCATTCGGTGCTACCTGTGCAAGCAGCTAGGGCACAAGCGACCCGAGTGCCCGATGAACAGCGCCAACCAGAACCAGTCCTGGAGGAGACCAGCAGGCGGCAATCCACGACCTCCCCTCCCAGCCTTGCACTGTGTAGAGGAAGAGGAGTGCTGGGGCATCCTGTATGAGGCAGACCCCGTTCAGGCTGCCCACCGGGATAACAGACAGCACCACCGGCAGTGTGACAGCATCCACTTCAGCGGGCCCCATGGGAGCAAAGGCTGAAACAAGGGGCGCCAAGTCATTGCCAAGGAGGACATCATGACCCCCACATTCACATGTCTAGCGCCCACTCCCCAATCCAAATGCACCCGGGCAACGGGCAGACGAAACACGGCACCCCCGGCTACTCGTACTGCTACCGTGTCCCCGGTACGTTGGGCTTCGGATACCAGGTGCTTCTGGAGCGAAGTCATGGTTGCCCTGGTATCCCGGAGACCACTGACCTCCTTCCCGTTGGGCTTCGGATACCAGGTGCTTCTGGAGCAAAGTCATGGTTGCCCTGGTATCCCGTAGACCACTGACCTCCTGCTGCTGAGACCCAGGTAAGACTCTTTACCCCGACTTGTACCTTAGACCAGGCCCCTTTAGGCTGGGATACCCCAGAGATGTACGGGAAGGAAACCAGGGAAGACCCGACGCTAGCAAAGTACAGGGCCAGGGCTGATTCTGGGGGAGAAGAAGTAGACGGGGAGCACTACGAGTGGGTGGGGGATAGACTGTACAGGATCCCGAAACCGTCCCAGAAGCCGAGTACCCCTCCGCAGAATCGGCAGCTAGTGGTACCTGCCAAATACCGGCAGGAGATTCTGCAGATTGGGCATGATGTGCCATTAGCAGGCCATCTAGGTTCCCGCCGCACAGCTCATAGGATCACACAAAACTTCTTCTGGCCCAATTTTAACCGAGATGTGCGGGTTTATTGTTGACACCTGTCAACGGGTAGGTAAGCGGGGGATCACCCAAAAGCTAGGCTTCAGTCGATGCCTATCATTGGAGAACCCTTTTCCCGCATAGCCGTTGACATTGTGGGTCCACTGGCCAGGGCTAGCCCATCAGGTAAGAAGTATATTCTCACCGTGGTGGACTATGCCACACATTATCCAGAGGCAGTAGCGCTGTCTAATATAGAGGCAGAGACGGTTGCTGATGCCCTGGTTCAAATTTTCACTGGGGTCGGGTCCCCTCAGGAGATTCTCTCCGATCAGGGAACCCAGTTCACCGATGTGCTTACCCAGCAGCTGTGGAAGGTGTGCGGTATTAAATCTCTGCTTAGTTCACCGTATGACTAACGGTCTCTGCAAGCGATTTAATGGCACCCTCAAACAGATGTTGAGGACCTTTACTGACACTTGCAGAGACTGGGAGCGATTCCTGCCTCATCTGCTATTTGCATACAGAGAGGTGCCCCAGGAATCTACTGGGTTCTCTCCCTTTGAGTTACTCTATGGGAGAAGGGTCTGTGGACCCCTAGATCTCATTAGAGGACACTGGGAGGGGGAGACAGAGCAAGAAGGGACCCCCATAGTACCATATGTCCTGGAACTCCGGGACCGCATGGAGAAACTATCCCTGATGGTAAGGGAGAATCTCCAGGCTGCCCAGGGGAGACAGAAACGGTGGTACGATCGGGGTGCCCGACAGTGGGTCTTCCAGGTTGGGCAGAAGGTTCTGGCACTCAAACGTGTGAAGACGAACAAGATGCAAGCATCTTGGCAGGGCCCGTATAAAGTGTTAGCTCAGGTATGTGATACTACCTACCTTATAGCCAGCTGTTCCGATGAAAGGATTCAGCG
Organism: Pelobates cultripes; assembly: GCA_933207985.1. NCBI lineage: Eukaryota > Metazoa > Chordata > Amphibia > Anura > Pelobatidae > Pelobates > Pelobates cultripes. The sequence continues at coordinate 113,622,539 of OW240913.1, forward strand.
ATCCTTCCATGTGAACATGCTGAAGGAGTATCAGGAACGACCAGAGGATGTTGCGGCAGTATGTGCCCCAGCTACTGATGACCCCGAGAACTTACCTTTACCTGACTTGTTAGAGAGGGATCCCCAGACAGACCTTACTAGTCTTGTACAGCTGGGGGACCGGCTAAACCCGGCAGAGAAGGTACAGGCGAGACAGTTACTGTGGGAGAAGCAGGCGACGTTCTCCCAAGAACCCGGGTACACTACCCTAGCTGTACACAAGGTCGAGACACCCGGACAGAACCCCCTATGACAACCCCCATACCGTATCCCTGAAGCAGTCCGAGAAGGAATGCGGAAGGAGATACAGGAGATGACCAGGCTGGGGGTTATCGAACATTCAGACAGCCCTTGGGCCTCGCCTGTAGTTCTGGTGCCTAAGAAAGATGGGACCACCCGGTTCTGTGTGGACTACAGGCGGCTCAACGAGCGGACCACCACTGACGCCTACCCTATGCCCCGGGTAGTTATTAGACCGTATTGCCAGAGGGCACTACCTGACCACCATTGACCTGTGTAAAGGTTATTGGCAGATCCCCCTGGCCGAGGATGCTATCCCTAAGTCGGCATTCATCACCCCATTTGGCCTGTACCAGTTTAAGGTTATGCCATTTGGGATGAAGAATGCTCCGGCTACTTTCCAGCGTATGGTGGATAGGCTCCTCGATGGCTTCCAGGACTTTGCATGTGCATACCTGGATGACATTGCGGTCTACAGTGAGACCTGGGAAGACCACTTAGTACACGTGGGGGTGGTGCTGGACAAGATTCGGGCCGCAGGCCTGACCTTGAAGCCAGACAAGTGCCATCTAGGCATGGCAGAAGTGCAGTACTTGGGTCACAGGGTAGGATGTGGAAACCAGAGAACGGAGCCAGCCAAGGTAGAGGCTGTAGCTAACTGGCCCACACCTATCACCAAGACCCAAGTGCTGGCCTTCCTGGGGACGGCAGGGTATTACCGACGTTTTGTCCCCGACTACAGTATGGTTGCTAAGCCCTTGACTGACCTGACTAAGAAGAATTTGCCTAAGCAGGTCCTGTGGTCTCCAGCTTGTGAAGCTGCGTTTCAAGCACTTAAGCAGGCTCTTGTGAATGCCCCTGTCCTGGCTGCCCCAGTCCCTAACAAATGTTTTCTTGTTCATACAGATGCTTCCATGTATGGACTGGGGGCTGTGCTAAGCCAGGTCGGGGAAGATGGAGGAGAGCACCCTGTCGCATACTTAAGCAGAAAGTTACTACCTCGGGAAGTGAGTTATGCGGCAGTGGAGAAAGAGTGTTTAGCCCTGGTCTGGGCACTGAAGAAATTGAGCCCTTATTTGTACGGGCAGGAGTTTTCCCTTATAACGGACCACAACCCCCTTGTCTGGCTTAACCGGGTCTCAGGAGACAATGGCAGACTGCTGAGGTGGAGTTTGGCACTGCAGCCTTACAACTTCACCATCAGCTACCGACCCGGTAAGCAGAATGGGAATGCGGATGGGTTGTCCCGGCAAACAGACGTCCCTACTTCTTCCCAGTCCGGTCATCCCCAAGTTGACCCGCCAAAGGGTCAAGCCGGGTCTGCCGGAGTGTTCCACAAGGGGGGAGCCGTGTGACAGACCCATCTGTCTGGATTAAAAGTACTGTGTTCGTCTGCTTTGCTGGTTACATGAATTTCCCCATTCGTATGCTTTGTTTAAGGGAATGTCGGTTTTGTCGAACGAAACTACCGAACGGACGGCCACCCAGAAGAGAAGTGTGCTGCTGGTTAACATATTGATCCCCATTAGAACGTTGCGGTTAACCACAGACACTTCTCAATTAAAACCGAATGCCGGGTGGTCGTCGTTCGTATGTCGACCACGAGGCGGCAGCCATTTTAACCATGCGAAAGACCAGCGGTGTTCGACGATTATTTCATGGATCTGAAAACGGACACTTTTTCAACCGAACACCGCTGAAGCCGTCGACCTCCCCTTCTCAATCGACAAAAGCATACGAATGCCGGCCGTTCGGGAGATTCAACAACACGAATGGACTTAACCCAGATAGCCGTCCCATGGAGTCAATCGCATACCGAAGAACTGTAATAGACTTTGACTCCATGGCGATTGAACTATGCGAATGGGATCTGAGCGCTATTCGCCAATAGTATGCACTCAGATCCAGGCTATCTGGGGATGTGTTACACGAATGCAATATGTTCGGCAGTTATAAAGTTATAGATTTTTATGTGTTTTGTGACTTGTATTTAAAATGGCGATTTGCCTCTGCTCGGGGAGATAATTGAATTACTTCCCAATTATCCCTCGAGCAGAGGGGAGGGAACTGTGATGCATGATGGGAATATTGTGGGGATGTGTGTCCAAAATGTCCCCATGTCCTTCTGTCCTTTCAGTCTCCCATTTGGTCCCCTAGGGGAGTGTCCACCAAGTGGGAGACCTGCATAAATACCGGGCAGGTAGCCCACAGTAAATCAGTTCATGTTTTACCCTCAAAGCGGAGCTTGTTCTCGTTATTGGGGGGATTTTATTACCGGCGACTAGAGACTGCTTATTTGGATTATTTGCCGCTTGGAAGATATTGGCGTTCGGTTACTATTGTCAGTTCGTGGATTTGGTGCTCGTGAAGGGAAAGAGCCGTACAGGTACCGTTCGGGAGTTTGGAGTGTTCCCTAGCTGGCGGTTCTCATGGTTTTAGTATACCCGCTACCAGACCACATTATTGCGAACGGGGAGCATTCGCTAAACGGCGGTTTGTGAATTTTATTACTGGAGGTACCGTAACATTAATTATGCAACACGGTATCCAGAGGCAGTACCTCTACGGAATGCCACCTCTAAAAATGTTGCAAGGGAATTACTGATGATGTTTAGCAGGATGGGTATACCAAAGGAAATTCTCACAGATCAGGGAACCCCTTTTATGTCAAAAATCATGCGTGATTTGTGCAAATTGCTCAGAATCAAGCAACTGAAAACCTCAGTATACCATCCGCAAACTGATGGATTAGTGTAGAGGTTTAATAAAACTCTAAAGGCTATGCTGCGAAAGGTGATAGACAAGGACGAAAAAAACTGGGATTATCTCATACCCTACCTGATGATTTCTATCAGAGAAGTCCCGCAAGCTTCCACAGGGTTTTCCCCTTTTGAGTTGATGTATGGTAGGCATCCAAGAGGCATTCTGGATGTTGCCAAGGAAACATGGGAACAAGAGCATACCCCCCATCATAGTCTTATAGAGCATGTAGCTCAAATGCAAGAGCAAATCGAAGCAGTAATTCCCATAGTTAGGAAAAACATGGAAAAGGCCCAGAGAGCCCAACAAGCAAGCTATAACCGGAACGCAAGGCTACGGGTGTTCAAACCAGGTGACAGGGTTCTAGTTCTCATTCCCACGGTAGAAAGCAAATTCTTAGCCAGCTGGCAAGGGCCATATGAAATCACTGAGCGGGTCAGTGACGTGAACTATAAAGTAAGACAGCCAGGCAGACGGAAGCCAGAACAGACATATCATATAAATTTATTGAAGCCATGGGTAGAACGAGAGGTTCTCATCATGGCCAGAGATAAACCTACTCAAACCACTCATGAGCAGAGTCCGGAGGTGCATATCGCTGATACTCTTGCCCCTCATCAAAAACAGGAAGTCAGGGAGTTTGTGTCTAAAAATAGGGATATGCTTTTACCCAATACCAGAGAAAACACATATAATCAAGCATGATATCCTAACTGAACCTGGGAAGAAGATCAATCTGAAGCCCTACAGGATACCTGAGGCGAGACGTGAAGCGGTTAGTGCAGAGGTTAAAAAGATGCTTGAGTTTTGGGTGATTGAAGTGTCACAAAGTGAGTGGAACAACCCAATTGTGTTAGTGCCCAAACCAAATGGGGAAATCCGTTTCTGTAATGATTTCCGTAAGCTAAATGATATCTCTAAGTTTGATGCCTACCCGATGCCTCGTGTGGATGAGCTAATAGAGCGATTAGGTAAGGCCAGATATCTGAGCACCTTGGACCTCACCAAGGGATACTGGCAGGTACCCCTGACAGAGAAAGTAAAAGAGAAAACCGCGTTTTCTACCCCTGATGGGTTGTTCCAATATAAAGTACTACCATTTGGGTTGCATGGTGCCCCAGCCACTTTTCAGCGTTTGATTGAATAAGATATTTCACCCCCACAGGTAGTATGCAGCCGCCTACCTGGATGATGTGGTGATTTACAGTGTGGACTGGGAAACCCACTTGATGAAGGTTCAGGCAGTTGTGGATAGTATAAGGGCTGACGGTTTGACAGCTAACCCTGCTAAGTGTTCTTTAGGGTTAGAAGAAGCAAAATATCTGGGTTACACTATTGGGCGTGGGCTCCTTAAACCACAAGAGAGCAAGGTAGTGGCCATCACCAGTTGGCTACGTCCTGTAACTAAAAAGTAAGTCAGGGCTTTTTTAGGCTTAACCAGCTACTATCGCAGGTTTATCCCTGGGTACGCTACCATTGCCAACCCATTGACTGAACTTACTAAGGCAAAAGGCCGGTTATGGTTAAGTGGACCCCAGAAGCAGAGCATGCCTTTCAAGTCTTGAAGGGAGCCTTGTGTGCTGACCCTGTTTTGGTGGCTCCGGATTTCACTAAACCATTTGTGGTACAGACCGATGCATCTGATGTGGGCCTTGGCACGGTTCTTTCCCAGGTACATGAAGGAGAGGAACATCCTGTCATGTATCTGAGCCGGAAAATGAATCCCCATGAACAGAGGTACTCCGTAGTGGAAAAGGAATGCCTGGCAATAAATTGGGCATTAGAATCCCTGAGATATTACTTACTGGGGAGACGTTTTACACTGATCACGGACCATGCTCCTTTAACGTGGATGAGGCAAAACAAAGAAAAAAATGCCAGGGTGACTAGATGGTTCCTAAGTCTTCAGCCTTACCAGTTTAATATTACTCACAGGGCCGGGACTGCCCAAGGTAATGCAGATGGCCTCTCCTGAGTTCCCTGTCTATGGTCCCGGGCCGCTCGCCCCGATGGGTCTGAGCTGGGGAGGGGGATATGTGATAAGGTGAATGGGGTGGTCTGTGAGGGAGTTTATATTTCGACTGAATTGTTCAGAGAGGCATATGATTTTTAACCCCAGGGGGAGTGTGTGTGTCTGTATGTATATAACTGAAATTAATATTTAGTTATGGGCCCCTGGGGTGGAGCATTTGGAGAGCAGGGTGGGCCAGTGCTCCACTCTGCAGTTTAGCGGTTTTCTTGGGAGACATAGGTCCAGGCCAGGGTTTTTTGGACTGTCTCCAACCCACTGCTCAGCTGCAGGTAATCAGCTGCAGCAGTGGGAATAAACCCCTCCCTGCTAGGCAGGTAGGGGGGAATGTTTGTTTCTCTCTTGAAGGGCTGGAAGCAGCAGGCTGACTAAACACTGGAGTGCTGAGAGCTAACAAAGACACTAGGTTGGTGAAACCAGTATTATTTTGTTATAGTTTAACCCCTGAGAGATAGGGAATCTGAAGTTAGTTAGTGCTCAGACGAGCTAGGTTTTTGTTTATAGGGATTTTGTTACATTATTGTTTTTTCATTTACTGCTGTCTCCTGTGTGAATTTACAAATAAAGTGCCTGGAGTTTAACAATAAAACTGCCTGGATTACATGAAAACCAAAGGACTGTGCCTGTTGTTTACCCTAGAGGACCGTGCTATCTGCAGACAAGGATCACATTACAGACACACATATAAATTCATACATACATACATACATACACACACACACACACACACACACACACACAGACACATAAATACATACAGACATAAAAACACACACGCATACATAGAGACACATACATACAGACACACATACAGAGACACATACACACAGAGACACATACATACAGACACACACACATACACACAGAGACACATACATACATACATACATACATACACACAGTGACATGTGCAAAATGTCACCCTCCTGTTTCCTACCTTTAAGGTGCAGGAGGGTGACTTTCCCTGGGGTCCGGTGCCTCAGGCTGATGGTTCCCACTCGGACTCCCTCATCTCTTCCTCCCGTGTTGGCTCTGTGATTAATGTGCAGCCCCGGTGTATGGGGGGCTGGGATCGCAACACGTGGCCGGCGGGCACCCGGTCACAGAGGTCCACAGGGCAGCCTGGCCCCCCGAAGTGATGGGCCCAGTCGCAGCTGCAATCCTTACGACCATGGTAGTTCAGCCAATGGGTAAGACTGTGATTGAACAGCCATAGTTGGAGAAGAAGGGGTGGTGTGGCTTGCAAGTGGGCAGCAACTTTTGAAAACTATTTTAGATGTACTCCCAAAGAAAATATGAATAATTAAATATATGCATGCTTTCAATGAGGGTATATATCTATTAAATAGGGAGGAGGGTGGTTGTTTGATTATTGTTTTTTTTTTATTTTGGCAGTGGAGCATATACTTTAATTTGGCAGTGGGTTTAAAAGTGTTTTTTACTCAAGCGCCTATGGAACAGATTAAATGTGACTATCCCTTCAACACTAAAAGCACAATTAAAACAGATTTGTTACTTTATAATGAACAAATCACAGTTCTATAAAAAACCTCTGCCTTCCTTTGTACATGTGACATATCAAGTAGAGCACCCACGTGTGTGAAAAAAAGGAGATCACCCAAGGTTACAATCTCAATGTTTGGTCAAGCATGCGTAAATGATGAATTAAAAGAAAACACATCCAGAGATAGTAACTGTTGTGAACATGTATTACAGCTGCAAGAGAAAGGTCACTGAGTTCTCAGAAGAAATGTGAAATTACATTTATACAGTTCTGTGACTAAAACATAACTGCAAATGGACATATTATTAGCCAATTTCATACTAAAAAAAATCATCTCTGAAAGAAATCTAGGAGCAGAAAAAATGTGATAGTGAGTCTAGTGAAGATGGCAAACTGTTACAGTGGATGTTAAAAATGGATAATTGTGAATTGTTGTTGATGTTACATCGAAAGAGATAGTACCAATTTATCTTCAGTGCTAGGTGACTGATTTGTAGTACACTATAATTTTAAAGAAAGCTATTTTAAACCACTATTATTCATTTTGTTTAATATATCAGCGAGAGTAACTACACAGAAGTCACACTGTAATCCTTTCTCAAGTAATAACTGGTTTTATTTTGTTAACATTCAAATAAATATATAATGGTGAAGCTGCAAGATGGATTGGTACAAAGTTACTGATAGCTTTGGAGGTTCTATACGTACTGGGTCTGGCTCTTTTCACTGATGATATGGTATAAAGTATGTTTCTTGACAAATAAAAATGAAAGCAATCAGTGTGGGCACCAGACAAGATGTTATATTCAATAACCTTATTCACTGACATTCTGGAGAATGCAAGAGAGAGAGATTGTATGGTCCCTCAATGATAATTGAAGACCTTGTTTTGGTTCGCCAACAACAGCAAAATGTAATTTAACCAAACCAGGATAGAAAAGTGCCACAAAAGAGCTTGTCAATTGTACCTAAAATGTCAGTCTGAGTACCAAAACCACTTTAGTGTACTTAAGTAGTTTTGGTACAAATATTAGTTACATTGTTTTAGAGGCTGAAAAAAGACTTCCATCTATCAAGTTCAGCCTTTCTCACATCTGTTTTACTATTTATCTAAAAGAAGGCAAAAACTGATTAAAGCACTTTCCAAAATAGCAAATAAAATCCTGCTTGACCCCAAAATCATGGCTGGCGCATCCTATAGGCGACTTAGGCAGTCGCCTAGGGCACACAGGCCTGGAAGGCGCCACATTTCAGTGACCGGCAGGAGGGAAGCTCACTCAGTGAGCACTTCCTATCAGTCCACAGGTGGCCGGGTACACAAAAAAGACGTTCCTGTACAGTGGTACACGCCGCCCGGCCACGCTACATTGGTAGGAGGCTAAGCAGGGAGGGAGGACCACGATGGGGCAGGGAGGAGGGGAAGGAACACTGAGGGGGGGAGGAGGACCACAAAGGGGTTGGGGGAGAGGGAGGACCACAAAGGGGTTGGGGGAGAGGGAGGACACTAAGGGGGGGGACCACTAAGGGGGAAGATAGGGAGTGAGAAGACCACTAAGGGGGGAGAGTGGGGAGTGAGAGGACCACCAAGGGGGGACTGGAGAGGGACAGGGGGGCAAGGGATAGCACTAAGGGACAGGAGGAGAGAACACTTTTACACTACACACATGCACATTGCATCCTTACATATACACAGAGAAACATACAATCCATCCCTACACATACACACACACACATAGAAACATACAATGCATCCCGACTCACACACAGACACACCAAAACACACAGTGCATCCCTAACACGCGCACACACACGCACACACACACACACACACTGCTTCTCTTACACACACAGAAACAAAATGAATCTCTTACACACACTCAATGCACCCCTTAAAGACACACACTGCATTAAATTACATACACAGAAATATACCTCGCATCCCTTACACACACACACACCCAGAAACATGCATTCCTTACACACAAACACACATAGCATCCCCTATACATACTACATGCCTTACACAAATTCGTATCCCTATACACACACACATTACATCCTCTACACACATACACTCCACTCCCTGTGAGAGAACTCATGGGTGGGCCTTGTAAGTGAATTTATGGGTGGGCCTTGCAGGCATTCTGATGGTCAGGCCCTGGGGGCTCAGACCATGAGTTGTGTAAGGGACCTCAAAAAATGGAGCTGCTTGCTGTTCATCAATTGTTGTGAGTACTGTTACAGTCTCCAGAGAGCCTCTTCTACACCTCATCATCCTCTTGTCCTCATCTGGTGGTAAGTAGGCAATCCAATATATTATTAGTGGCAATAATCTCTAATTTACCTCACATTAAAGGGACACTATAGTCACCAGAAGCACCACAGCTTAATGTAGTGGTTCTGGTGTCTATAGCCTGTGCCTGCAGGCTTTTTTAATGTAAACACACTGCCTTTTCAGATAAAAGACACTATGTGCAGAACTGGCATTGGCCCATATGACAGAGCATATGGGTGGGGCATTGTGATGTCACGTGGTGGGCAGGACATATGGGGAGGGAGCGGCAAATTTTTGTTTGCCTAGGAGGGCAAAAATCCTTGTACCGGTGTTCTATCATTCTGCTATACTCCGTCAGATTGCTATACCCCCTGCAAGAAGGGCTGCTCCTTGCCTCAAAATCCATATTTTCAGAATTGCTTATGGCCTCCAAGAGTAACTTCTATCTCTCAAACCTTCCTCCTGCTCTCTCCTAAAGGGCCACACTCCACTCTCACCTCCAGTTCTTTTACTTTCCCACCATGTCTATTTGCTGTCTCCCTCAATACCCTTCCTAATGTGTTTTTATACCCTACCTCCTCTAGATTGTAAGCCCGTTTGAGCAGGGTCCTCAACTACCTATTGTTCCTGTTACTTTATTATTGTCTCATTTGGTAAATTCCCCTCTTTTTGTAAAGCGCTGTGGCATAAGCTGGCGCTATATAAATAATAACCAATAATAGTAATAATAACTCATGATTCACATACAAACGTACTCCTTCACCTTTCCTATTTTTCTTTCCTTCCTAAATAATGTGTAACCCAGGAGTATGCAACCTTAGGCACTTCAGACGATGTGGAGTACCATTCTTGTGTCTAATTGCACCATGTTTCCATTTTCCCATTATGTCATATAGCTTAGTGTATGCCAGGGTTTTACAACCTTACTTAGTCCGAGGATCGTATTAAAAGACAAGATTATCCATGCTCCACATGCACAGTAATAAATTCATTAAATATGTTATAGTATATTTGTTAATAGAGAGTATTATATTTTTTATGAATACATTTTTCTTAATGCAAATGAAAAAATACACGCAGATAAACACCATCTCATAAACAGAGATACATACACACACTGACACACACAGACGAATACACACAGGTATATACATACACAGTGACATATACAGATACATGCTGACTCATACATGCAGATGCACACATAGATACATACACACTAACACACAGATACACACTGACTCATACACACACAGATACACACCGACCCATACACACAGATACACACTGACTCACACACACAGATAACACATTTACATAAATGACACATACAAACATAGACACACAAAGACATACACACACACACAGCTATACACACAGAGGTAACTTATACACACAAATACAAACACAATTTATAGATTTTTAGCAATTCCCTGCTTCCATACATTTTTGGTGCAGGGAGTGGCTTCACTGGAGTCCACTGGAATCTGGATGGGTCTGATAGGAGTCAGGGAAAGGTTCTCCCTCCTCTCTAGACCTTTCTCCTCACCCTCTCTTTCGTGGCTCGTTGGCAAGCTGGGAGGAAGTGCATTGTAATCACTTCCTTCCAGCACTGCAGCTTCACATAAAACATGGGGCCTGGTTGTGCTGTTAAGGGGCTACAGCGCCTAACTGGACACCTGCTCAAAGATGGCCATTTGGTAGTCCTAAGTACATGGGCCATCTGATGTCTTTGATTTGACACAGCCCAACACCAATAAGGAAATTTGTGCTAGGCAAATAGAGATGATCAGCTTGCATAGCTTCCTAAAGAGGTAATATTGTAGTTTTTTCTATAATAATACCTTAATTACTTTGTTCACAGTGGTGGAACTACAGGGGTCACTAAGGTCGAGAGTAGAAATAGACCCTCTAAGTTCTGCCTGCCTCAGGGGGCCCATGAGCCAGCCAGTTGGCCACTCTATGCCCCCCTGAGGCAATAGATATCCACTAAGGCAGAGTAGGCTCCTAGGGTTGGAGTGATATCACATCCTGGCTCCTGGCATTACCACAGGCTGCGTGAGTAGCGGAGTTGGCACCCACTTAAATATACTGTGTAGAGGGGGGAGAAAGAAGGTGACAGCGAATGAGCACAAATGTCTCTGCTCCTCCTCATTGTTCCCTCACGCTGCCTGTGTTAATGCCAGGAGCCAGGATATGATATCACTCGAACCCTAGCATTACTAAACTGCATGTGAGGGAGCAGTCAGGAAGAGTGTGTAGAGTACAGCAGATCCATAATGGACCCCAAGGAGAGGACTCAAAGGTATGGAGGCTAGGTGTGTAAAACAATATGTATGTTTGAGAGCGTGTCATATCAGTGAGTGTGTCAAATCAGTGAGAGAGTGTCTCTCTCAGTGTGTATCAAATAAATGAGTGTGTGGCGAACGTGACCTCACCATTGGTTTTTGGAGGGGCCTGTTTTCCAGCCTCTTGCCATGTAACTATGGCCCCTGGGGTTATTGCCGTTTAAAAACCCTATTTCAACAAGGCGGAAGTGATAGAAGAGGCGAATGCAGTTCATAATAGCCACCAATTAGGGATATTTCAACACAGCCCTCTTATCTGTCCATTGCAGGTGCCTTCAAAGGGACCTGGATGTCCCGAGCATGCAGCCCATTTGCTGCCGATCAGCTGATACATCTCAGGATCATTTACTGCCGATCAGTTGACTCACCTAATAGGAGGCCTTCACTGCAACACAAACTATAGACTCAGGAGGACGTTCGTCTCGACTGCTCCATGGTTTTACCCTTTCTGCCATCAGGAAAACCATCCCTGCGAAGATATTACTACTTTTGGTGAGATCCACCCATATATTAAGAATCTTTCAGTGCACTATTCTCCAATATAGGACAGCCTTAAGTATATTTTTTTCTAATTTTTGCCTTTTTTCTTTCCCTTTTCCTTGTCCATTTTTTTTTCTTTTCTTTTTCCTTAATTTTTTTTTTTACCATTTTTCAACTATTTGTCAATAATAGTCTTTTTTTCATTTCACTTATTTTTTGGTAATTTTTCTAAGGCCTAGCATTTTCTACAGCAGGTGTTGGATCCACCTAGGAAATCTCATCCTTACATGTACGGGATATCAGGACTGTAATTAGTTGTAAATAGCATTGTATATATCATGAACTTGTGCTTTGTGTATGATATATGAAAGTATGAAGGGATCGCCAGTGGTTGTAAATATTATCTGTATACATTATGAATTTTTTCCATGTGCATGATATATGAATTCAGGATAGGGTCACCAATTATCTTTAGTAGCTTTTTGAATTACACTGGGTTAGTAATCAATAAATTATTTTTTTCACATACTCATTTATGAATTTTTCTTACCATGCATAATTAATGCATAGAGTGCAGTATTTATGTTAATATTGCTGTATATATTATGAGGTTGTATTGGGGTTAACCTCGAATACCTGCACCTACACGCGATTGAGTGCCAGTGCAACTTGAATTTTTTTATGGGATTTTTATACCCTCGTTCTGCCCCTTTAAATACTCTGGGGAAAGGATCTGCACTTTTGCTATGGCACTTCGGATGCAGCCAAAGTGCCGAAGTAGTCAAAGTGGCCGCCATTCGACAAATGAACACGTGGCGGCAGCCATTTTAATTTAGCCGAACACGGTCGGCTGTGTTTTGCCGTGGAGTTCATGGAACTAAAATCGGATACTACTCGACGGCACGAACACCGCTGAAGTTTTACCTTCTTTTGGAACTTTCACATTTCGAATGCAGTCGAACGACGTTCGACAATTCGAACACCACATTAACATTGCTATTTGCACAAACGGCACCCGTTCGTGCATTCGAATGATATTTGAACTGGGATGAATAGACCGGCCGCACAGCCCAATCTGTGCAACTGTTTTGGGCATGAAAATGTGCATGCGGTCGGTCAAAGGAGACTTCCAGCTAACTCCCGAACGACTGAACGGATTTGCATGATTTTTGAGTATGTTTGTTTCCTCATTGTGCTGTTTCTGAAAATGTATGCGAATGTGATGTGTAATTTTAAAGTTATAGAAAATGTGTAAAAAGTATATTTTTCTGCCTGTGATAATTAAGTTAGCCCATTGTGTTGAGGTAATTGTATCACAGGCAGAGGGGAGGGTTTGTGTGCATTAGCTGGGAGTGTCTGACTGTACTGTACGTTGTTGATTGGCTGTTGCAACTTTGTGTCCTGTGTACCACAATGTCCACGTGGGTGGTAACCTTGTGGAGAAATGGGCATAAAAGAAACAATAAAGCCCCAGCTCAGTCTGTTTCTGCTTACACTCCAAAACTGTGTGTCGTCCTGTTATTGGAGGGAAAGAAGATTTGCTCCTGTGTCTGCTGTTCCAGCTTGCAGGAGATTCAACTGGGAAAGTCCTTGTAAGGACTAGAGCTAATACCCCATTCGGCTCCAGGAAGGAGCGGTTCCAGGGCCCAGTCCAGCTACGGTGACTGTGGACAGAAGTGCTGTGGTTTGTCCCCTGTACCAGCTAGGAAGCGGTCCTTTGGTGGAGGTACCCAGTCGGGGTAAAGGGAGCTCTGCTACAGTGTGACTGTCTGCAAGTGTGTGTCAGATCAGCGAAAGTGTGTGTCTGTGGTGAGTGTGTCTGTCAGTATGTGTAAAATCATTGAGTCTGTGTGCCTGTCAGTGATTGTGTTAGTCAGTCAGTGTGTGTGTGTGCCAGAGAATGTGTGTGTTGGTTAAACATTGTGTGTGCCAATGAGTTTGTGCCTGTCAGCATGCGTCAGTGAGTGTATGTTAGTGTATGTGAATCAGTTAAAGTGTGTGTTGGTTAAACAATGTGTAATGCCAATAACCGCGTACCTTACAGAGATTGTGCATATCAATGTATGTATATCAGTGAGAGCATGAGGGGGCCCCTTCTCTGACTAAGGCACTTTGATGCCTAGTTCCCTTCTTGTTTTCTTGCATAATAAAATATGCATATTTAAACTAAACAGACCCTTTAAACCATTGTCATTAAGAACATGTTAATTAAGCACATCTGGAATCGTAACCACTACAGCATGCTATAGTGGTTATGCTACTTGGACTGTTCCTTTGAAAACTTGTACATTATAAAGCATACAGATTTTTTTACCTTATACAGAAATTATATATATCCATTGGTAATTATTTCATATTGCATAACCTGATTCATTCTGTGGTGCTCTTTCAGTATTTTAAGCACTTTCCCCTTCTTGTTTCTCATAAAAAAACACAATAGTTTAACATTCTAAATATATTTACATTTCATCAATCTCTTCATGAACGCTAACACTCGAGATATTCTGTGTTGAACTCTAGGATATTTAATTGAATATAAAAGATGAGGAGGTTCCACTCTGTATTTTGACAACAGGGCTCTATATTGATATTGCTTGTATTTGCACAGACAGTAATGTTGATGCATGTTGTTTTCATTTTCCTTATATGCATATATTGTACAAAAGTATACTTTTAGTTGTGTTTTCATTTGACCAAAATGTATCTGCTTGTCATGATGTATGTCACTTTCATAATTTCCATTTCTGCCGTTTAAATGTTATCATCCTTCCCTAAGTACATTATTCAGGCCTTTACATTGTTTTTTTAGTAAAACAACACTTGCTCATTTGCAGTTGACAGTATATGTCATTCAATGTAAATATAAGATATAACAAGTGGCAGTGCATACCATATATACAAAAAGAATACATAGCAATGTCATGATCATATTTATTGTTAATATTTCTTTCTGAAATTCCCCAAGTGCTTCCACTTATATGTTAATGTATAGTAAATATAGCATAACCTGGCAATTTAATAGTATGGAAAATATGAATATGTTTCAACAAACAAAATGCTGTCTTCAATTGTATATGTATGCACATACACAACTATCTATGACATATGTACTATGTTTGTGATATGTTGGAATTAAGCCATATGAGCCAGAATTCAATCTCATGTAGAAGGGGAGAAGTTGCTGGGAAGCTCTAAATATTTTCAGACTGTGGAAGGATGACCTTGATATCTTCACTAAGATGGGTGTTTAACTTGCATTGGGATTTATGCTGATGTAATGTAATTATTCTTCATGCATGAATGCCCATTTGTGCTTTTCTATTTTGACCATTTTTTTCTGAATTGATGCTGCTTATTTGTCCATTTTTATGGACTCAAAATCTCTGTTCGTTGATAATGTGATAAAAATATGTATATTCATAGAATGAGTATATTATTGAGTTCTCATAATGCTTTTTTTTTTAAATTCTTTATTTTTGATGTGCGCAAAGTAACACAATTGCTTGCGCTGCCACGACAGCTAGTTCAAGAACAGTAAGCGTAACAGAAGGAAAAAAGCATGGCATTAGTATCAGCTGCACATATGTTTAAATTTATATAAAACAAAAATAAAAGTGTGATACGCTCAAGCTAGGGAACTAGCCAGGTAGGGTTAAATCTAAGTATTTGTCGGTAAGATATTCAATCTGGCTGTTAACTGCACTGTAATCTCGCAAAAACCTTAATTTCACTGGTAGAAACAGAAAGTCATGGCCCTTTGCCCATATTTGCTAATTATAAAACAGAAGTGTGATATACTGGCTGTTTAACTGGCAAGGCAGGGTTAAATTAAAGCATTTACTAGTAAGGTATCTAGGCTGTCTAGTAAATTGAGATGTTATCATGCTAAAACGTGCCTTATACCAATGTGAACAGAAGGGTCCTTTATACAAGTCAGATTTACATGCTTAGCTAGCTGGTTTAAGCACCAAGGAGTGCTGGTCGCTTTAAGTCAAATAGTTAAATTACTGCCCTTATGATCTAATGCTAAGGAGGAAAATGAGCTAAGAGGTACAGAAGCGTATAGGTTAATCAAACTTATTGTCAGCTGTGCGAGTTCTTCTCCTGTGGGTGGTCTGGATCAGGACTAGTCCACGACTCAGT
This sequence comes from Pelobates cultripes, assembly GCA_933207985.1. Classification (NCBI taxonomy): domain Eukaryota; kingdom Metazoa; phylum Chordata; class Amphibia; order Anura; family Pelobatidae; genus Pelobates; species Pelobates cultripes. The sequence goes on from OW240913.1 coordinate 113,638,357, forward strand.
CCTTATCGTTCAGCCGACACCGGCCCTGTAGGCCTGGCAGGTGCGCTGGGAGTGTGGGCTGATGAGTCTCCTCGGTAGGGTTTGGTCTCCAATTGTCCCAGTGTGGAGAGGAGACACACTTGGTGGGTCTTGCAGCGTTCCCGTCATGAGTGTCAGATCTGGAAGTGCCCCAGGTCTTGGTCGTGAGCTGCTGCTGGTCTGATTTGGTGTTTCTGTCATTTTGGGCCTCGCGGCCCACCATTTTCTCCTGCGTTTTGGTGGAGCTGTGCACTCACGGGGCCCGGTCCGGGTCACTACTAGCCAGTGAGGTAGTCTTCAGTGCTTTGTCTTGGTCTGTCACGTGGCCCTGAGAGACGATTTTGGGCTGCCTCCGCTGTCAACAAGGCTCCAGGAGTTTGATCTCGAGGTGGCACCTCTACGGCGCTGGCCTTTCATGTGTGTGGGGCCTATGGGAGTTTCTGCATTCTGCCGTGTGACCACTTGTGCTGGGTTCAGTAGCGTGAAGGTCGGAAGGTCGCATATGGGCCTCCAGCTTCTCCCAGAAGGAGCTGAAAATTGTGGTAAGTTGGAGCTCATTTTCTTTCCAGGCGCTGCACAGGGCTGCAGTGTGGGAGGCCTCAGCCCATCTAGATGCGTGGGGGTAGACCAGGATATCCCCCTGCCGGTCCAGAGGGGGGGAATGAGGGCCCGGCGTCATGTACCTGGCAGGTCGAGGCAGCAGAAAAACGTCTGTCTTCCCCGCGCCCGGCATGCTGGTAGGTCTCACCGTAGTTTCGGGTGCGCCTTTGTGACATTGTCGCTTGGGTGGTGTCTGTGTGTGTGCCCCATTATCTCCTGTAACTTGGTGGCCTTCATGTGCCATTTCAGTGTCGCTGTGTTGTCTAAAATCCACTTTTTTTGTCTCAGATCGCAGGAGCTGTTGAGGCAAGCTTCCTCTTAGTTCAGCGGTCAGGCCCCTGCCCCGCTCTCATAATGCTTTTGACCAGGGGTAGTCAACCTTTTAATACCTACCGCCCACTTTTGTATCTTTGTTAATGGTAAACTTTCCTTACCGCCCACTAGTGCCGCAATAACTAATTTTATAGCGCAAGTTTGATTTATTTTTTTCTTAGAAAGGTTTTTTTTTTTTAAATATGTACTTGAATTGATCTATTTTTCTTCTTTTTTTCTGTTTTCTATTCTACTTTTTTTCTATGTCTGTCTGTGAGGTGCAGAGTGTGTGAGGGGGCATTGTGAGTGAAGGGTTCAGTGTGTGTGTGAAGGGTTCAGTGTGCGTGTATGAAGGGTGCTGTGTGTGTGAGAGAGGTGCCGTGCATGTGTGAGGGTTGCTGTGTGTGTGTGAGGTGGCAGTGCGTGTGTGGGGTGCAGTGTGTGTGGGGGGCAGTCTGTGTGTGTGTGAGGGGTGTAGTGGGTGTGAGGGGTGTAGAGTGTGTGAGAAGTGTAATGTGTATACCTTATCTATAGGCTGTCCCCTCTCCCCATCCCTCACTTACCTGATCTGTAGGCTGCCACCCCATCCCTCACTAACCTAATCTATAAGCTGTCTCCCTCCCCTATCCCTCACTTACCTGATCTATAGGCTGCCTCCCCCACCCATCCCTCACTTACCTGATCTGTAGGCTGTCTACCCCATCTCTAACTTACCTTATCGATAGGCTGCCCCCCATCTCTCACTTACCTGATCTGTAAGCTGCACTCCCCTGCCCCACATGCCTCACTTCCCTGATCTATAGGCCCCCTATAAATAAAAAAGGAAGGGTCTGCCTCACTTCCCTGATCTATAGGCTGCCCCGCCCATGCCTCACTTCCCTGATATATAGGCTGCCCCCAAGCCTCATTTCCCTGATCTATAGGCTGTCCCCATGCCTCACTTCCCTGATCTATAGGCTGCCCCCCATGCCTCACTTCCCTGATCTATAGGCTGCCCCCCCATCCCTCACCTACCTGATCTGTAGGCTGTCTCTGGCTGCAAGTGCTGCTCCCCTGTGGATTCAGTCAGGAGAGAGAAGCAGGGACAAGATGTAGCTTCCTATCCCTGTCTCTTTCCAGTATTGCACTCTATTATGAAAAATAGTAGATCTATCTGAAAAATCTGGGGGGGGGGGCAGTGCCCCCCCTTACACTTCCCTCTTGGACGCCCATGCTCTGTGACACTGTACTGTCCATCCTATTTTTCTGAATGCTCATTTAGTATCTTTATTTCTGGTGCCACCTCCTTTTTACCAACCGTCTCAGTTGGCGTTCCTCAAGGCTCTGTTCTTTGTCCTCTTGTATTCTCCATTTACACTGCTTCTCTTGGTAACCCTATAAACTGTTTTGGATTTCCATACCATCGATATACTGATGATACTCAGATTTACTTCTCTTCCCTTAAACTTTTTCCAGCACTCCTGGAACATGTTACAAACGGCTTCTTTTCCAACTTTAATGGGATGTCTTACCATTTCCTAAACCGTAATATTTCCAAATATGAACTCGTGTTTTTCTCTTAAATAATCCACCTCATTCTTTCTCCCTGTACATCAGTAGGACACCTATTATGCCAACCCCTCAAGGTTGGTTCCTTGGAGTTAATCTTGACTCAGGCCCTACCTGTTTTTTAACATCCAGTCTGTCTCCTGTAACTTCTACCTAAAAACAGTGCCTGCATTCACCTTTTTTAACTTAAGATATAACTAAGGCACTTGTTCATGCATTCATCATTTCCTGACTATTGCAACTCACTACTCATCGACCATTCAAGTACCCACATTGACACTATTCAGACTAAAATGAATGCTGCCACCAGACTCATCTTCCTGAATGAACCCCTTTGCCAAAAGATAAATTGGCTTCCTGTACCCTTTGGGATGCAATTCAAATTACTAACACTAGTAAATGAATTGGAACCCAAATGGTACAGGAAGCCAATATAAGCTCTTGATATTTCCAGTCCTTAATACAATTACTTTTTACTCGGGCAATGGGGGCACAACACACCGCGTTGCCATATCAACTTCGTTCTTTAGGCCGCCTGGCCGAAAGCTCCAAGTGGCAGCCCAGTCTGAATAGATATTGCTTACCTTCGGTCCCACGAACGGCTTCCTCTGCTGATTCGTAGGACGAACTGAAGCCCCTATAAATAAAATATTATGTCATGATATCATGACCTTAAAAGGACCACGTCATCTAGATGGCCCAATGGTGTTTGGGGTCACAGTGATGATGTGGACCAATGGGTCCTTTTGAGCCTATTTAAGGCTTGTTTTAGCCTACAAAATAAAGTACAACTAGGCAGAGTATATCAATGTAAAAACTCTGACCAGGAGTACCGAAGAAGGGCTAAGGGGGTAGCAAAACGGGCATAACCCTATATACAAAACAGCATAAAATAAACTATAGTAAGAGGAAAAATTCCCAAAAGGAAAAAAATCCTCCACTAGAACTACCCCCAAATTAACAATATATGTGTGATATAATCACATAAAGATACATATGTAGAAAATAACAATAACCTTTATTAAACACCACTAAAATATCCAAACCAAAAGAAAAGTAAAAAATAAAAAAATAATAAAGAAAGCTAGCACATCAAGTTGAATGTGATACAGATAGGGTTGTTACGTTCTAAACAATGTATCTGACACTGTATTAAAATAAATATAAAATAGTATAATATACTTCTAAATATCAAAATACACGTAGAACGAAATAAATGATATATATCTATATACATAAATATATACGTATATATCACTATACATATATTAATATCAAAATATCAAATATAAATAAAAATATTTGATTAAATATATATATACTATATATTAATTCTACATCATCGAATATAGTCTATGTATACAAACAAACACCCTAAATACCAATAAAGTAGTCCTAATGAGCCAATAGCCAACATATATAAATAAAGAGTAAAAAATTAAATTCTTAAATTTTTATCATTAGAACTGTCAAGATAGGGATATATTTATGTACAATTGTGTATAATAATGTTAAATAAATCACTATTATTAGATCCCTATATGACAGTAAGTTCAAATATATATGGCCATGGCTAAAGGGAGAGGAGGGAGGGAAAAAGAAAAAATAGAAGAAGGGGGGGGGGAGAGGGAGAAAAAGGATAAATAAATAAAAAGGAAATAACAAAGGGAAACATAGATCATAAATTATGTAGTCAAAAAAATAGTAAACCAACACAATATATATGTGGTCATTATATAATAGTTCCCGTCGGCAGGCCAAAATAAATCCCTATCTTGACAGTTCTAATGATAAAAATTTAAGAATTTAATTTTTCTACTCTTTATTTATATATGTTGGCTATTGGCTCATTAGGACTACTTTATTGGTATTTAGGGTGTTTTGTTTGTATATCCCTAAACTCTAAAGGAAGACTATCGCTGTTTTTAGGCAATTCGAGCCGGTTGATCGGTTGATTTTTTAGTCTCCCTTTTCTAAGTCCGCGCGCATGCGCGGGGATTATGGACCTCTCGACACACTGTAGATTTTTCCTGGCGAGGAGGAATGAATAGACGCACCCCCTTTTTGTGGGCGAACGGCGAGGATTGGCTTTCATTCTTTAGGAGGAGGAGTTACTCGCTCTTTTAAGGAGTAAGTTTGAGCGGGGGATTTGTACAGGATGCCCTTGAAAAAGGCGGTTTACCCGCCGAAATGCGCGTTGGGCAATATTTGATGCGGACATTTGTGTTATACTATATTAATACACACTTGTATGTACGTTAGCTGTACCCATATTTACATATGACCGGCCGGTCAATGGGTATCATTGGGGCATATACACTCTTACTCTAGAGAATTACAGTGGAGGATTTACCTCCTGTTTGCTGTTCACTTTCTATATCAGTTTTCTTTACTACCCATCTTACTATCCTTTTTTTTTTGTGTTTTAGTAAGCAAGGGTTCCTTCACTAGCATTATTATTTAGATAGTATATTATACAGTGCCTACCTATTTAGATATATTTAGGGTTACAGCTGAGTATTTTTTCGGCTTTTTCTATAAGCTGCTGTTGCCATTTGAGTCTTTTTGTCAGAGGTTGTTACATTGTTTAGACTCACTGTGTTATGTAACAACCCTATCTGTACTCACTATATTCAATTTGGTCTTGATGTGCTCAGCAGCTTTCTTTAGCCAAGATTAGTCTGCATTTTTTATTTTTTACTTTTCTTTTGGTTTGGATATTTTAGTGGTGTTTAATAAAGGTTATTGTTATTTTCTACATATGTATCTTTATGTGATTATATCACACATATATTGTTAATTTGGGGGTAGTTCTAGTGGAGGATTTATTTCCTTTTGGGAATTTTTCCTCTTACTATAGTTTATTTTATGCTGTTTTGTATATAGGGTTATGCCCGTTTTGCTACCCCCTTAGCCCTTCTTCGGTACTCCTGGTCAGAGTTTTTACATTGATATACTCTGCCTAGTTGTACTTTATTTTGTTTATATTTTCTGTGGTTTTAATACCAGGGCTATTTGTAGTGGTCTCTCTACTTAGTGTATTACTATTACTTTCCCAGTATGGCAGGCTTTCTTTCTAATAAAATGGATGGCAGTGTTTGGTGTAGAGATGCAGAGAATGTGTTTTCAAACACAAAATTAGATCTTAGCACTGCCACTCCAGACATTAATAAATCATTTAATAAACTCCATAACCTGTATAAAAAACAGATTCGAACTTGTTGGGAAATCTCATCCTTAGAAAATTATATGAAAAAAGAGATGATACCAAGGGGTCTCAGAAAAATGTTCCCTCCTCTCACTCTGAGAACACAGTTTAATGACGGAGTGGGAGGAGGCAGCTGGACCCCAGCACAAAAACTTTTATGCAAATTATTGCAAATTTGATATAAGACCCAAACCTTCAGGACTGTTATGCGAACCTTTACAAGGGATAATTTGGACCGTTGGTCAGAGCCAGTCGTGACCACTTCGGACATCTAAACCCGATAGCTACCGCTATATAGAGCGAGAGAACCAGTGGAGCTAGATAAGCGATAAGAACACGGAACGCACATACATTAGGTACCAGCAATCTACCTCCTTGCTACATCCACAGAATTTCACCGCATCTAGATAAAGGCACTCAATCCTGGGGAAGACCACTTTCACGTACAACCGACTTGTGTTCAGGGACCTAAAGACACGTCAGCATATCACTTCCTCCCCCTTAGGACCTTATCCCAGGTTTCCAGGAAAGGAAATTTTTTCCTGATCAGGAGCTCGGAACCTGGAGGGCCTCGAAATAAATACAGGGGGGAGGATGAGACACTCTGTTCCGGGAGAACCTCATTCAGATCACTCCCTGAAAACTAATCAACACCTGATGGAGCAAGATTCGTTCACTCGTTCTGAATAGCACGGCTCTTTTCCTAGTAGACTTCTTGGTACTATACATGGATTGATAAGAAAGTGCTAGATCGGCTGCACCCTACTGCAGGTGACCACAGATTAGGTGGTCAGGTTTCACACCCACCAGGATGGACCAACTCACGTTTATCAGACAACACAAAGACTCCTTCGATCGCTGTCTCCTTCGCAGAACCCAGAGATCAGTCCGTCTCCCGGGGGCTGACTGATTTGAATGTTACCACTCGTCACAGTATAAGTCAAGGCATGTGTCACGGATCACGCCGTGACATCCAGTCTGCCAGACGTGGTCGCTCTGGAAGCGCCCGATAGGGGATTTGAACTGTGGTTTTTCTGGACCGTATCCTGCTGTTCTTCCTCTGAGCCATTTCATTATTAAGCCAGCCGATGTTTATTCAATATTATAATAATGGATGTGGTGAAATATCTTAAAATGGCAGAACATGTCTTAGGTGACATTGAAACATACAGAGTACTTAAATGTGACCCCACAAATGACTTTCTTTTGAAATATAAAGAAATTCTGGACGAAGGCCGCAGTGGAGGGTTGCTATCGGCGGACGAGTATGAATTTATTCTTAATCGTCACCCGAGGATAGCAACCTTCTACTGCCTGCCGAAGGTCCATAAGAATCTGGAGGAACCCCCGGGACGTCCTATCGTCTCAGGAGTCGAGAATCTTACGCAAAACGGGAGCTTATATATAGACAAAATTTTGAGACCTTTTGTCGAAACTTTACCCTCATATATCCGGGATACGAAGCAAGCTCTTAATCGGCTCTCAAATCTTAAATTTTCACCTACTGTCCAGCTTTGTAGCCTAGACGTAGAATCGCTCTATTCCTCTATCCCTCATGAAAAAGGGCTTAGCCATGTGGAATTCTTTCTTGATAAACGAGGTAATAGGGATGACTCACATACAGCTTTTTCCTTACGCCTTCTGAGGTTCATCTTGTCACACAATTATTTTTTATTTAATGGTAAAATCTACCACCAGGTGAGAGGCACTGCTATGGGGACACCTTGTGCCCCTTCATATGCGAACCTCCACCTAGGATGGTGGGAATACTCGATCCATACTTCTGATGTCTTGTCAGAATACTTACCCTTCATTTTATGGTGGGGTCGTTATATTGATGACATCTTAATTGTGTGGCAGGGTACTTCCCAACAATTTTCTGAGTTAGTTGGATTACTTAATCAGAACGATGAGAACCTCCATTTTACATCAGAGTTTGGAGGACGCTCTATTAATTTTTTAGATGTGACCATCACCATCAAGGAAGATGGGACTTTTCAATCTACCCTGTTTAGAAAACAGACGGCTTCTAATTCCCTTTTACATTGAGAGAGTCACCATCCGCGACCCCTAAAGGAAGGCATTCCGGTAGGCCAGTACCTTCGCCTCCGGAGAAACTGTAGTGATATTGAGGACTTTAAAATGAAAGCGAAACAGCTTAGGATACACTTCAAAGAGAAAGGTTATCCGAATCGCTGTTTAAAGAAGGCATATAAAAGAGCACTTTTAACTGAAAGGGATCAACTGCTATCTGACCATCCAGTTAAATCTGAGGGCAGGGAAATAAGCACCATTCGCATGATTGCGACATATGACACAGGCTGGTCTGAGGTACGCAGATCCCTAGATAGATTTTGGCCCATTCTTTTAAATGACGTACACTTGAAGGAAGTTTTGGGCCCACAAGTAAATATTACAGCTAGACGTGGACATAACATCCGTGACTTGTTGGTACCGAGTCATTTTTCCACTAAGACACAGATACGACCTTCCTGGCTGGGAACTCCTCCTTGTGGTACCTACTGCTGTGGCAGGTGTGTAGCCTGTAAGTACATCTTTAAGGGCTCTAAAACAATAAGTGACAGTTTGGGCCAAGGGGCTTTTAAGGTTAAAAGCTTTTTTAATTGTAACACTAAGGGGCTCGTATACCTTTTGACGTGCTCCTGTGGACAGAAATATGTGGGAAAAACATTTAGAGCCTTCAAGGAAAGAATATTAGAACATGTGAGATCCCCTAGGAATCGTCTTGAGACACCTATTTCTAGACACTTAAAAGAATGTCATCATGGCAGTTCGAATAATCTTCAATTCTGTGGGTTAGAATTAGTGAAGAGGAATCCTAGACGTGGAGACTTTGATAAGATCCTGAGACAACGTGAGTCTAGGTGGATCTATGAACTAAAGACCCTTCAACCTCTGGGTCTGAATGAAGGCTTTTCTTTTGCCCCATTCATTTAGTCATCTCTGAGAGCTAATTTCTTCTGATGTTTGAACCTAATTTAATTCAAGTTTGATATTCATTTGGGTTTTTATTTTGGCCTGCCGACGGGAACTATTATATAATGACCACATATATATTGTGTTGGTTTACTATTTTTTTGACTACATAATTTATGATCTATGTTTCCCTTTGTTATTTCCTTTTTATTTATTTATCCTTTTTCTCCCTCTCCACCCCCCGCCTTCTAAATTTTTTTAATTTATTTTTTTCTTTTTCCCTCCCTCCTCTCCCTTTAGCCATGGCCATATATATTTGAACTTACTGTCATATAGGGATCTAATAATAGTGATTTATTTATACATTATTATACACAATTGTACATAAATATATCCCTATCTTGACAGTTCTAATGATAAAAATTTAAGAATTTAATTTTTCTACTCTTTATTTATATATGTTGGCTATTGGCTTATTAGGACTACTTTATTGGTATTTAGGGTGTTTTGTTTGTATATCCCTAAACTCTAAAGGAAGACTATCGCTGTTTTTAGGCAATTCGAGCCGGTTGATCGGTTGATTTTTTAGTCTCCCTTTTCTAAGTCCGCGCGCATGCGCGGGGATTATGGACCTCTCGACACACTGTAGATTTTTCCTGGCGAGGAGGAATGAATAGACGCACCCCCTTTTTGTGGGCGAACGGCGAGGATTGGCTTTCATTCTTTAGGAGGAGGAGTTACTCGCTCTTTTAAGGAGTAAGTTTGAGCGGGGGATTTGTACAGGATGCCCTTGAAAAAGGCGGTTTACCCGCCGAAACGCGCGTTGGGCAATATTTGATGCGGACATTTGTGTTATACTATATTAATACACACTTGTATGTACGTTAGCTGTACCCATATTTACATATGACCGGCCGGTCAATGGGTATCATTGGGGCATATACACTCTTACTCTAGAGAATTACAGTGGAGGATTTACCTCCTGTTTGCTGTTCACTTTCTATATCAGTTTTCTTTACTACCCATCTTACTATCATTTCGATTTCTGGATATCACTAATAGATCTGTTATCTATTTTTTTGTGTTTTAGTAAGCAAGGGTTCCTTCACTAGCATTATTATTTAGATAGTATATTATACAGTGCCTCCTATTTAGATATATTTAGGGTTACAGCTGAGTATTTTTTCGGCTTTTTCTATAAGCTGCTGTTGCCATTTGAGTCTTTTTGTCAGAGGTTGTTACATTGTTTAGACTCACTGTGTTATGTAACAACCCTATCTGTACTCACTATATTCAATTTGGTCTTGATGTGCTCAGCAGCTTTCTTTAGCCGAGATTAGTCTGCATTTTTTATTTTTTACTTTTCTTTTGGTTTGGATATTTTAGTGGTGTTTAATAAAGGTTATTGTTATTTTCTACATATGTATCTTTATGTGATTATATCACACATATATTGTTAATTTGGGGGTAGTTCTAGTGGAGGATTTTTTTCCTTTTGGGAATTTTTCCTCTTACTATAGTTTATTTTATGTTGTTTTAGCCTACGTTCATTGCCCTATTCTGTATAGATTGTCACTTTGTGGTATCCTGACCAAGCTTTGTATTGGTTTGTGATTTCTGTAATCCTGACCTTGATTTATCTCGATCCTGTCTCTTGCTGTATTAATACGTTAAGTCCGGCCAGCCTAACTCTCGGTAATACGTCTTTCGGATCCAACTTTTGTGGTTTTCCACTTCCCTGTGTGTTGTGGTAAGACTCCAGTGACATATACCTCTTCTTATTCCCTCTTCTCTGCAAGTGACTTTGTACTGCTTATTCCTTCACTGCCAACCTTTTCAAGGGCTGCCTCATTTCCCTGGAAATCCTTACCTCATGCCATCAGACTCTCCTTTAGCCTCCATTTATTTGAGATGTCACCGAAAACAAATCTCTTTAGGATAGCCTACTTTTGTCCTGTGAGATGCCTCTCTCATTATATTTACCTTCCTCAGTTTCCTTGCTTACATAGTCCAGTACACTCTCTCTCTTGCCACTGTTCTTTCACACACCACTTTTACTAACGGATTTTGACACAGGCATTTTATCCATCAACCACTACACCCTTTGACAAGCAACCTTCGGTACTCCAGATGTTTTGGACTACACCTCCCATGATGCTTTGCCAGCATTATAGGTGTAAGAGCATTATGGGGGATGTAGTCCACAACATCTGGAGTGCCAAACGTTGCCCATACCTGCTATGACATGCTGTCCTTCCTCTTGCATGCATCTTTACCCTTTCCTCATAGATTGTAAGCTGATTTGAGCAGGGTTTTCTTCATCTCTTCATCTCGTCTGTGTTTTGTTCTTTATGCTAATTACTTGTTGTCAAATATCCCCATCTATGATAGCAAAGCACTGTGGAATAAATTGGTACTATCTAAATGCTAATAATAATAAAAATAACAATTTGGGTTGATAAAAACAATGAATCCCTAGTGCCCAAAGTCCTCATATTTATCTTGTGATGTAATAAGGTAAAATTCAATTATCTTTTCAAATACTTCCAAATCGTAGGGGTACATTGCATGATTATGGACTCTAGCTTTTGTTTTGATATGCAGATACTTGAAAAAGGTAAAAAAAAATAAGACAAAACAAGACCACACCCTCCAAAAATGAGGAACATTGAACCATAAGTGGTAATGATGACTGAAGTGCCTCTTTAAAAAAAAAAAAATTACATGAAAAAATTGCACTGCAAAACAAAATGTTATCCATATATATTCGTTTATGTCTACAAAGTATACGATTAGCAGTTATAATTGGCTTCAAATAACATATATGAGGAAGAATCTCTAATTTATTTATGTTTTGTTACAGCAATATGGTGGGTGCGTTAGTACAGTTGTCACAAATCCTGCTCTACAGGAGGAGACTGTCAATGTGCAGTGCAACATCTATGGACCACAGGTAGGATCAGCACACACCACTGATGTCTGTGGGCGCTGAATAGAGCAGTAACTGCTGGCTGTCTGGAATCCATAAATAATGGTGCAGGTTGTGAAGCGGCAGAGCTACTGCTCAGAGCACAGCTTTCCTGTTCCCCTAACTCTAGACATGAGGGATAGCTCAGTTGCATGGAGCTTTTCTATTCTGTCTTTCTGAGTTGAGTAACGAGAGGGAGAGAGATTAAAATTATCACTTGATTGTGTGGGAGTGTGTCCATGGATATGTATATGCATGTTTATTTCTCCATGTTTGTGTGGTAGTGTGTCTATGGATATGCATTTGTGTGTGCCTTCCACATCAGTACTAGTGCATGTTTACATGATTGTTATTGTGTCTTCATACTATAAATGTATTCACGTTCTTTTTCTTTATTATGCTTTCCACACCCACTTGAAGGGGACACTGAGCTAACCAATCACTGCCCTATCCCTAGGAATACTAGAAAAGTGCATTAAGCATTCCTGACAGACTTAGACATCTGCAGCTGGAAAATCTCTTTACCTTGTAACAAAGTGATGCATGTCCTTTTATGTATTTTGAGAGGATTCATGTGCATATCAATAAAGCTTTAGTACTTGCATTTTTTGTCTAACAAAATGTCATAGGTAATAAAGTGAAGACAACTCAAGCTAACACAACCCTATAACAAAAGTATACACTACACTATATTTAGCTACAAATGAGGAAACCATAACATGAATGTAGACATTCCTTCTATATATCAGCCACCTGCCCAAGTAAATACTATTTGTATGGTAAATTGTCCAGGGCAGGGTCCTATTATACTAATGTGTGCAAATGTAGTTATGCTCTCTATAGTAATTTCTATATATTGACTTTACCTACCATAAATGCACTTTTGGAGCTGTTTAAATAACATAACACATGTAACATATACATCTATAAGGCTGGCCCAAGACATTGATGCTTGGAACCAAAGGCAAAAGGTGTGCCTCCAGCATCACTTACTAAACCCCACCTTCTGAAGGTACACCTACACTTACCAAAAAAATTACCAATACTTTCACATATACATAGACACAAGCTAGCATTCATACTCTGAATCACAGTAACACACACATATATAGACACACACTCACATATATAGCCAAACACTCACAGCCATATTTTGTAATTGTATTACGTTTGCCTCCACTCTCTCCTGCTGCTTACCCTTGTTTCATCAAGAAGGAAGAGAGTTATGTCTGCTGTTCATGATTTTGAATGTTAGAGAAGCAGTATCTGTTCACTGGGCAACATTCCTTATTGCCCTCATTTACATGGTGCCCATTAAATGAGCAATGGATGCCAGGATATCGCCTCACATCCCAACACCCTCTGCCCAATTTAATGTTAATATGCAGCTGACAGACGGTAACTCTGTCCTTCTTACTGCAGTTTCTGAATGCTGGACAGACAGCACTTAACATTTTGTCTTGCACCTAAAAATTCCAGTGCTCATCCCAACAAATAGCCTCCTGTCTTCCTCAGCAATATAACCAGAGCTGCCTTGTCAATTCCCATCAATGAATTATACCTATCAAAAAGCATAGGGCAACCTTCCAGGATGGGGCATGCATTGAACAAGGAGTGGCATGTGTATGGAACCATAAAGCAATGTGCCACCACCATCCCAAAGTGTTGTTTAGGTCTGTTGGACCAACCTTGAATCCATCTTTAGATTTTAGCTGAATTATTCCACCATCTGCTGTCTTAAATATGAATTACAAGCTCTATCAATGTTACTGATATGTTTGAATTTGCATGGTCATATTAATTGTTTGCAATTTTGTGTTTTTAGCCTGCACAAGATCAACAAGCAACAGTACAAGATGTGCCTGTGGTACCACAGCAACCGAAAGTGCATGGGCATTATCACCATAGCCTCTATCATTCAAGTTTGTGGCCACACTCATCTGAATCAAGCTCTGCTGAGCATCACCAGAAAGCTATTGGCAAGCCCGTGGTCAGAAGGTCACTGACTGGTGAGCCTGTACCCCCAAATACACTGCAAAGACAACTATGTCCTGGGAGAAAACTTATCTTTTAATCGGCTACAGCTTGAAAAAAATTAAATGCAAACCAGTGAATAAGTAAGACACAATTAGTTGTATGTTTGTCTATCATGTTTCATATATTTAGGAGTTTAAAAGATTTTTTTCCCACACAAAACCTAAATAATAAATGTTGACAGGTAAGAAAATGGCACAAAAAGAAAATGTTGTACAATCCAGCTTGCATACATATTTTCAGACAGATATGCTGAAATGATGGAATTGTCAGTGGTGTGCAAACAGCAATATCAACAAAACCTCTCCTCCTGCTTAATATGTTTAAACCACAAATTGGCAACCAAATGTTGTACCACATATATCATAATTCTCTACCACCTAACTTCGATAGTCCAATAACAGTAGAAGGGCCAAGGTTGAACACGATTCTTCTAAACATGCAGTTCATTACAGCTCTGTATTTGAAAATAAAAAAAATGAAGAGCCTTCTTTCAATCATATTCATAAAACTAATCTTCTCAATAAAAATTACACAGAATTTTAGAAAACTCTAAATCAATAAAGGCCTTGTTGTCTGCTTTTCATTTGTATGTATCACCCTGTTTGAGCTCAGGAAATGAATCTAGAACACACCGTTAAATTAGAAATTGTATTTGACAGGTGTTTGCGTGTGTATCCAATGGTGCTAAACTTTACTGTAATGCCATGTGTGGATTTATGAATTACTAAAACATGCTGTGACAACATATGGTCCAGTACAAACAATAAATCAAATGGTGCTTTTTTTTCCTAATAAAAAAAATATTGCTTACTATTTAATGTGCTTTGTTACTTCATTTGCTCTCTTTATTTAAAGGAACACTATAGGTTCCGGAACACAAACATGTATTCCCGACCCTATAGTGTTTTATCCACTATTTAGCTGGCTTGCCCCCCTTACTCCCCCGTAGAAAATGTTAAAACTCACCTTATTTGTAGCGCCACGCAGGTACGCTGACGCTGGCCCCGATCTGCCTCCTTGGTGACATCATCAGAATTGAATCATCAGAGCAGGGGGCACAAAAATCAGAATCCCCTGCCTCTGGCTGAGGACTCTGATTTTTCAGATTACCTGTCTCCCTGCAGCCAGTGGAGTCGGCCAGCCTCTCATGATGATGCCAGGAGGAGGGGAAGTGACTTCCACTGCTCTTGTCCCAGACTCCCCAGCAATCCATTGGGGAGTCTGGAAGAAGAGCAGTGGAAGCCCGGCCGGCTGACTTCCTTGCAGCTCTGTGCTGGCTGCAGGCTCCTTCTCTTGCCCACCCCTCCCTGTCCCAAGGTAAGCTCCAGGGGTGGGAGGATATACTTACATTTTTTTTGTCAGCCCCCCTCTACAGCCCCTGGCAACCCCTTTTACAGCCCCTGTAACCTCCTCTACAGCCCCTGCCCACCCCTTCTATAGCCCCTGCCCACCCCTTCTACAGCCTCTGTGTGTACCCCCTCTTCAGACCCTGTGTCCCCCTCTACAGTCCTTATGTCCCTCCCTCTACAGTCCCCATGTCCCCCTTTACAGCCCCTGTGCCCCACCCTCTACAGCCTCTGTGTCCCCCCCTTTATAGCCCCTGTGTCCCTCCTCCCCCTCTACAGCCCCTGTGTGTCCCCCACTGCACCAAGATCACTTCATATTGAGATGAAGTTGTCTGTGTGACTATAGTTCCTTTCACTGTTTGTTGTTTATGTATAATGTAAACTTAGGGACACAAACAAAAGATACAAGTGATTCACTTTAATAAGTATAAACACCATTCCCACATTAAATCGTCTCTAACACATTTTGGAAAAGTGATTTTCCTGTAAACAGAATTAACATTGGAAATTCACTTTATCTCCACAAGCAATCGAGAGGAGGTTTGGAGATGTTGCTTCGCATTCTGATGTTTAAAATGCTTCGTGACATAATGGATGCTTTGTATCCCCTTCATCCCAATACCTTGCCATATCTAATAGAATCTTTATGGCAAAAATTGCCTGTGTATTGCGATATAATGTCACTGAAATTCCAGTGCAATCAAAACATATAAAAGAACTTTGTAGTACAACTACTAAATTATTTTGATACTAACTGAAACATAAAAATGTAACAAATTACCAGATATTCCTTGATAAAAGGATCATATCATTCCTCTGACTCTCCAGCTAATTAACTGATGGCAAACTTCTGAAGACATTGTTCAGGACTTTTAATCACGCTGGTTCTTGGGGTTTACTTAGCTAGCCACCTTGCCTCACCCCCTCCTTGCTAGTGTTTTCTATAGGAACACTTATGCTATTTCAGTCTGGGACTTTACATTCTTTGAAGTAACTTGTCTGTTAATTTTCTTGGATAGATTTTTTTTACAACATGCCAACTCAAACAATGGAAGCATAGTGCAAATAATTCAAGGTTTACCACATGCAAGGCAAATATTATATGTTACATTACCATAAGCTAATGATCGATCAAAAGTTAACCAGCTTGAGTCATTTGCAAATAACCCCAGATCTTTTGGGGATAAAAATCACTAAAGGAAGAGATTCACAATTGCATTGTATGGTGTCATGTTTAAACATAGAAATTGCACTCTTTATTAATAGAATATAAATTGGTGCCCAATTCGCTCCTATTTTTTTATCCCTTTAGAACAGTAGAAAATAAAAAGTAGGAAACTACATTAACCATTGTGTTCAGCCGGCCTTAACAGCAAATATATGCATCAGCCATCCCAGAATAAGTTAGGATGTGTAAGTGTAGTATCCTTAAAGGAACATATATTTCTAATTATTTAAAAATGTTACACATTTTGGTTGTGGACGTTTTCATTAATTGACCTTTTCACTAACTTCTAACAAGGGATGTTGCAGTTGCCAGCCTTTGTCAGCCGAGAGAGCTTCTATTATACCTCTGTCCTTTATCTAAATGGTGTGGGTGAAAAAAAACTTGTTTGAGCTAAGCGGCAAAAAAAAATAAAAAAAAAATCTCAAATACAAAAAGTCACCAGACATCAAAAGTTCTTGAGAATTATACATGGATCCCTTACTAAGTGATCCTTAATATCTTCACAAATTGTCGATCACAACGAACATCAGAGAACAACTGGATATACATATTCTCTCATATAGTGAAAGGAGGTAGAAGTAGTTGGCCTCCCCAGTGGCAGATTGGACTAGAGGGAGAGGATGTAGTTGGCCTCCATTCACATTAGCAGGAGAATCGCCAGGGCAAGGAGGCAAAGATAGCCAGCCTCTCTCACTAGCAGCAGGTTGCATCCCAGGGAGAGGAGGCAGATTGCCTGACTCCCCAGTGGCAGTTTGAGCTCCCAGGCCAGCCTCCTGCTCGCAGACTATAGGCCTGACTCCAAGAGCCAAAAGGGGCTTTTGTTATTGTGAGAGGGAGTATGCTATGCTTCCCAGCTGGGCTTGTGGATCTCTGGGGATCTCCTGAACGCGTTTTAAATATATAGAGCGCCTGAATGGGAGAAACACTCTGAAACAGTTCCTTGGGTTGAAACTGTGCCATGATCTGGCTAATCTTTTAGAGGGTATGTGTTGTGCGTCGCTTTGTATGGAGGACCCCTTGCAGGGAGAATCAACAGTGTTCTGTATAAATAGCTATATTCTGTACAATAAAGATCATTCTACCTCCTACATTTAGACTTGCCAAATGTGTGTGGAAAAAGCTATAGTAAAGCTATAATCACTAATCTACAGGAGAGGGGGTCTCCCAAGCTATATTCACTGCAGTCTGGTCCTAAGGAAGAGGTCCTCAGAGACCCCAATCAAGACTGAATTTGAAGTGCTTCAGAGTCCCTTGTACTAGACAGGAAGCTGACCTGGTGGAGGTACTCAGTGTAGCAGACCACGGGTAACCCAACTGGTTACCTCCGCTAATTCCCTTTCTCCAGGTCAGGAACCATTTAAAGTACAAAGAGACCCATTTCTAGGGTGGGGCCGGACCACCATGCTGACCGGTCACATGCAGGAGAGGCTCCAAAGAAATCTGGCCTTTTGGGGAAAAACTGAAAACACGGTGAAAACACGGTGGTGGACGAGGTGGCAGACCCTGAGAGCGGGAGTCTTGGGTCCCCAGTGGGGAGCACGAAGCTTCGGGGGATGCGACCTACTGAAGACTGGAGCGGGGTGGACGGCTGCTGCCCTACCTCCCTTCCCGGTTGCACATGCCGACTTCCAGAGACGCCTGCCAGCCCCGTTTTCCCCCCTGTAGGCCGTAGGGGTTTTCACTGCGGAGAGCTCAGGATGTGTGGAGACTGGGTGGCGTGGAACTCCCAAGGAATGTGTGGAGACTGGATGGCGTGGAACTCTTAGCCCTGTATCTCATTTAAGATTTTACAGGGTTTTTTCTACATATTCTCTGACTGACAAGTAACCAATTAGAGAATATATATTCATTGGCTTACCTTTATACCTTTGAATATTAGAATGTATATACTTTAGTTTATTATCATTTTTTGGAATATTATTCCTATCAAGGAAACTTACACTGATTTTAGCATCACTAAAAAAAAGTTATATTTTAACTTGTTAGGAAACTCATTTTCTCTCTCTTTTTGTTTATTACTTAAAGAGTTCCAACTATGATTTGCCTAACATGTAACCTAACATTTATTACTTAAACAGTTCCAACCATGATTTGCCTAACATGTAACCTAACATTTATTACTTAAACAGTTCCAACCATGATTTGCCTAGCATGTAACCTAACATTTAGTACTTAAGCAGTTCCATCCGTGTCTTGCCTATCTTCCCTGCAGCAGAATTAGACACGTTTATCTTACATGAATAGTATCTATCAAAACATTGTGCAGAATTGTCAAATGCAATTTCACTGTATCATCATGTAACACATATTGCTTGCTCATGCTTTTGTGGCATTGCAGATCAGCCTGTATTCTTTACTTGCACTGCAAAAATAAAGAATGAAAAAAATAAATAAAATAAAAAAAATGAGACCCATTTCCCCCCAGTAACTGAACGACACACGTTTCTGGAGGTACAACAACACTTTATTGGCTACACACAGCTTTTATGCATAACCCCATGCAAGGGGTTTCCCACACAAACAGTCAAGGTCACATCCCAAGATCCTCCCCCTCTTTGGGACCCTAGCATGGGAAGGTACATTGTTCCATTTGTCACTAAAGCCTGCCCCTGTGAACACAGGGTTTCCCACACTAGCCATCAGGGGGTCCTCTTCCCAGGAGCCTCTGTGCCTGGGAGTGCAGGAGCGGGAGAAAGGGACCGTCCCTTTGTCTCCCAGGCACAGAAAAGCCCGCCCATGCGGAAAGAGCTGGTCTCTTTGACCCCACAGACAAGCCCATCAACTTAGCCAAAGTCCCATGAGTGTCCCCACCAAACTCAGGGAACATTGCGAATGCGAACATTCTGATGAATTGATATGAACGTTCTAATGAGGCACTGCGGAGGTCCTTGTTTGGGAGACAAATGAGTCGGGAAACAATACACGAATGCTCCCCCTGGTGGTGTTTGTCTGTACGAATGGCGGCCACCCAAGGAAGCACTCATTAAATGTTTCCCTTTGCAGTTTGCGGTTTGACACCTATGTAGTGAGGTGTAAACGTTTGAACATAAAATTTTAAATGAGATATTGGGGTGGTCCTCGTTCGAGAGGTGAATGGATTCCTTTCGTGGAAGACCTTCCGAACGGGGAGCGGGCACAGTAAACGAAAGAATGGTGAAAACACACATAATATAAAGAAAGGTGTGTTAAAGGAGCAGGCTATCTCCTTGTTCTCCACCTTCATCTCTGTCTCTTGTTTCCCTTCTGTGCGGCACCCTCTGTAGATGGTAAAAAGTGACAGGCTCTCACGACCTCCCACTGATGCCAATTTTGCAGAGGCCTGGGTGGGCCTGATGTGGATGCACCCACGGCACTGGCGGTAGTTCTATCACTGGGTGAAGGGTCATCTGATGCTGGTATGAAGCATCATCTGAAAAAGACACCACAAGTCTGTATTACTGAGCATAACAAGAAAGTTCTAGAACATACAGCAGGTCGACTGGTTCTGTATCTCATTCTGCCCAGTTGTCCCAACCTACCCCCAGTGCTTTCTCCTCCACTACTACTACTATCACCATCATTAGGCAGAGCATGAGGGATAACGAGGATAGTGCCAGTCGTCGACAGAGAAAGGTTGACAGCAACAGTTGGACCCCTCATCATCCAGTGACTTAAAAATGCCTAGATGCTGCTGCCAATGCCATTTACACCCACTTTGACTGCTTAGAATTGTTTTACTTATGTGTAATTTATTTTCATTTTATTTCTACTAAGAGATTGATTATTTGATTTGCCATGTACTTCTGTGCCACTGATTGTGCTTTGGAAATTGCAAGATTCTTTGCTCAGTAATATACACGGAGTGTGGCAGTTTACTATACATGTGAACTTCGCCTGTATTGAGTGTTGCAGGTATTCTAAAATGTGGTGGCTGTGGTGCTGGTAGTGGTTGTAATGTTTTAAAATATATTTTGGAATGGCTTTGCTCGGCCTCAGCCTGGCACTACTACTTCAGCCGATGCATTTGGCAGAAGTTAATAGGGCACTGCTTTTTCCACAGTGTGATATTGTTTTCTATTCCTTGTCAGAAACAGAATATTTGATTTGCAGTGTAATTCTGTGCCACTGCATGTACCTTGAAAATTGCTTGTTCCCTCTGGCATATCCATGTAGTGTGAGGATTAGCCAACACTTGAGACAGGAGCAAGAGAAAACAGGGCTTCTGACACACAGTGGATGACAGAATGTCAGCAAACAGTGGAACTCCACCTTAGACTTAGAAAGAATTTTGAAGCAGTCATTGACTCCCCACTGGGGTGTGGGGATTGGAGAATAACAGGACAGCTAGTGTCAGGTCTTATTCCATTTAGGAACGTGACAGAAACGTTGAACCACAGTAATGCCAATTTAGGACAGGTCACTTCATTAAAAATGTTTATTAATTAATTAAATTACTCCTGCTGCTGCTCCAACTTTTTCCAAATGCAATTTATTGTAGTTGTTTTGCCCTTCCTGCGTCTTACAGTGCCTCTTTCCTCCACAGATGCAGTTGAAAGAACTTGATAGGTCACTGTCTTTTCCTACACTGAATGGATGTGTGAGAAAGCTTTGTTATTGTGGAGGTAGAAGGAGTGAGTGGGTGGCTCAATTGCCTCCTGACTTTTTCCTTTTATTTTTGGATACATCCTCCCCCCTTTTTTTCTTTACTTAATATAACTTTTGTTCCCCTTATCCATGATAGCAAAATGGAAAAGATTGCAGTCAGTTAGTTTTTTTGCTGTATTTAGGATCAGCAGCAGAGACAGGGAAAGGCTGATCTTGATGGACACAAGTCTTTTTTCAGCTTATATAACTATGTCATTAAGAATATTTATAACTAGGCTATTTATATCTTAATTTGGAGATTCGGATTTTAATTTGATGCAGTTTGGAGTTTTGTGAATAACCCTGCAACTATAAACTACTGTAGTGTGATTGGAATACAACTAATTTTAAAAAGAGATAGAAAATCACTAAATCAAGTCTATTATCTTGACAATTTCAGTTGTATTGTTACCTAGATCCCACGCATAATGAAGAACATAACTAAAATAGTCAAGCTATGATTGCAGAGGGATTTACTACAATTTGGAGTTCAAAAACCAATGCAAAGAACAAGTGCTTGGATCTCCATGCTTCCGCACCCAGATTTTGAAATGTATTCTGAAAAAACGTGCAGTCACCTGGAGGTCTGAATTGGAAACTACACCTCCCGGTGAGACATCCGAATGCACATGGTGTCTCTATAAATGACTTGAAAATAGGACTGCTGTAGCGGTTAAGCATACTGGGCATATGGATATATATGTTTTTTTAATTCTATATTTTTTCAAGGCATTTAAGATGTGCACAACATCCCAATAAACAGTGGGAACTTTGGTTCATAAACAAAGAATGCAATCAAAAAGGGTATATGCTCTTATAACCATTTGCCTCATTTTTGTAGTTTTTGTGTGTGGTACATCAATCTGTAAGGTCCTATAGTGAGCATGTGCATTAGATTTAAGAGACATGTAGAAATAATGAGAAAGCTCAGTGTGTGTGTGTGATCTTACATCATGGGCATATGAGGTGGTTGGATGCACTTGGATTGACTACAACTTAGGTACTATCTTTGGGCGCGTTTTTCCCCTGGAGAGTCGATCTGCTGCGCCCTGCATTGGAGCTGTGGCTGCTGTGTTATGGACCCATTGCGGTGTGGAGATTGGCCCGGTGAAAATATAGAGAGAGTCGGGGCTGCTACAGGCGGGATGAATGAGAGGCGGGTGGTGAAGGGTTAGACCCTTTCAGAATAAACTGGTGTGTCGGCTGTTCTGTGCCAGAGGGATACTGGGGAGTCTCTCACAGTCGCTGTGGTTGTGGCGTGTGCTGAGGCTATGTGTAAGATTAAGAGTTCTGACCGGCCCCGTGGACATCTTGGTTGTGTGGTGTGCCCTGGTTTATGAAAAAGATGGGGAAGGTCCTATCTATGGTCGCGTGCGCTGGGTATCTATCCATAATTAAGTAGTATGGTGTTGAGATTATGAGTAAGCGCGTATTGTGTGGGTTCAGCAAGAATAAACTTGAATAAACAGAATAAACTTAATAAAACAAAATTAAACCTATGTAGCCATTAAGTCCGTGATGATTATCCCCGTTGTGGGGTTTGAGAGCAGGGGGCACAGGGGGTGCTTGTCTCAAGTGGTGGCTGCAGTATAGGAGTCCGAGAAGCAGGTGGTCCAGGCCGCACTGAAGGGTAAAGCCCCATTCACGTTTGAAAATATGGCACTCACATTTTATCAGGACCTCTCTGGAGAAATCCTGGCATAGCCTAAAATCTTCACAACCCTACTACGGGCCCACAGCCTGCAATACCGCTGGCACTCACCAAGGTCCCTACAGATCCAGCAAGGAGAGACCACCCACACGTTGCACGACCTGCAAGAAGTGAATACCCTTATGGGAACATTGGGGCTATCTCAAGATACTGCACTACACCCGGGAAATCCCAGAATGGCAAACATACCCAGATGGGATCCAGCGAGCATCCAGCCGTTCATGCCACGGAGGGCCCTCTCGGACTCCTATCCTCAGCAACCACTTGAGACAATCGCCCCCTGCGCCCCCTGCTCTCAAACCCCACAACAGGGATAATCATCACGGACTTAATGGCTACATAGGTTTAATTTTGTTTTATTAAGTTTATTCTGTTTATTCAAGTTCATTCTTGCTGAACCCACACAATACGCGCTTACTCATAATCTCGACACCATACTACTTAATTATGGATAGATACCCAGCGCACGCAACCATAGACAGGACTTCCCCCCCCTTTTTCATAAACTAGGGCACACCGGACAACCAAGATGTCCACGGGGGACGGTCAGGACTCTTAATTTACACATAGCCTCAGCACAAGCCACAACCACAGCAACTGTGAGAGACGCCCCAGTATCCCTCTGGCACAGAACAGCTGACAGACCAGTTTATTCCGTACTCGCCCAGGTGTCCGATATGCGTGCTCGGTCCAGATTTGTCTGCCCTGGGTTTTTTTGTTTTGCACCCCATTTTGGTCTGGGGAGTGTTTACTGCCATTTCCACTCGGGGTTCACTTTATTTGTTGTTTTTTGCTGCCCAATGTACAGAGCCCATGTAGACTGCATCTTGCTTGTTTAGCCGTTTGGCTCCGCCCTCGGCATATGGATAATTTAAGCACATTTTAATTATTTAATAGAGCTTAAGTATGTGACACTGACTATAAATCTTTCGGATGGGTGATGTCAACGGCATACATACCACGGTCGGCGTTTTGACCAGATTACCTGGTCCCTTGTTCTCTGGGGACCCTGTGCCTGTTCTCTCTCCCTAACCTCGTTTACACTACCTTCCCGTCAGTCGGACACTAGGGGAACTGGAACTTAGATGCTAGCGAGTACTCCAGACAATTGACCCCCTGGGCACTGTTTAGTAGATCTCCCCTTTTTTTCCAAGTTATACTTTTTGTTTGCATATCCCTTTTTATCCTTAGATTGATTAAAGGTAGGGCCCCCATTCCTCATCATTTCTAATACAGTGGAGCTCTCCTGATGTTAGTTTCCCCTTGTGGGACTCTATACATATATTAAATACAAAAAAGAGTTCAATGCCTTATGTGTCAAAAGTTACAGTTAAACCTGGTGGAAATGTGATGGTGTTTCCGGACAGATGTAGAATACAAAAATATTTGTGTGGTTGAATAACAAAGATTACAAATTATCACTTCAAATGCATGTGTTTGCCAAAAAAGATAACATTATGTTTTATAATTCCCTACTTTGACTTTGAGTTCACACTTTGAGGGGGGTGAAATTACCACACATTACAACTATGCAGGTCAAGGCAAATTTGTCTGAATATGAACCAGACCCATTGATCGTTCTCTTAAGGATTCTTCCTGACTTCGCAGTACAGTTAAATATTTTCCTGAGCATTGATTATTTGTTTTGTGATGTTTGCAAAGGGTTAAAAGTTCAAAGAGCAACAATGTATATAAGGGAGTTTACATTCAAACCTTTGCAATGTCCTCTAAGAAGGGAATTGACGGTTATAACAGGACAATAAGCTTCATATTCCATACCCTTCTTCTTAGAAGGATGAAGCTCACAATTTTATTACTAGTGTGCATTCAGGTACTCGGCTCTAGAGCTGCCAAAAAACAAACCCATGTGTCTAAGTTTACAGCCCTTCCTTGCAATGACCCTGGAGCAGAAGCAGCTGCGGATTTGTCCCTGAGTCAGCTAAATGCCAACCGCAGACAGGGTGCTGTGTTTGGACTGAAGAGGATTGTCAATGTGCAAGAACAATATGAGGTATATTATTATTATTATTATTATTATTATTATTATGTGCAAACATCTTCTGTAGCTCTTTATAATGGGTTAATAAGATATGATGTTCAACCAACCAGTTTGACAAAACAGTTTAAGAAATGTATATATTTCCAACCCTTATTACAATGTTTTTATAATTTGTTGTAATCTTACAACAACAACAAAAATTTATCTAGATATATGCTCTAGATATATGCTCTAGAAGGGGGGTGCAAATTAAAAATAACTTTCTAAAAATTAGGTTTAGGTTTATTATAAGTAAAGTGTATAGTTCCTAGAATGGCCAATAGTTAGGACTTTAAGAAACGTAAGTAAATTAATAATTTTCTCTAGCACATTTTTCCATAAATTGATGCTATATTAGCTGTTTAGCAAAATTAGCTGTTAAAATTATTGCCTGTGCAAAATCATTCATTTGTAATAAATAAATATTTTATTTGTTAATTTAGTGATTAGTGATTAATTGACAACAGAACTTATACATTTAGAAAAAACAAACATTTTGGAATAAGTCAACAAAAGAGAGAATTGAAAAGGATTTGGAATTGCAAATGTTGGATCAAAATTGCCAGTTTTTTTTTTTACCTTTCATCTAAGTTTCTTCTTTGGGACAGTATTTTTGGTTTAAATGTTGTAGTCCATTTGCCAATCCTTCATTAATAAACCCAGGTTACTGTTACAATCCTGCTTCTTAGTAGAATTTTTCCCATTTCACCCACTCTCAAGCTCAATGTACTCCCATTTTTTTCTTTATAAGTCATTCAAGATTCATCTATAATTTTTCACACTACACCTAAATCTGTGCATTTAAATTTCTCTCTCATACATGTTCAGTTCTTCTCATTTCTCACTAATGGTCACTTTTAATAACATTTCTCTTCTTCATTTTCCACATTTCTCAATTTCTCTATCCCTGAACCACATTAATGATTTATCTCTCATCCTCTAGCCCTAATTCACTCTTTACTATGTACTCTTTTCCTATATTTCTCATCCATTAGTTAAGTGTTCCCCATATCTCTCGCTCATCAGTCATATCCCTGGTTTATATAGCTTTGTGGAGTTCTTTTCTTTGTAAACCGATTTCCATATTTTTCCTCATTTATTAATTAATTTCCATTTATTTATATCTTTTAATCCTTTTGATACATTATATCTTTTTCCATCATCTGGACTTTCCAAACACCCAACCAGTCCTTCAAAACCCCTTTTAGTCTTCTCCCAGTTTCTTTTGTAGCTTTCAGTCCAAAAGCATATGTACAAACCCTCCAGTCTCTCGATTATATTCTAAACTTGTTATTACTCTGCCATTTACCCACTTTACAAAGCTCTCTGAAAACATTTATTTCAATGCCCCCCCTTTTGTTGGCTTGGGAAATTCACAGATTTATCCAAGCCCTGTACTTTGTTTGAATGTAATAGCACAGGGATTTAGCAGCACAGTTCTATGCACAGCACATGTTCATCTTACAGTGCATCTCTAGGAGCGTGTATCATTTGGCATGTGTCTGGGAGCGTGTATCATTTGGCATGTGTCTGGGAGTGTGTATCATATGGTATGTATCTGAGAGTGTGCATCATATGGTATGTATCTGAGAGTGTGCATCATATGGTATGTATCTGGGAGTGTGTATCATATGGTATGTATCTGGGAGTGTGTATCATATGGTATGTATCTGAGAGTGTGCATTATATGGCATATACCTGAGAGTTTGCATCATATGGTATATACCTGAGAGTGTGCAGCATATGGTATGTACCTGAGAGTGTGCATCATATGGTATGTATCTGGGAGTGTGCATCATATGGTATGTATCTGAGAGTGTACATCATATAGTATGCGTCAGACAGTGAAAGTGCACTGAAAGATGTCCATTAATCTTATAAATTAGCAGCCCTTATTTTCCACAAATATTTTTCATGCACTGAAAATAAAGAAAGGATGCCAAGAGGCCCATAGTTAGATAAGTGGTTCCTTTGATCTGTTAATCCCCAAGCAAATTATTTTACCTTCCTGGCATTAGTGGGATCTATCTCAGACAGAGCACACTATAAAGAGAGAAATCAGAAATGGGTATTATCTCACATTAAAGCTATGGTTTCTGCTTAATACCATATTCACTAACAATGCCTCCAAATCTCCATATTAAATGTTTTATTGAGATGTGTGAATACACGTACAAAAAAACAACACGAAAACCATAGACTTCTAAGAATCAAAGCAAACTTAAACTAGATAATTCATCCCCCAATTCCTCCTCCATTAGTGCCTCTAAAACTGTACCTGGTCCCCCATGGGATCAACTGTCTTTCTCATGGTTAGACAACCTTCAGCACTCCAGATGTTGTGAACTACATCTCCCATGACGCTCTTACAGCCATAATGCTGGAAAGCATCAGGGGAGTTGTAGTCCAAAACATCTGGAGTACTGAAGGTTGTCTATTCCAGTCTAGATCATTCCAGAGTTTGGGTGGATGATTCTATATCATTTCAAAAGCTAATGGTATACTCTTGTGTGACCTAAATCTGAGAGCCATATGCTTCATTTTTTACATTTTCTATTAGTTGCCACCTGGAGTGAGTAGTAGGGTTACTTTTCATTAAAAGAGGAGCAGAAGCGGCTTTAGTAGACTTGGAGATTAATTTCGGTCTAAACGGCAATCCACCTGAAATTTGGGTCAATCAGGTCAAATTCCTGAACTCCGAACCAAAATGTAACTGAATCATGAACCAACCAAAACAGACAATGGCCAAGCTTGTTTGTTTTGATTTGTGATTCTGTGTCTGCCTGTGGCACAAAAAAAAAGGTGATTGATAGGAGAAAAAGTTGATTGACTGCAAGGGGACAGTCACTAAATGTTGATTTTATTCACAGATCAAGTGAAAAGTGAGCAACAGTAAGAAAAAAGAAAGATCATTAAAAAAAAATAATAATTCTATATTTAAATATTTAATAAAGATATAAAACATAAATATAGATTTATTTTTACTGCTTCTTTTATTTTTCCTTCTATTAGTTAGTTTTTATAACATTTCAGCCATTTAACATATGGCTGAAATTTAAGAGTTCCAAAAACATTTCTATTTTTATGAAAAATGATTCCGGTCAAGCTGCATTTTCTTACTGTGCACAAGTCTAGGTTTTAGCTAATGAATGAATCCTGCTGAATTTTAACATTTAAAGTGAAAACAATTCTAAAAGTTGACCCTTTAAATTCCAGTTGGTAGTTTCCAGGCAGTATGTAGCCAGCCTTTATTTTCCAGTTATAATTGGTTCATTTACAAAATGATTACTGCTTACTCCATTGTTCCAATGTTCAAATCTTACCCCATGTTCTAAATTTCAATATGTATAAAATGTAAAATGTTTACAACTTTGAACCTTACCACGTTATTCCAATGTTCAATAAACTAAAAGCAGACATTAATATGCAAGTGCCATATCTGACCTGTGTTAGTGATGGAGTGTATTTAATTAAATATAATAATGAAAATCCTGTAAATGTTCCTGCAGGAGGAGACTGGTTTTGTGTATTACCTGACCGTGGAAGTGTTGGAGACAGAATGCCATGTACTGAGTCGAAAAGACTGGAAAGACTGTGCACCTAAAGCTCGCAATCAATCTGTACGTTTAACTGAAACTCCCAGATTATGTTTTTTATATCTTGTAAAAGTTTGCAGTATCCATTCCTGGGTATAACTAGATAGCATCGAATTCTGACTTGACCACCTTCACGCGCTAATGTTTCATTATGCGGTATAAAAATTGTAAATCAATGTATAAAACAACTATTATTTTGTAGTTGATAAACCCTTTAAAGGGACGCTATAGATAACCATACACCTCATCTCATTGAAGTCTGTGCAATATCCCAGTCCTCTTAACCCTGCACTGCAAAACATTTGCATTGCCATTGTCTAGTGGATGTCTACTAGACAGTCACAAGAGGCACTTCCTTCTGTTTCACTGAGTTTAACTCCATGAATTAATGCTGGGTGTCCTCAAGTGGTGCAGAGTGACCTCGGTGCTGGAACCAGTTGAGTCTTTAAAGGTTTATTTAAGGTTGGGGGGGAGGCAAAAGAGTGTTAGGAATGCAGCTTTGTTTCTTTAAAGCAAGTATATCACCCCATCCCCCAATTGTTGTTAACATTAATCATGCAATACTTGTACATTCCCATGTGAGTTTCATTGTATTTTTTTTATGTTTTTCAAGGCATTTGGACAATGCAAAATTATTTTCCATCTTAACAAACCACAGAGAATAGCTCAATTATACAACTATGACTGTACCCTGACACCAGGTATGTAATGAAATCTAAAATGTTTCAAACTACACAAAGGGTATTCTACAGAGTTCCACATATGACTTGGTAACAAATGAGTGTTTTTGCTTCTCCTATACCAACAATTAAATTTGTTTTTATATAATAGGGCTCAGATAAGCATTTATAATGGCAGAATTGTGTAAGCCTACCCGAGGGAAACATATACATAATTTGTATTATTTTTATTATTATTATTTATAAAGCGCCAACAAGTTCCGTAGCGCTGTACAATGGGTGGACTAACAGACACATATTTGTAGCCAGACAAGTTGGACACACAGGAACAGAGGGGTTGAGGGCCCTGCTCAATGAGCTTACATGCTAGAGGGAGTGGGGTATAGTGACACAAAAGGTAAGGGTAGGGTAGAAAAGAAGGTGATTACTGATTCAAAGTATATATTCTGGGGCAGAAGGATAGTAAAAAATATGACTTAAATGTAAATGTATAGGGATATGCTAAGCACAAAAAAAACAAAAACCATGAAAAACCTATTGCTATGGCTGCATGAAGAAAATTATTTAATTCCTAAATAACAGACATGGGCACTGAGACTGCAGGGACATGATCTATACACCAAAACTGCTTCATTAAGCTACAGGTGTTTTGTTACTAAGACTCTCCCTTTAAGAATACAAAATATAAATTTGTGAAGCTATTCTGCCATCTTTTCCGTGAAGAAAACTGAAGAACCACACATAGGTACAAAGATCTTAAACAAAGACGGGCCTTTTTAAGAGTTATCTCTTCCTCTGCTCCCTTGTGATAAACCACCAAACCGTGTGAATCTATACATCAACCTACTCACAAAGTAAGGTGTGTGAGAAGTACCTGAAAATGCTCGAGAACGTTGGTTCCCAGCCCAGTCCTCAAGTACCCCATAACAGTACAGGATTTAGGTATTACACAGTTGTGTCTAAGGTGTTTTTAGAAAGGAAAAAAAACACACACTTTAGACACAACAGTGTAATCCCTAAATCCTCGACTGGTAGGGGGTACTTGAGGACTGGGTTGGGAACCCCTTGCTCTAGAACAGGGGTAGGCAACCTTTTAGTATTACTGTGCCAAAAACAATCTTAAAGTCCCATATGTTCCTGGCTTTTTTTTTTAAATTGAGGTGTGTATGTTGATGTATTATGCTTGTGTTATTTATGGGTCTTGCAGTTGCATTGTAACTTTGTATTTGTGCATATATGGGCTGTTATATTGTATATGTTCACGAGTAGTGTGTGGTTTTTGTGTATAAGACCTATGAATGTAGGCTGTGTATGTGGGCTGCTTAAGGAATTGTGTTTCTGGATGTTTCACATTGTTTTTGGTGGTGTGTGTATGCATTGGGCTATTTATAGTATTGCATGTGAGAGGCTGCTTGTGTGCATGTCTGTACATTGTCAGTAGTGTTTGAGTGGACTGTGTGTTTGTGTGTTGGATTATGTTTGGATTATTTGTATGAAGGGGAAGTCCTGTGTATATCTAGCAGCGTGGGTGGGTTTCCTGGTGTCCACAGGAGACCGGGCTGGCCAGGTACAGGCCAAGGGCAGGAGCAGTGATGAAAACTGCTGTGGGTTGCTCTGTGTGTATAAGCAGTGTGTGTGTAAGAGTTAGTGTGTGTGTTAAAGCCAGTGTGTGTGTGTGTGTGTGTATAAGCAGTGTTTGTAAGAGTCAGTGTGTGTGTAAGAGCCAGTGTGTGTGTGTGTGTGTGTGTGTATAAGCAGTGAGTGTGTAATAGCCAGTGTGTGTTTATGTATAGGCAGTGTGTGTGTATAAGTAGTTTGTGTGTAAGAGACTGTGTGTGTGTGTGTGTGTAAGAGCCAGTGAATGAGCGTGTGACACAAGGGGTTAAAGAGACCACAACATTAGGATGTAGACACAAAAACATGAAAAGAATGCCAAACAGGGGTGTTATAGTCGTGACTTAAATATGAATATCAACTTAATAATTAATATATAATAATTAAGCAACAAATAACAACATTAATGGAGTTCGGTATTATGGTCGAATATATAATAGGAAATACACAAAACATTGTAGTATTAAATGTATATTTAATATAATTATAATAACAATTAAACAAATGCTAGCAGAATGTCAATTTACCACAATAATTACACAATACAAAACTACAACATTACTTACAAAAGGCTATAACAGTTGCTAGCTGTTATAATAGATTACTTACACGGCTCCAGCCTGTTTGGCTGGAGCTATACACACAGCTACATGTTCAATCAAATGCAAGCAAAGGAAAAAGGAGGCTCAAAATCCTTCTACTATTTGGTTTTATCCAGTAAGTAGGCTGGCCTGTGATGTCACTGCCAGAAGCACATGAGTTAGCACACTGACCCCTAGTGGTGCCTCTAAAGCATTAAGCTCATTATGCTTTTTTTTATGACAAAAAGTCATTAATTATAAATACCATTACAAACCACCCTTTGACTTATGTCATAAAACAAACATTATAAACCCGTACATCTTGAATCTACCCTATTTTAACAGTACCTGCCCTACAACAAAACCCACCTTTTGAAGAATGATACCCATTTACCCGTAAAGTTATGACACTTTATTGCTTATTCAATTTTTTTTTTTTTCATTGAGCACATGCATCACCAGTTGGGAAACCTTGGCCTAAAATAAGCACATACCCACCCTTATAATAACCACTGAGCACATGCATTAGCATTTGGGAAACCTTGGCCTTAAATAGGCAAATACCCACCCTTGTAATAATAGACAACTCAAACCATGTTTTATTAGATTAACCAATGATATTGTGTTCATGTGAGGATGTGTTTTGGAGCTTAATATAGTATTAGACACCACAAACGCATAACACCTATGAATCATGGCACAGACCGACTCGATTTCTGTAGCCTCTGACTGGTCAGTGTGCCTGGAATTTTCACAAACATTAGTCCTGGAAACTGGATACTCTGTTCTTCGACAGTCTCATAGAACATAAGCATGGAGACAGGGATGAATGAAACAGTTCATGATCAAGGACTTTTGTGTGTTTGTGGTCACATTGTTTTGTTTCTTCTTTCTTTATACCATTAACCACCTTGACGTAACAGTGTCCTGCTCCTGATGCATTTGTTCCGACTCTCACCACTCTTAGCTGCAATATTTTTTCTCCTTACAGCAACAATTGAGCATAGTGTCCAGTGCTTCTTCTTCTTCAGCTTAAAATATCCTTGCTTGAAAGTTCTTGAATGAAAACACAGGCAATGACGAACACAAACATAAATAATAACTGTGCCAATCATCACAAGTACCATTTGACTGTGGTGTCTTAACCATATTTTTTCCTATGGCGTTTGGATAAATACCTACACACCTCTCTTCACATCCAGCACACTCCTGATTCACAGATAAACACAATATCACTGCTGTATCTACCAATTTAACCCAAACACTCGTTATTACTGCTGCATTTACCAATTTAATCTAAACACTCGTTATCACTGCTGTATTTAACCAATTTAATCTAAACATTAACCAAAACAATTACATTCCTATTTACCACCCTTCTATTTAAACATGTATAGATAACCCAAAATGCCTACTTTCTCTTATCCCTCTTATCATTCTTCCGTTTTTTTTTTGTTTTTTTTTTTTTTAACTGCAACCACTCATGCACTTTACACAGACACAAATCAAGCACCTACTGGACAATGGGGTTCCCTCGTTAGAGCCCTCCCACCCCAGTTTGGTTTACACAAAAATACCCCCTGGTCCCTATGGGTCAATTCCCCCCTTTCCCAGGCAAGCATACATACATACAACAATAATACATAAGGGTTTCAATTGCAATACAATCACTAGAAATAAGAGAATAGTATGCACAAAATCATAGCATGGACATGTTAAATAGACAATAAAATAAAACATTCAATAGCTCATCAAAGGTCAACATTTAAACACTGGTCTCCATCTGATATTCTATCTGTGTTCCAATGTCCACCTCTGGTTTCTGCTACATCTGAAAAGGTTAGGAAACAGATCAGGATTACTTTCCTAGTCACTTATAGCGTATACTGCAAATATTTTACTTAGAATATATATATATACACACACAGACATGTAAACACATTCCTTCAGCTTTTCATTTTATAAACAATTTGTTCAACAAGGTAACTTTCTTAATTTTGTTTAATCAGCTAATAGCTGCTTTCTGCATCTTCCTTGCAATTCAGCAGTACACAACACTAAAAGTCCAATGCTCAGTACCCCCTAGCCTAAATTCCCCACCCGCTACTGTAACTAAGTTTACAGCCCACGTTATGGCAGTTCACCCGCTAGGCAGATATGCTCAGTACCCCCTAGCCTAAGTTCCCCACCCGCTACTGTAACTAAGTTTACAGCCCACGTTATGGCAGTTCACCCGCTAGGCAGATATGCTCAGTACCCCCTAGCCTAAGTTCCACACCCGCTACTGTAACTAAGTTTACAGCCCACGTTATGGCAGTTCACCCGCTAGGCAGATACACAATACACCCACTTATTACTTATTTTATATTTCCTGGTCTCTCAGGGATATACAATAGCTAATCCCCTTCCCAGGGCAATATAAAACTGACAGAAACTTTTAAGCAATACAGGATTTCAAATGGACTTATGAGTAACAAATTTCTAGCCAACTTAAACATGTTTAATAACTTTCCACCCTTTGGTTAAATTATAGAGGAGTGAACCACAACACCTCTTCCGCCTCTGAAAGGATATAGGTCAATATGTCTCAAAGTTCAACACTTCTGACAGCTATGAGTGACTCCCTATTAATTTCTAGCCTTTCCACGGACATGCTTGCACCTCGCGGCTAAGGGCCTGCACAACTAACCACCCTGTGATGGCAGTGGCTTTCCGCATGGGGGTGACCGCCCCCGCAAAATTATAGAGGAGCAAACATACAGCAGCCTCTTTTCCGGCTCGATTAAAGGTTCTGGGCCAATATGTCTGCAATTTAACCAGTACACTCACGTATCACTTATTGTATATTTCCTGGTCTCTCAGGAATTTCTATTAAATAGCGTATCCCCTTCCCAGAGCAATATATATAAACAATTACAAATAAGTTACAAAACGCTACTTATAAGTAATACAGGGTTTCAAATAATAATAATACAGGATAGAACTGCACAACAACTATTGGGTATGCTCCCCCTTATCCGGACATGTTTAAATACCGGGATACAATATACAAAAAAAGGAAAACAAGAAAGAAAAAGGTGCACAAAAGGGGCAAAAGAATGGGTAAGAGGGTCAAAAGGGAGAATATTAGACAGACAGGTTAAGACAAATTTTGGGGGGAGCAAAATGTGTCTTCGCCTGTGCAGACAGAAGTCCTTGCACCGGCCGGTAGTAGGTGGATGTATAGATTCACAAAGCCTGGTGGTTTAGCAAAGGAAGAGATAACTCTTAATAAACAGCCCACCTATATTTGAGATCTTTGTACCTATGTGTGGTTCTTTTGTCTTTCTCACGGAAGTGTGTGAAGATGGCAGAATGGCTTCACAAATTTCAATTTTGTATTTAAAAAAAGGACAGTCTTCATACTTAAACAACTTTAGCATGATAAAGCAGTTTTGGTGTATAGATCATGCCCCTGCAGTCTCAGTGCTTATCTCTCTGTAATTTAGGAATTAAATAATTTTATTTATGCAGCCATAGCAATCGTTTTTCATTATTTTATTTTTGCGCTTACAGTATCCCATTACATTTACATTTGTATGATTCACTTTTAGTATCCTACTACTCCAGAATATGCTTTTAATGAGTAATCATTTTGTAAATGTTACATTTTATACATATCACAGATGCTAATTCTGTTTATTGGTCAGACTCCTGTCCCTATCTCATAAACACATAGCCAGACACTTTGGCCTTAATTTAATATCGTTGGATTATATTTTATAATATTTTGATATGCTGACATTTTTTTTTAAATATATGATATATTTTTTCAGATTTTAATATTTTGAAAAACTATTTTTTAAACGTTTATCCAAACATATTAAATAATTTGGAAGGCGTATCCAACAATATTAAATTAATGCCTTTATAATGTATCGCTTCTCCAGAGGAACTGTAATTGGCAGGCCTCTTCATTCTTGCACACTTCATAGAAAGTTTTGTAGGTCAAGATTTAAGGCTGCAATCTAGCAACCAATAAGAGATGTGAAGGTTCAGATCTGACAACTACATGGTTTATTTGTAGGCTATATTTTTTCAAGATGCTAATTTTAATTAAAATGACTTGGTAGTGAAAATTGGTAAGTGCCATTATTAACTGTGATCAGTGTATTATGTTTCATTGTTATCTACTTTTTTCCTGTGAAATCTAGTTGCTCGAGGTTCTGGAGGGTGCCCTGGCTGTCCTGCACCTATTGCTTTGAATGACTCTAGGTTTCAGGATATTGCAAACAAGGCCATTGAGAAATTTAACACGAAAAGCAACTACAACAAATATTTTGCAATTGGTAATATCACAAAAGCCACAGCTCAGGTAGGAATGCACATGTGTTTCCAGGAAAATCAGGAATTTGGTTGAATTCTCTAACAGAAAAGATTGTTATTTTATTGTTATGGGTTATGCACTAAAGTTGGAATTGTCAGACTTTATCTTAATTAAGTTGTTATGGTACCTGGAGTGTTTTTTTTTAAAGCAGGGAACCTTCAGCACTACATCTGTGTTGTGGGCTACATCTACCTTGATGCTTCGCAAATGTTATGGCTGTAAGAGCATTATGGGTGATGCAGTCCAAAACATCTGGAGTGCCGAAGGTTGCCTACCCCTGGTATATGGCATACCTAACAATGTTTATGTAGTTGCAAACATCTCTGACGTTCTGCTCAAGTTTGTAAATACTTGGTAAACGTTTGATGAATGGAGCCAGTAATAAGGGAAACTTAGTTTTTAAATACCACATCATTAGATACCAATAATAATACTGTTTTTAGAAGCCTTAGTAATTTTACCTGAGATTTTTAAGCCCTGGCATTATATATTTGTGGTCAATGTTAATATAAAAGAGTATGATGAATGATTAAGTTGGTAAGTCATATTAAGTAATGCATTGAATCGTTTGGAGTATGGAACTCTTTAATGACCACTGAAAACATACACGTAATTCCTTTAAGTGAATTGACCTTGTGTTTTTCTCTGTGATTTAAAGGTGATTGCTGGAATTGCATATCATGTTGAGTTTACAATTCAAGAAACATCCTGCAACAAATCAGTATCGACTGAAAACCTGGCTCTCTGCTCACCCTTAGATTGTGAATTTGCAGTAAGTATCATTTATTTATATTTCAAATAAACATTGTCTCGTATAACTCAACTAAGCATAAGAAGACAGCATGTAGACGTGGTGAGGTGTCCTCCAACTATCCTCTGAGCTCCCAGAAACCAAATATAAGAAACCCATAGTACACCAAAGTATTGCACAAGAGAAACTTTATTCACAAAGTATGTGATCATAGATACAACAGAAATAAAGTGCTAACATATAAAGTGCTTAGCAATACAGGTTTTTAATTGTTTATTATGGGATGCACTTTTAGAGGAGGTATAAAACAGGAACTATGACCATAATCTTTGAGATTCCTTGAGGAAGACGAGTACCCAAAATGTTGGGGCTTTGTGGTCTCCAGCTCTTGGTCAGTATACTTGAAAATACAGTTATGAGTTGATGCATGTAGACTTTACTAGTGGACTATTGTAGGTATGTGTATTGTATTGTTAAGCACTTTATGTTAGCACTTTATTTATATTGTATCTATAATCACATATCTACGATCACATACTTTGTATTTCTCTTGTGCAATTCTTTGGTATGTAATAGTTTTGCTATATTTAGGAAAAAAATACAGACTCCTGAAAGCTGAAGTACTTTATGCATCTAGAATGTTCCTTTAACATTTTTTTCCCCAGGTGTTGCTTTGTTACATAGAAACATAGAATGTGACGGCAGATAAGAACCATTCGGCCCATCTAGTCTGCCCAATTTTTTAAAAATACTTTCATTAGTCCTTGGCCTTATCGTATAGTTAGGATAGCCTTATGCCTATCCCACGCATGCTTAAACTCCTTTACTGTGTTAACCTCTACCACTTCAGCTGGAAGGCTATTCCATGCATCCACTACCCTATCAGTAAAGTAATACTTCCTGATATTTTTTTTAAACCTTTGCCCCTCTAATTTGTAGTAGTTGTAGTAGTTTTTCTTTTTTGAAATATAGTCTCCTCCTTTACTGTGCTGATTCCCTTTATGTATTTAAATGTTTCTATCATATCCCCCCCGTCTCGTCTTTCCTCCAAGCTATACATGTTAAGTTCCTTTAACCTTTCCTTGTAAGTTTTACATTGCCTACCTTTAAGTCATCAGAAATAATCACCCCTAAATCCCTTTCCTCAGATGTTGAGGTTAGGACTCTATCAAATATTCTGTACTCTGCCCTTGGGTTTTTACATCCAAGATGCATTATCTTGCACTTATCCACTTAAAGTTGCCACAACTTTGACCATTTTTCTTGTTTACCTAAATCATTTGCCATTTGGCTTATCCCTCCTGGAACATCAACCCTGTTACATATCTTAGTATCATCAGCAAAAAGGCATACCTTACCATCAAGACCTTCTGCAATATCAGTAATACAAACATTAAAGAGAATGGGTCCAAGTACAGATCTCTGATGTACCCAACTGATGACAAGCCCAAGCTTCGAATATATTCCATTAACTACAACCCTCTGTTGCCTTTCACTCAGCCACTGCCTTACCCATTTAACAATAGTGGATCCAAAACTTAAAGATTGAAGTTTATTGATAAGCCTCCTATGTGCAACAGTGTCAAAAGCCCTACTGAAATCTAGGTAAGCAATGTCTACTGCACCACCCTGATCTATTATTTTAGTTACCCAATCAAAAAAATCAATAAGATTAGTTTGGCATGATCTCCCTGAAGTAAACCCGTGTTGTCTCATATCTTGAAATCCATGTGTTTTTAGATGTTCAACAATCTGATCCTTTAACATGGTTTCCATAACATGGCTTTTAAATTTATATTAAAGATTGGCAAATTATATCATAATTCAGTTCATTCCAGACTCCGCCACGGCATACAGTGCAAATAAGGAGGTGAGATGAAAACATTGTTCCATTTCTTCACTTCATTGTATGAAATGTTTTTCGGCACTGAATGTGCAAAGCGCAGAGCTTATAATAATGACCCACAATAAGCTAAGATGGAGGCGCCCACTGGAAGGATAAAGAGATGTGGATTTCTCCATTAAATTGTATATCTATCATATTTAACAAGAATACATTTGTTAAATATAGGGGATAAATAAATATAATTTTAAAGGAACACTATAGTTTTAGGAATACAAAACTGGGTTATGTCTAATAAACAGTTATTTTTGTTTATCTATTTTTCTATTTGGACAGTGGATTGTGCCTTTAAACTGGCAGTAAAGGTACAGTAAATTCCATTTTGTTGAGGAATCAATAAATTAAATAACGATTTTCAATCCAGAACTTTTTTTAAGAATAATATGAATTTTTGTTCCCTAGCACACTGGCTACTGCAAAGGCCGGGCATTAGAACATTGGAGCAGACCAAATGATCCATATTTGTCAGTGACCTGCAAAGTATTTGAGCCAGAGGTATGGAATAAATCATTATTTTTTAAAGAAAAAAAGATAAAATGGAAAAACTAACCCATTTAAGTGGTCTCTCGATCTATCTACATTCACTGTAATGCTAATACTGCTAATGCTATTTCATCAAGTTTAATTGTTGCTTTCCAAATGCTGTTTTATGTCATGATTACATAGAAATTACTTATTAAACTGAATTTTAAGCATTAAGACTTTCTTACGTTCCATAACCCCATTAAAACTAGCTGTGTAGGTACATCTTTTACTAATGTCAGTTTTTTATTCTTCATATAATTATACATACCAATTATTTGAACCTACAGGATGCTATTGTTGAAGAGCAACACCATCAAGATGGCCATACTGATCCAAAACCTGAGAAAAATGCTGGAAAACGTCAACCTGGTAAGAAGGAAGAAAAACAAGGGAAGAAACCAGGGAAATCTGATCATGATCATGATGAAAATGATGGTCATGAACATGACCACCAGCATCTCCACCCCCATGAACATCATCACCCTCAAGTGGGGAAAAGACGCCCATCAAAATCTGAAAAACCGGAAGGCACAATTACATATGTAGGTACTGAAGAAGAGCCCAAAGACAAGAAAGACAAAAAGAATCCTGGCAAATCCAAGCCAGAAAAAGAAAAGGGCCCTAAAGGTGACAAAACACCACCACCTGGGCCTGCTAAAGCATCCAAGTCATTTATTCATCCGTTTCCTGAACAAGCTTCACCATCTGCTCAGTGCCCAGGAGAAGTCAAGACCTATGTTCCACCTGTTGCCCCAGTGGACTCAACAGCGCTTCCTTTTTAAATATGCAATAACTTTGATTTGTTTTTTATTACATTTTACTTTTTCTTTTTCACATACACCATTATGTTTTATTATTCACTTACAAGATGTACAAACTTAAAAGAGGCAATAAACAATAACTCTCAAATCAAGTTGTGTCTCATACTAGTTTATGTAGATTTAATTGGTCAACTAGAAGTAAGAATGGCAGCGTTCATGCATAGTACAAGCCTAGCAGTCAGAGACATGGTTGTAACATAATATGAGTGACAGTTTCTATGTAATATGTTGGAGTTACATTTTACACAATAAACACAAGTTATCTGGAGCATGAAAATAAAAGTGTATATTAAACCAAAACATTGGTTTATCAGTCTCAAAGGGTTTCCCCAACCATTTTTCTTTCACCTTTGTCAATAAAGCACTATTGGAATTTTTCTTCAGTGTCCACCCCTTGCTTTAGAAGTGTTTTAAAATAAGGTTTACTTAATTAAATCTGCCGGGTGGGTAATGCTCTCGGTGCAGCTCGGTGTGCCTTAGTTTCACATCACGGGAGCCGTGCCGAGGTTCAGTCAAAGGCTTCTTACAGAGAATAAAGTGAAATGAAGGAAACAAAAAATCTTCCATAACTGAAAGTTTCTCAATGCTAATGTGAAAGTGTGATACTCCTGGTATCAATGTAATTAAGAATTGTGTTAAAGAGAAATCAAAAGGAAAAAAGCATTGACATAAACTAAGATTGTTATATATTTGTCCAGGTTGAAAATAGACTAAAACCCCATCAAGTTTAACCATGAAGCCTATTTTTTTTATCTTGGTGTTCCCCCCCAACTCACCTCCCCCCCCCAAAAAAAAGCAAGCCTCCACCCCAATTGTAGCCATTTCCAATTAGGCCACATAAATGGAAAATAAATCCTTCTTGACTCAATAAAATCAATCGGATTTCTCCTTGGATCAACAAGCCGGTTAACATACATTGTTATGGGCAAATACAAATATTACAAGTTTTAGAATGAAATGTTGTATTTCTTAAACTGTGTACTTTGTCTTTAAATTGACAAGGTGTTAGAAATGGAACATATTGTTTTTTCATAGATGTTTTCATAGATGTTTCTAAGCAATAACCTCAGTGCACATTATGTTTACGCTATTTTGTCCCAGACGAATTACAATAACAATAATGCATAAACAAGCTTCAAGGCTATGCTACAACTCTTTCAGTACACAATATACTGTGGTAACCTTAAGTAGATAAGAATGTTCAGACTTTAAGATGCCATCTTAAACTAAGTCAGGAAAATTTCCATGACGTATACACCCTTTACTTATGGACTTGTATTTTTGCCAAATTAAGGGAGGTCCTAAAATGAATAAAGTAAAAGAAGTGTTACTTTTTTATTTATGAACTACGGTGACCCTATAATGAAGATACCTAAGGTATAAATAGGTGTACTTTTAAATGTTAAGAAACGGAGGAGAGACTTGGAGACAGACGCTGCTCCATCTTAAAATGACAGAGAGGCTGACATGATGACATGTTCAGAAGGGTATGTTAACCTATTAATGATATTTGCAAGCATTTAGTTTAATCGTATAAACTCTGCTATAATGGATTTTATATGTCTATATTTATATTTTTTCATATAATAAATATCTAAAAGACAAAACTTTATTGTTTCCAAGACAATCCTTATTTTATATTGTATTCTTAATTATTTATATATGTTAAATAGAGGATCTCTTACTAACTATATAAAATTATGGCTAAGATATCTGTATGGTTAGCCCTGCTAAGTTCTATGCTTTAGACGTTATAGTGGTAAATAAGGGAACCAGCCGCTGGTTACAACATATCAATTATATCTTTCATTATTGTATTTATGCAAGAAAGCATCCAAGCCTTTTATTAAATTATCTATAGAATCTGATAAGATTAGGCAGAGAATTCCACATGACTTACTTTATTGTTCTTACTGTAAAGAAAATTGCTCTTTCAGTCTCCGTGGGTGACATCTTGTCTGCTGTATATTCCTGCTAATGAACAGGTTAGCACATAGCGGGTTGTACCGACCTTGTATATATTTGTATAGTGCTATCATATCCCCTCTGAGGTCTCTTTTTTCTAAATAAAATAAATTCAGTTTTTCTAGCCTTC
This sequence comes from Pelobates cultripes, assembly GCA_933207985.1. NCBI lineage: Eukaryota > Metazoa > Chordata > Amphibia > Anura > Pelobatidae > Pelobates > Pelobates cultripes. The sequence continues at coordinate 113,679,863 of OW240913.1, forward strand.
CAGTGTTTCCCATCCCCCTTACTAATTTTGTAGTTCATTTCTACGCTTTTTCTACTTCTGCAATATCCTTCTTAAAAACTGATGTGTGTGTGTGTGTATGTGTGTATATACACATATGTGTGTGTGTGTGTATATACATACACACACACACACACACACACACACACACACACGTATTATGTGTGTGTGTGTGTGTGTGTATATATATATATATATATATATATAAATTAAAAAACCAAAACATTTATACAAAAACCAATAAAACCGCTAACTTTGGCAAGCGTTTGTGACTAAGTGGCTACAACAAAAGACTAGAAATACCCCATTTTAAAATCCCTGGGTTGACTACATTTCAAAATGGTATGCCATGATGGGGTTATTTCACATTCCTGGGCTACTATATGGTCTCAAAAGGCAACAAAGGTCTAGCAAACCAATTTGGCAAACTAAATCAGACATGCCCTATATTGACACTGTAACTTTCAAAAACACCATAAAACCTATACATGGAGGGTATTGGTATACTCGAGAGACTTCGTTGAACATAAATAGGAGTGTTCTAAATCAGTAAAACGTATTCCGACGATTAAATCACTAGTAAAAGTGCAGTTTGTGTGTAAAAAAAAAATGCAAAAACCAAAGAAAAAGGCAAAGTTTGGCCAGCGTTTGTGCCTAAGTGGCTACTACAAAAGACTGGACATACCCCATTTTGAATACCCTGGGTTGTCTACATTTGAAAATGGTATTCCATGATGGGGTTATTTCACATTCCTGAGCTACCATATGGTCTCAAAAGGCAACAAAGGTCCAGCAAACCAATCTGGCAAACTAGATCGGGCAAGCCCTATATTGACCCTGTAACTTTCCAAAACACCATAAAACCTGTAGATGGGGGGTATTGTTATACTAGGGAGACTTCGTTGAACAAAAATATGAGTGATCTAAATCAGTGAAACGTATTCCGACAATGAAATCACCAGTAAAAGTGCAGTTTTTGTGTAAAAACAAGGAAAAAACAAAGGAAAATGCTAACTTTGGTCAGCGTTTATGCTTAAGTGGCTACTACAAAAGACTGGACATTTTGAATACCCTGGGTTGTCTACTTTTACAAATGGTATGCCATGATGGGGTGAATTTTAATTCCTGGGCTGCTATGTGGTCTCAAAGGCAACATAGGCACAGCAAACCAATCTGGCAAATTTCAATGTGCAAACATGGAAAAGCTCTACATATGACCCCTGTACATTTGCAAAAGCATATACAACCTGTACTTTGGGGGCACTGTTGTACTCAGGAGATGTTGCCAAACACATATTGACACATAAACAGAACTAAAAATCCATGCCTAAAGTACAATGTGAAAGAAAAATAACACAAAGAAAACGACTATCCAAAAGTTTGACAAAGGCTGGTGGTAGAATAAGTGCATGGAAAGTGTTAAAATACCACCATTTGAAATACCCTAGGGTGTCTACTTTTCAAAAATATATGGTTTGATGGGGGTAAATGATATTGCCAGACTTCAAAAATGTCCCAAATAGGACATGGGTGCATGATGAACATCTGTGAAAATTCCAAGTTGGAAAACTGGAATGCGCACCCTCCAAATAAGGTCTTTCAGCCCTCAGAGAACCCGACACACCTGTACATGGGTGGTATCCCTGTACTCAGGAGATGTTGCTGAACACATATTGGCGTGTTCTTTGGCAGTAACACCTAATAGGAGCTGATAATCCATGCCTAAAGTGGAATGTGTGTGAAAAATAACAAACAAAATGACTACCCAAATGTTTGACAGAGACTGGTGGTAGAATTAGTGCATGGAAAGTGTTAAAATACTGGAAAACAAGGGGCTGGCTGCACTCACCTGAACATGCTTAAATGGGGTGCTGCTGGGGGCCAATAAGTACAGTAAAAATGAAAATCCAGCGCACTCCCTTATCTACTAAACAGCTACTTTGGTGCTGACAGATTTTAATATTTATTAAAAACACCTAATCTAGGCAAAAAATAATGGGGGTTTAGTTACATTATATGATCATACATTGCATAAGCCTGCCACAACATCAATGTACCCCATCTTTGGCAGGTCCTACTCTAACAACCAACTGTCTACTATATTAGCTACTCATTTAAAATACCACCATTTGAAATACCCTAGGGTGTCTACTTTTCAAAAATATATGGTTTGATGGGGTAAATTATATTGTCCGGCTTAAATGTCCAAAATGGGACATGGGTGCATGATGACCAGCTGTATAAATTCCAAGTTGGAAAACTCTCCAAATAAGGTCTTTTAGCCCCGAGAGAACCCGACACACACCTACACATGGGTGGTATCCCTGTACTCCGGAGATGATGCCGAACACATATTGGGGTGTTCTTTGGCAGTAAACCTTAAAGTTCTCAGTACATATATTCTTAAATTGCTATGTGTCTCAAAAAAATCAACAATTATTATTATTTTGTTTTAATTTGGCATAGATTGGTGGTAAAATGGCTGCATGAAAAGATTCAAAAATACCCCAGGTTTAATAACTTAGGTTGTCTTCTTTTAAAATATATATACATGTGACGGGTTATTCGGGGATTCCTGACAGATATCAGTGTTACAATGTAACTTGCGTTCATTTTGAAAAATATTGGTTTGGAAATAGCAAAGTGCTACTTGTGCTTATAGCCTTTCCAAAAAATTTGGAAATAACTTTCCAAAAAAAGCTAAGAACATGCTAACATTGGGCATTTCTAAACTCAGGACAAAATTTAGAAACTATTTAGCATGGGTGTTTTTTGGCAGTTGTAGATGCGTAACAGATTTTGGGGGTCAAAGTTCGAAAAAGTGTGTTTTTTTCAATTTTTTCATCATATTTTATCATTTTTGTTATAGTAAATTATATGATATGATGAAAATAATGGTATCTTTACAAAGACCATTTAATGGCGAGAAAAACAATATATAATATGTGTGGGTACAGTAAATGAGTAAGAGGAAAATTACAGCTAAACACAAACACCACAGAAATGTAAAAAGAGCCTTGGTCCCAGCGGCAAGAATTTTGAAAAACGGCCTGGTCACTAAGGGGTTAAAGTAGGCAACTAAACCTTTCTTGTGTTGTTCACTCTCCTTTATTTCTCTCAATGGTACAGGTAAAGGAATAAATAAACAGGAAACCTCTGGGTGCAGTATTTTAAGCTTTGGTGTAAAAATCAAGTAAAAGATGGGTGCTCAGCATTTTTAGAGCCTTTTAATAACTGGCTCTAAGTATACAGGCTTTGTGTCAATTTGCAGGGTGACCCTACCCTCACCAGATCCAAGGTGCAATATGGAGATGAAGATAGGTAAGTATGTAGAAATTTTTTTTATATATATACTGTGTTTCCCCGAAAATAAGACCTACCCCGAAAATAAGTCCTAGCTGGATTATCGGGGTGGGCTGCAATATAAGCCCTACCCCGAAAATAAGACCTAGTCAGGGCTGGTACCTGCCGAGCCCTTAAAATGCCTCAGCCGCCTGAGCGCTCTATAGAGAGCACTCAGACGGCTGCCACAGTGCCTCACCTCCCCTTCCCTGTAGCGTGGCCGAGCTCCTCTCCGGTCCGCGACCCGCCCGGACTGACAGGAAGTGCACACTGGGTGTGCACTTCCTGTCAGTCCGGCCGGGTCGCGGACCGGAGAGGAGCTCGGCCACGCTACAGGGGAGGTGAGGAGAAGATTGGAGGGGGGGGGAGAGTATTACAGGGAGGGAGGGGGAGAGTATTACAGGGAGGGAGGGAGAATATTACAGGGAGGGAGGGAGAATATTACAGGGAGGGAGTGGAGAATATTACAGGGAGGGAGGGGGAGATAATATTACAGGGAGGGAGGAGATAATATTACAGGGAGGGGATAATATTACAGGGAGGGAGGGGGGGGAGATAATATTACAGGGAGGGGGGAGATAATATTACAGGGAGGGAGGGAGGGAGGGATAATATTACAGGGAGGGAGGGGAGAATATTACAGGGAGGGGGAGGTGAGGGTCTCTAGGGGGGTTACACAGCGCGGACACCGGCTGACAGACTGGCTCTAAGCCCTACCCTGAAAATAAGCCCTAGTGTGTTTTTTGTGACTAAAATTAATATAAGACCCGGTCTTATTTTCGGAGAAACGCGGGTATATTAAAATTTTCAACATAAAATTTAATAAAATAAAAAACAAATACCATATTAAATAGTCCTCTCTTAAGACACGTTTCACCATCAATTTCAGCTTTCTCAATTGATGTGATCATGTCACTCATGTGATCTCTATAGTAATTTCTATACCGTTACAAAATAACATAGAGCAGATACAGCTATTTTTGGCAATTTCTTGTATCCACTGTTTGCCAATATGATTGCAATGAGATGTTAAACCTCTCCAATTAAATAGCAGGCAGTTCCATAGATATAGAAAATGGCTACAGCACAATTTAGTTAACAATCCTAATCATATTAACCATTGGTAGTTATTACACAGTTAAATCACTAATCTTATTTATGATTATAAATAAATCATCAATTTGTTAATCCATATCCTGTGTCTAGATCTTGGTGTATTAAAGTATTTAATAATTACTAATCTTCCCTACTCCAATTGTGGAATATTAGAGGGAGATAGAGAGAATTAGATAGTAAAAAGGGGGAGGTTAAGATAAGGAGAAGTCTATTAAAGTTGTAATCAAACTGCCTTACAGACTCTCATCCATTTTAAACTTATAGGCAATCTGTTATTCTATAGGTGCTATTCTGTGGTACGTGTGCCACGCATTGCTCTCGAGGTGCCTTTGCATGCCACTCAATGCTGCCAGAGATAAACAGGCTCTGGCCTGTCAGGTGTCCCAGTGGGACTTCAGATATCTGCTAGTACAAACCGAGCGGTGATTGCAGGTGGTGACAATCCTCAATGTATGCATTATAGCACTTAGAGGAAGTTATCTCAGAAAACCTTTTTTCAGCACTTGTGAAGGGAAATCAGCACTTTATTAGCAGCAATCACAGCTCCTGCCCTTGACCTGTAGCCTGTGACAAAAGTAACGTAGAGAGGGCCCTGGTGCAAGACACATACACACTCATAAATATACACACACCCTGGCACATAGATGCACACACTGACACATACAAAGGCCCTGACAAACAAACACACACATTGATACACACATATACACAAACTCAGATACACACACCTTGACACAGATACACTCATTGACACAGACACCGATACACACAATGACACATATATGCACACTCAAAAACATGCACACATACACACACTGGCCTACACAGATAGGTACACACATACATGCCATTATTTTTATATTTGTAGCCACCCTCCTGTTAACATACCTTTTGTATGCAGGAGGGTGGCTTCCTTGGAGACTTTCTGATGCTGGCTCAGAGGGATAGAAGTGTGGGTTCTGGTCAGGAGGTGTTCTCCTTGCTCCTACCGCTCCAGCTCCGCTACTGCCTGTACCTGGCCAGTCCGGTCCCCACTGGATCCCAGGGAAGCAACCCACACTTCTAGATATACACAAAGCTGCAGATGAAGCCTCCTCCTCAGTCAAATAATACAAACAACCCTTACCTTTACTGGGAAGAGGGGGGACATACATTTATTTAATTTTATACATTCTTTATTTATTTATTTTTATCAAAAAGCCCCCCTACCCTCCTCAACACACATTCACACATTGCCCCCCATAAACAGCCCACACACACACACACACTATCCCCCATACACATACACTGCCCCCACACACATAAACTGCCCCCCACACACATACACTGCCCCTCATACACACACTGCCTCCCCACACACATACACTGCCCCCCATACACACACTGCCACCACACACACATACAGTGCCCCACACACACTGCCCCCCACACACACATACACTGCCCCCACACACACATACACTGCCCCCCCACACACACACTGCACCCCTCACATTACACCACTGCTTCTATGCCCTACTACATCCCCATATCCCAGCAGATCCCAGGTAAGTTGTCAAATTGTTCTTAAATGGTTTGACTACTTACTCTGGGAGGGGGTCCCGGCATCATAACCACTACACAGAGCTGTAGTGGTTATTGTGCATGGATTATTTCTTTAAATAATATAAAAGAGCCCCTCCCGAGATCAGAAAATTTACCATTAATGACAACTCTTTGTACTCTATTTTTAAGCCAATGTTCTACCTAAGAACAAGCATTTTCATCTAGACCGATTTCCTTGAGTTTGAACACTAATCTATTGTGTGGAACTGTATCAAATGCCTTGGCAAAATCCAAATAGATCACATCAACTGCAACACCATGATCAATACTTTTCCTTACTTCTTTGTAGAACACAATCAAGTTAGTTTGACTTGACCTGTGCTTCGTAAAACCATGCTGATTTTTGCTGATAACCATGTTCCTCTCAAGGAATTCTTGAATATTATCCCTTAATAACCTTTCAAATATTTTCCCAGCCACAGAAGTTAAGGTCACAGGTCTATAATTTACAGGCAAGGATTTTGAACCCTTTTTGCATATAGGAACCACATCTGCCTTCCTCCAATCCTCCGTAAGTTTTCCTGAAAGAAAAGAATCTTGAAAGATTAAAAACAGAGGTTCACTTATTTCTACACTTAGTTCCTTAAGTACTCGTGGATGGATACCGTCAGGCCCTGGAGCATGTCTGGACTGTATGCTGTTGCATGTCTGATTAAAATGAAGAAGTTATTTTGTTTATTCTTAAATCCTATCAGTATACCCTTAACTGGATATACTATAGGGCCTGAGTCTGAAACCAGGAAGAAAGACTGGGAGACATTCATGGTTGTTCAGTAAACTAAGAGTTTTTAAGAGTGAAATTGAATTGAAAAATTGATGCTAAAATAGTAAACCTGTCACTGTAGCTGAGTAGCTGAGTTCGAGAATCATTTAAAATGATTTTTTTTGACCGTAATTATACAATTTAGATTTTCACTTTCTAAAACTCAGTTAACCTTGTAAGGAATTGGAAGCCCTTGCTACATTTTATATGTATGTGATTTCTTTGTGAATAATGCATACATACAATTATATTGATGTATGTGCATTATATTTTTATTATTTGTCCACATATTATAAACATAATCACTTATAAAATGATACTTATAACATACACTGTGACGAACGCTGCATTCCACAGACGTTTGCCACGGACTCCTGGAGGAGTGTGGAAGCTGGCCTCCTGCCCACCGACTATGGGCCAGGTCAGCGACTGCAAAGACCCATATTTTATTCCCCCTGGTTCGGCGCTTTCCATTCATGCGCATAGAACTGAACGCTAGCTCTCTGGTGGCCGTTCGCATGGACCAAAACTGTGAATAGACTTCAGGGGGACCTCCCAGCAGAAGCAAGCAACACTGGGGGTGGAGACGGTCGGTCCCACTACCCAGCACGAGGCAGCCTTACCGGGAGTTGAGACAGTCGGTCCAACTCCCCAGCGGCAGCTTACTTTACAGGGAGAGGAGTCAACTCTCTTTCCCCAGGGGCAGCTGGAGATACCGGAAGCAGAGACAGCTGGTCCCTCTTCTCAGTTACAGAGGTACCTCATAGACTGGTTATGGGAGGAACCCCAACTGGCAGGTGGAGATGGGAATGAGGTCGGTCCCAGCGGCAGTCGGAGGTACCAGAAGAGATGCCCCTTCTTCCCTACTACAAGAGGAATACAGGGGCCCAATCGGGTTCTGGGGGTAGTGGATGAGATAGCAATACTCACTGACCCCAGAGCTGTCCCCCGGTCCCCTCAGCAGAAGCGCTGGCATCCGGGCAGAGAGCAGCTGGCTTCTGCCCTCCCCTTTGTCCAGGGCCTGAGTGCCCGCAGGCCATTCCAGCAGCGGAGCTGACATCAGGGCAGAGCCCAGCTGGCCTCTGCTCTACCGGCCCATGTGTTTTGGGACCAGAAGACCCACTGTACTATCCAGCTGTAACATTGGCTACGGGACAAAGCGCTGCTGGCCTCTGCCCACTAAATACCCACAACTCCATGCCTGGGAGCACAAGTGGGATCGGGGGTGACGGACACCCACTCAGCAACCTGGGACATACAGGACATTTCCGGACACCAGAGGCCACCAGGTCAAGTGGCTGTTTATGGGTGGGCTTCTCGACTAACTCAGGTACCGACCGACAGAAGGTCAGTTACCTTGTTAGTCTCCCTGGAAGGGGGAAGATATGTGAGAAACGCTGCTTTCCTCAGATGTTTGCCATGGACTTCTGGAGGAGTGTGGAAGCTGGCCTCCTGCCTGTAAAGACCCATATATTATTCCCCCTGGTTCCACACTTTCCCGTCATGCACATAAAACCGAACGCTAGCTCCCTGGCGGCCGTTCGCATGGACCAAAACCGCGAATAGACTTCAGGGAGACTTAGCCGCGTATGCCATGGAACTATTTTCGTCATGAAGACTTTGCCATTCCCGGTCGGTCCCCAGCGGCACTTAGCCACGATTCTATGGAACTATTTTTGGCATGGGACCATGCGTGTGGTCAAATTATGACTTCCAGGAAATTCCTGAACCCCTGAACCAATCTGGGCAGGGACGTATTAGCCGCGAGGCAAACAAGGCATTTGCCTTGGGTGGTACTTTCCAGGGGGTGGCAAAAAAGCCGCCCCCAAATGCCCAGGCAAAAGTCTTGATAGCCTGGCAGCTAACTAAAAATTCGGTCGGGCAGGCGGGCGGGCATCGCTGGCGGCGCTGGCGAGGGAGCACTTTCCCCTGAGCTCTCTGATGTCATATTCCAGCTCCCGGCATCACTCTGTAGCGCGCTGTGCTGGCGAGGGAGCACTGATTGGTGAGCTCTCTGCTCAGCTCCCTCGCCAGCACAGCCCGCCCACCCAGCCAGCAGCCCCACTGGACCCCAAGGGAGAACCCCCCCCTCAGCATTCCCAAAGGTAAGGAGGCTGAAGGGATTGAATTTAAAAACAAAAGTGTGTGTTAATGTGAGTGTCTGTTAGTGTGTGTGTGTCTGTTAGTGAGTGTGTGTCTGTTAGTGAGTGTGTGTGTGTCTGTTAGTGTGTGTGTGGCTGTTAGTGAGTGTCTGTTAGTGTGTGTGTGTTTGTTAGTGTGTGTGTTTATTTCTGTTAGTGAGTGTGTCTGTTAGTGTGTGTGTGTGTGTCTGTTAGTGAGTGAGTGTGTGTGTTTGTTAGTGTGTGCATTTATTTCTGTTAGTGAATGAGTGTGTGTGACTGTTAGTGAGTGTGTGTATGTCATGGCGTGTGTCTGTTAGTTAGTGTGTGTGTGTGTGCGTATCTGTTAGTGAGTGTGTCTGTTAGTGTTTGTTAGTGTGTGTGTTTATTTCTGTTAGTGAGTAAGTGTGTGTGTCTGTGTGTGTGTCTGTGTGTCTGTTAGTGTGTGTGTGCTAGTGAGTGAGTGTGTGTGTTTGTTAGTGTGTGTGTTAATTTCTGTTAGTGAGTGTGTCTCTTAGTGTGTGTGTCTGTTAGTGTGTGTGTTAATTTCTGTTAGTGAGTGTGTCTCTTAGTGTGTGTGTCTGTTAGTGAGTGAGTGAGTGTGTGTTTGTTAGTGTGTGTATTTATTTCTGTTAGTGAGTAAGTGTGTGTGTGTGTCTGTTAGTGTGTGTGTGTGTGTCTGTTAGTGAGTGTGTGTATGTCATGGTGTGTGTATGTTAGTGTGTGTTTGTGTCTGTTAGTGTGTGTGTGCGTGTCTGTTAGTGAGTGTGTCTGTTAGTGAGTGTGTGTGTGTGTGTTTGTTAGTGTGTGTGTTTATTTCTGTTAGTGAGTGAGTGAGTGTGTGTCTGTGTGTGTGTGTGTGTCTGTTAGTGTGTGTGTGTCTGTTAGTGAGTGTGTGTATGTCAGGGAGTGTGTCTGTTAGGGAGTGTGTTACTATGGGTGTGTCTGTTAGTGAGAGTGTTTGTGTGTCTGTCAGTGAATGTGCGTGTGTGTATTTAGAAGGCGGGGTAGGGGGGAAGTAGGGGGTGGCGAGGGATAGGGGGGACGCAGGGGGTGGTGCGGGGGGCGCCTGAGTTTTGTCATGCCTAGGGAAGCACAAAACCAGGATACACCAGTGGATCTGGGTGATATCTGGATATCATGGTAACCCAGATCAGGGCTCTCAGGGGATGTAACTTTTGTGGGGATTTTGTGTGTTTAAATATATTTTTGTGGTTTTATAAAAATGGATGTTTTCTGTGCCTGGAGATAATTGAGTTTAATACAGTGCTGA
>OW240913.1:113690199-113751530 GCA_933207985.1 Pelobates cultripes
CTACATTAAAAAGATTTTTTAATAATAAAACAGATGTACCACCAACTCCCACCCCCTCTCCACAAGATCATGGTTTTATCAATACACACCTAAGAGAAAAATCAAAGTTTTATCCATCACACTATAAATCTGCCCCTCTTATTTTATTTTAAAAATTTGTCCAAAAAGATCTGGAAAAAATCAAATATAATAAATATGATGCAAATAACCTAACAAACGCTGAGAGGAAGGCAATTAAAGAACTTCAAGAAGATAAAGATATCGTTATAAAATCAGCCGACAAAGGTGGAGGAGTAGTTATTCAATCTAGTGAAATGTATATTAAAGAAGCTTTAAGACAACTAGATGATAAAAATGTATACGAAAAACTCCCATCTGATCCTACAAATAATATCCAAATTACATTATCTACTTTTTTAAATAAAGGGTCTAATTTAAACATTTTAAACAAACAAGAATTTCACTTTTTAAACAAAGAATTTCCTATTACTCCTGTTATTTATTTCCTTCCCAAAATTCATAAAGATGAAAAGCAACCCCCAGGAAGACCTATTGTCTCAGGAATAGGGTCTCTTCTATGCAACCTTTCTCAATACATCGATACCCTTCTCCAGCCTTCAGTAAAATTAATGAAATCTTACTTGAAAGACTCAATGTCACTTTTAAATTTTTTAAACAAATTTAGCTGGAAACCCAATTTTATACTAGTTACATGTGACGTTCAGTCACTTTACACAATCATCCCTCATGATATTGGATGTCAGGCCATAAAAAGGACCCTTACTCTAGAAGACAATATTCCTTCCATCCAGATCGATTTTATAATAGAAGGTATTAATATAATTTTAAAAAACAATTACTTCTGGTTTTTAGATTCATTTTATCTCCAAAAGAGGGGCACCGCTATGGGTACTAGGTTTGCCCCAAGCTACGCTAATCTGTTCATGGCAGACTGGGAATCCGAAGCTATCTGGGGCAACCATGCATGGCGGGCAAACCTGGTCTCATATTTTAGATACATAGATGATCTTTTTTTTATTTGGGAAGGACCAGAAGATGACCTAATTGTTTTTATAAATTATCTTAATACTAATGATAGGGGCATTATTCTAACACATGAATATAGCAAAGAATCTATTAATTTTTTGGACATTAATATTTTTATTAAAGAAGGCCAACTCCACACAAAAACTTTTTTCAAAAAGGTGTGTGTTAATACAGCCATCGACAAAACTAGTTGTCACTACAAGCCTTGGCTTGAGAGTGCTCCAAAGAGCCAGTTCCTACGTCTCCGTAGGAACTGTTCAGAAATAACAGATTTTAATGAACAAGCTAATATCCTAAAAAATAAATTTATGGAAAAAAGATATTTAGAATCAGAGCTCAATAACACAATTAATACAGTTAAACAAAAAGAACTAAAAGATCTTCTGACTTATAAGAATAAAGAAAAGGATGAATCAATATCTCTTCCTATTATTTTTAACTTCAATAGCAAAAGTAATAATGTCAAAAAAATTATAAAAAAACATTGGCATATACTTAAAGAAGACGATATTTTAAACTCAATTTTACCCAACCAACCAAATATCGTGTTTAGAGGGGCACCAAATTTTAAATTTTAAATCCATTTTAACCACCAATTTTACTCGAGAATCGCCAGTTAGGGGTTTCTCTTTCTTCCCACAAACAAAAGGCTTTTATAAATGCAAACAATGCATAGTGTGTAGAACCACAGATCCATCTACCCCATCTAAAATTACTCAGTTTATGTCCAATAAGACTAAAAAAAATGTATAATATTTATGATTTTATCGGCTGCAATACTAAAAATGTTATTTATCTGCTCGAATGCCCATGTGGTCTCCAATATGTGGGGATGACCACAAGGTGCTTAAAAACAAGATTGAGCGAACATTGCAGAAATATCAAAAATGGATACTTAAATCATACAGTATCCAAACATTTTATTATGCATAACAAAGATCCTAAACTTCTAAAATGTATTGGTATAAAAAAAATGTTCTACCCCCTGGCGAGGAGGAGACATAAAAAAACTACTTGGGAAAATAGAAATGGAATGGGTGTATAACCTTAAGACCCTTATACCCCATGGCCTTAATGCAGACTTTGACCTATATAATTTTTTGTAACACAAAAGTATTTTACATGTCTGTTTTACACCAATGCCTTTTACCTTGCTCAAACTGTATTTTTTATTTATGATTTTCTGCATTTACAAAATTGTTTTATTATTTCTTAATTTATTTTATTTATATTTCATATACATGTGCCCCTTTAGTATATGGCCCCACCAATTATATGTCCCTTTTAATTTTGCCATCTCTTTCTTATATAGAGCTCCCTTTTTGGGAACTTTTGTTTTCATGTCCCTTTAATTTGATCGAGCTTATCTTCAGCCGACTACATTTCCCACTAAGCATAGCGGCATTTTGTCCGAATACCGGAAGTGCCGTAAGTCACGTGCTTTATTTCATTTGCTGAATTTATGCTTTTAATACTTTCATTTCTACTAGCAGAGTGTCTAATGTATTTTAGTTTTTGCCCTCTCTGTGGGCTTTTGCTTCTATGTCCCCCAATATTTGGCAGCACCTATATTACACTCCTAGCCGCCATTCGCGGCTTACCAACTACATCTCCCATAAAGCATAGCGGCATATAGTCCGAAAACCGGAAGTGCCACGCGTCACGTGCGCATTTTTAATCATTTAATTTATGCTTTTAAAACCTTCGTTTTGGTCATCAAAGTCAATTATGAGTGTTCTTAGACCCTATACTTTGGTTTTATTGCTGTATTTTAAAGTTTTTATACTACCAAATGTAACTTAATTTTGATTGGATGGACCATTTTTGGCGCCAAATTTAAACTCCTATATAATACAACTAGCCAGGTAATGTTTGCTATTCCATTTGATAAAGTCTGTTGACGAAACGCGTTATGGATATTTTATACTGTGTATTGTAATATTAAAGCAATTTTTGGTAATTTATTTGTGCCAACTATTCTTTTTTATAGTTTTATATACACATTACTCTTTTTATACCTGGCTTTTTAGTATATTTTAGTATATTTTTAGCATTTTACTACTATATACCAACACTGACTTCGGAAGTCTCCTGCACTCCAAGAAATCCTAAAGGTGGGGATCAATCCACCTATGCTGATACACAAGAGCAGTTGGTCTGCTCCTCATTTGTAAGTACGTTTTCATCTACTTATATTAAGACTACTTAAATAGTGAGCACTATCGGTTGTCTCTCTTTTTCCTTGTTTGAGAATTGGACACCACTGACGGAGAGAAACCCACAGCATATCCCACAAGCGGGGATTATACCGCTGTATGCGCTTCTATCCTAGAGCTGGACATAAGCTCTATTAAATGTGAGTTGTTTAATATTATCTTTCCATACGTCACTTTTGGAATTATACAATACTGCACTACTGGTCGTCCTTCTCTCTCCCCTTTTGTCTTTTATATGAGTGGAACCTATACAGCTTATGAAGACTTCACTGCTGCAACACTTACTATAAAGACTATCCGCAAGGACACTTAAGTTGAACTTTTATTTTTTATTTTTATCTATTACGTTGGACATTTTTTCTTAGTCACTCTATTTTTACTCTCTTATTGGCGCAGCCTTTTATTACTGTTTTTACTTACTAGCCTATAGTTGCCCGACTCCTCCCTACTACCTTTCTTGTGAATGGGCACAACATTCACTAACTTCCAATCTTCTGGGACTACTCCTGTTAGTCATGATTGGTTAAATAAATCTGTTAATGGTTTTGCTAGTATACCACTAAGCTCTTTTAATAGCTTTGGGTGTATTCCATCAGGTCCCATTGACTTATTTGTCTTTACTTTTGACAGTTGAAATAGAACCTTTCCTCTGTAAACTCACGTGTAATAAATGACTCATTTATACTTTTTCTTAACTGAGGTCCTTTTCCTTCACTTTCATCTGTAAATACAGAACAAAAATATTAATTGAGGCAGTCAGCTAGACCTTTATCCTCTTCTACATACCTTCCTTCTTTTGTTTTTAACCTAACCAATCCTTGTTTTACTTTCCTTTTCTCATTTATGTATCTAAAAAATGTTGTGTCCCTTTTTTTTTACTGACTGTGCTCCTTTCTCTTCTGCGTGTGATTTGGAAGCTCTTAAAACTTGCTTAGCCTCTTTCTGCCTAATCGTATAGATCATTTTGTCTTCCTCACTCTGGGTTTTTTTTTATAATTACTAAATGCTAACTTTTAGTTTTTTACTATTTTGGCCACATCTGCCGAGTGGCCAAAAACAGTGGTTTCTTGAATTTTTTGCTTTTATTGACAAGCGTAATGCAGTTTTCTGTTTCCTTCAGCAGTGCAACTTTTAAATAATCCCATTTCTCTTGGACTCCATTTAAATTGCTCCGGTCTGATAATGACTCCTTTACACATATTCTAATTTTTAAAAAGTCTGTTTTTCTAAAGTCTAAAACGTTTGTTTTTGTGTGGTGTGACTCAGTCACTGTTCTTTTATTAAAGCACACTGACTGATGTCACTGGATCCTAAGCTTTCACCTACAGTAAAATCTGATACCAAATCTCCATTTGTTAACACTAAATCTAGTATGGCCTCTTTACGAGTTGGTTCCTCAATGACTTGTTTTAGAGACAATCCCAGTAGAGAGTTTAGAATATGTGTGCTGGTGGCACAAGCAGCTATTTTGGTTTTCCAGTTCACATCAGGAAGATTAAAGTCATCATGATGATAACTAACCCCCTTCATTGTCATTTTAGCTATTTCCTTAACTAGTAGATTATCTAACTCTTCTATTTGTCCTAAATCACACCTACACGAGTTACTGTGTGATTACCAAATTCTAACGTAGCCCAAACGGACTCTATGTTTGCCTCACTAACTTTTATTAGGCTAGATTTTATGCTATCCTTCACATACAGGGCCACCCCTCCCCCTTTCTTGCCTTCCCTGTCTTTTCTATATAAAGAGTACCCTGGTATTGCTATGTCCCAGTAATTTTTCTCATTGTACCATGTCTCCGTAACAGCGACTAAATCTACATTACCAGTTGCCATTATTGCCACAAGTTCATGGATCTTATTCCCTAAACTGCGAGCATTTGTAGACATGACTCTAAGCTTATCATGTTTTAACACACTTGCTACAGGCACCTTCTGTCCTTGTTTTGTCCTTGTTTTGGGTGGCAATTGGATTGATGTTGTATCACCCTTTTGCCCTCCTAGTTTAAATACATCCCAGCAAAACCTCTGAACTGCTCACTGAGTAGATTTGTACGCTTTTGAGAAAGATGCAAACCATCTTTTTGTGCAGTTTTTTTCAATTCCAAATAGAGCTACCATGAGAAATAAAGCCAAATCGTTGCTCCCGACACCATTTACCAAGCCACAAATTAAAGTCCCTAATACGCATCCGCCTGTCGTTCTGAGTGTTATGCACAGGCAGGACTTCAGAGAATGACAGTGTGGAAGCAACCTGCCGTATATGATTGGCAAAAACACAAACAACTTCCTTTACCTCTCACACACACTGCATACACTACACACACACACACACTGCATACACACTATACACACACACACTGCATACACTACACACACACTGCATACAAACTTTACACACACACAGCACACACTATACACACACAGCATACACTACAAACACACACACACACTGCATACACTACACACACACTGCATACAAACTATACACACACACAGCACACACTATACACACACAGCATACACTACAAACACACACACCCTGCATACACTACACACACACACTGCATACAGTATACACACACACACTTCATACACTACTACTGTACTGCATACACTACTACTGTACTGCATAGAGTACATAAACACATACACTTCACAAACACACCCTACATACAATAAACACACACACACACACACTTATACCTGTGTGTCTGTGTATCGGTATGTGTCTGTATATGTGTATCTATATGTGTGTCTGTGTATCTGTGTGTCTGTGTTTGTATCTGTGTGTCAGTGTATCTGTATGTGTGCATCTGTATGTGTGTCTGTGCCTATGTGTCTCTGTACATGTGTGTCATTGTGTGTCTGTAAGTGTGTGTGTTTGTATCTGTTTGCAACTGTTTTGCAATTGTTTGCAATTCCTTACTAGGTCATTTGACCAGTTTTATAACATTGGTTCAGATGGTTACAGAAAATCAGTGATATTTGCATCCAAACCAATCTACAGCACCCGAACCTGAGATTTATCAATGACCGCATGTCAGACAAAGATAAAACAAATTAGTCCAACAGGATTTACATGTGCAAATTATCTTTAGCAGCCAGTGACTAGTTAAAATTAAAACACTTTGGCAGCATGGTTAATTGTATAGTGGCTGGTCAGCGCTTGCTAGTCAGCAGCAAATGTAATATGTTTAAAAAATAAAAATCCTTTAAAGGACCACTCTAGGCACCCAGACCACTTCAGTTCAATGAAGTGGTCTGGGTGCCTGGTCCAGCTAGGGTTAACCCATTTTTTAATAAACATAGCAGTTTCAGAGAAACTGCTATGTTTATTAATGGGTTAAGCCTTCCCCCTATTCCCTCTAGTGGCTGTCTCATTGACAGCCACTATGCGATGCTTCTCACTGTGATTTTCACAGTGAGAGCATAACATCCATAGGAAAGCATTGTAAATGCTTTCCTATGCGACGGCTGAATGCACGCGCAGCTCTTGCCGCGCGTGCGCATTCAGCCCAAGAGGAAGAGAGAGGCAGAGAGCTCCCCGCCCAGCGCTGGAAAAAGGTAAGTTTTTAACCCTTTCCCCTTTCTAGAGCCGGGCGGGAGGGGGACCCTGAGGGTGGGGGCACCCTCAGGGCACTATAGTGCCAGGAAAACGAGTATGTTTTCCTGGCACTATAGTGGTCCTTTAAAGATCAATAACATCAATAAAAAATCCATATTACTTTACTATAATGGAGGTATTATATCTCTATATGCCATCTGGCAGGTGGGGACTAATCTACTAAACATTTAAAACTAGCGGCTGGGCAGCTATGTAAGGAGCGTGTGACATTGGCTGCATGTGAGCAGGAATAATTGCACCAGAGCAGATGGTCACCCATTCTGGAACCCACCTGTGATGCCAGCTCACTACTTGCTACAAGTCTCCATAGTTCAGCATCTTGATAGATTCTGTGAAGGAACCTCAGCCAACAGCAAGCCAGGTACCGCAAGCTCAGTGCTGCTCAGTGAGTGAGGGCTCGGAGAAGCTCTGTTCCCAGAGCAGACTGGCATAGTGGTTTGTAGTGTGAGGGAAGAGCTGCTTTGGTAGTAATAAGGGCTGCTACCACGGTGAGTGTTGTTAGGAAGCCAGTTCCTGCACCCCATGTGAGAGCCCTTCAGCAGGGCCCATGCACAGGGTGCCCTGGAGAGGCATCACACTCTTTGTGTGTGTGAAAGAATTTACCTTGATTCCAAGGTTCAAGCTTATAGGTGTCATATTAGATATCCTATATTAAAATTGGCTAAATTGGACTCAGGAAATGCTTAACGCTTAAAATGTCACTTAAGACCAAATATGTCTAGTTCTGGGAGCAGATAGCCCCCAGCTGAGTTGTCTCTCCTAAATAAGTCAGTTCCTTCTCTTTCCCGGAACTTATCTGTTAAATGTACATGACGTTCATCCCTATGTCTTATCTGTACTCCCTTCACCCTTTCACTCCCTTCTTACCACTGTTCTATGAATATTTGCACTTTTTAATGTATAAAAACAAAACTGACAAAATAAATGTCAAAGGCTTATTTTGATAACCTACAAGCGTCTGGTGTCTAATTCACGCTTCTCCAAGTCAGGAACGTTTTAGCCGCGAGGCAAACAAGGCATTTGCCTTGGGTGGTATTTTCCAGGGGGCGGCAAAAAAAGCCGCCCCCAAATGCCCAGGGCAAATGTCTTGTTAGCCTTGCGGATAACAGACAAGCCAGTCGGGCTTGCGGGCTGCTGGGTGCTGGTGGGTGGCTGGCGAAGGAGCACTTCTTCTGAGCTGTCTGCTCAGCTCCCTCGCGCGCCGCAGAGTGAGGCTGGGAGCTGGAATATGACGTCATATTCTGGTTCCTGGCATCACTCCGCGGCGCGTGAGGGACCTGAGCAGACAGCTCAGAGGAAGTGCTCCCTCGCCAGCCGCCCGCCAGCGCAGCCTGCCCAGCAGCCACAGGACCCCCAGGGAGAAAGAGAAACCCCTCCCCCCCCCAGTATTCCCAAAGGTAAGGAGGCTGGGAAGGGTTAAACAAAAAAAAGTGTTAATGTGTGTGTGTGTATGTCTGTTAGTGTGTGTGTCAGTGTGTGTGTGTGTGTGTGTGTGTGTCTGTAAGTGTGTGTGTATGTTAGTCTGTTAGTGTGTGTGTCTGTTAGTGCATGTGTGTGTGTGTCTGTTAGTGTGTGTGTGTCTGTTAGTGTGTGTGTGTGTCTGACTGTGTGTGTCTGTTAGTGTGAGTGTGTTTGCCTGTGAGTGTGTGTGTCTGTTAGTGTGTGTGTGTTTCTGTTAGCTAGTGTATGCGTATCTGTCAGTGAATGTGTGTGTATTTAGAAGGCAGGGCAGGGGGAAGGGCTGGGTGGGGGTGGGAGGGAGGCGCCCGAGTTTTGTTCTGCCTAGTGCAGCACAAAACCAGGATACACCACTGCTCCAAGTGCACGTGAAACAATTTGGGTTGCCCTGAATATAACAAAGATCAAATTGGATCTATATCCATGTGCAAGAGTGGGATGTGTGCAAGTCAACGATGACACAACATGCCTCCTTCTATTTGGTTGCTCTGCCTTAAAATGCCAAAACATGCACCACAACAATTTCATTTTAATAACATTGTCACGGTACCTGGGGTGTTCCTTTAATCGCCAAGATTATCCATAAAATGTTGAAAAGCAATATATCTTTATTTACTGCATAATTTTCTTTATGAGATATTGACTTGGGACTTTATTATTAGCAGCAGAATTCACTGGGAGGCAAACAGCCCTATATACGTCACGATTTTTGCTCACAAAGTTTATATCTTATAGGTATTTCCATGGTGTGTTTTTATATTTTATAGGTATTTCCATGGTGTGTTTTTTTTTTTACCAGAAAAAGTATGCAATGAGAAAAAGTTGAGCGTCACTTCCAAAAATCGAGAAAGAACCGCCCTGGACTGTCAAGGAAGGGGGGACATGACTGCTGCCAGAGATAAGGGGTTGGGACAATATGAATACAATTGTTACGAAGTGGGGAATAGATTTATAAGGGCTTACTGGGTGGGAACGTATTAGTCAGCTAGGAAAAGTGCAGGGGTCCTGGCTTTACTTGGCAGCTGGTAGTGTACTAAAAAAATAAATAAGGCAATTAATACTATACTTTAATTCAGGAAACTTCAGGGCATCGGTGCTGCTGACGATGGCCATTTCCCAAAATGCTAAGGCGTACATCGAATCACACAGAGCAGGTGCTCTGTAGGATGTACTGACTGGTGTAAAGCGAGGGCCTGGTCCGGATGCAGCTCCGAGTCCTGGTGAGATGGCCGGTGCATCAGATGGTGGTCGGCGGGCCAGGCGTTTCAGGCCACCAACGTGCTTATCTCTAAACCTGGTTCGGAGGAGCGGTGACAGGCAGAGAAGTCGGAGGTCGGAGGAGGCCAGAATGTGGAGGGCCGGTGACATCCCCCCGGGCTACGAGGTGTAGGCGAAGGGGGGTCAGTGGCTCTGGTGCTCAGGCCCAAGATGGCGGGAAGAATAAGGAGTCCTCCATCACTTCTGGAGATGTACGTCGGGCATGAAGCAGGACATTGCCGGAAGTTACATCTGGAGTCAGGGACGTGGCAGAGACAGAAGTACGTCAGGTACCTGGAAGTCATTGGACGTTCATAGCACACCGTGACCCCGTCACAGGCCCCAGCAATGGGACCCAGAAGAAAGAAGAAGGATGATCGGATCAGTGTCGGAAGGTCACCACGGAGCTAGTGGTGGGGGCGGTACAGGTGGAAGGCCTTAGGTGGTGTAGGATGAGGACTCGGAGGCAGGAGCAGAACTGGAGGAGCTGGGAGCGATGAACCTGCTGCATTTTGGTGAGTTGGGGAAGTGTCGTGCATGCTTAGGCTGGTTTCCTGGGGGTATGATACTTCAGGGGCAGGCCTTCTCCAATCAGGTCACGGAGGGTGGTAGTGGTGAGAGATCAGGGGTTTATGGTCCACGTATCCCTGGTTGTGAATTGTCCCCCTTAGGGTTGCACGTGCCTCAAGACATCCAGAGCAGGATCATTAGGGGTGAGTATGTGGATCTCCTTTCCCTAGTTCCCCCATGCAAGAAGTCTGTGGATAGACCATGGCGAGGGAAACAGCAGGAGGCGGAGAAGGGTAAGGCTGTTCCCCAAACTTTTGGTAATTGGCTTCAGGGCTTTAATTTATTTGCGAGTATTTTAGTGCATCGCCTCCCTGAATGGGCTCCCTCCTTGTTTGGTTATCTCGACCTGATTTGGGGGGCATACAAAGTGTATGGCGGGCAGTGTTGGTTTAGGTACGACTAGCAGTTCCGCCAGAAAATGGAAGCTTGTCCAGGTATGAATTTTGGGTTTCAGGATGGCAGCCTCTGGCTGCTGCTCTTGACCCCGTGTCACCCGTCTCCCATGCCAGGGTGTGCCAGTGTGCCCACCAGTACGTCGGCCGGTCATAGGAAGGGTATGTGTTGGCTCTTCAATGAGAGCCATTGCAAGTGGTTCAGCTCTTGCAGATTTTGGCATGAGTGTGCACATTGCAGAGGGGCGCATCCTGCAATACGCTGTTTCAAGAAGAGCATACCCAGTGGAGGAGGACCACGGTGACTGCAGGAAGGATGCGCGCTTGACTTGACCAGTATCCTAAACAGAGTGATGCCGAGGTGTTGTTCAACAGGTTTGCGATTGGTTTTTGTATGCAGTTCATAGAGTCGGAGGAGGCTCTGTTTGCGGGTAATCTTCAGTCGATTCGGTATCGACCGAAGATTATCCACAAACAGAGCCTCCTCCGACTCTACAAACGGGATATTCTCCAGGAAGAAATTGGATGCCGAGGCTCGGCGGGGTCTTTTGATTCCCCCCTTTCCCGATTTGAGGATTTCTCCCCTTGGTTTGGTCCCCATCGGGTGCGTCAGTCAACGACTACATAGACAAGGCACTTTGTAGGGTTCATTATGCGTCGTTTGACAGGGTGTTGGAGCTGGTTTGGTGGGCGGTGGCTAGGGCCTGGTTGGCCAAGTCCGACATTGAGTCTGCTTTTCAGTTGTTTCCGGTATACCCTCCCCTCCCTGTCCCTTGGTGCACCCCCACCCCCTTTGTGGTCACACTCCCCTTCCTGGTGTGCCTCCTATATCTCTTGTAGCATTGCAGAGTGGAGCAGATCCCTTACAGGAGCTTCAGTTTTCTGTACCCGGCCAGACTCACAGGGAGTGCTCTCTCGGTGAGCACCTCCTGTCAGTCTGGCTGGGTACAGGAAACAGAAGCTCCTGTACCGCGCTCTGCCACGCTACACTCAGTGGTGCATACACACTGACAGTCACACACTCAATGACAAACACACAGACGTCACTGACAGACACACACTCATTCATTGACACACACACACACACACTGACAGACACACACACACTGATTGAGACTCATTGACAGACACACTGATAGTCACACACAGACTCAATGACAAACATACTCTCACTGATTTGACAGACACTCACAAACACACTGACAGACACACACTCATACACTCACACACACTTCCTCACACATACACTTACACACACACACACACAGCCACTCACAGACACACTCACTCACTCACACATACACATCACATACACTCACTAATGATTATTTTTATAAATAAACATTTTCCACCCAGCCTCCCTACCAGTGGGGCTGCTGGGCGGCATGTGGCAGTGATATAATCAGAGGTGGCGAGGGAGCTCTATTCTCCCCACTCTGCTCCCTCGCGGGCTGTCTACTGATGCCAGGAGACATCATATTCCGTCTCCCACTGCATCAGCAAACGGCGTGCGAGGGAGCAGAGCAGGGAGATTAGAGCTCCCTCGCCGCCTCTGATTACACCACTACCGCATGCCATGCCGTTTGTACTTCCCTCCTTCCGGTCACTGAAATTTTGCACCCCTAGAGCTGGCGCGCCCTAAGGCGACTATCTGTGCCGCCTTATGGATGCGCCAGCCCTGGTCAATGGTGTGTGGAAGCATGGCCCGCCGACTTGCAACATGAGTGTTTTCGATGTTGTGGCAGAAATGCCTCTGTCACGTGTTCTTGGAGGGGCCTGCTTGCTTGCCTCCTGACAAGACTATGGGCCCTTTAAAAATGTATGTTAAAAACATAAAAAAAGACAGACATGGTCGGTCAAAATTATGACTTCCATGGAAATCATGAACCCTGAACCGATCTGGGTGATTTTTGGATATGTTGGTCCCCCAGATCAGGGCTATCAGGGGATATAACGTTGTGGGGTTTACATGTGTTTTAGGGGTACTTTTGGGGTGTTGTATTGCATGTTTTTTTTATACTGAGAGATAATTTAAAGGATCACTATAGTGTCAGGAAAACAAAGCGGTTTTCCTGACACTATAGTGCCTGAGGGTGCCCACACCCTCAGGGTCCCCCTCCCATGGCGCTGAAGGGGTTAAAACCCCTTTTGGGTCCTTTAGGGTAGACGAATTGGTTGCGCCTAACCTTCGGTCGGTTTTGCCGTTGTTTCTGGCAGATGTGCGGTGGTCCAAGACATCTTCGTACGTCATTCTAAGACGGATCGCGTGGGTCAGTGTGCTTGGGTACCCAAGCACACTGACCCACGCGATCCGTCTTAGACCGACGTACGAAGATGTCTTGGACCACCGCATCGGAGCTACAGGTAGGTACTATTGTCCAGTTGGGTCTTTAGAGCTAACCCCTTTTGGTGCACTCGCTACCAATTCATGAACATATTACAGAGGGTGTTGGTTGTTTACGGAGAGGACGGGCAGGGGTACTCAACCCATTCCTTTCGGGTTGGGGCCACCACGCAGGCGAGTCTGCTGGGCTTTCCTACCTCTGTTATTAAGCGTATTGGCAGGTGGGAATCAGGGTGTTTAGGGCATACATAAGGCCTCACTTGTAATGTTTTTCTCGTTATAGGTTCAGGCCCGCGGTATGTCTGGATATTGGGACATTGCTTCATATATTGAGCTGCTTGGCGAGCGAAAGAATGCAAATATGGATGAAATTTGGGGTTTTCCTTCGAGGTAGCTAGGGTTAAGTGGCGGGGAATTAGGGGTCTCCTCTGGCTACAGGTGTATCCGGAGTGCGTGGTGCTGCGCAGATTCGTATCTGGCCCGGTTAAGAAGTTGCTGTCATTTGTTAATAAATAAAGCAGTGGCCATTACCCTTATCCAACATATTAAGGTCTCATGTGTTTTATTGGGGCAATTGGGGTTGGTTGTTGGTTTAGTCAGCCGTTATGTGATAATGGACTTTTTTAGTACAAGGTGAGAAGAGAGGACAAAAGCAGATGTCAGCACCAGCACACGATGGTATAATAATTACACCAGTGACATCTTCAACAAAGGAGCAGATATACTGTACAGATATACAATTCCTCAACATTATCCCCAGTCAAGTAATAACACACAAAATATCAGACACCCATTAGCATTAGACATCCATACCCAAGTAGTCCCAAGCATTTTTCATCACCCACTAATCCCAGCTAACCTTCCGCACCCTATGTCTCAGCCACTTCATTTTCCCTTCAGAAAGTTTGATAAAAATCTATCAGTACCTCCATCTCAGCTTCCTTGAATTTACCTTTTTTTGCTGCTGCTCCCACTATTGCAAGGGTAGGCAACCTTTTGGTAGCGCTATGCTAATTGAAAGTTCTGATGAAAGTTCTGATGTCCCTTATGGTGCCAGCCCTAATTTTTTTAAGGTAACGTTTATGTATGTTGGGAAATTCTGCATGTATTATGTATGGGTGTGGCGGCTGCTTTGTGAGGTTTTATGTGTGTATATGTGAGCTATGTGTGGTGTTGTGAATGTGGTTGAGCTGTATGTATTGTGTTTATGTTATGTCTATATGGTGGCGGTGTGTGTTTTTATTTGTAAGTATGTGTGTGAGCTTCCTCTGATGTTAAGTGGTTGCCTATATGTGTTGATCTACTATAGGTGTGTGTTATAGGGCTACCTGTGGTGTTGTATGTGGTATTGTGTGTTATGGAGGCTGTATATTGTGTTGCATGTATGTACCCCCACCTCCACCCACACAATCACCCACACACATACAGCACCCACACACATACAGCACCCACACAGCACGCACACACATACAGCACCCACACACATACAGCACACACACATACAGCACACATACAGCACCCACACACATACATCACCCACACACATACAGCGCACACACACATACAGCACCCACAGACATACAACACCCACAGACATACAGCACCCACAGACACAGCACCCACAGACACAGCACCCACAGACATACACATCACCCACACACATACAGCACCCACAGACATACACAGCACCAACACACACACAGCACCCTCACACACTGCACACAAACAGCACCCTCACACACACACAGCACACTAACGGTACCCTCACAAACACAAACAGGACCCTAACAAACACACACACAGCACACTACCAGCACCCTCACAAACAAACAGCATCCTCACATACAGTACATTAACAGCACCCTCACAAGCGCACACACACACACAAACAGCACCCTCACACACAGTACATTAACAGCATCCTTACAAGCACGCACGCACACACAAACACCCTCACCCACATAGCACACTACCAGCACCGTCACACACACATCACACTAACAGCACCCTCACACAGCACACACACACACTCAGCAGTGTGTGTATGTGTATATATGTGTATGTGTGTATATATATATATATATTTATATATATATATATATATATATATATATATATATATATATATACATATATATATGCGGCGTGTGCTTGTGCTTTAGGGTGCACACCCTAATGCAATAGGCTGCGCACGCCTATGCTGATAAGTGTATATATGGTGAGCGCTGTATGTGGGGGGGGGGGGTACTGCCAACAGAATTGTTTATATGTGACTATCTGAAGTGTTGTCGGGTTTGTATGTGGAGAATGTGTGCAGAGATTTATTTATGCAGGAAATGTTGGTTTAATTAAAAAAAAGTTATTAGAAGTTGTTTTGTGTCCCCTCCATCTTGCCTACCAATAATATGAGTAAAAATCAAGCAAAAATGCAACTACAATTTCATGTAATTTTCAAGGAGTTTTTTTTTTTTTATTGGATGTAATTGTGTACAAACTACTTGAAGTATCATCTAGTTATGCAATTTAAAACTCATGCAACATGCAAATTGCTAACTTTTTTACTACAGGATGTAAATAGAATGTGATGAGGGAACTGCACATTATAAGAGACGCATAACACATTCAGATTAGGTGTCCCCCCTTATTGTAATTTAGGGCCCCCACCCGCCGCTCAGGGGTTGGGGCCAGAAGGAGGACAATAGGTGTCCCCCCTTATTGGTATTTAGGGCCCCCACCCGCCGCTAGGGGGGAGGACAATAGGTCCACCCCCATTATTTTACTTTAGGGCCCCCACCCGCCGCTCGGGGGTGGGGGCTGGGGGAGGACAGTAGGTTCCCCCCCCTTTTTTACTTTAGGGCCTCCACCCGCTGCTCAGGAGTGGGGCCGGGGGGAGGACAATAGGTCCCCCCCTTTTTATCTGAATTAGAGCCCCCACCCGCCCCCTTCAGTTTAAAAGCTCCCACTCGCGCGGCACGGGTGGGGGCTCGGGAGGGGGGACACTTTTTTTTTTTTTTTTTAACAGTGAGTAGCCACAGATGGGATCTACCTTTTGGCCACTCTAGAGGGGTCCCATAAAACACCAGGGCCTTCACAAGACACATCTCACAGAAAGATAACCCAGAGCTCTAGGAGAGGATACAAATCTGGCACCCTACCTTGAGCTTTGGGCAACCTTACTCTGCCTATGGGCAAAAATACCATAGCCACATGATGGCACACAGGGATGTATGACCCTAATACAATACTAGTCTGTGTCTAGAGTGAAAGAACAGCCAGGACATTAGAGAATATGCCACTTTTGAAACTTTCATATGAATGTTTCTTAAACACTCCATGTAAGGAACTTGCGACACTAGCTGATATGGGGGGGAGGAATGATTACCCTAGGGCAGGTGGTCACCCATTCTGGGACCCAACTGCAAAAAGTGAATGTGACTAGCATATTGATAGATTCTGTGCAGGAACCTCAGCTAATGCTGCTCACTGAGTGCGGTCTGTGAGTAGCTCTGTTTCCAGAGCAGATTGGCATGGTATTAGGGATGAGCTGCTTTGGCTGTAACAAGGGCTGCTATTATGGTGAGTGTTGTTTGGAAGGCCGTCCCTGGGCCCCATGCGAGAACTCTTCAGCAGGGCCTGTGCATAGGGTGCCCTGGAGAGGCATCAAACTCTTTGTGTGCAAGAGTGGGATGTGCGCAAGTCAATGATGACACAACATGCCTCCTCCTTATGGGCTGATCTGCCTTACAATGCCTGGGCTGAGTGTTTGACCCTGCCTCTGTATTTGTGCATCAGATGATACACCGCAACCAGAGGCGTAACTAGAAACCACCCGGTCATGGTGTGAAAACTACACTGGGACTCCCCCCTTATGTTTTATTCCTCCGCCAGCCACTCCATGTGTCTCATTCCTCCTCCAGCAGTCCCTCCACACATCTCATCTACCTCCTCCAGCCCCTCCACACATCTCATTCTCCCCCCAGTCCCTCCATGTTTCTTACACACCCCCCAGCCCCCACATGTGTCTCTCCCACCTACCCCCTCCACGTGTCTATCCACCCCATTGTGACAGACACACACTCACACTGACAGACACACAATCACACTGACAACTTTTTTGACATGCATTCTTCTGGATTTTTTTTTTTTGTTTTGTTATTCTATCTCTCACTGTTAAAATACACCTACCATTAAAATTATAGAGTGATCATTTCTTTGTCGGTGGGCAAATGTTCAAAATCAGCAGGGATCAAATACTTTTTTCCCCTCACTGTATAGACTACAAGCTCCCTCTATAGGTGCTGCGGCACTCCTGGCCAGCTCCGGGTGATTTGATCTTCCTCACTGGTCTTTTTGGTTCCTGCATGACACACATGCTATAGATTGCTTACCTCTGCACCATTGCAACGTGAGGTCTCTATTCTTTTTGTGCCGGAGTGAAACTCTAACACAGACTTATTAAAATGACTACTGACATGCACAATAATTTTGAGCAGTGACAAGCCAAGAACATAGACAGGTCATCCAAATAATATGAGTAAAAATCAAGCAAAAACGCAACTAAAATTTCACATAATTTTCAAAGAGTTTTTTTATTGGATGTAATTGTGGGCAAACTTTAAAACTCATGCAACATGGGAATTGCTCACTTTTGTACTACAGGAGGTAAATAGAATGTGATGAGGGAACTGCACATTATAAGAGAAGCATAACACATTCAGCTTCCAGGGTTCCTGCTTGACCAAGTGAGCAACATTGAAAGATCATATGGGTGATCCTTACCATCAGCTGGAGGAATTCATCCAAGGTTATTCACTAAATGAGCATTGACAGGAATTCAAAGTGAACTTAAAATTAATTTCAAATTATAGGCCAATATAGCCAAACTAAAAACAAAACATGAAGAATTTTCTCAATTTGGCTATTTTAGAATAAATTTTGAAAGCAACTTACTTTGAATTTCCAGCAATTATCATTTATTGAATAAACCTTATAGAGTCAACTGGTGTGGTATGTTTGTGTGCATTAGTTACCATTCCTGTAGGCACATTTAGGCTAAATTAAAAATAAAGTTAGACCTTATGGTATGATTTGCACACTGGCAAATAAGGACTAATTGCTCCCTCCCCTATTTGTGTAATTTATTGTTTGGTATTTTTTAAGCTAACATTTTTATTGTACTGTAGTATAATTATGAGGTATATAAAAAGCAACTTGCCTTGGCCTGTCTTCCTGTTTTCTTAAAATATAAAGCTAGAATAAATTCCTAAAGCTTCACTTAATATGGTTTAATGGACAAAGGCAATATAGTAGATATGGCCCAATCATAACTGTAGCCCCCAGCTTAAGAAAGGTTCATGTTTGAGTCAAAATGTTTCCTGTTTGATCTCAATAATGCCTACAATTTAAGCTAGAGGCTATGTGTGCTCTGATATTTTTGTCTACAATTCATGAGGAATTAGTGGTCTCCCTGGTGTGGCACCATAGTGTTAATCCCTCTATTTTTGATTGGTGAGTGCAGTTCCTGTTTCAAATGTGAAAAGTAACTGAACCCCCTGTGACCATTTTAGTCCAGCTAGTAGTTTTTAAAAATGCCAGAGGTTGTATAATTATGGCAGTAAATGGTTACTTAGGAATGGATATTGGCTTATCTGATGGGCTTGCCTCCGGCTCTTGAGAAGGAGATACATTTGGCGCAACTGAGCCTTCTTGTGGGAAATTTGTGTCCTTTCCCGGGCATTGGTCAGATGTGGAGGCCTGTTCAGGAAAACGCCGGATAAATGGTTGGGTTGGTCTACAAAGATTTGGTGGAGAGAAAGGACTTCCTTGTCCTGGTGAATTGGATCTAGATGAGAAAATTTTTCTCCCTTTCTCTTGAAGCTCGGGAGAAGATGTAGATTCTATAGCTACATATGTAATTCTGCCATAAGGAGACTGTGGCCGAGCACATCCCACATGCACTTGGGAGCTATTATGCCTCTGGTGATGTTCATGACTTCCACTGTGGTCATGATCATGTTTATGGCCATGCTTGTGTCCATGTTTGTGTCCATGTTTATGTCCATGCTTGTGCCCATGTTTATGACCATGTTTGTGACCATGTTCATGACCATGTTTGTGATGAGAGTGTCCATGCTTCTTTCCATGGTGCTCTCCATTCTTTCCATGATGATGTTTTCCAGGAAGATCAGGTTTATCTTCACTAGAGTCAGTCTAGAATACAGATACATTTAAATTATTTTTACAGTGCTCTTCAATACAGAAAGAAGGTACATGAACAATAGTAATATAAAAATACAATCACAGAGTATGGATTTGGTGGTGATTAACCTAAGAGCTTAGACTAACAAGCTTTTATATATAGAGTTAATATATCCAGCATGTTTTCAGAGACACATATAATTTTGCCATATTTATGAAAACGCATGAAAAGGGGGAAAAAAAAGCCAGTATGTATTAAACATATTTTGGAGGTCCTTCATTGCCGAATTACTGCATCTTGTATACCTTCTTCTGAATTCTACATACTACAGGGCAACCCTTGTCATGTGCTGCCTGTTAAAATGCATATGTAATATGTGTCCCTGAAAACATAGTGAATTTGGTAACCCTATTAATGTGTGATGCTTTGGCATGATAACATAGAAGAAGCCAATTATAGGACATTAGAATACCTAAATATGGGAATTAAAGTAATACTCAAAAAACCATAACCACTAAAGCATACTTTAGTAGTTAGGGTCATGCTGCCCATATGAGCCAAGTGCCCATTCCCCCTTGTAAGTAGTCACAGTCTTACACGTGGAGTTCTGGGTGCTGCTTCTCTCTCATCTACAGTAGCTTCTGTTAGCTTCCCTGAGCTAATCCATGTAGGGCCATCTCATTGGCTGAGAGAATTAGATTATAGTTCTCAGCCAATGGTCTAAGCTGTGCCTGTAAATTGCTTAGCTCAGACAGAGAACTTCCGGCTCTGCTGTATGCTCTAAAATGGTTTATCCTCTTACAGTGGTGGAGCACCAAGACACTCTTAGTACCATAGTGGTTATGAGTGATCCTTTAGAGGACAAGTAAATCAGGGAATTATCAATAAAAATATTAGATTACAATATTGTATAACTTTTGATACAGTTCAAAGAATCAGTTTTAAGAATCAGTTGTATGCCAAAGGACCATTAGTAAAACATTCTTTGCACAGGACTAATATTAAAATACTACTTTGTAGGTTTATCTTACTTGAATTACATGTGATCTAATATTTGTAATATTTTTCAAAGATTTTTTTTCCATTTGTACATTTTTGTGCCAGCATGGTCCTGACACCCCTTTTTCTTTGTAAGAAGTCAACCCATTTTAGAACAGTTTGACTTCTTTCTTCTTGCTGGTTCTACTCCCTATCTTCACTACAGCTAGAGGAGAGTAGGAGCTGGGGGGGGAATGAGACACATGGAGGGGCTGAAGGAGTAAAATACCCCCCCGAAGAGAAATACAAAGTGGGCTGTCTGGGGCAAAATAGACAGACAGGGGAAAAGGCAAAAAAGATAGGAGTTTGGGGGAGACACCCAGAAGAGCAGTGGGTACACAAAAAGACACAAAGTGGCTGGGGAAAGAGCAAAAGAGACAGATTGAGACTAGGGAAGGGGAAAATAGACAGACAGGGGCTGGGTTGAGGGACATAGAGAGGCTGGGAGAGAAAGAGACACAGAGGGGTTGGGAAGGGGAGAAAGAGACACACAGCATAGCCACTAGGGCACAATATAGTGCAGGGGTAGGCAACCTTTTAGCAGCACTGTGCCGATATAGGATTGTGATGTCCCGTAGCATGCCGGTCCTATTTTTTTTTTAAATTGAGGTGTGTATGCTGCCGTATTCTGCTTGTGTTATCTTTACTGTAATTGCTTTGTATTGTTGTATTTGTGCGTATATGAGCTATTATATTGTTTATGTTCATTAGTAGTTTATGGTATCGTGTATGATACATATGAATGGGGGCTGCTTGTGGAATTGTGTGTGTGGATGGATATGTCACCTTGTGTGTTTGGTAGTGTGTGGGGGCTGTTTGGGGTATTGCATGTGAGAGGCTGCATGTGGGGTTGTGTGCATGTATGTGGATTGTTAGTGGTGTTGCGTTTGTGCGGATTGTGTGTATGTTTGTGTGTGGGCTGTCCGTATTATTTGTATGAGGGGAGGGTTATTCTGCATTTGTGTGTTTATCTAGCAGTGTGGGTGGCTTCCCTGGGTTCCAGTGGGGACCAGGACAGCCAGGTACAGGTCAAGGACAAGAGCTGCAACAACAACTGCGAGCTGCTCTAATACTGTGTGGATTCCCATTCACAAGTGCTGGAATGAAGTGCTCTGAGATCACTTCCTCTACGTGCTGCAATGCATAAATTGAGGATTGTCCTTCACCACCTCTTCATATTAGCAGATATCTGATGTTTTACTGGGACTCCTGAAAGGCCAGAACCGGTTTGGCTCTAGCAGCCTTGAGTGCCGTACAAAGGCACCTTGAGTGCCATGCATGGCACTAGTGCCGTAGGTTGCCTCCCCCTGATATAGTGGGTATGGTGCTTGAAGTGACCATTCACTTACTGCTTGTCCTTAAGAGGATATGCGATCACTGAGTAAACCCCTCTGTATACAGGTAATGACATGCCCCCTCGTATTCATTTAATCAGAGTACGGTAATTAATTTAACATTGGTACCTGACTATGCCAAACAACATGAGAGAACAGATGTAGTTTTGTGATAGCAGCCCCTGTTGCTTCTTCTCCCTGAACATCTTACTGTGCTATTGAGGAGTGCACAAATAATGAGGGTAGCACGTTTGCCATCTCATAGTCCTTATTTCCATAATGCCATCTCAGTGTAAGTAACCTATGATGTTCTGGTGCTGTTCTAATGACCTCAGACAAAAGGACTATATAATACCTTGGTCTGTAATACTACTTTTGACTTGTATTGACTTTTCTGACCACTTTATCAGAACATTGGCTTGTTTTACCATGGTGTTGCTACTCTTTTCTCCTTTGACCACTTCTGGCCTGTTCCCATTGCACGTCACATTACTAGTGTACCCCCAGTCTAGCTTACTCCGATCACAATTTTATGCAACCCAACATTGAGAGGTAGGAAACAGTATTATTTTAATATCCCAAAAACTAGTAAAATTATTTCTCCACCTCAGGTTCAAATACTTTGCAGGTGATTGTCACAACTGGATCAGCTGGGCGGCTAAAATGCGATATTCCTTTGCTCTTGCAGTAGCCAGTATGCTGGGAAAAGAAAGTTCAGATAGTTCATTACTAGTAAATTAACCCTATTTTACAACATAGTTTCATTAACTTTATATTTAATGTGAGGCTTTTTAATTCAGTTGTGTTTCTAACTGTTGACCACCATATTTTTCTTATTGTTAAAATACAATTGTGATCAAATTTTTACTTCTCGTTTTTTAGACATTTATTACATTTGATTAAACTTTTTAAATGTTTTATATTTAACTTTTTATCTGGCTCAGCAGCCATGTTGGGTCAGATGTTACGTGGCCAACTGCTCCTCAATCTTACATGCTTGCTGGTGTGTTTGCATTGTATGCGCTTGCAGCAACAGGCAAGTTAGTTTGAGCAACAGTTGGGTAGATAACAATAGACTCTGACCCATTATAGTTGCTCTTTAAGACAAAAATTGGAAATTTTCTAAAAAAATAAATAACTCAATATTCATATTTCAAATAGTTTCATTACATGTAAAAAAACATTTAAAAAGCCAGAACAGTCAGAACACACTATTGAATTTAAAAGCCTCATTCACCAAGTATATAGATCACACTTTTTTTTGCAAATAATTCATTATTAAATAACCTATTGTTCTGTTGATTATTTTACATATAGGTACCCATGAGCACAGACTATACACAAATGACTATTTTGCTGTTATTGTACGTGCTTGGCTGTACTAAATGGTGGACTTTTAATTTCTGAAAACTCCTTTATATATAAAATGCATTTTTGTAAATTGATCAGAGATGTATTTAAGTAATTTAATCTATAAATAATAGGATGGGGATAATCATTTGTTTCAACATGCTTACACTAAAACAACACTTGAAAATGCAAGCATTCCATGTGTTAATGTTTGGAAGAATCCTGGATATACACTGATATACACTATTTAGCCACCACCTGCCTAATATCGTATAGCTCCCCCTCAACCTGTCCAGACAGCACTGATGTCTCAAAGCATGGACTCTACAAGATCTGTGAACATGTCCTATGGTATCTGATATTAGCAGCAGATCTTGTAGATCCTACAAGTTACCAGTTGGGGCCTCATTGGATCAGATTTGTTGTTACATCACATTCTATATGTGCTCAATGAGATTGAGACCTGGTGAAATTTTAGGCTAAAGCAACACCTTGAACTCTTTGTCACATTCCTCAAACCAATTCCTGAGCAATTTTTGTAGTGTGGCAGGGTGCATTACCCTGCTGAAAGAG
This sequence comes from Pelobates cultripes, assembly GCA_933207985.1. Taxonomy (NCBI): domain Eukaryota; kingdom Metazoa; phylum Chordata; class Amphibia; order Anura; family Pelobatidae; genus Pelobates; species Pelobates cultripes. Next base: position 113,713,608 of record OW240913.1, read on the forward strand.
GCCACTGCCATCAATGAACACATGTATATGATCTGTAACAATCTCTAGGTAGGAGTTACGTGTAAAATGATGCATTCTGTATTCTGGCACCTTCTATCATGGCCAGCTTTAAGTTTTTCAGCAATTTGAACTACAGTAGCTCTTCTCTGTGATCAGACCAGACGGGATAGCCTTTGCACCCCACATGCTTCAATGAGTCTAAGGCAGCCATGATCTTGATGCTGGTTCACTGTTTGTCCTACTATGCACCACTTTTAGTAGGTACTTACCGCTGCACACTGGGAACAACCCACAAGACTTGACATTTTGGAGATGCTCTGACCCAGTCATCTAGCCATCACCATTTGGCCCTTGTCAAAGTCACTCAGATCTTTTCACTTGCCCATTTTTCAAGAACTGACTGTTCACTTGCTTTCTAGTAAATCCCACCTCTTGAAAGGTGCCATTATAACAATATTATCAACGTTATTCTCTTCACCTCTCAGTGGTTTTACTATTGTGCCTAATCAGTGTATGTACTATATACGTAGCAATTCTGGAGCAGTATTCAGAAAGCTGAGTAATTGCCATGGGAACCGTCAGGATACTCCAGCTGATTGCTCCAAAGATGCCACCCAAATTCCTCTTTATTCATAACCTATTATATTACATAAAAATATGTATTGTATCTCGTTTACCGATTTATTCTATGTGGTCTGCCACTTATTTAGAATAAAGCAAATACAAGCAATAAAGAAAATGAGAAGTCTCAAGCAGTATTGAGTTCATAAAGTACATGTGAGATCAAACTAATTTAACATAAAATTAAACAATTTATCTTGCATCTTGAATATATCCCTATGTATCAAGCTATAGTACATAAGTTAAACAATTCTGAACCACCTGCTTCCTGCTTATATTTTTCTCTCATAAAAAAAACAAACAAAAAAAACAATTTACACTTACTGCAGATTCAGAATCTGAGGGTGGGCAGAGGTCCGGATCTCCAGAAGATGTGGATTTGTTACAGTTAGACTCGTGAATTAAAAATTCCACCTTGTAGATAGCTCCAGCCACCACCTTCCAATAACACCATCCAAAAGTAAAGGTTTATAAATGAAAATGTTATGACATTCTATACAAACACACATATATATGTAATTATGTAAGTATTCAAATACATATATATGACTTAAGTTAGTGGAGTGGCTTCAACAGATTCCAGATGGGACATCTGAGATCGCTGTCCAGAAGAGAAAGTTCTAGGAACAGCTAAGATACTGTGCAGAATCTTAAGACTCCCAAGCCTTTGGTAGAATATATACCACCCAGGAGGGGTGAGAAAATATACTTAAATGTAATTATTTATTCATATATATATATATATATATATATATATATATATATATATATATATATATACACACACACACATATATTTGCATAGTTACATAATTACATAGGTTGAATAAAGACTCAAGTTATTTAAGCTCAGCATTAAGTTCAACATTTCATATGTCTGTATTACTGATGTTGATCCAAATGAAGACAAAAAAAAAAATTTTAAGCAATTAAGCAATTTAAAAGTTAAACTCCTTATGTGCAGTGTTTCATATGCAAATTCTGCATTTAGAGACTCAAGCCCTAAAGTGTTAATGGTGCCTGGAGTAACCTTTTAAGATGTAGTGGATTTGGTGCTTAGAGTTTCCCTTTAAGGACACATATATGTATGAAATGGCTATTGCTCCATTATCTATTATTTTGTATGTCTATATGTGTGTTCTTACCTGAATTGTACCTTTTGTGATATTGCCAAGAGCAAAAAAATTGTCAAAGTTGTTGTCCTTGTTAAATTTCTTAAGCCCTTTGTTTGCAACACTGTGAAATCTGGTGTCATTCAATGGACGTGTCATGGGACAACCAAGACATGGAAAAGGTTCATTAGCTGGCAGATAAAAAGCAAAGGTTAGCATTACCAATGAATGAATTATTTTGTGAAATGCATAATTATTAGAAAATTATATCAATACACATCTACGTATTAAAGGAATACTGCAAGCATAATAACAATAACATATAGTTGTTATGGTGCCAGGAATGCCCTGGAACCAGTGGCGGAACTACCAGGGTCACCCGTCACTCCAGAGTGCTCGGCCGCCCTGCGGACCCCTGCGACTGCAAATGTTCCTACCACTCTGCCTTTTCTGCATTTATTCTATATGTGTCTTTATGTATTTGTGTCAGTTATGACAGCTACGAAATATTGACCTTGACAGCACTCCACTGTTTTTTCAGCTAATCTAGTTTGGCCTTAAATTTGCAATTCTATTAATACATCTCTGCAATCCTCAGTTTAGTGGATAACTAAGAGTTAATTTACTTTGGATTTTTGACTTAATATACCAATTACAATAGAAAAAGATTAAGTGTTGTAAAAAAAACTCCATTAAAGTGACACTGTAATCACCAGAGCAACTACAGCTTATTGTATTTGTTCTGGTGAGTAGAATCATTCCCTTCAGGCTTTTTGCGGTAGACACTATTTTTATTTTTAGAAAAGTCAGTGTTTACAATGTAGCCAAGGCAAACCTCTACTGGCCACTTCTCATATGGCTACTACAGGTGCTTCCTAGCGCAGTGCTCACAGTGTGCAGGATAGCCATTAAGTGTCTCCACCCTCTACATGGAGACACTGAACTTTCCTCACAGGGATGCATTGATTTAATGTATCTCTATGAGGAGGTGCTGATTGACCAGGGCTGTGATTGGCTTGTGCTGGCTCTGCCCCTGATCTGCCTCCTTGACAAGCTCAGTCAATCCAATGCTTTCCTATGGAGACGCTCAGAACACCACTTCTGATGATGCCAGCCAAGTAGGCAAAAGTAGGCCAGCCATAGCAGAGCGAACAGCAGCAAGCTGAAAATAAAGGTAGGATTTTAGGGGACAAAGGGCACGGGGCAGTGGCAAGGGAGGTCGGGGGGGGCTAGATCGTGATTTCAACAGTATTGGGCCAGGAATACATGCTTGTGTTCCTGATCCTATAGTGTCCTTTAATTAAATCCATGGAAAAATGGTCCAGTAGTCTCCAAAATATGAAGTGCCAAGGCTTGATAAAGTGTTAGCTGAAATCTTGGCACTTCTGTGCTCTCTGCTATGCACTAAATAAAGCAACACTTTATTTTTTAGACTTAACTGTCTCAAGGAAGTATACATCCATACTGAGCTTATGTGACCAATAATACAGGATACAAAATAGAACAAAATAGTTTATGATTTCAGTATCAGTCCTTATTGTTGTTAGTGCATACCTGGTGTCAACGTGCAGTCATATTTGATCAGGTTGGCAATTTCCTGTGGTTTATCTACATGAAATATCACTCTGCACTCTCCAGAAACCTACAAAAAAAAACTCACAGTAAATAAATAAAGGATAGGTTTATATAACTCCAAAAATGTTAAAGTAAGTAAAATTCTGTGTATTGATCCCTTCACTACAGAGCACGTGACTGAAACATATTACCATAAGATGTTTTTAAAGTATTGGATGCACAGCTGGCATATAATCATATCATAACGCAGAAATTGTGTATATAGATTGAAGACCTAGCATAGGCAACCTTCGGCACTTCAGATGTTTTGTACTACACCTCCCATGATGCTTTGACAGCATTACGGGTGTAAGAGCATTACGGGGGATGTAGTCCAAAACATCTGGAGTGCTGAAGGTTGCAAATCCCTGTTGTAGACAAACAAAAAAAATTATATTTGGATACATTTTTTGGGGGAAATGAATAGCTTTAGAGAGCATTCTGAAATATTAGTACAAAAGAAAAGATGCAAGTCTTCTCACATACCGTAGGTTTGACAAAAATAGTTTAAAAAATAGTCAAATGTATTGCTTATAGGTATTTGTAAGGACCCCGAAGGTAATTACTAGCAGGGCAGCCAGGGCTGGATTTGCAATAAGGCCACCAAGTCCTCTGGGTCAGGCCATGGGGTCATACAATTTTGCAGGGCTGGCGCTCAATGTATCATAGTGTTAAATATTTCATTTAATTTTTTTTCAGGCACCAGTTGTCTTTATCCATATGCATAGGGCAGAAAAAAAATTCAAAAACATACTTTTTATAGTATTGACCACTTGTTTATCAAGGATCCAAGCATCAAATTTCTTTAAAATGCAGATATCCATTTCTCTATTTCTCAATGTAAGCTGATATATTTTCAAATAAACTTTCATGTTAGCATTGTTGCTTTAGGTGATATAAAACGTAATATTTAGTAAAAGTTGTTAATGTACTTACAGCTTCATGCCTCGGTTTGGGCTTACAATCCTTCCAGTGTTCCTTGCTCTGCACATGACATTCTGTTTCATACACATCCAGTGTCAGGTAATATACTGTACCTTTACCCTCCTGTGATACATGTTAAAATATATAAATAATGAAATATACCATGATATAATAATCATTTACAAGCACACACACAGATATGCATTCCATGCATACTTACAGACACAAATATACACTCATAGACACACATGCAGAGGTAAGCATTGCCAAATACACAGATACTGATAAACACTGCCAACACACACAGACACACACTGCCAAATGTACACGTTCAGAGGCACATCTGATACACACTTCCAGACACACACTGTCCAATGCACGTTTCCTCTAAATCGTTTCTAAACTTCTTTTGATAGGCTTAAGCCTCTTTTTTAAGTCTATCAGGGTTGTTTTTTTCAGAATATTTTGCTTTGTTAAAATATACGGTTTTGGTAAATCCCTTACATGCAAAACATACACTATGCAACAATGCAACTATACAAAAATATTGAAAATATGTTAGTAAAATGTTATACAAATATCATACTTCGGGGGCGGGGGCGGGCCGCCAAGCAGCATGGCAGCAGAACACTGTGGCTCCGAGCTTAAGCCCTAAACAACGGCATAAAACTTTCTCACAACTTGCCCCAGGGCCGGATTACATGCTGCATTACAATGGGGTACTACCCAAGCACCCATATGATACCAGACTACGGCCAAAAATTCACAGGGAACACCGAGACTGATGAACCCGGCCTACACACCTGCATAAGCCTGCATGAGGACAGCTGCAGATAGAGAACAGATGCCTGATTGCAAGGCCCGAGGTACAAGCACACCAGCTATGCAGACACTGGGGGAGATTTACACGGGTGAGAGCTGCGGCCCCGCCCCCCCCCGGCCGGAGGGGGTAATCCCGGCTACATGGAGGCTGCACGCCCTGGGGTGGACGCAACCACCCGGGGTGCTCGCTGACCTCCTGCACAGGCACTGGCTGCCAACTGCGGCCCGCCAGATATCTACACTCAAAATTCAGGGACGATTATTGCCTACGCTACAGGATTAACGCGCACCCTGAACTTAACGGCCTACAACAGCCCTGCCTTGCCATCAGAAGCTGTCCTGTGGATACAACACCCGTGGTTGAAATGGGGCCCCGGAGGCGATGTATGTGGGTGGGGGGGCCAGGCGGGATGCCGCTGTGGTGTCCTTGGGGCCCACTGGCCGGATGCCGCGACCCTTGGACTGTGCCCTGCTGAGACTGAAGTGCCGTCACCTGTGGGTAATATGTTCATGCTATAATGCTGCCTGCTTAATATATTTTTCTAGTCTTGCATACACTGCCCATGCAGCAGTGTTCATATGAGCTTCAGTTTAAGGTCACAATTTCTTAGATAATCTTATATTTGTAGCACACGCAGACAAAACATACGTTAAGGATACCCGTATGTCTGCGCAGTAGCTGATACAAAAAAATTGTGCTTTTACAAAGATCATATGGGGTTAGGGTTTTTATTTTTTTTATTTTTTTTATTTTTTTATTTCAACCAGCTTACAGTTTAACCATTCAGTGCTTATTTTCTAGATGTGTTTGTAACCACGCACGTACAGATTTTGTGGGTCCAATCTTAGGGACATTGATTACCTCTTACCTGAGGGCACGAATTAAAGACTTACAACATACTACCCTGTTAAATGTGGGGAGAGGAAGTTATACAGCAACCAATTAAGCCCCTAATCCCCCATTACCTAATCATTGAATGTCATGTTAACATCTCAGAGTGAAATACTAACCCTTTCTCTGATTTCCTAATGATGAGCCCTTGTGTTATACCATAGGTTAATCTCCCCCTGCCAGCATATGGGGACTCACTAATGGGTTGCTGCGTATTGTTTAATCAAATAAAGTTGAGAATAGGCATAAAACATTATCTAACTGGACCCGTTATAATTCAGCGTAGACAACAGTGCAAATACCTCGGTTCAGATTTAGCTAAACATTGTACTGCTAACATAAGCTGACTGAAAAATAAGATGCAGAGAATGATCTCTTCTTGCTAATGTTGGAACGGATATGCAATATGACATTTGCTTAACCTTAGTTATGTTACTTGTGTTCACATAATTTAACCTTTCTGCCTTACTAGGCTTTGACTGTTCTCATTCAATATAAAATGCACTCTGTGGCATATGCCTATGTCGAAAAGCTTATTATGATACATTTGTCTCCCCTGCGTGGGATGACTGCTTTTCCTATGCACCAATAAACTTATTCAAAACAAATATCATACTTCCTGGTTGTTTAGCTCAGTGAAGCTAAATTCAGGAGGCAGACAATTGCTCAGAGCATCTGTCTTGTAAAGATTCCTCATTGAGCTGCATTGGGAAGACTGTGATTGGACAGCCACAGAAAGTGTGGACGGAGTTAGAAGGGGAGGGCTTGCATACACTGCAGAAATGAGAACTGCAGTATTTGCAAGCTGTTTGTAAATATACACCCAATAAAGAAATGTAATTGGGGGTATATCTACAAAATTGTGATTTTTATTTTACTTTATATTTGGGTAGTGGAGTGTCCATTTAAAATAAACAAATACATTTTATGTTTGAACGCAGATCATAATGTAAGATAGCTCAATTGGAAAAACTTTTGTTAAGATATTCTAGTCATGCAATTACATTGTAGAGCTCCACTACAAGTAAGAATAAAAATATTAAACATACATGTCCTCTATGGGCTTCTGTACTATCAGTCTTCTAAGTCTTATATTTATTTATGTGTCTATAAATTGATAACATTAAATATAAGGAATCATTGTCACTTTCATATTTAATAGTACCAGAAAATAAAAATAAATATATTATGAGGGTATTTGGCTATAAAATATTTAGCAAGAAATATAATTGTTTTATATAATAAATATAAAGTAAATCTATCATTTTTTTTATAATGCATATTCATATTTTTCCCCATAGTTGCTTTAATATAATCACATTAATTATATATTAATTAAATCTGAATTGTAATTATTATAAAATATCATGCTTTTCATATTTTCTCATTGTATTTTTATTTTTACCTCATTATGTTCCTGCACATTGGAAATGCGCTTTATCCCCAAGACAAAGCCGTCTTCTCGGAAATCATTTAACTCGTCAATAGACAAATCTGCAGCGAGTTCTACTTCAGGGTCATTGCAAGCAGGAGAGGTCAGTGGAGTTTCTTCTGTCTGTTTTCTACCAGCCCTACAGCAGAGCACCTGAATGAAAGCTATTAATAAAATAGCGAACTTCATCCTTCTATGTAGAAGGATACAGAGAACAAAGCCCACTGAAACCAGCTAGTAGAGAAATAATCTGCTGAAGATGGATTTAAGCCTCACTTATATATATTGAAACTCTATGGAACACCAAACCACCTTTAACTGGTTTCAAATCTCAGTAAACACACAAGAGTCAATGATTAGGAGAATGTCCAACAAACCACTCTTCAAAGTCAGGGCTACTGCTTAAAGTTCACCGCAAAAACATACCTGCATTTAAAGTCCTCTATATTAGCGTTTTTCAACCTTTTCACCAGTGTGTATGAAAACAAATCTTAAAGGGACACTCCAGACCATTAAAACACTTCATATATCTGCAGCCTGTGCTTGTACCTGGCAAAGTTTCATTGTGAGTCTCAGGCATGATGTTCATAGGTAGGCAGGAATGAAAATAACATAGAAAAATATGACATAGATTTGTGGTCAGGGAAAAAAGCAGAGTAAGCGTTAACCTATAAATATACTAAAGTTGGTTGTGGTGTGCCGAACCCGATGTTCAGGCAGGCCTTTAAATAAAGAGGGCAAAAAAAAGATTTTCTTGCAAACTTTAATACATAAGTAATCATTAATAACAACCGTGGAAACACAGAGTAATAATCATTACTTGCCTAACTCTTTGAATGCTAGTCTACGTTCTTTTTCTGGTTGGGGTATGTAGCAATTATATGATGATAACTTCCATCATCCTACTCTTTTGATTATGTGCACTGGTATGTTTTTACTAGAGGCTGCTGTTTCTGCCCCTACATGGAAAGAATGGCCTGTGAAGGCTGATAAATCACAACCTATTTTTGAAAATAGCGTTCATCTACACCATGCATTTTGATGTTGTCAGTGGTTTGCCGTGTAAGCTCAATAGAGGAGAGCTATTGTCCTGACACAAAAGGGTCAGATGAAATTGGTTGAGTAATAGAACTGGGCACCATTTGTTGCCTGTGGGAAATAGTTGTATTTCGTCTGGCAGCTCTGTTTGATTTGTTTTTGACTCGTAGTGTTTGTTTTTGTTTCGAATGGTTGAATATCCAACATATCAGATAACACTCTAAACTTGTTACCGTCTATTGGTTGTCGTTTTATGGGTTTGTGACCTTCTTATCGTAGGATGCCTTTTAAGATGTTCTTTATTGGGTTTTCCTGACATAAAGTTACTGTGACTGGGGTATGTGTTTACCACGGGGTATAGTATACCTGTGAGATATAGTTTTATCGTATTATGTGCGAGTTTTAGATTTAGGTGGCAAAAAGAGCCAAAGGCCAGCATAGTATCCAAGATAATCAGGGCCTTTATTTGGTATTCATAAATTAACCTGTTGAAGATGGTGAGAGCTCGGCTGGATGAGCGTCTGGTGCTAGCATTCTTCCACGTGCCATTAGCATCATTAGTCCAGGATGAGTTCCTTGAATAGTGATTGTCTGCTTGGGACTCTCTTGGCCGTGGGATAAACTTGAAAGAAAACCTGCAGGTTGGAACGAGAGAGGGCATCAGCTGCCAAATTGTGATTACCCGGTACGTGCTCACAAATCAGGTGAAATTGTTGTGTTGCTGCCAACCAAGTGAGTCTCTTGATGAGACTCATGATAGTCAGGGAAGAGGATCTGCCTTTGGTAATAATTTTGCATGCTGCAGTGTTGTCTGTGCATCATTTTATCATCTTCCCTTTCCAAATGCGGCTCCACACTAGGGCTGCAGCCACTATGGGTAGATTTAGAAAAGGGCAGAGGTAATGGTGAATGATGGCAGAGTTGATGAACCCAAAAATGGCTGCGGACCCTGAGTGTGCCACCACGTCTGTCCATAATACAGGCGAGTTTTCTGTTAAGGGCAAGATGAACATGTTTACGCCATTCCCGTGTGTCAAGAATTGGTGCCACATGTTCAAATCTGCTCTAGCCTGTCCTTCCAACGTGACTATGCTGTCGTCGCTTGGTTGACTTGGCAATAGCTTAAGTAGTCTTGAAATAGACGTGCAACCTTGTGGGATCATCCTCATGGCAAAGTTCAGAGAGCCCAGGAGGGATTGGATAACATATATCCATATTGGAAAAACGTAACATATATTACTAGATACCATATGTATAAAAAGATAGAAATCAACTCTACACTTTTTATACATATGGTATCTAGTTATATAATCACTTTCTATTTAGATACATAGCAACTTTTCTGTTTGTTTTATATACCACGGAAGGCCTTTACCTACTAATAATGTGCCATTTGTACAAATACCATTACGTTTATTTAATACATATATGTCTGAGTATATGCAAACACAAGAGCCTAATACCACAACTTCCGTGGACAAATAGAACTTCAAGGGGAACGCACACATCATACTGTAAGAAATTGATATTCCAAACTGCAATATTGTATATAACTTTCTGTGTATGTGACTGGTTTCACAAGTTGGGGTCATTTACTTGATAACAGTGTGATAAGGATCAAAGCTTTCAGTTGCATTTTACACCACTCAGCTAAGACAAAAGCTCACATCCCTCCAGTATTCCTTGCATGTTATCAGGAGATCAGAGTAATAGACATCTAGGTGAAACCATGGAAGTGTGTGTTTTCCCAAGCAGTCTAACCAACCCAGAAACCAACCCTAACTGGTCACTTCTTTCAGAACATTACAGTATAGCTGGAGGGAAGAGATCAAAGGGAAAGACTTGTGTAAAGACAGAACTCTCTGGAGAAAGAGGGTGGGATAAACCACTTTTGGGAGGGAAAAGGGATTCTGGGACTTGTAGTTTATTACTCCAAGAATCAGTCTTTAAAAGGACAACAACCAAGGAAGGCTCTCTCTTTCTCTCTCTCTTTGGAGAGGACAACGCAGCAAGCAGGGCCATGGTGAACTGAGAGAGGCTGTCCCAGATTACCCAAGATGAAGGCGCAAGGGGAAGACCTGCATTTAAATGTTTAAGTATTGCCTTTTTATTATGTAGCTTTTGATTATGTACCGGATATAATGTATAATGTATATTGTGTATATCCTTTTAAAATCTAACAGTATCCTTAAATGAATATTTATAATACATTTTATTATACACTTGTGTTTATGTCTTATTTGTCACACATTCCCTAAAAGAATATCCTTGTAAGAGGGTCATAATTTCTTACAATACGACATGCGTTCCAGTGACACTGACTATGCGTTCTAATGACGCAAGTCATATGACCTGGAAATGGAGCGCATGACGCATGATTTGGAACGTACGACACCGAGGAGGCTCCCCCATCATACACCGACTGAGGAAGCCCCCACCATAGGGTGAAATGCATATCGGGCTTACTAGCCAGCAGGTTGTGCCAACATTGGATTTATTTTAACCTAATTGGACTTTTTTACTTTTATCCAGTCTTTTTTACTCGTTTTTTGTACACATATTTATTGTGTTTATTGGACCTAATAAAGCCTATTTCTTCATTATCACAGACCCCTGAAGGGCTACATAGAGACCAGCAGAAAGAGGGATGGGGTCATCCTATTTAGAGTCCCTCTGCACTACCCATGAGAGCCATATGTTCATATTTGGTTCTGTGTTTGTGAGTACCTGAAAGCTACAATTATCTGTATATTCCTTATATTGGCAATATTACACCAGGTTATGTTGTCCTTTCTTGTAGAATCATCAGACGTGTTCCACCTATTGTATGTATTTTGGATTTTTCTTTAGAGTTATATAAGGGGTTCCCACTTAGGTGGTTTATAGCAGGTATTGCTAACACATATACCCACTTATTGTGTATTTCACTCTGTCACTATTATATCTCTAGAAACGTCAGTTTGGTGGTGCGAATCACTGTTTTATTGGTAGCCACCAGTACTCTCAATGTGGCAAATATAGCTACTGTCTTGTCTGTGCTCTGGGGGGTGGTATTCGGATTTTCTACTGTCAGAAAGTCATCCAAGTAATGGACCAACACTGGACAACAGCTGATGTTCTGCAGTGGCCAGCACAGAGTTTCTGCGAACAGATTGAAAAGTTTGGGGCTACTTTTGGCACCAAAAGTTAACCGGGCTGAAGAATAATAAAGACCTTTCCATTTCTTTCCATGTAAATTCCACAGTGACAGATGTATTGGTAGCAGCTTGAAGGCATTCGAGATATCGGTTTTGCCCAGCCAAGCTTCTTCCCCAACCTTCAAAATTGCCTGTGTGGCCGTGTCTACTGTGGCAAACTGCAAAGAAAATTCCTCATAAGGTATCAGTGAATTTAGGCTTGGAACAAAAACAGAGTGTGGAGCCAAAAAATCTATAATCAAATGTTTTTTTATTTTTGTATTTCGGTTGCAATACCCAAGGGGTTGGTTTGCCAACAAGTGAAAGGTGGTATTTGAAATAGCCCAAGTATAAGCCCTTTCTCTAGTTCTATCCGTTACAGGTTGTCCACTGTCGTTGGGTCTATTGTGGTTGATTGCAGGTTGTGACATTCAAGTGTGCCTGCTGGGGGTGCAATTAACCTAGTGTGGAACCTCTCTGTGAAACCCGTGATTAGAAATTTAACTAAGTATTGTGAAGGGTGAGAATTAAGTTTGAAAGCTAACATGTCGACCTGTACTTCGGTTAGTCACTTCCTGAGAAAGAGGCGGTTTGGGCACATGTTTTTTGCATGGGTTTGGAAACAGATGAAGCAGACATGCAACCGGTGGTACTAGCCCGGGAAAGTGGTGACAGAACAATTCAGTGTCGATGTGACTCCAGTCTATCCTGATGTTGAGCTGCGCAAAGGTTGCTGCTGCCTTGACCAAAAATGACTTGTGGTAATCGTAAAAATTGATACCACCGTACTTGTTCCCCAGATCTACCAACTTGTGCATATACAAGTCCAGTTCCTCTCTATGTTGTGGGAAATTGAAGCATATCACGTCTCTATATAACCCGAATGCTTGTACAAAGTCTGGAATGGACACTTTTTGTTCAGTCTGGGATTTTTGGCTTTGAGCACCACTGACAGGTCACCGTAATTGTATGTTTTGTTCTCTACTATGTCTTGATATGCTATTAGTAAGGACATAAGGTTTATGTCCTTTCCCTCCTGTATGTTTTTGTTGATATTGGGAGGGACCATATGTGCTGGTGTGACATAGGCGTGCGCAGCCTATTGCATTAGGGTGTGCACCCTAAAGCACAAGCACACGCCGCATATATATATGTATGTATGTATATACATACACATATATACACATACACACACTGCTGAGTGTGTGTGTGTGCTGTGTGAGGGTGCTGTTAGTGTGATGTGTGTGTGACGGTGCTGGTAGTGTGCTATGTGGGTGAGGGTGTTTGTGTGTGCGTGCTTGTGAGGATGCTGTTAATGTACTGTGTGTGAGGGTGCTGTTTGTGTGTGTGTGTGCTTGTGAGGGTGCTGTTAATGTACTGTATGCGAGGGTGCTGTTTGTGTGTGAGGGTACTGGTAGTGTGCTGTGTGTGTGTTTGTTAGGGTCCTGTTTGTGTTTGTGAGGGTACCGTTAGTGTGCTGTATGTGTGTGAGGGTGCTGTTTGTGTGCTGTGTGTGAGGGTGCTGTGTGTGTGTTGGTGCTGTGTATGTCTGTGGGTGCTGTATGTGTGTGGGTGCTGTGTGTCTGTGGGTGCTGTATGTCTGTGGGTGCTGTATGTGTGCTGTATGTGTGTGTGCTGTATGTGTGTGGGTGCTGTGTGGGTGTTGTATGTGTGTGGGTGCTGTATGTGTGTGGGTGTTGTATGTCTGTGGGTGTTGTATGTCTGTGGGTGCTGTATGTGTGCTGTATGTGTGGGTGCTGTATGTGTGTGCTGTATGTCTGTGTGTGCTGTATGTCTGTGTGTGCTGTATGTGTGTGTGCTGTATGTGTGTGTGCTGTATGTGTGTGCGTGCTGTGTGGGTGATGTGTGTGGGTGCTGTGTGTGTGTGCTGTGGGTGCTGTGTGTGTGTGCTGTGCCCCTGTGGGGCTAGAGTTCACTCTCGCGAGATTTGAGCGTTGCCGTGGCAACGCTCATATCTCGCGAGAGGAACCCGGCGGAGCTGCCGGCAATAGCTCCGCCGGTCCTCTCCTGCCTCCCTCCCTGCATGTGGGTCAGTGGGGAGGGAGGCTGAGAGCAGAGCCAGCGCTTGGATAGCGCCGGCTCTGCATGAGCCGACAGGGGAGATCCTGAGATCTCCCATGCCGGTCTCAATATACATAGGCGTGCCGCAGGGATTACACCCGGCACACCCCGTGCGCACGCCTATGTGGTGTGATGATATGTGTGTTGGAGCCCTGTGCCATTTGTGTACCCGTGACAAAATCCTGAGAAACGGTTTGGTCAATGATTTGTGTAGGTAGAATGTCTGGGGAAGTAGCAGGAACAGGTTCTGGGGATTCTAACTTTTCCATTCTCTGATTCAGATTGTTAATGGATGACAGGATAGACATCATCGTGGCCTGAATCCCAATCAGGGTGTCGTTAATATTGTCCTGCGTACTGGTCCCTGGTTGTATCCCTCTATGTCTTAACTCTGCGGCCATCTTAGGGATCGTCCATGATCTCAAGGAACAGGGGCTTGAATGGTCTTGGTTTTCGCCTGTAGTAGGGACAGTAGTAGGAGTGGGTGGTCTAGCTGGCATGCTGGTTAGGGAAACGTCCATAACTTTCAACTTTAACTTTCAAACAATTCAGTGTGATTGTATTATATGATTACCTATGTGTACCTGTTAAGCAGTTGTTTGTACTTATGAATTCTTTAAGCTGTGTACAAAAGTTTGGTGTATATTGTGATTGTTGACTCCAGTTATTTGTATAACCTAATTATACGTAAGCTAAATATGCTTATGACTGTGGGACTAAGTTGGCCTACATGCCTATGAAATATGTACTTTGCTCTATTCTTTTGGTATTCCTGCGTCAGTACGGATAATGTAAGTAACATTTATTTGTGTATAGCGTACTCTAGATCCTTGTTATGTATATGCCAGAAACAGTTGTAACATGAAAAGTAACTTACGGGATTGTATATTGTGATATGGAAGCACGTATTCGGGTAGATGTTTAGCGTGCCTGTTTGATATGTCAATACTTTTGTCGGTATTATCTATAACCCTTTATACGGTTAGAACCCTTATGCTGAAAGTATGAAAAATATTAAGAGCTAGGATTATACCCAGTGTATATAATAGTTATGCTGCCAAGTTGTGACTGTAACATTTCCCTCCCTCTCCCCTAAGCCTAGAACCGCACGAGATTTGACATACCGTGCATACAAAGAAATCAATATGACAAGCGGGAAATCTACTGATCTGTATTCTGAAAGTACATAACAACAATACGAGCTTATTTATTGGTACACATAAGATATTTTCCAACTAGTTGACCATATTTAAGTTTTCCGACGTAATTACTATTAACGTATACCCATGACTAGAATCAGCAACATTGGATTAAAGAGCAATTAAATAGATATTTTAATGATAATAATACATGTCATGTCACCAACATATTCCTGTTTGCTCCAGTGACATCATCTACACATTATGACAGCATTAGTGTAACAGTTATGGTAGTAATATGTAGTTACTAATTTTAACCGTAGATGACAGTGTTGGCACCTGTTCTTTACCTGCAGTTTTGTATCCAAACGGAAAGTTAACTTTATGACTTTTTATACAATTTAATTTAAAGCAATTAACAAATCGTCAACTGTAAATCAATTGCCTGCCCCCCCGGTGCAGCCCGTTTATAATTAGCACAGCAGTGTGTAACAGTTTAGGCTTTTACTGTAGTTAGTATTTTTTGACAGTAGATGGTGGTATTGGTGCGCCTGTGCGTAAAGGGATTGTAATGTTGTTATCTGCCAAAAGAAATGCCTGATTTTTAAACCATGTGAGAGCAGCCGTACGAGGTATTTTCTATGCAAATTGCTGCATATATGTGTAGTTCAGATTGGGTTTGTGTGACCGCGCGCTAGCTTTAATGGTTCATGAGTAAATAAAGTAAGATTTAAGTACAGCTATGCCTACTTGCATTAGAATGGTGGTTTTGGCGCGTTCGTAAGTACTCACGATTACCGGTTGCTCGGGCGTTGACCCAGAAGTTCAGGAGGGAGCCCCAGAAGCTTAATGGCTTTGTGTGCTGGGAGCTACCATGTTTGAACGGTCGTGGCTGGTGTCTCTGATCCGTGGAAGTGTCCTGGCTGTAACTGGACCTCAAAAACCACAAGGGAACCTTCTGGCCGCACCGGAACCAGAAGTCCACGTGACAAATCAAAGTCAGCCCGGTATTGAATTATGTTTGGGCTTATATAGGCTGGATCAACCCCTCCCACAACTCCAGGCTCTGCCTTTCCATATATCATCATATAAAAAGAAAAATACTGTGTATTTGGTTAAAATAAACTTAAATGTATATATTTGCAAGTCAACAAAGGAACTTTGCTGCAACTCAATTTGGTAGAGGATCCAGACCAAAATTCACTAAATGAGTTTGTGGTTTTGTGAGCTCAAAAAGCCCATCACCGGGAGCCAATTGAGTAACTCCGTTATAAATATTGTTTAAACATTAGAAAATGTACAAATTTAAAAAAAAGAGAGAGAGGACCAAACACTGGGCATAACCTGGGTATTTTTGAGGCCATTTAACTTTAGCATGTGTGAATCCCTACAGTGAGTAACCCCTCCAGGAAGCCAGAAGAATGAGCATCTCTATACCGCAAGTAGGGGCATGTCTATTAATTTTCCCACGCTGTGTAATTTGACTCATAACTCTCTGATTGGTTACTTAATCCACCAATCAGAGTGTTATGAGTCAAATTACAGAGGGTTGGAAAATTCCAAAGAACTTTCCCACGCTGTGTAAAAGGACACAGAGCACTCTGATTGGTGGATTTCAAGCCATCCAATCAGAGTGCTGTGACAGGTAAATGTAGAGACTTACCTGTCAGTCTCTTCATTTACCTGTCAGAGCACTCTGATTGGATGGCTTGAACCCACCAATCAGAGTGCTCTGAGCCTAATTGCAGGGCGGGGCAAGGCTTTATAAGCCTTCCCCCGCCCTGCAGAGCTCAGTCTGCGCGGAGCCCTCCATGGGTGAAGATGGATTATTTTTTTTGCGCTTGTTTTTTTTTTTTTTTTTTTATTGCGTCGGTTATTATGGATTTTTATTTGGCCTTTTTTGGGGCTGAAAAAAAGAAGATTTTAGAAGAAAGAAAACATTGCATGGTAAGTTTTATTTTTTTTACAGGTACTTAGTTAAAGGTCCCCCTCATTATTTTTAGGGTGAGGGGGGTGTGGCAGAACCAGCCTCGCCACTGGGCATTGGAGAAGACTGATTACCATCCTGCCATGTGACTATGGCCCCTGGGATGTATTCTGCTCTCCTGTACTGCTGAGGATTGCTACCAACTATGTGGATTTGGCTATGGAGCTTGTGTACTGCCCTCTGTTGGTAGCAACAGTAATATGCACTACCTGAATAGCAAGTCTGGTAATTTGCATATTCGGGTAGATTTGCATATCGCTAATTCTGCATGCAGGAGAGACATTTTGTTAATTATGGTCTTTCTCAACCATTTATAAATAGGTAATTATGTTATAATAAGTCATTGTATGTTGCCTGCTATGATTTGACAGTTTGTAATTTCATTGAGTTTTCACAGCAATGTTAATGTAATGACCATATAAGCTAGTCCCAAGTAAAAAAAAAGTTTTAGATCGTTCTACTTCACCCTCAATTTGAAGTGCCGTCTCTTATTAGGGAATCTGCTACAAGGGATTGCTATGCTACTCATACTCCCTTGCTAAATCACTACTAAGCTCTTGTAAGAGAGTGTTCCTGTCTTGCTCTCTGAAGGAGTGTATGGTGGTTATGGTGTCGGCTGGAGTGCTTGGAGACCTCAGGAAGTGCTAGAAGCATCCTTCAATGGAGGTACTCAGTCGGGGTGACAGGTGATCCGTTACAGGGGTAGGTAGGGGGTTAATTTTTTGGAGGGGAGGAGGGGAGGGGTGACTAGGGATTTGGGGACCCCTAGTCACCTGGAGGGGGGGTTAATATTTTTATTTAGGTCCTCCACCCGCCGCTCATGGGTGGGGGCCAGGGGGGATGACACTCAGCATTCACCAATTAAAAATGTACTCTCTCTGTTATCTTGCTTTCTGCATATGATGTATTTCTGCCTTTATAAGGGGCTCCCCGCCCCTTGATTAAACATTCCTGAAGTTTTCATCAACCTGAAACTTGTGTCTGGTGTGAATCACTTTAGGAGCGTGCACACAATTATATTGATAATTTGGACAGGGGCAGATATTGAAATAATCAAATTTGATCCATAACAGGGTCATTACCTGCCACACCCCCAATCTCACATCATCTTTCCCATATTTACATCAAGGCAATGACCCACCCCATAATACATTTCCAATATATATAGATAATATAACATGTAACGTACCAACATTGATCAATTTCACCTGGTAGGGGTATACCCAAATACCCCTACACCACCGAGGTTCTGAGCCACCAATGGACTCGAAACACCACAGAGGTTCTGAGCCACCAACAGAAATGAAACCTACCAAAACATGTACAAACAGTGTACCCTTTTAACCAATCAACTAACCAATCAACTAACTCCCCTTACTCCTCTCTTAACTAAGGCACATTATCCTTAATGTTCCTTACCCCACCCCGCCACAAGCTCAAACCTTGATACTGTCTGAGCTCCGCCACCCCACAGAAATAACACCTTGGCCAAGCCTTCCTGCAACCCTAAATTAAACAGGTCCCACCCTACATCTGATTGATGGACCTTATTGGGGGAGAAATAGCCCGCTAACACCTCCTTCAGCTCCCTGTGCCAGACCACCACTCCCCCAACCTTCCTGATAAAGCTAGCCATATACCCATTAACCTTAGCCCGGCAGCGACCAACAGCTGCCGGGTCCCGAGCGTGCCGCCAACAGAGGCGGAGAACAATTTCCGACCAGACCAGCTGTACCCCAGGGACACTCACTCTAATCTGGTTAATATCCTGCTTCATCCGCTTAACCAAGAGACGCTGCGGGATAAGCCCAAGGTCATTTCCACCTGCGTGTAAGACCAGCAGATCCGTTCTTCTACACCCCGCCACCATCCTATACATGGCCGGCCTTAGGCCATTACACGCCCTGTGCAAAAAGACTTCACGGCGCACCCCACCAAGTTGCCTGTATACAGTCACACACACAGGCACAAGCAGACAGTCCCACAAACAGTTACAAGCAGACAGTCAGACACACTGAGTTACAGGCATACAGTCATACACACACAGTTACAGGCAGACAGTCACACATGCTCAGCTAAAGGCAGACAGTCACAGAGCCAAACACACAGTTAAATGCAGACAGTCACAAACAGTTACAGGCACACAGTCACAGGCAGACAGTCACACACACAGTCACAAGCAAACAGTCACACATACTCCATTACAAGCAGACAGTCATACACACTCCGTTACAGGCATGCAGACACTCACGCACGATGATAGGCACACACACGCTCAGTTAAAGGCAGATAGTCACACATACAGACACAGGCACACACAACGGAACAACTACAGCGACACACACAATTGGAGTCACACACAGGCAGAGAGTCACACACACAGTCAGAAAGTCACACACACACACACAGGCAGGCAGACAGTCACGCACACAGACACAGGCCCGTGCCTCCCTGCGTCCACCACGGGGGGCGGAGCAACAATGCCCGCCTCGTGGGTGGGATACCTCGCGGCCGGCTCCTGCCAGGCCCACAGGTCCCGTGGGGGATCCCTCATCAGCCATCCCTGGGCTAAGGCGCTGTGGAGGCCTCTGTAGCCGCGGCCATCTTGCTCCACCACCGCCATTATTGCTGTCAGCCGCTCCTGCAACCATGCTGTTCCCCTGCTCCGAGGAGCCTCCTAGATGCCGGAAAGCAGCTACTCCACTGACCGTGCAGCCATCCTGAAATAAAAAGAAGAAAACTCACCAGGCCTAATCAGTGCACAACAAGTGTGCACGAACTCTGCTAGGTAAGAAATTAGAGTGAGGGATCACAAATGGCCGACCATTTATATCAGCCAACCCCCAAGCACTGCTCCACCAATCCTTTACTGCTCCCACGCCCTAGCCCGCCTCCTAGCCCTGTCAGGGCCCTATTTCCTAAGCTGCGCTTTCTTGCGCATTAGATCTCCCCCGCCGGCTGACGTTGGCAGGGGAGGAGCATGGGGGCTGGATTCAGGTAAGTGGCTGAATGGGGTTTTAACTCTTTCAGCCCCACAGGAGGGGAGGACCTATTAACCCTATAGTGCCAGGAAAACGGTTGATTTTCCTGTCACTATAGGATACCTTTAATCACTGATGTTTGAAGAACAACTTAAATTCTTAATTTAAAAGTGTTTATTATTATTATTAAACATTATATTTATTGTTAACAGTTTTTTTCCCAAGAATCCCACACTTGGCTGAATGTTGCATATATTGCAGATGGTTGTCTCATTAATAGTCAATTATATAATATCTTTTTTGCTTGGTATGGCAGGAGTCTTCCAATATCTAACGAATGTTTATTTTTTCAGTGAGAAAAGAATGTACTTGGTTTGTGGGTGATTATTAGCGATTAGTTTGAGAATGTCTGTTTATTATTGTGTCCAGTGTGATTTATTACACTGTTATTCTTTATTAAGATTATATACCCCTTCCCATTTTAAATTTTTCCTTTGTTTTCATGTTTATTGTTATAATTATATGAAACCAGGGGGGGTGAACTCACCTGATCATGCATAAATGGGGTGCTGCTTTGGCTAATTTATACTATACACATGATTACGTTATATATTGTTATAATTACACATTTTTTTTAAAATAGCTATATTGTCATTAAAATATAATTGTTATGGGGGAGCGGGGCCTGGCGCTCATGGTGGATAGACACACATAGTAAGAGCTCCTCACAAGACTCTTGAATACCACAATATACGCAGAGATTCTATCTCCAGAGGTTGCTCAAACAAGTACACACCTGATCCTGAATGTTAGGGTCATCTTACAAAAGTTTGGAGCCCCACTGCATAACCTGTGGCCTAGAATCATTTTGCGAACTGCATGCCTGGTGGGTTCCACTGATGGGAGAAATGGCTGATCTCCCAGCTTGGAACTACTGGAGTCTGCGACAACTGTTTTTCCGCCCCGTCCTCCCCCCCCCCCTGTACTGGAGGGGAATATCCCGGTCGCCACTGGTGCACTCTATTGGCCCACTCCAGAAAGCTTTGGAATTGCGGCCTAATACTCAAGATGGCCGTCCCATCAGTGCCCATGGTGACATGCGCTTACTTAAAGCCTCCCATCCATGTCACTCTACTTCTCCAGATGTTCGACCTCATCTGTGCACAATTTTGGCTGAGGCTCAGCAACCAGGCACTCACCGCTACTCGTGTACACCAAGTCAAGCCTGCACTGCGCAACACTACAATCGCATTGCAGAAGAAGCAGCTGGGGAAGAAACCAAAGCGAGTGCTTCGCTATTAAAGGAATGGCTCCCGACTAAGCAGCCACTTCACTGGTTTGTGACCGCACAGTGAAGGAGGCACATGCGACCACCACGGCTGAAGCAAAACTGCCAAAGTTGGGAGGTGAACAAAAGTTACTACAAGCGCAACCTGCAATGCTGCAAGATTCCTGCTCAGCAAGGCTTCCTGCGGGCATGGAGGTGGACACGAAGCCCAGTGCTCGTTGTGGATCACTGCTGGAGCCAGAGAGTTATCACACAGGACCACCCCAGCACTTGGAACCGGCAGAGTGCCCATATGTGGCTTGAACTCTCAAACCCCTGGGTCGATAGCCTCCCATCAAAGGGCATCAGCTGACCGGTGGTATGGCAAGTCCGCAGATTCCTCACAGCTGTACTTATTCTCTGTTTTATTTTTCCATATATAATTTGATTTTCGCAACTTTTAGTCTCATGTGCAGAAGGCCAATATGATAATTTAACACTCAGTACCTCTTTATGAGCCACAAGCTCTGTAATTGTGCCCTACTTAATCATCTGAAATACACTGCTGAAAAAAATAAAGGGAACACTTAAACAACACAATGTAACTCCAAGTCAATCACACTTTTGTGAA
Organism: Pelobates cultripes; assembly: GCA_933207985.1. Classification (NCBI taxonomy): domain Eukaryota; kingdom Metazoa; phylum Chordata; class Amphibia; order Anura; family Pelobatidae; genus Pelobates; species Pelobates cultripes. The sequence goes on from OW240913.1 coordinate 113,735,326, forward strand.
ATCAAACTGTCCACTTAGGAAGCAGCACTGAGTGACAATCTATTTCACATGCTGTTGTGCAAATGGAATAGACAACAGGTGGAAATTATAGGCAACTAGCAAGACACCCCCAATAAAGCAGTGGTTCTGCAGGTGGTGACCACAGACCACTTCTTAGTTCCTATGATTCCTGGCTGATGTTTTGGTCACTTTTGGATGCTGGTGGTGCTTTCACTCTAGTGGTAGCATGAGATGGAGTCTACAACCCACACAAGTGGCTCAGGTAGTGCAGCTCATCCAGGATGGCACATCAATGGGAGTAGTGGCAAGAAGGTTTGCTGTGTCTGTCAGCGTAGTGTCCAGAGCATGGAGGTGCTACCAGGAGACAGGCCAGTACATCAGGAGATGTGGAGGAGGCCGTAGGAGGTCAACAACCCAGCAGCAGGACCGCTACCTCCGCCTTTGTGTAAGGAGGAACAGGAGGAGCACTGCCAGAGCCCTGCAAAATGAACTCCAGCAGGCCACAAATGTGCATGTGTTTGCTCAAACGGTCAGAAACAGACTCCATGGGGTGGTATGAGGGCCCAACGTCCACAGGTGGGGGTTGTGCTTCCAGCCCAACACCATGCAGGACGTTTGGCATTTGTCAGAGAACACCAAGATTGGCAAATTCACCACTGGCGCCCTGTGCTCTTCACAGATGAAAGCAGGTTCACAATGAGCACATTTGACAGACGTGATAAAGTCTGGAGACACCATGGAGAACGTTCTGCTGCCTGCAACATCCTCCAGCATGACCGGTTTGGCAGTGGGTCAGTAATGGTGTGGGGTGGCATTTCTTTGGGGGGCCGCACAGCCCTCCATGTGCTCGCCAGAGGTAGCCTGACTGCAATTAGGTACCAAGATGAGATCCTCAGACCCCTTGTGAGACCATATGCTGGTGCGGTTGGCCCTGGGTTCCTCCTAATGCAAGACAATGCTAGACCTCATGTGGCTGGAGTGTGTCAGCAGTTCCTGCAAGACGAAGGCATTGATGCTATGGACTGGCCCGCCCGTTCCCCAGACCTGAATCCAAGTGAGCACATCTGGGACATCATGTCTCGTTCCATCCACCAATGTCACGTTGCACCACAGACTGTCCAGCAGTTGGCAGATGCTTTAGTCCAGGTCTGGGAGGAGATCCCTCAGGAGACCATTCACCACCTCATGCACAAGCATTGCAGGGAGGTCACACAGGCACGTGAGGCCACACACACTACTGAGCCTCATTTTGACTTGTTTTAAAGACATTACATCAAAGTTAGATCAGCCTGTAGTGTGTTTTTCCACTTTAATTTTGAGTGTGACTCCAAATCCAGACCTCCATGGGTTGAAAAATTTGATTTCCATTTTTTAATTTTTGTGTAATTTTGTTGTCAGCACACTCAACTATGTAAAGAACAAAGTAATTCAGAATAATATTTAATTCATTCAGATCTAGGATGTGTTATTTTTGTGTTCCCTTTATTTTTTTGAGCAGTGTAGTTAAACTTAAAAATCCAGTGGTGATATATTTAGTTAAGCTAGCTTATTAGCATGTTAAGTAGAACTCACACTTCACAAATTAATGTCTGACTGATTTTACAAGTCATCCAGCTAAACTTGAGTTGGATATCTAGTTATATATATCATGCTGATGGTGTCTTAACGTCCTCTTCCTTCATAGCTAGACATGCTAGAATAGCCTGAATAATATTATTCTAAAAAAATGTGCCATTTTACTAAAAGCCATGTTGTTGTCTTACGACATCTTACGATAACGCTTGTACGAGCTGTCGTGGCTATACCAGCTTTATTGTAATCGAATGCACAATAAAGATAAAGAACTAAAATATATATAATATATATCTATCTATATATATATGTGTATATATATATATGTATGTATATATATATATAATTGTTATAATTTGTTACAATAGTTTTAAAACTTGGTGCAAATAAAAGTATTTGAAAAGACGAAAAATGCTCATTGTGTGTTCATAGATTTGCAAAATAGCAGAAGGATTAAGCTCTCTTTCTGAACTTTGTATGTTTTTTTAATAAAAATTTTTGCTGTGAAGGTGCGTGTTATCTCTGCTGACACAAGTTCTGTTATTTGGATTAATGGAATTAATTTATGCTAAAATGTAAGTATTGAATGTGTATACGGCCTCATGCTAGATAATATTTTCCTATTTCAAGCTAAATAACCTTTGGCCTATAAAGTATAGATTTTGTAGCTTTTTCCTAAAAAAACCTTTTATTAAAAAGAAATCAGATTACAATTTTAGAAAATTGTATTTAAATTAAAAGAAATCTGATTTAAATAAATGTAAAAAATCTGATTTTTTTTTACAATAAAATAAACAATAGAATTTTATCCACCCTGATATCATGGACCCTTAAAGAAAGTCCTTCATGGAGGATAACTTTTGCATTAGCCCCTTAAGCACCACGCTTCATCTGCTATTTTTTATTTAAGGGCCAAAGCAATTTTTACACTTTTGCTACGTGTGTGTTCAAGTGCAGTTTCCATCTTTCTCATTTATTGCACACATATTACATACAATTTTTAAAAGACAAAAAGGACTTTAGTCTGATTGTGACGAGACCAATCTCGCCACATTGCTTTGGAGAAGCCTGGTTGCTCGCCTGTTGCCTTTGGATTATGGCCCCATGTTAAAAGGCTTGATTTTCCCCTGCAAAGACATGAAAGCCGGGTCATTTGGTGCTTTCCCTATTTGAGCGGTGATACCCCAGATAGCTATGCCATGGAGCCCATTCGTATAATGAAAGACTATGGGAAAGACTTTGGCTCCATGGCAATTGAACAGTATGTGTGTGCTCTGAGCGCCATTCAGTAATAATGTGCGCTCAGATCTAAGCTATCTGGGGATATGTTGAATGTACCTGTTTTGTGCAATGGCTGCACAGTTATATGTTTTATGTGTTTTATTGTCTTTTGCGTGTTCAATGGAGTTTTGCCTCTGTCCTTGGAGATAATTGGATTACTTCACAATTATCTCCAGGATAGAAGACTCTGTGGAACTGGTTTTGGGCAGAAAAGCTGATTTGGAGTATGCTGATTCTGAAAATGTAAGTTTTATGTGAATGTGATGCATACTTTTCAAGTTATGAATAATGTGGAAAAATTGTATTTCTCTGCTTGTGCTAAATTAGATTACCCATTGTGTAAGGTAATTGTATCACAGGCAGAGGGGAGGATTTTGTGTGGGAGTGTCTGAGTGTATTGTATGTGTTTATTCAAGAATATAATGTGAGTCTGTGCAAATAAGGCGCTTAAGTCTATAAAATAAACAGGTGAATATGAAAGCTGCTAACACACAATAATAGGGACTCTCCACCCCACTTCCAATAAGTATACAAAAGTGCACTATAAAACCAACCGGTGTACAGAGCAAAGTGTGTAGCGCTGATTAAAATTAGCACTTACCCCTAAGGGTTAACAATGTTATACAGTGAATTCCCTACAAGGGAATAAAATAAACACTATATAGTGTAGTATATTAGAGAGATAGTGGTGTAAATAATCCCAATAATGGATCCACTCACATGATACAGAGCCACTTGAGGACCGGCTCTGATCTCTTCCACTTATGTGTACTTAAAGGTGACACACACCTGTAGCATCCATATCAAATGCAGACCTCAAACAGAGAAAAAAAGAGAAGCTTCTTTGGTGCAGAAATCCCAAACAGAGTGTATATAAATGAAATAAATTAGGGCTTCTCACCTTGTCAAGAGCCTTGAACTAGGCTCTGAGTTAAAATAGTAGATGTGACAATATAGGGTGTCACTACCCTTCTTTATAGCAGCATGGACAATTCTTGAAGATTAAAAATTAACAAGTATTTATTATAAATAAAAGTATATAAAATAACAGACCAAATATACAGTCTTGTTGTCCGAGACGCGTTTCGCTGATCCTCAGCTTTCTCAATCGGTTGAGATTGAGAAAGCTGAGGATCAGCGAAACGCGTCTCGGACAACAAGACTGTATATTTGGTCTGTTATTTTATATACTTTTATTTATAATAAATACTTGTTAATTTTTAATCTTCAAGAATTGTCCATGCTGCTATAAAGAAGGGTAGTGACACCCTATATTGTCACATCTACTATTTTAACTCAGAGCCTAGTTCAAGGCTCTTGACAAGGTGAGAAGCCCTAATTTATTTCATTTATATACACTCTGTTTGGGATTTCTGCACCAAAGAAGCTTCTCTTTTTTTCTCTGTTTGAGGTCTGCATTTGATATGGATGCTACAGGTGTGTGTCACCTTTAAGTACACATAAGTGGAAGAGATCAGAGCCGGTCCTCAAGTGGCTCTGTATCATGTGAGTGGATCCATTATTGGGATTATTTACACCACTATCTCTCTAATATACTACACTATATAGTGTTTATTTTATTCCCTTGTAGGGAATTCACTGTATAACATTGTTAACCCTTAGGGGTAAGTGCTAATTTTAATCAGCGCTACACACTTTGCTCTGTATGTGTTTATTGGTTGTGTTCCAAAACCCTGTGGGTGGTACTAATGTGTAAGAATGTGTACATAAGCACAATAAACCCACAGCTCTGACTGTTCACTGCTTGACCCTCAACACGGAGCTTTGTCTCGTTCTTGGGGGGATTTACCGTATGCTGTTCCAGTTTGACTACTAGGAGTGTAAACCTATTCGTATGGTTTTTCCTATTCGGCTGTTTACAGCATTCGTATGGTTTCCTGTTCGGCGCATTGGTGTTCTGCAGTAGCTGTGCCTGTGTCTCTGGAAGGGAAGATCTATTTAACGGTGGTGTAACCCTTTTATGCCTGGGTTGCCGTTACACTGATATTACACATACTTAGAAATTCTTATTTATTATAAAATATTCACAGTTTTGCCTATAATAGTGCGTGCATAATTAGTGCAGCTTACGCAAAGCAATTTAAAATAAATTAATTTACTTGTTCACATTTACAGAGATAATATATCTAGGATTTCTGTTTATTTCTGGCTGTTGTTGGGTGACAGAATAAAAGGAGTAAAATAAAATTTTAAAAACAGACTTATGTGAGCGTAAAAGAATGCTCTTAGTGGCCGCTGCACTATCTTGAGAAAGCCTGGTGACATGGGCGAAACGCATTGAAGCGCGAGCGGCATTTGATTCCAATTTCTTGAACGAGCAGTGTCTCCAAAGGTGGCGTACACACAATCCATGGGGTCCTGGTGCGAAACTGATCCATGCCCCCCTCCCTCCCCCCCTCTCTCCCCTGAACCGTGCTCCCCTCTCTCCCCCGATCCGTGCCCCCTCATCTCCCCTGACACATACATACATACAGACACACACACAAACATACACACAGACAGACACACACAGACACACACCTATATCCCTCGACAGACACATACATACAGACACACACACATATATACACACAGACACATACATACAGAAACACAGGCACACACATAGACACAGACACACACACATAGACAGACATACATAGACACACACATACATAGACACAGACACATACATACGGGGCCCCATGGATTGTGTGTATGCCACTGCATACATAGACACACACATACAGAGACACACACGTACATACAGAGACACAGACACGCATACAGAGACACAGACACACACATACACATACAGAGACACACACACACACACATACATACAGAGACACAGACACACACACATACAGAGACACAGACACACACATACACATACAGAGACACACACACATACAGACACACACACACACATACAGAGACATAGACACACATACATACAGAGACACACACATACACAGAGACACAGACACATGCATACAGAGAAACACACACACATACACAAAATGTTTCCTACGTTGTTACTTTCCCTGGGGTCCAGTGGTGGCTCAGCCTGATGGGAGTCAGAGTTCCCACTCTGACTCCCTCCTCCTCCTCCTTCCTCCTGCGCGGGCTGATAGCTGGGAGGAGTGACTGGGGAATCACTTCCTCAGCTCTTAAAGCGCCCAGCGCAGACCAGGCCCCCTTAAAATCCATGTCCATCGGGTGGCCCTGACAGCATGGGGCACCCGATGGACCCCTCCATATGCGGCCCCGGCGGTTTGCCGCGCGAGCCAGGACCGCAAAATGTGGCAGCAGGCTTGGTACCTGGTCACAGGGGTCCACAGGGTGGCCGGGCCCCCTGGAGTGCTGGGCCCAGTTGCAGCTGCGACCCCTGCGACCGCGGTATGTATGCCGCTGGTCTCCAAGCACCGTCTCCCAGTTCCAGTGTTCTTCCAGCACAAGCACTTTGTTCTTCGGCAGGGAGACTCAGCCAGGACCTGTATGATCAGCAGAACAGGGCGCTAAAACTTTCCCTAACTCTTGTATACTCACACTTGATTTGTGGTTCCTTGGAAACAAGTACCACCATATGTAAATGTAAGGGTTCCTTTTGGGGGAGAGGGTGTTTTTACCTTGTTTTTACCTAAATATAGTTACGCTATGTAGATCTTTTTTGTATCTTTTTAAGGTACTGCAATCACTGTGGTATACTGTGTATTCCTAGACTGTGGATCCTATCTGTGTGGCAAGATTAACCCTCTGTGTTACTACCCAAGGACTCTTGGACATTTCAGCATTAAAACCGTTTTTTGAAATATAAATGCTGTAATATATATGCTGCAGATCAGTTTAAAGTATTTTTTTACCAATTGTAATAGTGCATATACAGTCGTTTCTATTTCATAAATTACATCTGGATTACCCAGTATGCAATTTAGGATTTTTCCAGTATGACGCTGACACGTTTACTTTATACAATTTTAATGTGGAGTTATTTTAAAATGTTGTAAGTTCCTCTTATAAGCTTAATACCCATCAAAGAAAACATAATTCCCAAATTAAATATTTATATAAAGTAGACATTTCAGGCTATTTACCTAAGGGTATTTTGTCACTTTTTATTTAGACATTAAGGTGTCAATCTGTGCTAAATTGTGTAGCAAAATGTTTTGTTTTTTTAACATACACACATAAAACAAGGTGTTTTAACGTGTATTTCATAACCCAATGTGTGGTACTCCTGTACAAAATATTGTACCCTATTATTTTGTTCAACTACAATGATAATCCCAATGTATGACTTTGCCTCCATCCTGTGAAGCTACCATTACCATTTCATTTTTTACAGTTACAATTTTGATAAAAGGATTTGAGAGACCCATGCCTCATTTTGGTGCATAATTCCAATGACCCCACAAAGGCTTATCATATGTAAATGTAGACAGGATATCTCATATAGTGTATATTATGCCTAAACATGCTGCCACTATTTCACTAATGAATGTAACAGTTTATGGTAAAAAAAAATGTTTTTTTGCATTTTTTTAGATACACATTACATTTTAACTGAGCATTTTTGAAATATCATATGTTCCACTGCAATCAAACTCCCCAAATTATGCTCAGCACACTCTTACAAATAAAACAATGCCCCCAATGAATGCCTTTGGCAAAGTTACGATGCCTTGTATGAGACCTGACTATTTCAGTTTTTACAGTTAGAATTTTAATAGATGGATTTAATGATCCTATTAAGCGTTTTTGGTCGTCGTAGCAGTTTGACAGTTAAAATCACCCCATAAATGCATACAATTTGTAAAAGTAGACACCATGGGTTATGCCATATGGTATATTTTGTATTAAATATGTTTATTGTCGTTACAACAACAATGCAGGTATCAAACAGTTTTCTGTTAATGCGAACAATCACCTACGCAGAGGTTTGCAGGTCTGAACAAGTGTATACATGCATATATTCGCCTGCGCAGAGGCGTGTTTAACGGTTTGTGTACATAAAAGCAGATAGTCGTCCACTTGAAGGCATGCGTTTCAGATCATCCAGGTTTATCAAATTTAGTTTCTGTATTTCCGTGTGTGTCAGCTTATCTTAATAGCCATATGATGACTTTAGGAGGTCGATAGAGCTTTACGTTAATCTAAGGCCTAATGAGGCAATGTGGTCGAGAAGTAGTCGTTCTGCCACTGAGTGATAACCCGTAGATACATTTGTTTTACTGTGGGTAGTGGTATGCCTTTCTCAGCGACTCATCGTCTATTGTGTGTGTGCATGCCGCAATAGTTAAAGCCTCGTATTCGTATAATGTGTTAGGTAGAGGAGGCCTAATCATAGCGTTATAAACTGTAAATACTATGCTCCCTATCTGGGTATCTATTTCGTGTGTGCATGCCGCCTAGGTCGGGGCTATTTGTCTATGTGTGATGTTAGGTAAGGGAGGCATATGCAAGACTTATTTATGTTGGGTATGCATGATAGGGATATCACAATGATCAGTCGTTCAAACTTTAACGAAGGGGTACATTTGTTTGTCTCTCGTCGCCTACGCAGAAGCTGGTTAGTCGTTGCGTGTGTGGTACAGCATATATAAATGCATATGTATTTGCTCATATTGTATAGCTATGCGGCTAGTAGCGTGTCTTTATTGCGTTTGCACAGGCGTATGTGGTTTTGAGTGTTCCTGCATTGGGCATTTTAATTGTCTGTGCCTGCGGGTTCCGTGTCTTTTTGCTGATGTGTTGCGTTGTGTCTAAACCCGGGGTGCCTTAGCGGCTCGTTTCTTGTATCCTGCTTCTCTGTTAATGGCATTCAGTCAGTTAGCTTCCTATTTGTGTCCCCTCCATCGGGCTTTTATCTGATGTTTAACCTTGTCCTATCGTGCTCTGGTACGTGTGCCTGCTAACTGCCTTTGCGTCTCTGTATCCGTTGCCTTGTGTATTTTGGTGTTTCATGTTCGTGTGTATCCATTTCTGTTCTGTAGTTATCCTTGTATTCGGTGTGTCTATTCAGTTTAGTGGGCTAGGGCGCATCAGCGTATGTTGTAGGGGGCCTCGATGGTTTGTGTGTTCTAAGTGTTGGGTATCCCTCGGTCCTATTGCGCTGTTGCCTGCCTGGATGTCTGGTTTTCAGTGTGTGTGTGTCGACTTTGTTTGGAATATGTTTATTGGTTTTACAGTAGATTATCTATGGTGTATGTATTTGTGGTTTAGCAGATAGGTGTCTGTGCAGAGGCGTAGACAGCTGTATGTGTGGGGGGGGATCATGTTGTTGCCTTCATAGAGGCATTTGGGGGTATTGACTTGTTTTGTAGTCTTTAGGTGCGTGTGTTGTTGTGTACCCATTATCGCACTTACTGTGCTAGCTTTGGTTTCGTTGTTGTCCTATGTATCGAGGAGTTGGGTGTGGTGTTAGTTCTAGGTTGTGGTCCTGCTTGGTGTTGTTTGGCGTCCATTAGTGTAATAGCTATATGGTTGGTTGTCTTTATTCGTGTTTGTAGCCCCGTAGGTGGCTATGTGTGTGGCTCGCGAGTGTCGTCGTGTCTGTAGGAGGTCTATTCGTCTCTGGTGTCATCAGTTGTCATTGTGTCATGGTGTTGACTGGGTGTGGGTCAGGGTGTGGTGGGTCGGAGTGGTCTGCTGCCCGCCACCTGTCGCCCGCCCGGCTCGTTGCGTCTCGCTGTCTTCAGTTTGTTTTGTCCATATGGTATATTTTGAGCCTTATTATAAAGTTCTTTTAACACCAGTTGCTTTCAAATGTATGGAATTATTTTTTATTCACATTTTTATATGCACATTGCAATTTAGCTAATTACTACCTTGTGCTCAGCTTTATTGCCTGAGTACATGACACCCTTCACATACTGTTTTCAAGTTTTGTGTGAAAAAAAAATCTGAATTATAACCTGTCCATTGCAATTTAAAAAAAAATCCTGCTTACACCAAGATCTAGCTATAGACATTTAAATGCCCTTTTAATGAGCTGCATGCCATGCTGACTATCAGTACTGCATGCAGTCCGTCATAAGGTCTGAGGCCACTAAAAAATGTCCTCCGCTGAAAGAGGGAGCCCCAGGCATGGATACCTGTGACTGCATTGTGCTCACACCATGATCTAGCTGTAGGCAGCATTTCATGCAGTTCATCAAAAGGTCTGTAGCCAATAAAAATTGATGCCCGCTGATTGATACCTGGAATTAAACCCTGCTCATTTTTCATTCTAGCAATGATCAATGGTCAGTCTGGGGTCACTAATTCTGGCCCCAGCTGATATAGGGGAGAGGGAAGCCCCAGTTTCCATCATGGAAATGGTCACTGTTGGTAAAATATTTCATGATTGAATTATTCCACCATGGGTCCTTAAAGGGACTTGCATCACTTGACAATTTTTTTTTAAACCAGCAAGCAAACACTTTTATACATAAATACAAACTAAAATAAAGCAAGACAAACTTTGAAAAGTATGTAATAAACATTTAAATACTTACTATAACTTGGTCAGTTTGCATTATTGGGCATACCTCTTAGCTAGGGGAGTTTATTCAGGCTCTCCCCTCCTTCCTCTTGCCCACCCATCTCGCCAACCCTGACTGCACCGGGGCCCGAAAGCTTTTAGGGCCCATCGAGTGGCCTATGCACTTAGGGCCACTCGATGGGTATTATTGATGAACAGGGGCCGGTCAGGCACGATGGCCCATTAAAAGCAAGCCCGGCCACCTGTTATATGGCTGAAGCTGGGAGGAAGCTATGTCGCTTTAATCCCTGTATCACAACTCAACTTTGAATTCTATGTATCGTCTTGCTCAGAAATGCTTCAGACTTGAGAAAGGGAGGTTCTCCCGAAAGCTTGTCATTAAAAAAATTCTGTTAGTCCAATAAAAAAGGTATTACAAGATAAGAATTGTATCTGGTTTTTACATCTACATCACTGGACTAATACGGCTACAATCTCTACATATACATATATATGTGTATTATGCAATGCAATCTGTGAAGGAAAAATTAAGTAAATGAATGCAATAGTTTTCTGTTATCTTATTCCAAAACGTATTCACTCAATGCATAAATGGTTTTTTTTTTTATGTTTGTTAAATTATTTCCACAAATCTGGTATTATTTACAAATGGTTGAAGTCAATCAATGTTTAACCTTAGTGTTATCGTTTGGTTTATCAATGGGAAATGTTAACAAGGTTTGTGTAAAGAACCTTTGATTTAGTACACTATGTTACTGTGTGTGGGATCTAGATAAAAACATATCTGCCATTGACAAACTAATAGGCTTGTTTCAGAGATTTGTTTTGCTTTTTAGTATGTTGAAATCAAATCATGTTCTTAAAGAGGAAACATTTGGGATTGTATGAGCTAACTGGTGTAGTAATTAATCTTCCACTGAATACAAGATTCTCACTTTTACAGAAGATCAGTTTTAAAAGACTAAAATATAGCCTATCAACAAAATGTTGCATTCATAGCATAGTAGAAGCCTGCAGACGAGAAATAGTAATATACAAAGAATAGAGATAAATACACAGCAAAATATAGCTTTGCAAGCAAGGTCAAATAATATTCATGGACATGAAATCTCAATCACATTTGGAGCCTTTAAAGTGTCTCTGATGTTGAAGGCCTGTTCTACCTTGCAAACTGATTTAAAAAACAAAATTCTTTCCAGCCCTGGAAGAGTGGTGAGGAGGCGCGAGGAGTGACGGAAACAAGTCGCTCCTCAAAATATTTAGACAGCTAAAGAACGCAGGGATGTCGAGATCAAGATGTCATATCCCGGCAGGTAAAACACTGGGAATGTGTTACGTATTCATTCGCACATAAAAATTTGATTCATGGCATTTACTGTTCTGACAGGAAAAGTTGTGCCAAGCAGCAATCAATCCACAGGAGGGTTTGTGCTGAGCAGCAATCATGCAAATAGGAACCTGGAAACTGCCTTTGTGGCCAAAGGCTGGTTACAACCAATCAGATCCACAGGCGGGGTATTTAGGCCCAGTTCTCCTCTTGCTTAGTGCCTTGTCGAGGTTTCCCTTGTGGTTGTCCGAGAGGGCATTATTGATTCTGGTTATTTGACTTTGGCATTGATATTGACTTCCTTGTTTTCTGGAATCAATGACCCCTGGCTTTTCCTTAACGATGTGTCTCTTTCTGTAGCCCTTGACCTCAGCTATTCCTGACTATTCTTTGGTACGGTAGTCCGGCCATTCTAAGGTCCGGTATACTTTACCTATCAATCCTCTGTGCTACACAATTCTACGTGCTGGATCATACTGTAATCCTGACAGAATGGAGGACAGACTTGGGAGAATGGAGGACAGGCATCAAAAGACATGTGTTGGCAGAATCAGGCATAGACACCTTGCTACCAGTGTAGTTTTTGTATCAATGAGTGTGTGTGCCATTATGTTTGTGCAGGTCACTGTGTTACAGTGAGTGTGTATGGTTCACTGTGTGTGTTGGTGAGTGTGTTGGGGGTCTCTGTGCGTGTAAGTGAGTGTGTATGGGCCACTGTGTGTGTGTTAGTGAGTGTTTTGGGGGTCACTTTGTTAGTGAGTATGTTGAGGGTCGCTGTGTATCAGTGAGTGTATGGGTCACTGTGTGTGTCAGTAAGTGTATATGGGTCACTGTGTGAGTTGGTGAGTTTGTTGGGGTCCCTGTGTGTGTCAGTGAGTGTGTTTAGGTCACTGTGTGTGTTAGTGAGTGTGTAGGGGGTCACTGTGTGTGTCAAGGTGTGTGTGTGCAGCAGTGATTGTGCGTCAGTTTCTGTCTCTGCCAGTGTGCATTGGTATGTGTATCAGAGAGTGTGTGTATGTATTGATCAGTAAAACTGCATGTCAGTGAATGTCAATATGTGTGTGCATTAATCCTTGAAATAGTTCATAAGATATTATGTTTGTGTTCCTTAAAATTAATAAGTTTAATTAAGAAAGTGTTTTTCTTAATTAAGAAATATGATTTCTGAGAGTATTATGCATCATTATGCATCTTCCAGTGGGTAGACCTCATCCAGAGAGCAAAGCAGGCTGCTCTTACAAGAGCAATCATTGTAACCCAAGGGAGTATAGTGATTATAGCAATTCCCAGAGTGAATATAGCTCTCCAATCCCCCAAACATGAGCCTAGACTTCATGAAGGGTAAAACAAATCTGTTTAATGGCAGCTACAACTGGCTTTATATGCAGGTCTCCATGCTCAAGGCCCCCAACCCCCGGACCTGAGAGTAAACATAGAAACATAGAATGTGACCGCAGATAAGAACCATTCGGCCCATCTAGTCTGCCCAATTTTCGAAATACTTTCATTAGTCCCTGGCCTTATCTTATAGTTAGGATAGCCTTATGCCTATCCCACGCATGCTTAAACTCCTTTACTGTGTTAACCTCTACCACTTCAGGTGGAAGGCTATTCCATGCATCCATTACCCTCTGTCAGGGGTTCGCGGGTGGCTGTGAGGGGAGGCTGCACGCCACTCCCCTCCTTCTACCTGTCGGCGAGCGGCGTCTCCTCTCCGCCGCTCGCGTCCTCCACACCTCCCAGCGGCAGCATGTATAACGCTGTGCGCTGGGAGGTCGTAAATTTATGCAAACCCCGGGGTCACTCACATGACCCGGCGTTAAAGCAACAGTACCACAATCACAATGGGAGGCGTAGATATCTCCCATGGGTGATTGTTAATTCTGATTGGAAGTTATCCAATCAGAATTAAGCAAACGATATTTATACTTACCTTTCCTGTCTCTCAGTGCCCTGTTGTGGTCTTGTAATACCTGTATTGCAGTTTGCTCGTGTTTCTCTGATTACTGATTATTTGGCTTGTTATTCCGATTATCCTGTCTTCTCCACTCCTCTGGCTCCCTTTACTTGGCTTGTCTGCTGACCACTCTTAGTGTGCTTAGCACGGCCACTCTAAGGACCGGTATAGCATCTTTCCTCTCTGTGTCCTGTTAGCGTATTAGGTTCCAAAATCGTGACACCCTCTCAGTAAAGTAATACTTCCTGATATTATTTTTAAACCTTTGTCCCTCTAATTTAAGACTATGTCCTCTTGTTGTGGTAGTTTGTCTTCTTTTAAATATAGTCTCCTCCTTTACTGTGTTGATTCCCTTTATGTATTTAAATGTTTCTATCATATCCCCCCGTCTCGTCTTTCCTCCAAGTTATACATGTTAAGATCCTTTAACCTTTCCTGGTAAGTTTTATCCTGCAATCCATGAACCAGTTTAGTAGCCCTTCTCTGAACTCTCTAAGGTATCAATATCCTTCTGAAGATACGGTCTCCAGTATTGTGTACAATACTCCAAGTGAGGTCTCACAAGTGTTCTGTACAATGGCATAAGCACTTCCCTCTTTCTACTGCTAATACCTCTCCCTATACAACCAAGCATTCTGCTAGCATTTCCTGCTGCTCTATTACATTGTCTGCCTACCTTTAAGTCATCAGAAATAATCACACCTAAATCCCTTTCCTCAGATGTTGAGGTTAGGACTCTATCAAATATTCTGTACTCTGCCCTTGGGTTTTTACGTCCAAGATGCATTATCTTGCACTTATCCACATTAAATGTCAGTTGCCACAATTCTGACCATTTTTCTAGTTTACCTAAATCATTTGTCATTTGGCTTATCCCTCCTGGAACATCAACCCTGTTACATATCTTAGTATCATCAACAAAAAGACATACCTTACCATCAAGACCTTCTGCAATATCACTAATAAAATATTAAAGAGAATGGGTCCAAGTACAGATCCCTGAGGTACCCCACTGGTGACAAGTCCAAGCTTCGAATATATTCCATTAACTACAACCCTCTGTTGCCTGTCACTCAGCCACTGCCTTACCCATTCAACAATATTTGAATCCAAACTTAAGGATTGCAGTTTATTGATAAGCCTTCTATGTGCAACAGTGTCAAAAGCCTTACTGAAATCTAGGTAAGCAATGTCTAATGCACCACCCTGATCTATAATTTTAGTTACCCAATCAAAAAAATCAATAAGATTAGTTTGGCATGATCTCCCTGAAATAAACCCATGTTGTCTCTGATATTGAAATCCATGTGTTTTTAGATGTTCAACAATCCTATCCTTTCACATGGTTTCCATCACTTTCCCCACTACTGAAGTAAGGCTTACTGGCCTATAGTTGCCCGACTCCTCCCTATTACTTTCCAATCTTCTGTGACTACTCCTGTTAACAATGATTGGTTAAATAAATCTGTTAAAGGTTTTGCTAGTACACCACTAAGCTCTTTTAATAGCTTTAGGTGTATTCCATCAGGTCCCATTGACTTATTTGTCTTTACATTTGACAGTTGAAATAGAACCTCTTCCTCTGTAAACTCACGTGTTACAAATGACTCATTTATCCTTTTTTCTTAAATGAGGTCCCTTTCCTTCATTTTCATCTGTAAATACAGAACAAAAATATTCATTGAGGCAGTCAGCTAATCCTTGTTTTACTTTTTTTAAGTTTTTTCCCCCTTTTTTACTGACTGTGCTATTTTATCTTCTGTGTGTGATTTGGAAACTCTTAAAACTGGCTTAGCCTCTTTCTGCTTAATCTTATAGATCATTTTGTCTTCCTCACTCTGTTTTTTTTTTTATAATTACTAAATGCTAACTTTTTGTTTTTAAAGGACCACTATAGTGCCAGGAAAAAATACTCGTTTTCCTGGCACGATAGTGCCCTGAGGGTGCCTCCACCCTCAGGGTCCCCACCCCGCCCGGCTCTGGAGAGAGGAAAGGGGTTAAATCTTACCTTTCTCCAGCGCCGGGCGGGGAGCTCTCCTCCTCCGATCCTCCTCCTCTCCTCCCTTTCGGCTGAATGCGCACGCGCGGCAAGAGCTGCGTGCGCATTCAGCCGGTCTCTTAGGAAAGCATTTACGATGCTTTCCTATGGACGCTTGCGTGTTCTCACTGGGAATTTCACAGTGAGAATCACGCAAGCGCCTCTAGCGGCTGTCAATGAGACAGCCACTAGAGGATTTGAGGGCTGGATTAACCCATTTATAAACATAGCAGTTTCTTGAATTTTTTGCTTTTACTGACAAGCCTAATGCAATTTTCTGTTGCCTTCAGTAGTGCAACTTTTAAATAATCCCATTTCTCTTGGACTCCATTTAAATTACTCCAATCTGATAATGACTCCTCTACACATATTCTAATTTTAGAAAACTGTTTTTCTAAAGTCTAAAACTTTTGTTTTTGTGTGGTGTGACTTTGTGACTTCTTATATTAAACCACACTGACTGATGATCACTGGATCCTAAACTTTCACCTACAGTAATATCTGATCCCAAATCTCCATTTGTTAACACTAAATCTAGTATGGC
>OW240913.1:113751630-113856097 GCA_933207985.1 Pelobates cultripes
AGCCCTAGTAGTTGTGCTACTGTAATAACCAAAATGTACAACATAAAGTGATATCAAGAATATGTGTTTCAGCTTACATATACTGAAAATAAGGAGGCCCATATTCTTCTAGCCAGTTGTATATATTTTCTGGAATTATTTTATTTACCGTAAATGAAAAATGTTCACAATAACACAAAGGAATATACAACAAAATGAAGACACCCCTTCCTGTTTGTTTGTTTTAGTTATTTATTTATTTTATTTTGTAGAGTTTAATTTTTCCTTTTCGTGAATGACTAAATACCAAATTACTGAAAAGCTTGAGAAACATGTAGAAGGCTTTCAGCTATATGTACTAACATATATACATGATAGTGACATGCCAAATTGTCATCATCAGATCACATGTATGACATATTGATGACATCACTATTGCAGCTGTCTCCAATGTTGTAGCTACTGTTAACCTTCTGCATTTACTGCAGAAGTTCCACAAGTTATGCTCAGTCCCCATCACAGAGCAAACCATGTCTCATATTGGGAAAATATTGAAAGTCGTGTAATGTAAATTGGAGAGAACCCAACTGAGAACCTTTTGTTTCAGAAAATGAATCTCCAGAAAGCGATTCATGTTAATAGAATTTATTCAGAGGGGATGAAATGGATATTCACTATGAGGAGGAGGTAATGTACAGTATGATTGCATGTTTATATGAATGCTACAATACAAAGAGAGGAGATCACTGCTCACAGAGCTTACATACTATTATTAATGATACAATACAAACATAATACACCCTGTTCCAAATTATATTGCAAATGATATTTTTCTCATTTACCTAAATAATTGATGTAAATAACAGTCAGCATAATTCTCATGTTATCAACTATTAAGAGTACAATTCAAAATTTATTGAACAAACCTCCTATTAATAACAGTATTTTTTTAAACATAAAAAACTTACAATGCACTGTTCCAAATTATTACGCACAGTAAGTTTCAAAACACTTTATAGGTTGTAAAGAACTGGAAATTGTAATTTGTTGTGTTTGCAGCATATTTACTGAAATCAAAAGCTATTTCACTCAAACTTAACATTTTAACTTTTTAAACATTTTAACAGGTCATGTTACATTTTAACATAGGACCCCTTAGTTGATCGCAGCTTCACAAGTCTTGCATCCATTGAACTTGTGAGTTTTTGGACAGTTTCTGCTTGAATTTGTTTGCAAGATGTCAGAATAGCCTCCCAGAACTGCTGTTTGGATGTATTACGGAAAGCATAGTTCTTCCTTCTGTACACGGGAAGAAAGTGGTCAGTCACCTTCGGGGACCCTAAAGGGGCCGACCAGCTCTCTTCCCATGATTCTGGCCCAAAACATGACTCCACCACCGCCTTGCTGACGTCGCAGCCTTGTTGGAACAGGGTGGCCATCCACCAACCATCCACTACTCCATCCATCTGGACCATCCAGGTTTGCACGGCACTCATCAGTGAACAGGACTGTTTGAAAATTAGTCTTCATGTATTTTTCTGCCCAATGCAGCCGTTTCTGCTTGTGAGCATTGGTTAGTGGTGGACGAATAGAAGGTTTATGCACAGTTGCAAGACTCTGGAGGACTCTACACCTTGATGTCCGTGGGACTCCAGATGCACCAGCAGCTTCAAATATCTGTTTGCTGCTATATAATGGTGTTTTAGCAGCTGCTCTCTTGATCCGATGCATGGATCTGGCAGAAATCTTCCTCAATGTGCCTTTATCTGCACGAACCCGTCTGTGCTCTGAATCAGCCACAAATCTCTTAATAGTGCGATGATCACACTTAAGTTTTCGTAAAATATCTAATGTTTTCATACCTCGTCCAAGGCATTGGACTATTTCACTCTTTTCTGCAGCAGAGAGATCCCCTTTCTTCCCCATATTGCATGAAAATGGTGCTCTGCTTAATAATGTGGAACACCCTCCTTTTTTCCCCTTAAATTGGGCTCACCTGGCAATCTAATTATCACAGGTGTCCGAGATTGTTTTCAGTGATCAAAAGAGCCCTGAGGGGGCGTGTCCTGGCGGGGGTACCGAGCGGTCGCATGAACTGAGCGCTCCGCTCCGACGGCAAGGAGCACTCCGGCTATTTAGCCAAAAAAAAAACAGGGCCCCATACACCCCAAGTAACCATGTCCCAGGCTAAAGGGAAGAGGCAGGCTGACAAGGCAGAACGGAGCGCATTTTTCGCCGCACGGTCACAACAGGGGAGACAGACCTTGCAGGGAGAGACCCAAGATGAAGAGGCTGGAATACAGCAGCACACTGAATCTGAAACGGACACTCCTATCACACAGGAGATGATGCGGGCAATGTTAGATGAGATGTCTGCAAGAATAGAAAACAGCTTTAAAGCCACAATTGGGGCACTACATAAAGACCTAAGAGAATTGGAGGTGAGAACTGCTGGGACAGAATCCAAAATGGCAGAGCTACACGTGGCTCACAGAGGAATGGAGGAGGGGCTGACAGGGCTACAAGATCAAATGCAGCGGTATGAGACGAAGCTAGCAGACATTGAAGACAGGGCACGCCGCAATAACCTGCGCATCCGTGGGGTGAGTGAGGAGGTGGGACCCACGGAATTGGCGGCCTACTTGACGGGCCTGCTAAAAATGCTAGCGCCAGACGTACCGCATGATATGCTGCTCATGGACAGGTTCCACCGGACCGCTAAGCCCAGCTTTCTCCCTCGGGACACCCCAAGAGACACTCTTATCAAAATGCACTACTACCATGTGAAAGAACTGGTGCTTCAGGCAAGCCGCCAGAAGAAAACACTCCCAGATCCATATGGCAGGCTGCTGCTATTTGCAGACATATCGACATTCACGTTGAAACGTAGGAGAGAATTCAGAGGTGTCACAGAACAGCTCCGGCTCCACAAGCTGCCATACCGCTGGGGTTACCCAGTGAAAATACTGGTGTCCAGAGAAGGGAAAGTGTCAGATATCAACACGGTGGAAGAAGGAGCACTACTACTCCAAAGATGGGGACTCCCCAGGCCAAGCCAACAACACAGCCCACAGAGGACCCGCGGAACCTCCAAAGACTGGAGAAACTCCAAGAGACCGACATGAAAGGCATCACCACAACTACAACATTCCTGCGAGCTCTTCCACAGTGACTATTGAGAGACTGGTCCTGATAAATAGACCATGGAGTCAACCAGGGGTATCGTATTAGCCATGTCTAATGTTTTGCCATAGTTCAATATATGTTTGTACAGGTATAAACTGCACAATTCTTAGTTGCTCCCTACAGGGGCATTATTACCCGGCTACAAGCCAAAAAAAAAAAAAAAACACTTAGTAAGCCATAGAGTGGGTTGCAACGGAGACTACCCCCCACAGGAAGGAAGCTACCACTTCCGCCTCCACAGGTACCGAGAGTACCTAAGCCGAGAATGGCACACCAATCTGTTATACACCTGTTTTATATGTTTTCCCAGTTATCACTTTGTTCCCCATCCCACCCCGGTCTAGCTGGGACCAGGCGATCCACACCCTCTACCCGGTACCTACAGGGAATCCACACTGCTGGCCAAGCTCACCGGCTCCTAATTCCTACAAGGGTACCCATGACAGCCTCACCTCCTTTCACTCAGCAAGGGAGATATGCCCGAACCCAACCCTCAACCAGGGGAAGGTCGCTCGACTCGATGCTGCTGGGGCGAGCGAACCCCCTGTACTCACTCTTACACAATACTGCAACCCTTACCAAATCCGTTGGGTATAGACCTCCATGAAAATTTTTTCTCTGAATGTACGAGGGTTAAATCTACCGGTTAAGAGACACCAACTATATAGAGAACTCAGAGAGACGGATGCGGACGTCATCTGTCTCCAAGAGACTCATTACAGAACTGACAATTTTATCCCGCCAACAGTTACTGACTACCCACACCAATACCACGCAACATCCCCCACGAAATCCAAAGGGACATCTATACTGATCTCTAAGCGGGTGGCATTTACCATGCTCTCCACAGAGACGGACACCAATGGTAGATACGTAATCTTGAAATGCACCATTAACAACATGACATATACAATTACTAACCTATACTCACCCAATACACTGCAAGGCACGTTCCTACGACAAATACTACGGAAACTAGAATCGATACGGGAAGGGGTGTCCATTATTTGTGGAGACTTTAACCATGTCTGGGACCCAAAACTAGACACAAATATTTCAAGACACAGTCCAAGGTACAAAATACTCCACAGACAGTGTAAAAAGCTACAGAAGCTCCTCTCACTTCACCATTACTATGATACCTGGAGAATATCTCACACCTCGGAGCGGGCGTATACCCATTTCTCCCATGTACACAATACATACTCAAGGATAGACGGGTTTCTCATACAGGGACAAGGACTTAACCAAATCACAGACTGTGACATAGGACAGATTACATGGTCAGACCATGCACCGATCACGCTGTCGGTGAAGGACCAATATGACTATAAGCACCGAAGTCCGTGGCGGCTGAATTCCTCCTTGCTGAACGATTTGACATTTACGAAAGAGGTAGAGGAGACATTGTTAAATTACTTTAGAGAGAACGCTACCCCAGGAATGTCCCAGGGCACACTGTGGGCCGCACACAAATCTGTAGTTAGGGGTATCTTTATTAGAAGGGCGGCATACCTACATAAAAAATCCTCAGCCCAGACCGCGGAATGGCAGAGGGAATTGTACCAACTAAACACACGCAACCAAATCTCCCCATCTACGGAGCTTAAACTACAAATATCCACCATTACTCACAAATTACACCAAAAGGCGATAGAACAGACAGGATACAGGCTCCAGAGATTGAAAATGACACACTACACACAGGGGAACAAAGCTAGTAGACTACTGGCAAGGAGATTGCAAGAACGTAGGGCGAACCAAAAAATCGCTTTCCTTATGTCCCGTACAGGTGAGAAGAAAGTTATTCCTACAGACATTTGCAACGAATTTGCCAGCTACTACGCAGACCTGTACAACATACACAAACATGACACCACATTTCAGCCCACGACGGAACACATCAATGCGTACCTAGATACGGTGGACCTCCCGAAACTCACGACCCAACAAGCGACAGATCTCATTAAACCCATCACAGGGGACGAAATCCAGACCGTCATAAAAAACCTACCAAAAGGCAAAGCCCCAGGCCCAGACGGACTAGATAACACCTACTATAAAAAATTCAGTCAAACACTGATACCTCACCTAGTGCACGCTTTCACAGAGGCGACAGCCACGCAGAAACTACCGCAAGACTCACTACTGGCCCATATCATTACGTTACAAAAACCAGGGAAGTCACCCACCATCCCCCAAAATTTCAGGCCCATCTCCCTGCTCAATACGGATGCAAAAATCTTCGCCAAGCTATTTGCGATGAGACTGAGCGCCCTTCTCCCCCAAATAATCCAAACAGACCAGGTAGGGTTTGTGTCAGGGAGACAGGGAGCAGATAACACACGTAAGGTATTAAACATACTGCATAGCCTACCCAGACTATACAAAGGGGGAGGGGTTATCATCTCCCTAGACGCCGAAAAGGCATTCGACCGCCTGCACTGGACATTTCTAGAGGCGGTCATGGCAAAATTCGGTGTGCCAGGAGAATTCAGGGCGGCAGTCAAAGCGTTATATAGCGCCCCGAGGGCACAGGTGCTCAACGCGGGCTTCCTATCCAACCCGTTTAGCATCTCGAATGGTACGAGGCAGGGATGCCCCCTGTCCCCTCTGCTGTATGTTCTAGCTTTAGAGCCATTAGCATCAAAGATTAGGAACCATAGTTCCATACATGGAGTACGCATAGGGGACAAGGAATACAAAGCCAATATGTTTGCGGACGACGTGCTCCTGACCTTAACGCAACCGCTGATTTCAATGCCACACCTATTGACGGCGATAAAGGAATACGGGGCCAGTTCGTACTATAAACTGAATGTGTCCAAAACACAGGCCATGGGAATTGGGATACCTGAGAGCACACTACAGGTGTTGCAGGGGAAGTTTGTGATGGACTGGAGGACGGAAAGCGTTTCCTTCCTGGGAATTAAGTTAACTAAGACAATAGGGGGACTGTTCAAGGCCAATTACGAAGCCCTACAAAAAGAGATGGAAGCTAGTTTGGTCTCATGGAAAGACAAGTACATCTCCTGGGTGGAGAGGATGGCAGCTTTTAAAATGTCTATCCTCCCTAAACTACAGTACCTTTTTAGAACGCTGCAAATAGCTCTTCCAGCCTCCTACTTAAACAAAACACAGTCAATGCTCACGAAGTTTGTATGGGCACACAAACGAGTGAGGATAGCGGCCAAATACCTACACAGACCGACTCACCAAGGGGGTCTAGCCTTACCAAATATTAAACTTTATTATCAGGCAACATTACTAGCCCCAGCGTTAGGGATACAACTACCAGCCCCTATTCCACAATGGTTAGAAATCGAGGACCACTGGCTTCAAGGGACAGACCTCCGCAGATTGTTGTGGGTACCTAAACTAATGCGCCCCACCCAACCTCATATCTTACCCACCACAAAGATATTACTGACGACATGGGACAAAACACATCAGACGTTGACCTCTATGACTCCGTGGTCACCGGCAACACCATTGCCCTGCCTCCATATAGCGAACAACACATTTGACTATAGGGAATGGACTAAGAGAGGTTGCACACATGTGAGGGACCTCCTAGAGGCACAAAAGGTGCTACCGTTCCCGGACATACAGGAAAAATTCAACCTCCCCACCAAATTGATATTCCCATACCTTCAGTTAAAATCTATGCTGGGGGCACAAACAACCACAGGAGAGGGGAAAAACTCGCTCACGGAGTTTGAAAGTATCTGCCTAAATACAAAGCTAAAGAGGGGAACGATTTCCAAGTGCTACTCACTACTAAACCTAGGCGACCCAGTACATTTAGACAGATTCAGTGAAGCCTGGCAGGCAGACCTGGGGAAACATTTTGATACAACTCAATGGAGAAACGCAACCACAGCACATAAAGGAAAGACATCATGCGCATCACACCTAGAGTTAATGCGAAAGATACACTACAGGTGGTACATGGTGCCGGTGCGACTGGCTAAAATCTACCCAGGAACATCAGCCAAGTGCTGGAGATGTGGGGGTTCAGAAGGCACGATGTACCACATATGGTGGTCTTGTGAGGTACTACGACCCTATTGGGGGATGGTAGAAAACATGCTAAATGAGACAATAGATGTTAGTACTACACTCGCCCCAGAAACAGGCTTATTGTTCATGAATATGTCCAGATTCCGGGGAAGTGAGGCAATTTTAGTTTTCCACACCATAATAGCGGCACTAACGCTAATAGCCAGAGAATGGAAGACAGACTCCGCACCGACGAAACAAGCCCTGAAAAGGCAGATTACCAACAACCTACAATATGAACTAGTGTCCAGGAAAAATCTAGGCAACGCACACAGGTTTGAGGAAGCGAAAAATAGGTGGGAAGAAGTAAACAGGTCCGGGGAGATCAGGAATGGAGTCTGACCCTAGTGTCATAAGAGGTGGGAGAATATCCCGACTCTATAAAATCCCTCCGCTAGGCCAAGCACCAGTACAAGGTCAGCAGTAAGAGACCCCATGTGACTAAGGGAAATCCAGAGAAAGGGACCCCTTGGGGAAGAAAGGTGATAGATGGGAATCACAGGACAAATGGGTGAATCAAGAGTTTAAATCACAAACAGTGGATGAATAGCAAAGAACCGGAAGGGGAAAACGGGCACGTTAAATCCCTTCCCCCCCCCCCATTTAGGAACAGTAATACGAAACGAGAGTATGCATCCATCTAGTGCAGGAGTGACACTAAGGAGGAGCCAAGGCAAAGCAGACTAGCAGAGGAAGACAGGTGCAGGTCCCAGAATAAGGGCTAGTGAGTGAGGAGAAAGCAGACAATGGATAACTATGCCCCAGTGGAACAGTGCAAAATGTATCATGTAAAGTTGGATGGCATGTAACTCGAGAATATGATATATGATGTTCCTCCCCCCCTCCCTCTCTTTATTCTGTATCCCAAGTTTGCATTGAAGAAAAAGGAAAATAAAAATTGTCAAATTGAAAAAAAAAAAAAAAGCCCTGAGACACATTGCCATCCATGAGTTAACCCCTTCCCGCCGTTACGGCGTTCTATGCCATCGCGGCTTTAATGGGCTTTAAAGTCGTTGCGGTGGCATAGAACGCAGTAACGGCTTTGAGCCCCAGAGAACCGGCGGTACTCACCTCCGCTGCGATCCTCTTCTGGAGAGCTGCCAGACCACCCAGGCAGCCCTCCTCCGGCGAATGAGGCCCCCGGGAGCCATGTGATCGCTCTCAAAGAGCGATCACATGGCCCACTATTGCTGGCTGTGGATCTGCCAGCAGGGGGGCTGTCTGAAATATCAGACAGTCCCCCTGCTGGTGGAAAGTGTAAAAAAAAATTCAAATAAACATGTTAAAATAAATTAAATATATTTTTATATATATAATATATATACATATATACATATAACGTCATACGTAATGTATTTTAATATTAATATAAGTATATATTAATATTAAAATACACTTAGAATGACGTTACATATATATATAATATGTATATATATTATATATATAATAGATATATACACATATATTATATATAATACGTATAATTACAATGATAAATAAATTAAATAATAAAATAAATAAATAAAATATTGAAACAAAATTTAATATAAATTATATATTCATATGTAATTTCATTCTAACTGTATTTTGTTATTAATATATATATATATATTGGTAACAAAATACACTTAGAATGACATTCTATATATATCTATCTATATATAAAATACAAATAACCGCAAATAAATATATATAGATAAATACATATAATTGCATAAAAGATTACATTAGTATACACGTAGAATTTAAATACCTATAAATGCATATATATTAAAATTCTATGTGTATATTTAAGTAATCTTTTAACATAATTATGTGATTTGATTAATTAAAATTTGATTGACATGCCTGACAACACAGGGAGAAAGTGCAGAGAATTTAATTTGCAAGCACTATATTTGACTCTGTAACTCTCCAAGACACCATAAAACCTGTACATAGGGGGTACTGTTTTACTCGGGAGACTTCGCTGAACTCAAATTTTAGTGTTTCAAACTGGTAAGTTGTATTACAACGATGATATTTTAAGTAAAAGTGACGGTTTTTGCATTTTTTACAAACAAACAGCACTTTTATGGACTATATTATTGTTGTAATATGTTTTACTGTTTTAAAGCACTAATATTTGTGTCCCCAGAATAACAATACCCCCCATGTATAGGTTTTATTGTGTTTTGGAAAGTTAGAGAGTCTCATATAAGGCTTGCATTTCATTTTTTTGACATTGAAATTTGCCAGATTGGTTATGTTGCTTTTGAGACCGTATGGTAGCCCAGGAATAAGAATTACCCCCATGATGGCATTTGCAAAAGTAGACAACCCAAGGTATTGCAAATGGGGTATGTCCAGTCATTTTTAGTAGCCACTTAGTCACAAACACTGGCCAAATATTAGTTTTTTGCTTTTTTAATACAAAAACAAATATGAACGCTAACTTAGGCCAGTGTTTGTGACTAAGTGGCTACTAAAAAAGACTAAACATACCCCACGTTCAATACCTTGGGTTGTCTACTTTTTCAAATGGTCTGCCATTATGGGGGTAATTCTCATTCCTGGGCTACCACACCCAGGGCCGGTGGAAGGATTTTTGCCGCCCTAGGCAAAAGAAAGATTTGCCGCCCCCTAAACCCCCCTCCCACCCCCCCCGGGACATCGCAATGCCCCACCCATATGATCTGCCATATGAACTAGTGCCAGTGCTGCACACAGTGTATGCTTACATTAAAAAGCCTGCAGGGACAAACTATATACACCAGAACAACTTTATTAAGCTGGGGACTATAGTGTCCATTTATTGTGAGGTAAAATAGAGATTAGTGTCACTAATAATATACTAGATTGCCTACTTACAATCAGATGAGGATGGTGATGGGCTCTGGCTGCAGTCTGGCTCCACTGGTCTGGTGTAGAGCAGGATCTCTGGAGGCTGTTTGTAACTGTGGTCACAAAATTCAATGTTCTGGGAGAACGGGAAGCAGCTCCATTTTTGGGGGCCTCTTACATAGCTCAAGGTCTGGGCTCCAGGGCCTGACGGTGAGTATGCCCATAAAGCCCACCCATACGTCCACCTACATGTTCCACCCATGAGTTCGCTCACAGGGAGTAGAGTGTGTAGGGGATGTGTTATTTGTTACTGTAGAGGATCTAATGTGTGTGCTTATGGAATGTAGTGTATAGGGATACCAGTTTGTGTAGGTGATACAGTGTGTTTGTGTGTAGTGGAAGCAGTGTGTTTTTGTGTAAGGGATAGAAAGCAGTGAGTGTTTGTGTAAGGGATGTATTGTGTGTTTCTTGTTGTGTGTAAGGGATGCATTGTGTGAATCTGTGTTTTCCTGACATTATTCATGGCAGCATTTACTCATGGCAGCATTTACTCATGGCAGCATTTACTCATGGGTTAGCTCCTCCCCTCACAGCAGAAAGGACAGGAAATAGAACTCTGAAACTGGTATAAATAGATCCTCCCCCTTCCCATCAGGCAGTCTTTTTTCCTGTCCTTCACAGCAGTTTGGAAGGAGTCTGCTTATGCAGGCCTAGATTTTCTTTTATGCTCACCAGGCAATATTTTTGTAGCCATGCCGGGGTTCAGCCTCTAAGCCCTGAAGACCCAGCAACGCACTATTGTTAATACTGCAAACCTGGGTACCCCCTTTAGTGACCGGGGGTCGGACCCAACCTCTCCCTTAAGGGATGAAAATGGTCCACTGCATGCCAGGGTTCAGCCTCTTATCCCTGAAGACCCAGCAACAGGCCAGCTTGGGTACCCCCTCAGGGGATGAATGCGATATGCTGCCTACATGAAGCCAGGCCTGGGTTCAGCCTCTTATCCCTGAAGACCCAGCAACAGCCCAGCTTGGGTACCCACTCAGGGGATGAATGTGATATATTGCCTACATAATACCAGGCCAGGGTTCAGCCTCTTATCCCTGAAGACCCAGCAAACAGCACATCTGTAACAGTTGCCAGCCTGGGTACCTCCTTCAGCAATCAGGAGTCTGACCTATCTCTCTCCCTGAGGGGATGACAGCGGTCCACTGCATACATGAGGCCCAGCCGAGTCTAAGCCTTTATCTTGAAGACCCAGTAAACAGCACTTCCATAAGGTGACTACCTGGGTATACCTATTCTTGGTGTTCCACCTTGTATGGGGTTGGTTAAACCTCCTCCCACTGGTGATGATGGACTGCATATGGGGTACAGATGGAAGCCTATAGTTTAAACAGTTTAGGCTGTCAGTTGTTCAAAGCCCCATTTTGCTGTTGAAACACGGGCCTGCAGCTGTTCAGGTAAGTGCATTTGTAATTAGATTAAAACTAGTATAGGCACCTGGGTCTCTGTTCTTTCAGTCCCTCCCAGCGGCTTACATTAGGCTTCCTTCTAACAAATAGGTCACATTTAGGAGGTTTGTGTGGTGAGCATTTAGGTAAGTTATACATGAAAGGATGCTTGGTACAAAAGAGTGCTGATAATGCAAGGAGGCATTGTGCAAAAGAGTGCTTATGATGCAATAAGGCATTGTGAAAAAGAGTGCTAATAATGGATATCCTGGCTGTATAAAGTCTGCTGGAATTTCACAGTCCTGAAGAAATATCCAAGGTAAGAGAACTTCCCTGGGTGACTGAAGTACTCACATGTATATGATTTTAAAGTCCACACACACACTTGTTCCTATCAAGATATGTGGCATTGATTGCTGATATCTGTGCATTATCACAAATAAGCAGGCTTTTTCAGAGAGTGGAGGAATATACTGCATATGAGACCACGGGGCCTCAGTATCCATACATGATCTGGTGGTGGTACAGCATCGGTGTGTTTTCACTTTATGCTCTAACATATGAACAGAGTGTGTCCAGTAAATGCTCTAGGTATGAGTTACTATAAGGACACGGCCTCAGTATATGTATCCACTATATGCTCTATGTAGGAGTTACTAGGAGGATACGGCCTCAGTATATGTATCCGCTATGTGGTCTATATAAGAGTTACTGTGAGTACACCACCTCGGTATAAGTATCCTATATATGAGATATATATATGAGTTTCTATTGAGACACAGCCTCAGTATATGTGTCCACTATATGCTCTATGTGTGAGTTTCTATGGAGACAGCCTCAGTATATGTATCCATTATAGGCTCTATGTATGAGTTACAATGAGGACGCTGCCTCAGTTTATGTATGCACTATATGCTCTATGTGTGAGTTACTGTGAGGACACAGCCTCAGTATAGGTATCCACTATATGATAAATGTATGAGTTGCTATGGAGACACAGCCTCCGTTTATGTATGCACTATATGCTCTGTGTATGAATTACTATGAGGACATGGCCTCAGTATATGTGTCCACTATAGGCCATATGTACGAGTTACTATGGAGACACAGCCTCAGTTTATGTATGTGCTTTATGCTCTGTGTATGAGTTACTATGAAGACACAGCCTCAGTATATGTACACACTATAGGCTCTGTGCATGAGTTACTATGAGGACATAGCCTCAGTATATGTATCCACTATATTGTCTACGTATGAGATGATCGGAAGTCTCGGCTCAGTTTGTGTTCTTTATTTGCTCTAAAAACATAGCCTCAGTATATGTCTCAACATGCTCTATATGTAAGTTGGTGTGGACATTGCTTCAGTGGATCTGTTCACTATATGATTGATGTATTAGTGGAAACACAATATATGTGAATGATATAAGACACATCCTCTATGAGTCCAATCTAATACAGGTTTTTTTTGTGTGGGTTATTAGTCACAACCTCAGTATATATGAGTGGTATATTATGTGCATGAAGTTCTGTTGAAAACAGCCTCAATTTATCTCACTCATATAATCTTAATATGTGTACAGGCATAGTGTCACTGTATATAGCAGAGGTACGCTATTACTATTTGAACAGACTCAGTATATGTAACTGATATATCTGTGTATAAGGTGCTGTTAGAAACATCCACAATGTATGTGATTCACATAATCTGTATGCAGGTTGGTAGTATTAGATAACCCTAATTTATACACGGCATTGATATTTAATATATACAAATGATCTAAGGTCTGGGTTTTGCGCTGAAATGTAGCACTGCCTAATTTTAGCAAATACAAATGCACTGTTATACTGGGTAAGTAATTATTGCCTACTGTGGATTTTCTATTTCAGTTTTTAAATGAAGTGGATAAGGAAACATACTGCTTTTGGCTTTGTATTAGATTCCTTCTCCCACAGGTGTTTCGGGATAAGCAATTAACACATTTTACCACTTCAGATGGATTGCAGGTGTTACTGAACCTGCCTGAGTGCCTCTCCCAGGAGAGAAGGAGACCTGAATTTCCAAAATGGAGCATGGTACTGTTTAACAAAATTAAGGCCTTTTTTGTGTGCACTCCTATGTATTTATACATGAGACCATTTCTGAGAAGTTTTTCTATTGCCAAGTATCCTCTCCTCTCTTATCAAGATAAGGAATGTTTTGGTGGCAGTGTTTTATCTTCAGATATATGCTGTTACTGATGCACAGCTTAGAAGATCATGCTGGTTGCAGGAGCACAAATTGGGCTATTAATCGTTCTCATAAGTAGGTAACTCTGAAGCTATTACCTGATTTAAAAAGCTGTTCATATTGGCTTGTTTCTCTCCTGGTCATAACTTTAGTATCATTTTATTTTTCCGCAAACTTCTACTCTGAAGAATTCACTACTTCTGGTCTGGTTTGTGCTCTGGTTCTGGTTCTCTGGAATTGGTTTAACATATTCTTTAGAACTGCGTACCTTTCCTAAAAGTATAATCTTTATAATTTGGAGAATGTACTAATTTTTTATATGCAGTATTCTCTTTTATCCCTTGGGGACCTGAGAGTTTGGCAATCCCTTTAGGATATGTCAGGGGTAGCATGCTTTTTGTTCTTAAGGAATTAATGTTCAGAAATTTCTGACAAGATTCCCTTGTGGTGAAAGGGTATATTATAATTTCCTTTCTGCAATTAAATGTATTCTTTTATGCTCATATGATCCAGGTAAGTTTTTGATACTTAGTATTGCAAGTATTGTAATTGACACTGGAAGGTCTTTCTAGTCCTCAGGCCATTCTACCAGGTTTACTATTTCAAGTAAAATTCACCTGCTATCAGAACAATAGAGGAAATCCCTTAACAGGTAACTCCATTACGGTCCTCTCTTCTGATCTTCATGGGGATTCTTCTAGTGGTCCTTATATCTGGAATTTGCAACCGAGGTGTGGCTTTAAGTGGTTGATTCATCCTACATAATATAATGTAATGCAGCTTGTTGATGACAAACATTTGACTGATATGTTTTTCATGGTCTCTGTACCTAGATCGGTATAAGTTATGGTCACTCCTAACATTGCATTGATTTAATACTTATGGATTATATACTTGTATTGGTGTTGATATCTTGCAGATAATACAAACTGCTTATTATCGCCATAAGCTCTGCCATAGTACTTCGCTACCTGAAGATAAGGTAAGAATAATACAAACTGCTTATTATCGCCATAAGCTCTGCCATAGTACTTCTTCGCTATCTGAAGATAAGGTAAGAGTAAGTATGCGGTTGTTTGTTCTCATAAGGATAACTGAATATCTTCTACTATCCTGATTATGTGTCGGTTGCCACAATGGATCATGTGCCTCTGGTTACCACCTTCTCATCAGTATCCTGCCGATTACATATCTCCTACTTATGTTACACAACGGTCTCTAATAAATTTGATTATACTGTTTGGCATAATCTGTACTATTTACAATGTTTCTTTGAATGTAGGTACTGACGTGATTGTCCTACTTATAATTTAGGAGTTTACACAAATTCCACGGTTCATACCGATGTCTCTTTTTTCTTTCTTTAACTAATCTGTATATGACTCTTCTTGCCCTTGCCTAGTAATGTCATTGGTTTATACCTCTCCTGTGCCTGATCATTATTGTATCAATTCATCCACGGTGTGAGGTATTGTTGTGAGTCTGATTTTTGCAATATATATGTGTATGTATATATATATATATATATATTCATTCATTATTGCAGTGTTTTAATAACACTTATTTCTCTACTAGGCTCTGCCTCTTTCTGACAGGCAGGTATTGATTTATTTCCTGTATCCACAGGTAAGTAGTTCACAAGGCAAGAGGAAGCAGTGTGAATCGTCATTAATAATTACATCCAGAGAGTTGTGAGATTCTCAGTGTAATTCTCGCCATGTTTAATAGCATGGTGTGTATGTTCTCATCCAACCTTCTGTTATGCCTTTTTGTCAAGGTTCTGATCTGATAAGGTCATCAATTTGGTTTTAAAATTTTATATCAAAATGGCATTATCCTTCTCTGACTTATGCTATCATGGCCTTAATTCCTATCTGACTATATTTAGGATATTTCAGATATTGAATGCCAGGAGGTTGCTGACCTTGCAGCCTCTAGGTTAATTAACTTGTCTGAGCAGAATGTATGACAACATCCTATTGATGTCTTGTTTGGCTTTTTTTGAGTCTTCCAAGGTTTATGCAGCTCAATAATGGTTTTATAGCTATTGGCTGTTTTTGAACTCTGTCCCTCCCTCGATATATACTGCTTGGGTATTCCCCATGAGTAAATGCTGCCATGAATAATGTCAGGAAAAAAGGAAAATTTGCTTCATACTTACCGTAATTTTCTTTTTCTGATCATTATTCATGGCAGCATTACGTTTCCACCCATATACTATAAGATGTGAAGCTAGTTACTAAGACTGCCTGATGGGAAGGGGGAGGATCTATTTATACCAGTTTCAGAGTTCTATTTCCTGTCCTTTCTGCTGTGAGGGGAGGAGCTAACCCATGAGTAAATGCTGCCATGAATAATGATCAGAAAAAGAAAATTACGGTAAGTATGAAGCAAATTTTCCTTTTTATCAAGGAATATCTGGTAATTTGTTACATTTTTATGTTTCAGTTAGTATCAAAATAATTTAGTAGTTGTACTACAAAGTTCTTTGCCTTTTATATGTTTTGATTGCACTGGAATTTCAGTGACATTATATCGCAATACACAGGCAATTTTTGCCATAAAGATTCTATTAGATATGGCAAGGTATTGGGATGAAGGGGATACAAAGCATCCATTATGTCACGGAGCATTTTAAACATCAGAATGTGAAGCAACATTTCCAAACCTCCTCTCGATTGCTTGTGGAGATAAAGTGAATTTCCAATGTTGATTCTGTTTACAGGAAAATCACTTTTCCAAAATGTGTTAGAGGCGATTTAATGTGGGAATGGTGTTTATACTTATTAAAGTGAATCACTTGTATCTTTTGTTTGTGTCCCCAAGTTTACATTATACATAAACAACAAACAGTGAAAGGAACTATAGTCACACAGACAACTTCATCTCAATATGAAGTGATCTTGGTGCAGTGGGGGGGGACACAGGGGCTGTAGAGGGGGAGGAGGGACACAGGGGCTGTAAAGCGGGGGACACAGGGGCTGTAGAGGGTGGGGCACAGGGGCTGTAAAGGGGGGGACATGGGGACTGTAGAGGAGGGACATAAGGACTGTAGAGGGGGACACAGGGTCTGAAGAGGGGGTACACAAAGAGGCTGTAGAAGGGGTGGACAGGGGCTGTAGGGAGGGGCACTGGGGCTATAAAAGGGGTTGCCAGGGGCTGTAGAGGAGGGCATGGGCTGACAAAACAAAATGTAAGTATATCCTCCCACCCCTGAGGCTTACCTTGGGGGAGGGAGGGAGGGATGGGCAGGAGCAGGAGCCTGCAGCCAGAACAGAGCTGCAAGGAAGTCAGCCGGCCCGGCTTCCACTGCTCTTCTTCCAGACTCCCCAATGGATTGCTGGGGAGTCTGGGACAAGTCACTTCCCCTCCTCCTGGCATCATCATGAGAGGCTGGCCGACTCCACTGGCTGCAGGGAGACAGGTAATCTGAAAAATCAGAGTCCTCAGCCAGAGGCAGGGGATTTTGCTTTTTGTGCCCCCCTGCCTTATGGTTGCGCCGGCCCTTGCTCCTACCCCAAACCCCCCCCCCCCCATCCTGACTAGGCACATGCTAGATACAGACTACTACATTCACCCTGGTCTCCTTCATCCTAACTGTGGCTGCCTATTATTATTATTATTATTATTAATAATATTATTTATAAAGCACCAACAAAGTGCCGTATAATGGGTGGACTAAAAACAAGTCTTCACAACAAGATGAGTTAGATGCACAGGAACAGATGGTGTTGAAGACCCCACTCAAACAAGCTTACATTCTAGATGGAGTGGGATAAAGTAACACAAGATGTAGGGGTATGATATATTTTAAATACGAGAAAAGAAGGTTGCAAGAATAGTTTAAATTGAAGTCTTAGTTTTTCTGGATGACACAGTTCCTCCACATGACACCATGTGGCCTCATCCTCTGCTCATCCTACTATCACACTCCCAACATTATCCTACCTCTATATCCCTACCTCCCTACCCCCCAGTAAGACATGGACAGCCGTTGTGAGGGTGGATGTAAGAAGTGGTAGTAATTTCCTAATGTAAATGGAAACTCAAGACATTAAAACTTATTAAATGGACACTATAGTCACCAGAACAACTAAAATTTAATGTAGTTGTTCTGGTGAACCAAGTGGTAACTCCTCAGTTGGCCGCTGGAGGTGCTTCCTGGGGCAGTGCTGCCATTCAGCATCTCCACGCTCTGCATGGATATGGTGAATTTTACTCACAGAGATGATTCAATTCTGATGATGTCACCAAGGAGGCAGATCGGGATCGGGGCCAGCGTCAGCGTACCCATGTGGCGCTACAAATAAGGTGAGATAAAACACTATAGGGTCGGGAATACATGTTTGTGTTCCGGAACCTATAGTGTTCCTTTAAATAAAGAGAGCAAATGATAAGTAACAAAGCACATTAAATAGTAAGCAATATTTTTTTTATTAGGAAAAAAAAGCACCATTTGATTTATTGTTTGTACTGGACCATATGTTGTCACACCATGTTTTAGTAATTCATAAATCCACACATGGCATTACAGTAAAGTTTAGCACCATTGGATACACACGCAAACACCTGTCAAATACAATTTCTAATTTAACAGTGAAGTGTTCTAGATTCATTTCCTGAGCTCAAACAGGGTGATACATACAAATGAAAAGCAGACAACAAGGCCTTTATTGATTAAGAGTTTTCTAAAATTCTGTGTAATTTTTATTGAGAAGATTAGTTTTATGAATATGATTGAAAGAAGGCTCTTCGTTTTTTTTTATTTTCAAATACAGAGCTGTAATGAACTGCATGTTTAGAAGAATAGTGTTCAACCTTGGCCCTTCTACTGTTATTGGACTACCGAAGTTAGGTGGTAGAGAATTATGATATATGTGGTACAACATTTGGTTGCCAATTTGTGGTTTAAACATATTAAGCAGGAGGAGAGGTTTTGTTGATATTGCTGTTTGCACTCCACTGACAATTCCATCATTTCAGCATATCTGTCTGAAAATATGTATGCAAGCTGGATTGTACAACATTTTCTTTTTGTGCCATTTTCTTACCTGTCAACATTTATTATTTAGGTCTTGTGTGGGAAAAAAAACCTTTTAAACTCCTAAATATATGAAACATGATAAACAAACATACAACTAATTGTGTCTTACTTATTCACTGGTTTGCATTTAATTTTTTTCAAGCAGTAGCCGATTTAAAAGAAAAGTTTTCTCCCAGGACATAGTGGTCTTTGCAGTGTATTTGGGGGTACAGGCTCACCAGTCAGTGACCTTCTGACCACGGGCTTGCCAATAGCTTTCTGGTGATGCTCTGCAGAGCTTGATTCAGATGAGTGTGGCCACAAACTTGAATGATAGAGGCTATGGTGATAATGCCCATGCACTTTCGGTTGCTGTGGTACCACAGGCACATCTTGTACTGTTGCTTGTTGATCTTGTGCAGGCTAAAAACACAAAATTGCAAACAATTAATATGACCATGCAAATTCAAACGTATCAGTAACATTGACAGAGCTTGTAATTCATATTTAAGACAGCAGATGGTGGAATAATTCAGCTAAAATCTAAAGATGGATTCAAGGTTGGTCCAACAGACTAAACAACACTTTGGGATGGTGGTGGCACATTGCTTTATGGTTCCATACACATGCCACTCATTGTTCAATGCATGCCCCATCCTGGAAGATTGCCCTATGCTTTTTGATAGGTGTAATTCATTGATGGGAATTGACAAGGCAGCTCTGGTTATATTGCTGAGGAAGACAGGAGGCAATTTGTTGGGATGAGCACTGGAATTTTTAAGTGCAAGACAAAATGTTAAGTGCTGTCTGTCCAGCATTCAGAAACTGCAGTAAGAAGTTACCGTCTGTCAGCTGCATATTAACATTAAATTGGGCAGAGGGTGTTGGGATGTGAGGCGATATCCTGGCATCCATTACTCATTTAATGGACACCATGTAAATGAGGGCAAGAAGGAATGTTGCCCAGTGAACAGATACTGCTTCTCTAACATTCAAAATCATGAACAGCAGACATAACTCTTCCTTCTCAATGAAACAAGGGTAAGCAGCAGGAGAGAGTGGAGGCACACGTAATACAAATACAATTACAAAATATGGCTGTGAGTGTTTGGCTATATATGTGAGTGTGTGTCTATATATGTGTGTGTTACTGTGATTCAGAGTATGAATGCTAGCTTGTGTCTATGTATATGTAAAAGTATTGGTAATTTTTTGGGTAAGTGTAGGTGTACCTTCAGAAGGTGGGGTTTAGTAAGTGATGCTGGAGGCACACCTTTTGCCCTTGGTTCCAAGCATCAATGTCTTGGGCCAGCCTTATGGATGTATATGTTACATGTGTTATGTTATTTAAACAGCTCCAAAAGTGCATTTATGGTAGGTAAAGTCAATATATAGAAATTACTATAGAGAGCATAACATATGCACACATTAGTATAATAGGACCCTGCCCTGGACAATTTACCTTACAAATAGTATTTACTTGGGCAGGTAAGATGGCTGATATATAGAAGGAATGTCTACATTCATGTTATAGTTTCCTCATTTGTAGCTAAAGATAGTGTAGTGTATATTTTTGTTATAGGGTTGTGTTAGCTTGAGTTGTCTTCACTTTATTACCTATGACATTTTGTTAGACAAAAAATACAAGTACTAAAGCTTTATTGATATGCACATGAATCCTCTCAAAATACATAAAAGGACATGCATCACTTTGTTACAAGGTAAAGAGATTTTCCAGCTGCACATGTCTAAGTCTGTCAGGAATGCTTAATGCACTTTTCTAGTATTCCTAGGGATAGGGCAGTGATTGGTTAGCTCAGTGTCCCCTTCAAGTGGGTGTGGAAAGCATAATAAACAAAAAGAACGTGAATACATTTATAGTATGAAGACACAATAACAATCATGTAAACATGCACTAGTACTGATGTGGAAGGCACACACAAATGCATATCCATTGACACACTACCACACAAACATGGAGAAATAAACATGCATATACATATCCATGGACACACACCCACACAATCAAGTGATAATTTTAATCTCTCTCCCTCTCGTTACTCAACTCAGAAAGACAGAATAGAAAAGCTCCATGCAACTAAGCCATCCCTCATGTCTAGAGTTAGGGGAACAGGAAAACAACCTGCACCATTATCTATGGATTCCAGACAGCCAGCAGTTACTGCTCTATTTAGCGCCCGCAGACATCAGTGGTGTGTGCTGATCCTACCTGTGGTCCATAGATGTTGCACTGCACATTGACAGTCTCCTCCTGTAGAGCAGGATTTGTGACAACTGTACTAACGCACCCACCATATTGCTGTAACAAAACATAAATAAATTAGAGATTCTTCCTCATATATGTTATTTGAAGCCAATTATAACTGCTAATAGTATACTTTGTAGACATAAACGAATATATATGGATAACATTTTGTTTTGCAGTGCAATTTTTTCATGTAATTTTTTTTTTTTTTTAAAGAGGCACTTCAGTCATCATTACCACTTATGGTTCAATGTTCCTCATTTTTGGAGGGTGTGGTCTTGTTTTGTCTTATTTTTTTTTACCTTTTTCAAGTATCTGCATATCAAAACAAAAGCTAGAGTTCATAATCATGCAATGTACCCCTACGATTTGGAAGTATTTGAAAAGATAATTGAATTTTACCTTATTACATCACAAGATAAATATGAGGACTTTGGGCACTAGGGATTCATTGTTTTTATCAACCCAAATTGTTATTTTTATTATTATTAGCATTTAGATAGTACCAATTTATTCCACAGTGCTTTGCTATCATAGATGGGGATATTTGACAACAAGTAATTAGCATAAAGAACAAAACACAGACGAGATGGAGATGAAGAAAACCCTGCTCAAATCAGCTTACAATCTATGAGGAAAGGGTAAAGATGCATGCAAGAGGAAGGACAGCATGTCATAGCAGGTATGGGCAACGTTTGGCACTCCAGATGTTGTGGACTACATCCCCCATAATGCTCTTACACCTATAATGCTGGCAAAGCATCATGGGAGGTGTAGTCCAAAACATCTGGAGTACCGAAGGTTGCTTGTCAAAGGGTGTAGTGGTTGATGGATAAGATGCCTGTGTCAAAATCCGTTAGTAAAAGTGGTGTGTGAAAGAACAGTGGCAAGAGAGAGAGTGTACTGGACTATGTAAGCAAGGAAACTGAGGAAGGTAAATATAATGAGAGAGGCATCTCACAGGACAAAAGTAGGCTATCCTAAAGAGATTTGTTTTCGGTGACATCTCAAATAAATGGAGGCTAAAGGAGAGTCTGATGGCATGAGGTAAGGATTTCCAGGGAAATGAGGCAGCCCTTGAAAAGGTTGGCAGTGAAGGAATGAGCAGTACAAAGTCACTTGCAGAGAAGAGGGAATAAGAAGAGGTATATGTCACTGGAGTCTTACCACAACACACAGGGAAGTGGAAAACCACAAAAGTTGGATCCGAAAGATGTATTACCGAGAGTTAGACTGGCCGGACCTAACGTATTAATACAGCAAGAGACAGGATCGAGATAAATCAAGGTCAGGATTACATAAATCACAAACCAATACAAAGCTTGGTCAGGATACCACAAAGTGACAATCTATACAGAATAGGGCAATGAAAATAGGCTAAAACAAGCCTTAAATAGGCTCAAAAGGACCCATTGGTCCACATCATCACTGTGACCCCAAACACCATTGGGCCGTCTAGATGACGTGGTCCTTTTAAGGTCATGATGTCATGACATAATATTTTATTTATAGGGGCTTCAGTTCGTCCTACGAATCAGCAGAGGAAGCCGTTCGTGGGACCGAAGGTAAGCAATATCTATTCAGGCTGGGCTGCCACTTGGAGCTTTCGGCCAGGCGGCCTAAAGAACGGAGTTGATATGGCAACGCGGTGTGTTGTGCCCCCATTGCCCGAGTAAAAAGTAATTGTATTAAGGACTGGAAATATCAAGAGCTTATATTGGCTTCCTGTACCATTTGGGTTCCAATTCAAATTACTAGTGTTAGTAATTTGAATTGCATCCCAAAGGGAACAGGAAGCCAATTTATCTTTTGGCAAAGGGGTTCATTCAGGAAGATGAGTCTGGTGGCAGCATTCATTTTAGTCTGAATAGTGTCAATGTGGGTACTTGAATGGTCGATGAGTAGTGAGTTGCAATAGTCAGGAAATGATGAATGCATGAACAAGTGCCTTAGTTATATCTTAATTTAAAAAAGGTGAATGCAGGCACTGTTTTTAGGTAGAAGTTACAGGAGACAGACTGGATGTTAAAAAACAGGTAGGGCCTGAGTCAAGATTAACTCCAAGGAACCAACCTTGAGGGGTTGGCATAATAGGTGTCCTACTGATGTACAGGGAGAAAGAATGAGGTGGATTATTTAAGAGAAAAACACGAGTTCATATTTGGAAATATTACGGTTTAGGAAATGGTAAGACATCCCATTAAAGTTGGAAAAGAAGCCGTTTGTAACATGTTCCAGGAGTGCTGGAAAAAGTTTAAGGGAAGAGAAGTAAATCTGAGTATCATCAGTATATCGATGGTATGGAAATCCAAAACAGTTTATAAGGTTACCAAGAGAAGCAGTGTAAATGGAGAATACAAGAGGACAAAGAACAGAGCCTTGAGGAATGCCAACTGAGACGGTTGGTAAAAAGGAGGTGGCACCAGTAATAAAGATACTAAATGAGCATTCAGAAAAATAGGATGGACAGTACAGTGTCACAGAGCATGGGCGTCCAAGAGGGAAGTGTAAGGGGGGGCACTGCCCCCCCCCCCCAGATTTTTCAGATAGATCTACTATTTTTCATGTGCGATTAAAACTAGAGTGCAATACTGGAAAGAGACAGGGATAGGAAGCTACATCTTGTCCCTGCTTCTCTCTCCTGACTGAATCCACAGGGGAGCAGCACTTGCAGCCAGAGACAGCCTACAGATCAGGTAGGTGAGGGATGGGGGGGCAGCCTATAGATCAGGGAAGTGAGGCATGGGGGGCAGCCTATAGATCAGGGAAGTGAGGCATGGGGACAGCCTATAGATCAGGGAAATGAGGCTTGGGGGCAGCCTATATATCAGGGAAGTGAGGCATGGGCGGGGCAGCCTATAGATCAGGGAAGTGAGGCATGGGGGACAGCCTATAGATCAGGGAAGTGAGGCATGGGGGACAGCCTTATTGAGGCATGGGGCAGCCTATAGATCAGGGAAGTGAGGCATGTGGGGCAGCAGCCTATAGATCAGGGAAGTGAGGCATGGGGCAGCCTATATATCAGGTAAGTTGAGATGGGGAATCCACCTACAGATCAGGTAAGTGAGGCATGGGGGCAGCCTATAGATCAGGGAAGTGAGGCATGGGGGCAGCCTATAGATCAGGTAAGTGAGGGATGGGGGGAGACAGCCTATAGATAAGGTTAGTAAGAGATGGGGGGGATCCACCTACAGATCAGGTAACTGAGGGATGGGGGGGAGACAGCCTATAGATCAGGTAAGTGAGGGATGGGGAAGGCAGTATATAGATCAGGTAAGTGAGGGATGGGGGGAGACAGCCTACAGGAAGGGTCAGGAAGGAACTGGAAGGTAAGCAGCACAAAGGTAAAGTAGAAGGAGCAGAAAGGGTCAGCAAGGAGTTGGAAAGGGCAGCAAGGAGCAGGAAGGGACAGAAGGAGCACAAAGGTAAAGTAGGAAAAGAAGCAGAAATTAGCAGGAAGAGACATCAAGAAGCAGAAAGGGTCTGCAGGGAGCATGAAGGGGCAGCAAGGAGCAGGAAGGGTCTGCAAGGAGAAGGAAGGGTCTGCAAAGAGCAGAAAGGGACAGAAGGGGCACAAAGGTAAAGGAGCAGAAAGAATCAGAAGGAGCACAAAGGTGAAGAAGGAGAAGGAGCAGAAAGGGATCAGAAAGAGAAAGGAGCAGAAGGGTGCAAAATAAGCAGAAAGTAGCAGAAAGGTAAAGGAGAAGAAGGAGCAAAGGAGGAGAGAAGACAGTGTCAGAAGAAAAAGAAGACTGTATCAAATGAAAGAGAAGAAAGAGAGATTGGAGCAGGAAGGAGAAGTGAAGTGAACCCTCCACTTTATTCTGAACACCACATAATAAGGCTTTGGTACCTGGGCCTGGCAGGGAAACTTTTGACCTTCTCATCTCCCCAGGTAAAAAAAAATATCAGTGTTAATGTGTTCACTTTTATTTACTGAGTGTCAGGAAGCACAGTGTGCCGCTGGGTAGGGGTGTCGCTGATTGGCTAGAGCGGTCAGCTGGCACACTGAGCCAATCAGTAGCTCCCCATTCATAAAAAAGTAAAACATTTTTATGAACCGGGAACTAGCGATTGGCTTAGAGCGTCAACTGACCACTCTAGCCAATCTGCAGCACCCATGACTGATGTTAATCTGCACTTCCTGACACTCCGTTTCAGAAGCCAAATACCACTGAGCGACCTGGAGCTGGAGCTGGAGGAAGCCTTTGGGGTTAAACCATTTTAGAGCGGTTTAACCCCTTAATGGAAAAAAAAGCACCCAGGGGCTTCCTGGCATCATAACATTTTCATTTAGATGAAGTTGTTATGGTGACCAGAATGGTCCTTTAATTTGCTTAAAGGAACACAATAGTGTCAGAAATACAAACATGTATTCCTGACACCATAGTTGTGAAAACGCTATTCACCCTCGCTTTATGTGATAATGACTACACTGTCAAAAAGGGACTAAGCATGGATTTCATTACAATTCCTCCCCCCTGGAAAAATTCCTGCGGACGCCCATGTCACATAGTCCAAGGAATCGTGGAGGGTTTGAAAATATCTTGGTATCTTTTAAAGCTAGCGCATGAGCAGAAAGAACACAACAAACTCCCCTAAATTGATGACAAGTACAAGAAATGTTAAAGGAATACTCTAAGCACCAAAACCTCTTCATCTCGTTGAAGATGTTATTTCATTATAGGACATTAAATATTATTCTTGCATCCAAGATAATTAATCTAATCAGTAGCATATAATGTACCGTTAAATATAAAAAGGTACTTACAGCATCAGCTCCAGTATTCGCCACACATGCACTCAGACCTGAATTTGCTTCTTCTATGGAACAGTTAGATGCTACGATAACAAATTCAACACGCACACTGTTTGCATCCTGTAAAATAAATTAAAACGAAACTGCTATAATATTACTGACAGAACAAAGTGTAATAACAGCCCATAAAATTAATGTATCTATGGGGACTAAGGAATGTAAGTTTAGTCTACATGTGGAGGCGATATGATAAATCTAAGGAGAGCAAAAAACAAGTTGCTAAAGAGTGCTCAGAAAACGGACAACAGCTCAATTAGCCTGCCCTTCGGTGGGTCCCCACTCAGTTATCCAGCTGGATATTATAAATATGTTTTGTGGTTGTGCTGATTTCAATTACAGTGACACTCTATGCACTATAACCACTACATGTTATTGTAAAAGGAAAATGAAACACCACAACCACTATCATTTTATGAAAATGACCAGTTTAAATATTCTTATCAAACCTAGATAAATAACATTACGTTCCAAGTGTACCTTAAATGTTTGGATAGAAACATAATTTTCTATTTTTTTCATGGCTGTTACCAGTATTTTAGTATAGTTGTATGTATGAGTTACATTGTATACATATTAGATAGGATGATGAGGAATTATGCGAGTAACCATGTCCCTGAGTCCTCCTTTTTTGGGGGTTTTTTTTGTAACAAGAGTTACACAAAATGTGGAAAAAGATAGTAACAGAATAAACTTCCATCTTTCAGCGTGAAGCATGTAGTCGTCAATGGTCACTGACGACTTGTTATGGCTTGTTACTCTTGTTGACATTAGACATGAGTAAAATGTGTCTGAATAC
The DNA here is from genome assembly GCA_933207985.1 of Pelobates cultripes. Lineage (NCBI taxonomy): Eukaryota > Metazoa > Chordata > Amphibia > Anura > Pelobatidae > Pelobates > Pelobates cultripes. The sequence continues at coordinate 113,778,268 of OW240913.1, forward strand.
TTGCTTGAATCCCTATCCCTGCCACATTAACTTTTACTTGCCTTTAGGAATGATGATTCACAGGAATTTGGCTATTTTATTCCGACTGTAACTTTTGGTACTCTTTTCCCTTATAATTAAAGAACATTTTAAAATTTACCTGGAATTGCCCCCGACCAATTTCATGTAGGTGGTAGAACACAGTGTTATTTCCAGCATTGAAATTTACAAGGGACACATCAACAGCATGGATAACATTTGTGTCATTCAAAGGAGCCAGGAAGTGACATAAAGGACAGGCGGGAAATACATTTTCTGCTGAATCTAAAAAAAAAAGAAAAGATCTAGATGGAGATAATGTTGCTTGAGATGGTTTTGCAGCATCATTCTAAATTCTGGGGTTTAGGTAAAAATGAATCAGCAGATCTTGAGATAAATTAGCAAAATTATTAAATTTATGTTGAGTAGGTCACAGAGAATGAAACACCTAGAAAATAGTTCAGCAGACAATGGGATAAAAATGATTGAAAGTTCTGTTTTATCTCTTAAAAGAGTTTGCAGTTATTGCTAGCAGACATACTAGACAAAGACATTGGTCAATCTTCTCCATTCTATCATTTCTTCATTTTTAGTACCACCAAGATACCACCAAGTGTCACCATTTTTAGTACCACACAGTGTTACCAATGTCATTTTTTTTTTTAAATAACAAGTACTCAGTTCTCTTTTCTTATCAGAAACATCAGAAAATTCTAAGTGTTTGGTCACTGTGACATATGAAATCAAGTATATGTACAAAAGTACAAAATGTACAAAACTATAGTCTATTTATTGAACACTATTTAAGGAATAATGGATCCATCTCAAACCACTGTGCAAACCAAGAATACCTATTACAATACAAACATGTTTTAAAGATACTTGGCCATTATACAGACTCGCCATTTCCATGTGTTTGAGAGAATGATTTTGAAGTTACCATGATAAACACAATGGGAAAGTGTAATTCAACACAATTGTCATCATGCAAGACAGATATAAAGCAAAATTTCTTACATAGAACAAAGTTGTTGTTTTTTTCTATTGTAAGCTAAAATGATCCATGAAACATACTCATTCTGTCAGCTAAACAGGGTCTTCTGTCTGCCAAATGAGATCTTTTATTTTCCTATATCTACTCTAGAGCTTTGATCTTGCATGAGGCATAGAAATCCATGTGCCAATGTTTGCAGATGACACAAAACTATTTAGTCTTAGCAGGTTACATCTCCTCTATCATAGGTGTTGCTGGGGAGTGGGAGCTTTTGGGGCTTTACCCAAAAATCTTTACAGGTGGTGAAGGGGATCCAGAGCAAGTATATATATATATATATATATATATATACATACATATATATATATATATATATATATATATATATATATATATATATATATACATATATATATATAGGGCCAGACTGGGAATAAAAAGCAGCCCTGGAAAAAATTCTATACCAGCCCCATAATGCATCGAGCCAGCGTGGTGTGCAGATATGGAAGCGGGAAAAAAAATCTTAAAACTGAAAACTATCACTCAAACGTGAAAGAAAGCACTCATGGCGCTTCAAAATAAACAAAAGAGTGAATTTGTTGTAGGTGAGCATTTGCAAATAATCAATGTTTCAATCCAACTACCTTGACATATTAAGGAAAGTTTCATAATTGGACTAAAATTGAGAAATTGTAATGAAAAAAATGAAGTTATCTTGTTTATTTTGAAGTAATAAGAGTGTTCTCTTCACTTTGGCTGACAACTGGATGATCTCAGTCAACACCAATTCAATTCCCATAGGAAAGCATTGAGGGGCTATTGCGCATGTGTGGCAAAATGCTGCATTTCACCGCACCAATCAGCATCTCCTCATAGAGATGCATTGCATCGATGCATCTCTACAGGGAGCATTCAGCACCTCCATGCAGAGTGTGGAAATGCTCAACATAGGTGCTGCACACTGTGCACCACTGGACTAGGAAGCAGCTCTAGTGGCTGTCTGCGTAAATGTTAACTTTCTCTGAAAAGGTAGAATTTATAGTGCTTAGCCTACGGGGACAGGCTACAGATAACAGAACCACTACATTAAACTGTAGTAGTTCTGGTGACTACAGTGTCCCTTTAATACAAAGTCGACTGATCGACTCTGAGTTACAGGGAGAGCAGGAGACACAAGTGAAGATGCCTTTTTTATGTGTCTTTCTCCCCCAAGCCCCTTTGTCTCTTTCTCCCCATCCATAGCTCTTCTGTGAGTCTCTTTCCCAGGCCCCAAGCACCTCTGTGTCCCCCTTTCCTCACAGCTCCTCTGTGTGTCTCATTCTCCCTTCCTCAACCCCTATGTGTGTTTCTTGTTCGTCTTCCTCAGCTCCTCTCTGTGCCTTCTGTTCCCCTTTCTCCCCACACCTCTCTGTGTCTTTTTTCTCCCCAGCCTTTCCTTTTTTTTACTCCCCAACCACTCCATATATCTCATTACCCCCTAGCCCTCGATGTGTCTCATTCCACCCTCTCCAGTCTTCCATGTGTCTCATTCCACCCTCTCCAATCTTCCATGTGTCTCATTACCCTCTAGCCCTCCTTGTGTCTCATTAGCTCCCTCAGCCCCTCCATGTGCCTTATTAGACCTACAGCCCTCCATGTGTCTCATTAGCCCCCCATATGTCTCTATTTTCCCCACTCCCAGCCTTCCATGTGTCTCATTACCCCCACCCAACCCTTCATCTGTCTCATTCCACCCCCTCCAGTCTTCCATGTGTCTCATTCCATCCCTCTAGCCTTACATGTGTCTCATTAGCCCCCCATCCCTCCATGTTTCTCAATCCATCCCCCAACCATCAATGTGTCTTAATCCATCCCCCAGACCTCCATGTGTCTCATTACCCCCAGACCTCTATGTGTCTTATTAGCTCCCACAGCCCCTCTATAAGTCCCTATAGCCCCCCTCACAGCCCTCCAAGTATGCCAATAGCCCCCCTCCCAGACCTTAATGTGTCTCATTATCCCCCTCAGTCCCCCTCCCCATGTGTCTCATTAGCCCCCCAGCCCTCCATGTGTCTCATTAGCCCCCTGAGTCCTCCATGTGTCTTATTTGCTCCCCCAGTCCTCCATGTGTTTCATTTGCCCCCCCCAGTTTGTCCAAGTAGCCCCTTCCCAGCCCTGTATGTGTCTCATAACCCCCTCCATGTGTCTTACTAGCCCCTCCATGTGCCCCATTAGACCCCCCATGTGTCCTATACCTCCTCCCAGCCCTCTATGTGTCTCATTAGTCTCCTCCCAGCCCTGTATGTGTCTCCCATCTGTCTCAGTGGCACCCCCATGTGTCCCATTAGCCACCCAGCCCTCCATGTGTCCTATTAGCCCTCACTCCCTGCCCTCCATGTGTCTCTATAGCCCCCTCCCAGCCCTCCATGTGTCCCTATTCCCTCCCAGCCCTTCATGTATCCCTATACCCCCTAGCCCTTCATGTGTCCCTATACCTCCCTAGCCCTTCATGTGTCCCTATAGCCACCCTCCCAGCCCTCCATTTGTCCGTATACCCCCCAGCCCTTCATGTGTCCCTATAGCCCCCCAGCACCCATGTGTCCCTCATGTTGGTTACCCTGTAATTGCTATGTGGGGACTGCCAGCCAGTGCGCACTAGACAGCCACGCACCGCCCAGATACTATGCCGGCCCACCAGAAAATTTCCTGTGCAGTCCAGCCCTGTATATATATATATATATATATATATATATTGTGGCAGACTTATGCAATGTATGATCATATAATGTAACTAAACCCCCATTATTTTTGCCTATATTAGGTGTTTAAAAAAAATAATAATAATCTATTAGGTCAAAAGTGTGTCAGGATGGCATTGAATATCTGCCTGTGCAGCATGTGCTTGTTTCAAGCTATGTTTTCTTCAAAGTTCATCATGAGCATGCTGTTCATGGGTACAAAGATGGTGACATAATCTAGAAAGGTGGTAATATGTCACTGTTAGTGTATGAGTTATCAAAGTTTCCTGTGGGTTTAAGCCCCAGGTATTTCTGGAACCCAGCAATGCCCCTATTCTCTGCTGGGGGATTTGGATACATTAGAGGTCTGCATGTGTAAGTAGGAGATAAGTTTAAACTTTCTTTTTGCTGTAGCTAGCCCCCAGAGTGTCCAGATCATGTAAAATTAAAAAAGGAGGTAGCCCTAGTGGAGAGATTCCCGCAGGATAGTAGCGTGACACTGTACATAACCTACAAAACATGCTAGTAGAATTAATACTGTTTCCACAGCTCTGCTTATAGCATTTCCAATTTATAGACCCATAAACTCCTTAAATCCTATGGTTTATCTCATTCCTGTCACTATCCACTGAGTGACTAGATCACATAAAATTTGAACAGGAGGAAGCTCTGGGAAATAGTTATTTTAGCATACCTTTAGAATGAGAGAGACACCTTGAGGACTCAAGCAGTTGACCCTGAGTTTGCTGAACACAAAGGGGAAGTGTTGAATTCCGCTATACCATATCTAGCAGCAGGATCTAGAACCAGCGTGGAGCTATCATCTTTGATTTGTTGCTGTATGTACAGACTGTTGTGGATTGAAACCCTGTTTACCTGTCATTAATGTGTATTAATCTCTTCTGCCATGCATTGTATGGTGTTTAAATGGGACAGTAGGGATTTAATCATTGCTAATAGTATAACTAGTCAAGTAAAACTGAGGGCAGAAGAACCCTAGATGTCTATAGAGGTGCTCCGTGAAGGAGAGAAAGCTCAGTGTGATAGATTGTATTAAATTTACTTTAGTCAAAAAGAGACTTAAATAAATTGCATGTGGTAATATAGACTATATAAAGATATACATAGATGCATAAACTGTAAACCAAGTATTACAAAAAAGTTAAAGTTCATGTAAACATATGTATTTGAAAACCCACATAGAGACCAAAAAGGTGTACTGACCTGTGGCTAGGGACCGCAATTACCCCCAACGCTTCAGCTCAATGCCTTTCTCAAAGGGATCTCTGCAATGTACTAAGGTCTCCTGTCTTATTTTATATCCAACACCCATGTGTAACGATTTAAAAACTCATTATTACTTAATAAATAACAGCTGTTGTGGGAGAGAATGGGTGGAGGAATTGGCAGTTCGCCAGATGGGTCAACATCTTTGGATGGTACAGTGAGGCTTTTATCGTCCTGTTGCCACTCTTCCCACGACAGAAACTATGAACTCGTTTTCTTTTTACTATCTACATACATTTTAGTTAATTATAATAATAAAAGACATTCAAGTTATTTTTTATAAGATCCGTATTATGTCAGTTAACATGAAAGAAAACATTTACCTAATTCGGATTTGCACCTCACCCCAAGTACAGTATAATTGCCATGCAGCTTCTGAATTTTAACATCACAGTCTCCTTCCACAGCCTGGAATAACAATAAATGTTGCATTGTTTATAACTGATACATGGATGGTATGTAAATAAAATAATTATGACATTACCTATAAAACGGTAATTTTGGAGCATGGGCCTAAGAAATGGAACAATTAAATTGAGTATCCCTTGCCCTTTTGTGTTAATTTCAAATTAAGTACACTTTCAAAAGTAGAACTTTTTACCAGAACTGTTTTTTTTGTTTTTTTTATATATAATCTCCATTGGTCCCATTGCTTACCTTCCCTGTTTTCTTATGGCGCTACACAATACATTGGGCCTAAACTAATTTAATGCATGCCATACAAATTGATTGGTGGGGCTGAAGCTATGGTTTGTGATTCCACATGTGTTAAAATGTGTTGTTTCCCTCATTAACAGACCCTTCAAGTAAAAGTCAGAGGTTAAGTCTTATCTGTGCAGTTATAGGCTTGTTGTGGACCTCAGAAACAGCCCCCAGCTGGCCTACAAACAGGCCCTCAAAGGAAATAGTGCAGCCATATTGCCACCAGAATGGCACATGGCCATGCTACTGAAGTACGATTGATGCTGATACAAGGTGATAGAAAATGAAAGAGGCATGGGGGTCATGTGGGTTGGAGACATAGAGGTTAAAGACACAAAAGTATAGAAATGGTGATATGGGTGCTATGGGTGGAGTATGGAAAGGAATTATTGGTTTATTCTCACAGTAAGCTTTCACTTCAGGAACATACAGGATTATTTACTAATGTGATAATTACCTGGAATTCAAAAAGAATGCAAGGGGAGTTTCAAATTTTAGATAAAAATCATTGTACTGCAAGCATGGCTGGTTTAGATTTGTTTTTCCAATTTACCTATTTTGGACTAGAATTTGAAGTTCACTTCAAATTCATATTGAGTTCCTAACAATTCTCATTTTAGTAAATAACCTTGATATTGGTCTCAATTTAATATTTTTGGATAGTCTTTTCAAATGATTTAATATTTTAGGATAAACTTTTAAAATTATTAAAATTTTGAAAGATATTTGTTGATATATTTAATATTGATATTAGTATTTTAATATTTGCAAGAATCAATTTAAATGCTATCCAAAAATATTAAATCATTTGAAAAGCTTATCAAAAATATTAAACTGAATCCATTATTTGTATTATTATGCAGAAATTTAAAGGGACACTGTAGGCACTACAACCATAGATTTGAGTCTTCCGTCAGGTAATACCATTTCATACCAGAAATGGACCCTGTGGCATGTTGGATTTGATCATCTGACACCCTCTGACAATCACAGTTGCTCATTGCTGCTCAAGCTAATGCTCCCTCATTAGCCCAAGCAGAACAGGAGGCATGGGGACTCTAATTTAGCATTGCAACATTACAAATGTTTTAACGGTGAATTATAGGCATATTGAACCGGGCCAGCGACGCAGCAGATCTTGCTGAGAAGGACTTATGGTAATCGTACAATGCGTAGCCTCCGTATTTATAAGCTAAGTCTACCAGCTTGTGTAAGTATAAATCTAATTCCTCTCTACAGTGGGGAAAAGCAGAACAAATAACGTCCCTATATAATCCAAAGGCTAGGAGCTAAGTCTAGGGTCTCTAGACTTCATTATCACGGATAAATCATCAAACATGTATGACCTGTTTTCAATTATATCTTGTGATGCTATGAGGAGAGAAGCCAGATTAATATCTTTGCCTTCTAATATGTCACGTTTAAGGTTTTGTGGAATGAGATGTACTGTATTAATGATATTAGAACTTTTAGCGGGTAGAGGGTTAGAGCTACCTCCTGAGTTTGGTTTTGGCTGAGCTACGGGAATTTGAACATCTGGGATGATTGGTTTGTTATTGGATTCCAGATTATTCAATCAGTTGTTAATGGTGGCTACGGAAGTCACTTGAGAGGAGATCATGTTATGTAGTTCTGACAAACTGTTTTGTATATTACAGTCAGAACTAGGGCCAGGCCTTTCATTATCATCATACGTGTTTAACAGGTGAAATAGTTCGGCTTCCCTGGCTGTGGCAGGAAAGGGAATGTTCTTCCTTTTATGTTCGGCTGTAATTTTTGGTATTGTCCAGGATCTGTAGCTGGGCTGGCTACAACGGTTTGCCTCGTCTGGGAATTAGGTCTGGTCAGGGTGCTGGTAAGCGACAGGTCATCTCGTTGTATTGAAGTGTTAGACATGCTATGGGTGTGAGGTAGATGACTTGGTTAATATGATATCTTGATAGGTATGAAGTAACCCAGCTCCCAAGATTTAATGCCCAATGGCAAAATTATATTATTCTAACTAATTTAGGTGACAGGCGACGCCCTCATTACTTGCCAAGTGGCTTTGAGATGCTCTACCTATGATTTGGCTCGTGGGGGCTTTTGGTGCCACTGACGTAAGCAGCGGGGTGTTGGCCTTTCGTGACATTTATGATATTTATGATAGATTGGCTGTGAGAGGTGAGGCCCTAACTATGACACAATGAGTTGGGCCGTTGGGCTTGTACCTCCGAGCGTGAGGATGGGAGTTGGCCTTGCGGGACCGCTCAAGTTAAGGCAAAGAGGCCTATGAAGAAATTATTCCTAATTGGCGAGGACTTTTATAAAAGGTTACTTCCTATCTGGGTTTTTTTTTTATTAATTTTTTTTACACATACCTGCTAATGGACTGATAGGTCGTATTTGGTAAGATTACCCCCACTTGTTCCTAAAACATGTCATAATGAATGAGTTATAGCCTTATACCCCCGAAGTAGTTGTAGAGCAATGACGAGTATGATAAATGAGAAAAAGAAACTAAATACTAACCAACTTTAGCTATTTATGTTGACTTGGGAGAGCTCGGACTTGTTCTTGGAAAGCGTATTAACTTGAAACTATTTATAGAGGGAAACAAACTGGAACTTGTATTTTTAATAGTTCTGGTTATAACAGATAAAATGACTGTAGAGAAGACAAAATGAAGGGATAGGGAGATAGCAACCTAGAGACCTACCATATATACTCGAGTATAAGCCGACCCGAATATAAGCCGAGGCCCCTAATTTTACCACAAAAAACTGGGAAAACTTATTGACTCGAGTATAAGCCTAGGGTGGGAAATGCAGCAGCTTCTGGTAAATTTCTAAATAAAATTAGATCCCAATAAAATTACATTAATTTAATATTTATTTACAGTGTGTGTATAGAATGAATGCAGAGTGTGTGTTTGTGTGTTGTGTGTGTGTATATAATGAATGCAGAGTGTGTGTTTGTGTGTTGTGTGTGTACATAATGAATGCAGAGTGTGTGTTTGTGTGTGTATATAATGAATGCAGAGTGTGTGTTTGTGTGTGTATATATAATGAATGCAGTGTGTATATTTGTGTGTTGTGTGTGTATATAATGAATGCAGTGTGTATATAATGCAGTGTGTGTGTTTGTGCAGTGTGTGTAAACTGGGTGAGGGGAGGGCATTTTTATTTTTTTATTTTAATGTTATATTATTTTAATAATATTATTTTATTATTATATTATTATTATTTTAATATTATATTATTTTAATAACATTATTTTATTATTATATTATTATTATTATTATTTTAATATTTGCATTATTTTTTTTTAATGGTTTTTGTCCCCCCTCCCTGCTTGTTGCCTGGCCAGGGAGGGGGGACAAAAAAACATTTAAAAAAAAATAATGCAAATATTAAAATAATAATAAAATAATAATAAAATAATATAATATTAAAATAATAATAATATAATAATAAAATAATATTATTAAAATAATATAATATTAAAATAAAAACATTATTTTATTATATTATTATTATTTTAATATTTGCATTATTATTTTTTTAAATATGTTTGTGTCCCCCCTCCCTGGCCAGGCAAGAAGCAGTGAGGGGGGACAAAAAACATTTAAAAAAAAAGACCTTACACTGTAAGCAGAACGGAGCTGACAGAGGAGCTGCACAGAGGAGAAGGGAGCTGACAGGAGCTACAGGAAGGTAAGTAACAGCTCTCTGTCAGCCCCCAACAGGAACGCCGGGCTAGTAATGAGCCCGGAGGTCCTGGTCTGTATTGTGGCAATGTAAGTAAAAAATGTGCCTAAAAACTCGGCTTATACTCGAGTATATACGGTACCTATTTAACCACTTAAGGACACATGACATGTGTGACATGTCATGATTCCCTTTTATTCCAGAAGTTTGGTCCTTAAGGGGTTAAATAATTTATGAGTTAGTTTTAAACTTGATGCTTCCCATACGAATGAAAATTAACCGTAGTACATGAATGAAGGCAGACTGAAACCTTATTTAACCGAACGGAGAAAAACACACAAAATTTGAAACTAAATTAATGCGATTACAGTTTCTACCTATGCCATGTACAATCTCTTCTCAGAAGCCCAAGACATTGATTATCAGAGCATTGCCATGGTTATCTGTAGCAATAATCTGAGAGAGAGAGAGATAGAGTCACGATTATCAGGGGAGCCTAAACACGCAGACAGGTCACAAACACACAGAATTGCAATACCAGTCCTTAGAATGGCCAGGCTATGCAAAGATATAGAATAGTCAGAGTACAAGCCAAGGCCAAGGATAACAGAGAAACAAAATACTAAAAGACAAGTCGAGGTCAAGGAACAGAGAAAACAGGGTAAACATAAGACAAGTCAAAGTTCGGTAACCAAATAATCCAGACACAGTATAACACGCTATTGGGCTAAGGAGACATGGGAAAGGTAAGTTTATATATGCTTAGGGCTAACTTCTAATCAGAGTTAATTATCACACGTGGGAGGTACTTATACCTCGCACTTTGACCTGTGATGTCACCACTGCGTGCCAAGTCAGGTGACTGCGAACGTGCGGTGTCCAGAAGGTTACTGGGGAAAACTGACACAGCTGCGAGTGGTGCGTGGTCACTGGAAGCCGCCGCTCGCAGTAATCGAAAGTGTGGCAATGCCGCTCACTGTGCATGGGCATTTGAAGCCGCGAGGGTACAAGTGAAGCTGCCGCGAGCGGCGCGCGGTCAACACGAGCCGCCGCTCGCGGAGACCTGACAGAGAGAATGAGAACCTTTTGGAGGTGGAAGCTGGGTGTCTTCTGGACCCACCTCACAATACAAGGCAGCTCTGGCCCGGGGACCCAATACTCCCTATACATATTTATGGGCTGTACCCAATGATGGCATCTCTGGGTAAGGCTAAATCTTTATACCTACAGATAGTTTGAATGTGAATGCATTATGAGGAAGGGAAAATTGTCTTGACATACAAAGTTGTGAGGGTGGGCCTCTGCTTTAAAACGGTTTGACAAATCGAAAGGGACTGCACCCGTAAAGTCCTTCTATTATCCAAGATGCTGCTATAGTTATGATGCTTGGAGCATCCCTAAAAAAAAAAGATTGTTGATAGTCCTACTATTCTGATACATGTTTTATAAATGTTTGGAGTTTAATTCTGATGTACATTAAGCACTATAACCACTTATTCTCACTGAAGTGGTTATAGTGTCTGTAGTTCCCCGGTGCTATCAGTAAGTGCCAGTATTTTTCAGCAATCCAAACCATGTTTTAATAATTTAACACTGAGCAAATTTCCACAGCAGCTTGCAGCCTGCATTTCTGTGCTACTCAGACTTCTGCGTTAGCCCAAGCAGCAATGGGTGGCAGTGATAAGCACATTAAAATAATTTTAAGATATAGCTTCCTATAAGCACAAAATAAGTGCTATCAACTAAGCTACTACTTTAGTTAATGTGATATAAGCCAGTGGTTCCCAAACCAGCCTTCATGGCCCACCATCAGTACAGAATTTATGTATTTCCCTGTTTTATTCCAATGGAAATACTAACAAAACCTGGACTGTTGGTGGGTCTTGATGACTGGTTTGGGAAACGCTGATATAAGCAATAAGTTATAAGCTCATTGTTTTTCAATAAAATTTACTTTTTCTCCCTTTATATGTTTTTTTTTCAATCCATTTTGGTTTAAACGCATAAGAGGCATTATTAATTAAGCTACTACCTTAAGACGATTAGATTGCTAGCTTCAGAACACTTAAATAGCATACCTAGAAGGAGGGGCGGTTTTTATTATTTTATGCAATTCGTCCAGTAAATTGCACTATACTGCACTTTGTTTCAAGATAAACAGAATTAAAAACATTAATTAAAATATATTCTTTTAGAATACACTTCCTGTGATTTTCCTTGTCTCTATTATTTCACTATTTCTCATAGAAATCACTGTTTTACATTTTGGAAGTTACACTCCTGTGTATGAAAATGGTAATCAGTGTTGCAAAATAGGTTTTAAAATGTAATTTTCACAATTATTCATGCAGTTGCTGCTGCCTCCATTTATAAGTACACAAAAATTATTTTTATTTTGTATTGGATTTTTATTAGACCACAAACTGGAATACGTATAATCTAATGATATTACTACTAAGTGTGGATCATACCGTAATTGAAGACATTGAAAGCATACCTGTTCATTACGTGGCCTTACAATACATTGGTCTACCGGAGTTGGGCTGACAGAAGGACATTTTGTCTCCAGAAGATCCAGCTCTAGAATGTATATTACATGATCCTGGTTCTGGAACAGAGAGAAAAAAACATTTCAGAAACATAAAAAATTTAGATTTTGAGAGTGCTGCATTGAATTCAAAGCAATTTCAAAGTGAATCTCAAATGTAAGGCTAAAATAGACAAACTGAAAACAGCATTAATTTGGAGAATTCTTCCAATTCAGCTATTTTGGCCTAAATGTTTAAATTCAATTTGAATTCACTATGAATTCCCAGCAATTCACACTTTAGTGAATAACCCTGTAAGCCTTTTTCAAATCACCTTACTAAATACTATTTAGGATAAGAAGCTGAATAAATTGAATAACTGTTACGAGAAACATTATTTTTATCACACGCAATGTTCAAGAGCAGAAATATGAAAATCATCACTTCAGCTATTATATGTTTTCTAACCTTACATATAAGATCCAATAAACTCACCTGAGTATATGCTTTTGCCTCCTCAACACGGTTCAAAGCATACTTGTATCCGTGATTATGATTCCAATTAATGTGTTGTAGAGCAAATAATGCTGCTTCATGAGTTTGTGGGTCATCGCAGTCTATAACCCTGTATAAGGGAGGGAGAGCTGTGCACTGGAGCAATAAAACTAAAAATGATGACAGCTTAAGAATCATTGTGGTGTTGGGTTTAGGGAATGCTTAGGAATGGAGAATGAACATGGTATTGCAATATCCTTATATATGTATATATAAAACTATTTGCCAGAAAGAAAATATTTGTTCTGGCTCCTTGATTCTTTACACATAGAACAGAAAAATAAACATTTGGGAGATCAATCTGTCTAGTTAATATTTTCCTAATAAATTTTAACCTCAAATTGGAAAGGCGTTGACATCTGGTACCCCCTGGCAATAAAAACAAATGGGATATAAATTATAGTATTTAATGGAATATGTTTGTTTAGAAATGGGAGCTAAACAGGTATAATTTGTTTAAATTTCTAAATCAAAATTCCTGACTATAGAAGAAGTTGGATATAGACATTATAATTAATATTCCTACTATAAACAGTCAGAAGCCAAAAAATATGTTTTGGGACTATAGGCCTCTTTGATAGCACAGTCAAAAGAAAATTGAAACTCTATGCTTACAAAAAGATTAAAGTTCTAGAAAATTTTATCATCTATATATAAGATGTAAAGATCTCAAAGTTTTGAAGGTGACATTTTATCTAGCACATCAATAAGGTCCCTATTAAAGGAACACTGTAGCCTTAGCAATACAGAGATGTATTCTTAACCCTATAGTGTTTTAGTCCCTATTTAGATACAGTCCCATTCAATTTAATAAAAGGTAAAAAAAAAAAAGTTTTACTTACTTTTTTCCATCATTCCTTAAGTCCAGCAAATCTTCCTACCCCAATTTAATTTTGTCTGCTGACTCTTCTTCAGCTTCTCGTCCAATCAAATTAGTCTCTTAGAGACACTCCAAGTACCAGAAACACCAAAGCCTCTTTACATTGCTGTGGTGCAATTAGCTCACTTGTCTTTTTATATGCTGCCATTTATAAGTGCAATGATTTGAAAAAATCCCACAAAATTAATATTACACAATGTTTCATGCAAAGTGTATAAAAACTGTAAAAATATATATAATTTATCTTTTAAAATCCATCCACATGCTGTGGTCTACCCTCCCTAACAATTGTATCTACTCAATTTGCTTTATAGCACCAATCTGATACCTCTTTGTGATACTCGTTTCCACACCAACTAGATACAGCACTGGTTTGTTGAAGTCTTCAAAATTATTTGGTCACATAGTAACGCGATCAGAACTAGTATCTTGTGTCTTCAGTTTTATATCTCATTTCATGTTCTTCGAGGTAGGAGGATCCTGGTTAGCCCTATTTCGCTCACCTCATAACAATGGTATAGGTTTTGATTTTTGCTCTCCATAACCCCTTTAAAAACTCTTAAAGAAATATTAAAGAGTGTATTCCTAACCCTATAATTTGAATCTATGTATGGTAGTTTGCCCCCCGAAGGTGAGTCTTACATACCTTTCACCGCTTGCCACACTGGCCTCCATGGGGAAGCTCAACCTCCTTTGCTAATGTCATCAAGATCGTCAATCTCAGCCAATCCAATGCTATTTCTAAAGCACTGGGAGGCTAGTGCGCACACGCGCCATAACTGTGTTTCTCTATGAGACCATCTGTTTTAATTAGCTGAGTTTTGCTTGGCTATTTCATCTGAGTGACAGCCACTAGAGGCATTTAAACCCTTTAACATAAACATTGCAGAGGTATAATGTTTTCATTTGCAGGGTTAAAACTAGAAGAACGTGGCACCCAGGCCACTTAAATCAGATAAAGTTGTCTGGGGTGCCTATAGAGTCCCTTTAATAAAACCACGTTTCAGTCAACTTTATTGAAAATTTTAAATCATTGAGTTACAAACACATAAGCTTTATTGTCGTTTTACCTTATTGCATCGAAAGCTTCATTAGTGGTTTGCTTGGAAATCAGCAGCTGATTTTCCCTTCAAAGTATAGATTGGGAGGGGGGAAGGAGAAAGCTAAATCCCTAAAATGTCATCCCAGTCTTAAGGCTGGCAAAACATGGTGGGAGTTCCTGCCACACATGTGGATCAGCTGTTTTACCACCTCTGGTGTAGATCTCTACCAGTGGAGCGACTTATGTGGGTAGCATTTCTCTTATACATGTTTTAGCAATGATAGCAGATGGGGTTTGTAAGACATTATTTAGATGAAATAAAAGAGAGTCAGAGGTTAACCCAATTACATTTTGAAATAAGTGTTTTGCAATGTCATGAAAATGCTAAATAATGAGTAACTGGGTCATTACAGGACGCCTAGGAAAGGTCTCCAGAAACATGCAGGTAAGAAAATAGAGGAAAACTGCAAGTGTCTGGGTAGGCCCACGTGTGACTAGGATATGAAAAATAAGTGGATCAGAACCAACGCAGAGAGAGTACATAAAGGCATGGTACACAAGATAAAACCCTGGTGAAATAAAATTGAACTGAAAACTTTTCCAAGTTGCTCAGCAAACTACTGTCTAGTTACTTTTTCTCAAATTAATCATTTAGGTCTCCATTGATGTTAGAAAGCTCAGGAATGATGGATAGCTTATGAATGTGAAGATAAGATTTGTACAGTTTTGTTCATATATACTTCAGTAGAAATTTGCTCCTCTTCAATGTGCCATCGATCCTCCAGACTTAAAGTGACTAGTAAGTTACACCTGTCCTAGTAGTGTAGACTTTAAAATGTTGATGTTTGATATAGGAATTATACATGTATGCATGCCATACATCCTGACATTTCAAATGGACAAAGAGGGTTCACATTAATGTTAGGGATGTTAGTGGAAGTGTGGCCAGGTGGGGCTCTTATGAGAAATATCAGGTGACGGATTTATGTATTTTATATACATAGACTGATTTAGAAACACATTTATTGTAGTTTAAAGACACATTACTGTAATAGTATTGCTTTGGACCTCTGTTATACAATCAGACACAAAAACAATATGGAGCTCCTAGAAAAGAGGGACGTTAGAATAGAAGGGGGGAAAGAGAGATCCTGTAGTAGCACCCAATGCTAAATTTCAAGTTTAGAATATTTTGTGTTTTTTTTTTCTTTTGTATCATATATGTTTGCAGGTGTATCTGTATCCATGGTGATGGATTGAGAAGACCTTGTTTATTACTTCCTGTCATGTGATTAAGGTGTTAGCCTACATGGGTTTGTAGCCTTTGATAAATAGATTACATGTTACTTGCCTTGATGTGTTGACCTCATCCCAAAAGGCTATTTGTGTTATACCCTATTACAATGGTGACCTGAAAAACAACAGGTTTCTGAAGCAGATATTTTACAATGAGCCATTTTAGCAATGATGACTCTATTGGTATTATGTACAATATTATTGTAATTCTGTATATGGCTTCTTATTAATATACTGTTAGTAATAGTACACATGTGCAATTCGGTTCGGTTCGAATAAAAATTCAGACGAATTTCGGAAATTCAGACATTCGAATGCTTCCGAATGTACGAAGTGCCGAATTGCCGAATTTCTGAACTGACGAATTTCGGAAGTGACGAACCAAACCGAATTGCCAAATTGACAAATTTCCAAAGTGCCGAATTTCGGAAGTGCCGAACCGAATTGCCAAAGTGCCGAATTTAGGAAGTGCCTTAGTGCTTTGGACTTCTGAAAAGTGGCAAAACATGTAGGGTTAGGATTGGGGTTGGGGTAGCGGTACGCTTAGGGTTAGGTGAGGGCTAGGTTAGGAGTAGGGTTAGGGTTTGGTTAGGAATAGGGTTAGGGTAGGGTTAGGGTTAGGAGTAGGGTTAGGGTAGTGTTGGGTTAGGAATAGGGTTAAGGTTAGGGTAGGGTTACCTCTACCCCTAACCCTACTCCTAACCCAACCCTAACCTTAACTCAACCCTAACCCTAGTCCTAACACTAACCCTCCTCCTAACCCAACCCTAACCCTACTCCCAACCCTAACCCTACTTCTAACCCAACCCTACTCCTAACCGTACTCCTAACCCTACTCCCAACCCTAACCCTACTCCTAATCCTACCCTAACCCTACTCCTAACCCAACCCTAACCCTACTCCTAACCCAACCCTAACCCTATGCCTAACTCTACTCCTAACCCTAACCCTACTCCTAACCCTACTCTTAACCCTAACCCTACTCCTATCCCTAACCATAACCCTAACCTTAATTCTATCCAAATCCTAATCCTACTCCTAACCCAACCCTAACCCTAATCCTACTGATAACCCTACCCCTAACCCTACCCCTAACCCCAATCCTACTCCTAACCCAACCCTACCCCTACTCCTAACCCTACTCCTAACCCAACTTCTAACTCTAAGCCAACCCTAACTCTACTCCTAACCCAACCCTAACCTTAATTCAACCCTAACCCAAGTCCTAACCCTATCCCTCCTCCTAACCCAACCCTAACCCTACTCCCAACCCTATTGTACACAGTACTGGAGACCCTATCTTCAGAAGGATATTGATACCTTAGAGAGGGTTCAGGAAAGGGCTACTAAACTGGTTCATGGATTGCGGGATAAAACTTACCAGAAAAGTTTAAAGGATCTTAACATGTATAGCTTGGAGGAAAGACGAGACAGGGGGGATATGATAGAAACATTTAAATATATAAAGGGAATCAGGTAGAGGTTAACACAGTAAAGGAGTTTAAGCATGCGTGGGATAGGCATAAGGCTATCCTAACTATAAGATAAGACTAGGGACTAATGAAAGTATTTAGAAAATTGGGCAGACTAGATGGGCCGAATGGTTCTTATCTGCCGTCACATTCTATGTTTCTATGTTTCTATGTAACCCTACTCCTAACCCAACCCTACTCCTAACCCTACTCCTAACCCTACTCCTAATCCTAACCTAACCCTACTCCTAACCCAACCCTACTCCTAACCCTACTCCTAACCAAACCCTAACCCTATGCCTAACTCTACTCCTAACCTTACTCCCAACCCTAACCCTACTCTTAATCCTAACCCTACTCCTATCCCTAACCATAACCCTAACCTTAATTCTAACCAAACCCTAATCCTACTCCTAACCCACCCCTAACCCTAGTCCTACTGATAACCCTACCCCTAACCCTACCCCTAACCCCAACCCTACTCCTAACCCAACCCTAACCCTATTTCTAACCCAACTTCTAACTCTAACCCTACTCCTAACCCAACCCTAATCCTAATCCTACTGATAACCCTACTCCTAACCCTATCCCTAACCCTAACCCTACTCCTATCCCTAACCCTACTCCTATCCCAACCCTAACCCTACTCCTAACCCAACCCTAACCCTAATCCTACTGATAAGCCTGCCCCTAACCCTACCCCTAACCCTACCCCAACCCCAATCCTACTCCTAACCCAACCCTACCCCTACTCCTAACCCTAACCCTACTCCTAACCCAACTTCTAACTCTAAGCCAACCCTAACCCTACTCCTACCCCTAACCCTAACCCTACCCCTAACCCTGCACTTACCTGAAGTGCCAAAGTCCCGAAGTGCTGAAGCTCTGAAATCCCGAAGTCAAGAAATTTCAAAAGTGCCGAATTGCAAAGTGCCAAATTTCAGAAGTGCCCATTTTTTGCCCATGCACAATCCTAAGTAATAAGTAATATGCTCTTTCAACATTATTTTTTTTTCTACTAGCCTGATAATTAGTTCTAGTTTTATTATAAGAGTGCTCCTATTTGAGTCACTGACTGTATTTATTGCCATATAGTTTTATGTAAATCACACATTAACATAGTCTTGGAAGATTACTAAAAAAACACAAACCTAGAATGTGTTTTATGTAAATTAACCCTTTCCTAACCAACCAGTTATACTTCCCAACACAAGTGGGCAGGACTAAAGAAGGTGTCACTGGCACCGGCCAAAGTTGGCTGTAGTTGTTATGGTGCTTGGAGTGATTGGCTGTGTAAAAAGAGTCAAGTCAGGAGCTCAGCTCATATTGATCTCTTTTTCACTGAAATGGGTATATTGTCAGAATATATGTAATAAAGAAGTTGATTTGTGTAAAGAGGGGGCATGTTTAAAAAGTGCAGGAAGATGATGCAGAAAGTTAAAAAAAAAAAACAGTTTTCCTTTAATAAAGGAACATTGTATTGTCAGGAACACAAACAGGAAACATGTATTCCTGACAGTATAGTCCTGATGTGGCATTTTAGGTGATCGCGCTGAAAAGGTGATTTTACTCACCTTTTCTCCCACACAATACTGGCCTTTCCTGACTCCCTCCAATCTTGATGATCTCAGCCAATGCAATGCTTTCTCATAGGATTGAATCAATGCATCTTTATGGTGAACATCCAGTGTCTCCAGGCCACGCGTGGACACTCTGAATGCCAGTACTACATACTGTGCAGCACTGGACTAGGAAGCACCTCCAGTGGCCATCTGAATTAACACTGCCTTTTCTTTACAGGGACAGGATAGAGACACAAGAATCACTACATTAAGAAAAATGAATAGATAGAAAAACACAGCATGAATATGAGGACAAATGTACTTAAATTATGTTGGTGCCCAGAGTGTTACTTTACATATATACTTAACTGTGCAAATATTCTAGGTACAATAATATCAATGTGAGGTCCAAAGTTACAAGAGTCTTTTAGGACAAGTGGAAAAATGTTTAATAATTTATAAAATACACAGAATAAACTAGTACATAGAGGAATTACCTCTTGTTCAAGGCCACACATTTCATGTGCTCTGCTTGTTGTTGTAGCTGTTGAATATTTATGTATTTTCTATTATTTTTCTTGCTGTTTTGGGGTAATATTTTATTTATGAAAAAATTAGAAAAAAAATAATGTAAAAATAAAGTAGAAAAAAAGTACTAGCCGGCAAAGATTCCCTATTACAGACTTATCTCCTTGTTAATGATTACTGGCCAATATATATTGGCCAATTTTAAATAATTAGAGCAACATCTGAACAGAGGTAAGCTACAGTTGGCATTTTGCTAGTTTCCAGCTATGCCCTAGGGCCCAATTTAATGGAATTTATATTATTAGTCTCAGAAGGATGTCTTGAACTTGCTCTTGCTATCTAACCTGCTATGCGATGGAATTCTATTCACTGAGCTACGGTCTTTCTAGGGGGGTAGAAGAGTGGTGTGAATCAAATGGAAAAATAGTTCAAAAAATAAAAATCCCAGTTTAAATAGCATTCATTTAAGAATTTGAATGTAACAAAATAAGGTAAAACTAATTGTAACAGAATTGTAAATGTAACAGAAGAAGGTAAACAAGACATACAAAGTGTACATCAGCTAACAGTTTCATTTCATGTAAATCTACATCCACATCATCCCCAATTCTCAATGAAGAATTGAGAATTAAAAATGCATAATTTAGAATTCAGTGATGGTGATCAAGATGCACTCACTAGAGCCCCAACCCCCCTGCACCCACTACAGCCTCTATCCCCCCTGCTCTCACTACAGCCTCTATCCCCCTGCTCCCACTACTGCCTCCAACCCCCTGCATTCACTATAGCCCCTATCCCACATGCACTCACTACAACCCCTTTTAACCCCTGTACCCACAACAGCCTATACCATCCCTGTAACTAGTAGTGGGATTCAAAAATGTTAGTAACCAGTTCCACCTTTTCATATGTTTCCAACTCCACAGGACCACCCTCCAGGCATGCACGTGCACACACACACACTTACAAGCACATCGACACAGTCAAACATATACACCATGGGGGGCAAGGGAATACTATTGATGCATTAACCCCTTAAGGACCAAACTTCTGGAATAAAAGGGAATCATGACATGTCACACATGTCATGTGTCCTTAAGGGGTTAAATGCATAAACTTTGAATTTCAAGCCAGTGTGCAGTAAACGCAAAAACCTTGTATATACACAAACATTAGAAAATCGTGAAGGACTATGACGAGCGATCACAGCCATATTTCCCCTCCCTTTTAAGCCGCTCACTGCTGGTTGAGCGCATTGAAGCAGAAGGTCTGAAAGCATAACCACGTGACACGGAATTAATATCACGCGTCACGTGGTCCATTGATAATACAATGATCTATGTAAGGCAAAATTAGTCTCGTTTTTATATGTAAAGCATACTGTATGGAACTCATTTTATTGTATGAAATTATTCATTTGAGTGTTTATATGTTTCTTATATTTTAATATGTGTAATTGACTTTGCTCCTCTCCCATGATGTCATAATGGCGCCAAATTCAAACAGCTTAAGTGTTATTAGCTCCCTATATAAACTCCTATACGTCATGCTTATTCTGCTATTTTGTTGTAGATACTTTTAATTATTTTATCACCTAAATTAAAGGAATTTTTAATATTCCTTTTGATGTTTTTTTGCCTGGCATCCTGATTTACCATCCCAAAGAGGACCAAAGAATCCGAGGTGAGTGTATTACCACCGACGCCTTATACATCGTGCAGTCTGCCTGTTTGATAAAATGTGAGTACATTTTCAATATTTGTATATTACCTATCGGTTTTAAAGCCATAGTGAGCATTATATTGTCGCAATCTTTTATTTTCTCGGTTTGGATCCTTACTACTGTCAAAGCATTTGACGAATTCACCTACCATATATATCCCAGAAGTGGGGATCATTCCACTTCAAGCCATACAAACCGGAGCTGGATATAGCTCTGGTAAATGTGAGTTGAACCGACTTTGCATATTATTTCTATATTACATTTTTAATGTACTGTACCATTTGAGTTTTTTCATTTTATGTTTTCCATGCACTGCTGGAATCACAAGCACTCCACCATCAAGAATTTCTGATTTTACCTTAGTCTGGCTGTTCCCTCCCAAGACATTTTACCCATCGGACCTTTACCTATTGGACTTAGCCTTTTTTATGTTATTGTATTTGTATTTTTATTACAGTCACTCTAGACTTGGTATATTCTAGTTCATTTTATTGAGGTACTTCCTTCTCCTCCTTTCCTTACTATATTAAATACAAACATTAGGTATACCATGCCGATGAGCAATAAATATATAAACTTGATATTTCATGCCAATAAAAAGTAAATGCATAAATTTGGTATATCATGACAATCAGCAGTAAATGCATCAATCCTGAATATTATGCTAGTAAATGTATGTATGTGAGAGTGACATGGGGTGGCTGGGTGTGTGTGAGGGGGACATGGGGTGGCAGGGTGTGCGTGAGGGGGACATGGGGCAGCAGGGTGTGTGAGGGAGACAGGGGGCATCAGGGTGCGTGTGAGGCGGACATGGGGCGGCAGGGTGTGTGTGAGGGAGACATTGGGTGGCAGAGTGTGTGAGGGAGACATGGGGTAACAAAGTGTGTGAGGGAGACATGGGGTAGCAGTGTGTGTGTGAGGGGGACATGGTGCAGCAGGGTGTGTGTGAGGGAGACATGGGGCGGCAGGGTGTGTGTGGGAGACATGAAGTGGCAGTGTGTGTGTGAGGGAGACATGGGGTGGCAGATTGTGGGAGGGGCATGGGGTGGCAGGGTGTGTGTGAGGGGGGACATGGTGCGGCAGAGTGTGTGTGAGGGGGGAATGGGGCATCAGGGTATGTGTGAGGGGGACATGAGGCAGCAGAGTGTGTGAGGGGGACATGGGGCAGGAGGAGGGCGTGCAGAGCCGGTGCAAGGATTTTTGTCTACACAGGTGAAAACGTATTTTGCCAAACACAAATTTCATCTTCACCTGTCTGTCTAAAATCCCCATTTTCCCCCTCTTACCCATCCTTTTGTGCATCTTGCCACCTTTTTCTTTCTATTTTCCCTTCTTGCATATTGTATCCCCTGTTTGTCATTCTTTTAATGCTTTTGTGTCTTTATCCAAATTTTGTGCTCTCTTAACCCCTTTGTGCCACACTCTCACTCAGTGGCTAATACAAACACAGGCACTTACACAAACACACACACATTGACTCTTACACAAACACACACTCCCTGGCTTCTATGCACACACACACTCACTCTTACACAAACACACACACTCACACTGGCTCTTACACACACACACATGGTCAGTCCCAACAAATATTCATTCTATATCTATTCTATCTCCATCCTCCTTTTCCCAATTGTCTAAACCTTTCATGTCCACTCTCTCCTTATTTTTCAATCTCTGGTAGTGTTTCATATCTTTTTAATCCTATTTTTCCTGCTCTTCTTTTTCCAATATGACTGGGGTCTGTCTGCATTCTGCTGCCAACTGTCATGAATGACAAGGGCCACCGGGGGCGAGTCTGATGGCAGACATTTATGGCATAAACCATGGGCAGCAGCAGGGTGAGTAGATCAGGCACAGAGAAACACCTGTACGTTTCTGGAGTCTCAGTCTCATTACTCTCAGGCAGAGTAACTCCCTGCCTGAGAGTAATGAGACTGAGACTCCAGAACTAACAGTCTCTGTAAATTCTCTCACCATTCAACACCCGAGCCCACCTTCAAAGCAACCATAAGAACCAACACCACCCCTGATCAGATTAGTAACATACACTTACTGAGGTGGCGTGTCCTTGGCTGCTTCACACTGCTCCTCACAAACTCACATGCAAAGCTGGAGATAGATAGTAGGTCTGTGCCAGAAGAGGCACAGTCCTGCAAACGCTCCTGAGTGCTGCATTTAAAGACGTACAGCTCGAAGGATTTCTACCCCCCAGTCTGCGCTGGTTTGGCAAACTTGTAAAATGTTAGCAACAGGTTCGCGCGAACCGGTGTGAACCAGCTGAATCCCACCACTGCCTGTAACTACTATAGCCCCTACCCGTCCTTTACCCACCACAGCCCCTATATCCCCCTACACCCACTAGAGCCTCTATGATCCTGCACCCATTACAGCTATCATCCTCCCAGAACCCATTACAGCTCCTATTAACCTCTGCACTCACTACAGCCCCCTATTACCCATTACAGTCCCTATGCCCCTACAGCTATCATTCCCTTGAACCCATCCCTTATCTGCACCAACTAAAGCACTGTCTATATCCACTACAGCCTTTATTACCCCCTGCACTCATTACAATCTCTAACCCTTCCTTGCATCAACTACATCCACTAGCCCTTCCTTGCACCAACTAGTGCAGGTGTGTGCTAGTTGTGTGCTGGTTATATGTAAAGTGTAAAGTGTTTGCTGTCTGTTTGCAATACATGTAGTGTGTGCTGGCAGTATGTATTGGGTGTGTGGTGTGCTGGTTGTATGTAGTGTATATGTGTAGTGTGTCCTGGAATTATGCAATCTGTTTTTTTAAATACAATTTTGTCCTTACCCTAGACCTATGTACAAGCACACACACACTCACACTCAGTGATCCACACACACTCAAGGACCTTCATGTGCTGTACTGGGTCAGCCTGCCCTCTTCTCTCCCTTTATGCACTGTGTCGGCTGCCAAGATACATCATGATGTGGGAGGAATTATGCATGGTATTCTGAGGAACGGACCACCCAGAAATATCTCAAAACTTTACCCTTTTTATGCATGATTAAGGCTCCATAGAGCTGAAACGTTGCACTTATTTGTGAGGAGACTTACCCTCTAATAAACGCACCATCAAGAACCTTGGAGTGTCGCCGGTGTCTTTTACTATTTGCTAGACTCTAACAGATTGTGGTGTCTGCTATTTCCACAGAGCACCTCTAAAGTAGATGGCTGGATTACTAAGCAGTACCTGAGTGTGAGGTGAATTGTTTCTTGTGTGATTGGCTGAGTGTCAGCTGACCTTTTTCACTGTATCATAGTGTCCATTGCTGGTATGAATTGGTATGGCTAGAAGGACGAGAGTAATCTCCAGTGGGGGCATGGCTATGGGAAACCACTGAATGAGATGTGGTTTCATTGCTGCCCAGTCACTAATCCAATAAGGGGGACATGGCACCTAATTATTTTGACCATCCCCCCCCCCCTTTATTGGATTAGAAATGGTGCAGCAATAGCAGACAGATTAGTAGACATCCCCCAACTCTTGGCACGGCGGTAGAAATAGGAGGGAGGATTTTAACCTACCTTATTTACTAATATTAAAGGACCACTATAGTGCCAGGAAAACATACTCGTTTTCCTGGCACTATAGTGCCCTGAGGTTACCCCCACCCTCATGGGCCCCCTCCCGCCGGGCTCTAGGGGATGGAAGGGGTTAAATTTACCACTTTTTCCAGTGCTGGTCGGGGGACTCTCCTTTTCCTCTCCTCCTCCTTGTCGTCGTCATCGGCTGAATGCGCATGCACGTCATGAGCCGCGCGCGCATTCAGCCAGTCCATAGGAAAGCATTCTCAATGCTTTCCTATGGATGCTGGCGTCTTCTCACTGTGAAAATCACAGTGAGAAGCGCGGAAGCGCCTCTAGCGGCTGTCAATGAGACAGCCACTAGAGGCTGGATTAACCCTATTATAAACATCGCAGTTTCTCTGAAACTGCTATGTTTATAGAAGAAAGGGTTAATCCTAGCTGGACCAGGCACCCAGACTACTTCATAAAGCTGAAGTGGTCTGGGTGCCTATAGTGGTCCTTTAAGTATTTCTTCTTAGTATTAGTAAAGTTGTCTGAAAGTGCTTTTCATAGTTTTGGTCTTTCAGTTTCTTAGTAGATAACTCCCTAACCTTTGTGGGATAGCTATGAGGGTACCAAACAGCTCCCTAATTTGGTACCCTCAAATATGGCAATCGCAAAGGCCCAAGACATAATGACCAAATTTTATTGCAAAAAAATGTCTGAAATTCGGTTCAGATTAAACACATTTTTGTTGCCGTCTGAATGGATTTGGATGACAAAAAAAATCTGAATGGTATCCAAGGCTAACTGATTTAGCACAAAGAGCATGCATTGGATTAAGACCCCATCTCATACTCGGACAGGAAAAGTCAGTGACATTACGTAAATAAGGATTCGGTTCCGTGAAGATTACCAAAATTATATTTAAAATGAGGTGATTTTAGCTAAGAAATATGGAAAGTTAAGGGTTGAAAAGTAAGGAAGGGTGGAATAAAGTGTATGTGTGACAGAGCAGCTTTAAATATCCATGTCTACACATTTCACTTGCAAATTAAATTAACAGAAATTACTTTATCGAGGCAGGGGTACTTGGGAATTTTTTTTTAAGATCTGCAGGGATGCTTCTCTGTAAAAGGATGAGAAACACTGCCCTAACACAAAGTCCACCTTGACAATAATACTAAACCTTGCACTGTAGACATGTGCAATTCGTTTCGAGCCGAATATGAATTTGGACGAATTTCTGGAAATTCGGACATTCGGGTACTTCCGAATGTCTGAATAGCTGAAGTGCAGAATTGCCGAATTGCCGAATTACCGAGGTCCCGAAGTTCCGAAATTACCGAATTTCCGAAGTGCCTAAGTGCCAAAGTTCCGAAGTGCTGAAGTGCCGAAGTTCCGAAGCACAGTATTGCCTAAGTACTAATATACTTACCTAGTGGAAGAAGAAGGTTACACTGTATACAATTTTAAATAAAAAGTATACAAACATAGCCAGGATTCAGCTGTAAGCATTCGCACTTACAACAATCACGTAACATTCATATAAAATGTAAGTTACTTGGCCAGTCAATGTAATGACAGGAATGAATAAGTAGATAACTCCCTAATTCCCACGGTATTAGGGAGCTATCTACCAAAAGGCTGCTCACTGTAAAAAACAAAACTGATCTCTGCAGTGCGGGGGAAGGCTTATAAAGCCTTGCCCCGCCCTGCAATAAGGCTCAGAGCCCTCTGATTGGTGGATTTAAGCCATCCAATCAGAGTGATCTGCCAGGTAAATGAAGAGACTGACAGGTAAGTCTCTACATTTACCTGTCACAGCACTCTGATTGGTTGGTTTATATCCATCAATCAGAGTGCTCTGTGTCATTACATTTTAGGGCCCCCACCCACCGCTCAGGGGTGGGGGCCGGGGGAGGACAATAGGTCCCCCCCATTATTTTACTTTAGGGCCCCCACCCGCCGCTCAGGGGTGGGGGCCCGGGGGGGCAATAGCCCCCCCTTAAGTTTAAAAGCCCCCACTCGTGCGTCGCGGGTGGGGGCTCGGGAGGGGGGACCCATTTTTATTTATTTTTTAACAGTGTTTTTTTTAACACTGTTTAATAGACATGCCCCTACTCGCGGTATAGCGAGTAGGGGCACAATTTACTAACACTAAGTAATTTTTACTTAGTATTAGTAAATATGTCTGGAAGACCAAAGTGTTGAAGTGCTGAAGTTCCAAAGTTCCGAAGTGCCAAAGTGCCGAAGTTCCGAATTGCCGAAGTCCCGAATTTCAAAATGCCGAACCGAACAGAAAATTTTTCCCATGCACATGCCTATTGCACTGAAGACTTTATTCAAAGACACAGTGGCTCTGAATAAAAAATACAGGCAGTTAACTTGTCTTCCCTCTGCTAAAGGGACATTTAGACCTTTGCTCAGTTGAAAATAGCAACAGTACATAGCATAATAACAATATAAAGGTGGAAATCGTGTAAAACATCCCTGTAACAGAGCAAACAGCAATAGCAGAAAAATATATATACACTGTTCCTTTGAAAGGATTTGAGATAAAATTACTGTACACTTTTAGTACAACTTACAAAAAGATGTTATTCGTTATTCAAAAAGGAAACTTAGAAAGAAACATAATCTGAATTTGGAAAGAAGGCAGTGCACTGGTAAGATCTTTACTAAATTTACAGAAAGAGTTGCAGTTCCATTAAATCACTTAAAGGTAGAAGTGTTCGGGAATATTAATGGGATTATTCACTAAAGTCTAAATGTTACCAAACTGAACAGGCAAAAGCATTCACTGTTTTACGGGACAATATGGATTGTAAAATTCAGACATTTTTCACAGTATTAAATAATGTATGGATTTTGCACTTCAGGACCCAAATGGCCCTGAATTTGGTCTGGATCTCAGCCAGACCCAGCACTGCCAGGTAGCTGAAATCCACACCGTGAAGATTTGTAAAAAACGAACAACTGAAAAATTTAAAACCTGACACAATCGAATGAATCAATTTTCTTACTATGAAAACTACTACTTGGCTTGCCCCCAGATTGGCTCTTTTATAAAGGCTTTCCCACACTATATCAGCTACCACATCACGTGGGACTGTTTCCCACTCATGTAATATCAGTAAGAGTGCTCTTATAGCCAAGTCCCCTGAGAGCCCGCAAACCTTGTTTAATTAATAAGAGCCCTCACCCTCCACACATGGGTGGGGGCTGGGTGGACAATAGGTCCCCACACCTGATGCACATGGATGGTGGTATGTGTGTGGACAGTGACCTGTCCACTTCACATTATGTATTTTAAAGTCCCCCATCTGATGCCCACAGGAGTGACTGTGTCCCACAGTTTTTTCACAGCCCCAATAGCTCCGTATTTGCAATTTTTTAAATGTTTAGTAGATATGTTCCCACCTGAAACATGGCCAGCTGCTACATAATTCACCCTTGCATTGCCAAGGGTTATTTAACTATTTGTCAGCATACTGCTAGCATTGTCGGTGGGCAAATTGTCTTAAAATTATCATTCACTTGCATGAAAGCAATTTGGAAATGTGCATCCTGTTGAATACATATGGTCCCACATTTTATTAAAAGCGGTGCTTTGTGAATCTTCTGAATCCAATACTTGAAAGTACCAATTTTAATCCAAACCTCAACTGGATCAGGCCAAATTATGACCATATTTGTCTTTAGTAAATATGAGAATTGCCATTGTGATCGGAATTTTGTCATTTTCACCGGATTTTGTCCATTCGGACAAAATCTAGTGTTCAGTGAAATATCCTGTAAGTGTATGATTTAAAGAATGTCTGGAATAGATGGACATACAAGAATATATCTTTTGGTTTTAGAAATAACTTTGACAGACAGTATTTGTCTGGTACCAAACTCAAATTTTACATTGCAATCTTTAATGCCCCACTATAGAAGGCAATATCACTATCACATAACATAATCATGAGATAATTACAAGTTTTATGGAAAAAAATATAAAGCCTACTGTATTATTATTTGCTCTTGTTTACTTGCCTGATTAGCAAAGCAAAAACTAATTACTAACTAAAAACCAACAGTGAATGAAGAAAGAAACCTTGTTGCAACATACAGATGATTTCATAACTATCTCCAGTCTACACCTTGTCATAAAGTCAACTCAGTGTATCTCTCTGTCTGTATGCATAACCTTATAAAGAGATAAGGACAAAAGTTTAAATTCCAGTTTCTCTGTGTATTGTACAAGTCTGGAATATGCTGAACGGCTCAAAAATAATGTATACGGCATTTTAAATCATTAGACTACCAAGAATCACACAAAATGTAAAATGTAGCTTGTTCTTATAACATACCTCCCATCCCTATGTAGGAGGTACTGTTCCAATGTTGGGCCCAAATCTCCCCCAGTCCTCTTTTCCTTCTTATCGTCATTCTTTTCTAGGAACTCAATACTGTTTGTGTGTATGAGTGTATGACAGAGCTATAATGCAGTTATAATCACAGCAATAGTGAAAGTAAGAGAATTTCAGAGAGGGTTGGTGAAAACCAATCCACCTACAAAAAAGTCCCTTAAGTGGAGCGCTAAATAGTACATACCCCTAATCTTTGGGGTATCTGGTATCCTAAATGGAGGTTAAACATGCAAAAAAAAGGAAAAATATACAGTAGTGGAGTATATGTCAATGCTGATACACAAATCCTAAAGTAACATAATCAAACTCACAAGCGAAGAGCCAAGTGGAGGACTGGCTAAAATCACAATCACCTTGGTGTGCATAAGGAGACACCTTTCCTCTTTGTATTTTCTTTCTTCGATGTTTATAAAGGAATATACAAAGGAAAGATATCTAGTTGGTGAAGTATGTTAAGATGAGGTATAAACGCAATCAAAGTACCAAATGGTATAGTGCTCACCTTTTTCAGAGCCAAATCTGTATACCTGGCTCTGGTTTAAACAGGTCGTTACCCACCTTCTTTGGAGGTAGATGAAGATAGCAGCAAGTAGGATTAAATATGATCCAATTGATCGATTTAATAAAATGTATAAGAATTAAAAGTAAACATATATGAATTACAAAACAATAAAACCAATGTCCATAAATGCAGGGAATTTCCTTTGAGACACGTTTTGCCCTTTCCTCTGCCTTTTTCAATCGAAGTTGATCTCCTCTTCATACCTCCTTCTTTTTAAACCCCAGTTCTGTCATCAGATTTTTCCTCTAGGCACCTCATTATCAAATCCGGTCCATCTTTTCTGTAGGTGTTCCCTCTCCAGCTGATTGCGTTTTCCGTATTGACTACCGGAAGTGATGTCACATCCATTCGTCACTTCCGGTGCAGGTATCGCCATTTTTCTTACTGGTGTTTTTCGTCATGCCAATGTCCATACATGGGGGTAAATAAGTCCATGACTCTAATGTAACTCATAATCGCAGAAAAGAACAATAGCAAGCAGTTAAAATATGAATAGGATAATGCATACATCAATTATCATAAAAGCGGAAAAAAAAAAAGCGCAAAATTGGATGAATACAAAATATGTATATCTTGTGAATTATATATTCTCTTGGATTTAAAGTGGTACACTCTTGAATTGCCCCAAAACCTTAGATACCAATAGCTAGTGATGGGCTTTTATAAGCTGTAGCAATAAATATGCTAATGAATATAAATAATTAAAGCATATCAAAAAAAATAATTAAAAAATCACTATTAAAGAATAGCTATTAAAAAACTGATAAAAACTATATAAAAAACTTTATAAAAAACTTTATAAAAAAGTGGCATAACTCAAAGTCACTGTTTAACCCATAGGGGAGAAGAGAATTGAGATTAAAAATCCATCACATTTCTATTTTACCCATTGCGGTAATGAGATCTTTTCCCCTCCAATTAGTTTCCACTTTTCGTATTCCTAAAAACATAAGTTGTTTTGGGTCCTTATTGTGCTTAAGTTTAAAATGATGAGAAAGACTATGTTTATCAAACCCTATTTTAATATTTCGCACATTTTCTTGAATTCTCACATGCAGTGCCCTTGTAAATCTCCCAGATAAAGTAAACCACACGTACAACTTATTACATAAATTACTCTCTTCGAGTAACAGGTAATCAATTGCTTTATGGAGTATTTTTCATTATTGTTTTTAGGATGGGTAAATTGTTTAGTGTGTCTTTTTTATTTTTCGTGTTAGTTCATGCCCCACAATTCCCACAGCCATAGAAACCCCCTTCTTCTTTAAATGGGTTTTTGGGCTCTTTTTTTGGGAGATGGCTATGTACTAATTTGCTTTTTAAATGTGGCACTCCCCTGTAAATTATCCTTGGTTTTTCTGTGAGTATGGAGTTTAAAATCTCGTCTTCCTTCAGTATTGGCCAATTTTTTTTAACAATTCTTTGAACATTGTTATATTTACAGTTAAAATCATAAATAAATGAGAGTTGATTTTCATTATTGCCACCATTAGATTTATTCGAAATTAAAAGTTCCTATCCATTGCATAGCTTCTAAAATAAAATCGATCTGTCGATGGGGAAAACCTTTAAAAAATTGAAGATTATACTAGCTTTAGTGTACTAATAATCTTAATTTTAGTAATGACAGGAGGCGAATATTTGCATATCTTTCTTTACTCAAAACTCCAGCAGCATAGTAACATAAACAACCAATCAGAAAAAAGATATAATGCCCATAAAAGGCCCTGTCTATGACATCACTTCCTCTTTCTTTGAAGCGAAACAATAAATAGCAATAGGAGACATAATCATATTACGTCAACAGTTCAACAACATATTAGAATATCCAACTCCACTAGTTCCGCGATGCAGAGGTATAGAAGGTGAATCTTTGTCACGATGAGAAGACGTTCACGCTGCAAGAAAAAGAAAAAGGTGAAAGGTATCTGGCGTGATAACTTGTCCGCATACAATAAGCATTAAGCATCTGACATACCAGCGAACATTAGAGTGTGAAACATATCAATATATATTTATTCTAACGCAATGATATTTAAGAATCTATAAACACAACATAATGCAAGGTTCACGTCTAATATTCAGCCAATACAAGACCCACAAGATACAGGTCTAAGTAGCAAACATACAAACCATACGTACTTACCTTCCTGAACATAAAGGACATATTCTGTTCAATACGAGGAACATGGGAGGGATTCTACAGGGTGGGAAATATTCGCCTCCTGTCATTACTAAAATTAAGATTATTAGTACACTAAAGCTAGTATAATCTTCAATTTTACCACATGACAGGAGGCTTCATATTTGCATTTTTAAAGCTTTGAATTGACCAATGTGAAGGAAGCATGAGATGTTTGCCGAAAATAGAACATTCTAAACGTACTCTCTCGCGCTCAGTCCGCGCAGCGTATAATGTCGGCTAGGGAAGCGTCGGCCGAAAAGGTTTGTGAGGCCGCTGCTCCCCTGACCGAGTGGGCTCCGAAACAAGGTTCGACGCTAAAGACAAAACCCCGCGGACCCATCTGGCCAGTGTTGCGGTAGACAGCGGTCCATGAGGGTTTACGTAAGAAGTCAGAAGGTGATCCGTCGAGTGAGTTCGAAGGGGGTAGAGATATTGGTGTACCCCATTAGCGTTCTGACCACGCATAGTGTGGCGTCTGACACAAAGCATGGGTATGACACTGAAGACGAATCAGACTTAGTTTGTCTCGACATGGTAAAGGTAACCCCGTCTGGTGTGAGAGAGAAACCATCCATATCGCAAGCCCTAACGTCCGCCACCGTCTAAATGAGGCGAGGCATAATAAGAAGGCTAGTTTGGCTGAAAGTTGCTTCAGTGACCAACAAGGATTGTCCGGCCATTCCCTAAGGAATCTCGGCACCACATCCACCTGCCAGAGGCGTGAATATTTGGGTGCCGGGATCTCGACAATTCGGCACCCCGCAGTAGTCGACAAACCAGTGTATCTTGACCTACTGGTCTGCCCTGTACCGGAACGTGCGCCGCCCACATGGCGGATCTGATCATGTTGAGGGATCGATATGACCGACCCAACGAGACCAGGTGTGACAGATAGTTGGGGATCAGTGGGACAGGTGCGGTAAAGGGATCGGAATCCCTTTCCACACACCAATCACTCCAGGCCGACCAGGCAGAAATATAGCCTTTCCTGGTGCCGGGAGCCTATGAGTCCCATAGGAGGTCTTAGTTGATGCAATAGGTCGTGATCTGACCAGGAGCCCCTGAAGCCGTCCAGGCAACTAGTGTCAGTTGTCCTTCCATGACAAGGGAGTGGGCTCCCCCTCGAGGTCCCGTCAGAAGTAGAGGGAAGGTAGGGAGTAGTAGAGGGTCTTCGCGAGACATCTCCAGGCGATCCGGGAAATCACGGTTGGCCCTGCCCGAGGGGTGTCATGAGCAGGAGCGATATCTTGTGAGTGTGTGTGTGTATTGAAGCACCTTTGCTATTGTGGAGAAACGGCTGGGTCGCGTTTGCAGGGGTTCATCCATCGCCCCGTATCCGAAGGAAGAGTCAAAGATCGTTTTGCCAATCCAAGTTTGTATGTGAAGTAATCACCATCGAAATTCCATCCTCACTTCCGCCGACAGTGGGATCCAGTGGTCATATGAGTGAGCGGTGCGTACGTATCTCACCATCAGTCGTAGTGGGCCAGGGAATAACGCTTGTATGGAGGAGGAGAGGAGGAGAGGAATCCCACAATCCGACAGTTATCCTTATAGAGGCGCTCTTTGCCGTAGACTGACGCGGAACATAGTTCTCCAAGCCGATGTCGAAACTGAGGAACTGGCCCGATTCAGATGGAGAAGCGATCTTTGTCTGTGTACAACAAAAAATCCCTGGAGTCCCGAAAGTGAACGACAAATCTGTCTGCAAATGTAGTCTGGATTCGTAAAGAATCAGCAAGTCTTCCAGGTATACGAGGCATCGCACGCCCAAATTTGCGGATGTGTGCCCTCACTGGTTACAGTAGGTTCGCGAGCACCACGGAGTCGTAAACTGCCGTGTTTGTCCTCACCATCGGGATCGGAGGAAAACTTCGGCAGTCCAGGGCAACGGGTACCGACAAGCGTGCGTCCTTGAGGTCTAGATGTGTAAACCAGTCGTTATCGCCTAGGAGGTCTTGTAGAAGACGAATTTCCTCCATCTTGCAGCATTTTTATACCATGTAGGAGTTCCATTGATGTAGTCTCCTGGCTTCTTCTTGACCAGGAAAAATTTGTTGGGGAAGCCTTCCCCTCCGTTGCGTGTTGAATTGCGCACCTCCTGAAGAGGGTGCAGATTTTCTTGTCCACGAGGCGTTCCTGTTCCGCCAGCGTGCGTAATGGAGGTGAAGGGGCGACCTGCACGGCTGTGATAAAACTCTATGACATAACCTTGTACTGTCTGGAGAACCCAGGTGACTTTGGTAGTCGTCTCCCAATTCTGTAAAACAGAGACAGGTTGCCGGTCATAATATTGGAAACAGTTAGTTATGTAGGTTGACACACTAGTAGATGAAGCGGATGGGTTCAGACTTGTTTTAGCGAGGTCTGGGTTTAGTGTGGTGAATAAATTCACGTGTTTTTTGAGTACTGCAATGAACACTACGTCGAATAGTAGGCCTTGTGCTTTTGGGCCGAATACTTGTCGTTCCTAGGTCCAATAGTGTGTTGTCGATGCGGCCCAGTACAGATTTGCGTCTGTCGGCGCATAGTGCGTCATTTACGTTGCCCAGGAGGCATATCGAGCATTGAGACCATTCTTTGGAGGTGGTAGGGTTGAGTTGTGTACCCTGGGGCAACTCGGTCTTGAGGCGTGCGCATCCTTCCATCCCCCGAGGGTTGTGCAGCCAATAGTGTTCGTCCAGGAACGTTCCGTCTTCGGCTACTCTGGTTTAGTGCCGCTACAGTTATCTCTGCCTCAGCCGCCGTCACGGAGTAAGGTTTCCCTAACTTACTTCGAGGAAGTGTGGGGAAGGTCTTGCCGTTCCATTTCCTCAGACGGTGAGCTGTCTTCGTGTCGCTCATCTACCATGTCCAAAGTACGTGGTGGGTAATAGTCTTTTTTGTCGGAAGATTGTGGCGGACGGGGTTTGGATTCCCGGTGCTCCGCCTATTTGGTCTGTTCGATGGGCATCTTGCCCTTGACCTTAGTGGCAGGGGGGCTGGAGCCCTTCCCTTGCCGTTTTGACTTGAAGGCTTGTGGGCCTGAGGTCTCCATCAAGCGGTGTGGGGTAGAGTTCATAACAGAACCTTCTCCACTGAGGCCGTTACTGTGGCGTTTATCATTGTCTCGAAATCTTGGGAACGTTGAGAGTGTCCACCATGACTCGTTCCCGTCCTGTTGGGAGATAGTGTGGGGGTCAGCACGTAGGGGTGTTAGACTCCTGGTAGAACTGGGGATCACCCAGGTAAAAAGAGGGGTCACCTCTATTAGTTTAATCTGGCTACTGAGAGCCGTGGTGCAGGCGCGACTGCCTGGTAGTGGTGTTGGTCTGGCTAGCCGGGTTCACCACAAATGTACGCCAGAGCTGTATGCAGGGTTTTAACTACACAGGCTTACTATATAGGCGCATGGGGCCTGTCTCCATAAGGTCTCCAGCCGCAGGACCCATGTCTATTAGGCTGGGTTCATCCCAGGTGGTGTGCCATGGTAACCCAGAGGACACCCATATTATACTTATTGGCACCTTACAAGCATTGCATGCATATCTGGGAGTCATCCCAGGTGGTGTGTCATGAAAAATTACCCAGAGGACACCCACGTTCCATATGTACACTAGGCACAGAAAATATACATATATGTATCCCTGTGAAGGTTACACCGCAATACACTCAATTTTCTTAGTGATCCTGCCATCAAATCGCATCCGGCATGGTACTGTTGCTTTAATGTAAAACTGACAGGCAGTGTTTAACCCCTTAAAGACACATGAGATGTGCGACATGTCATGATTCCCTTTTATTCCAAAGTTAAACATCCATAGTTAAGGGTTAAACATCCATATATGTCTGTAGTAATCAGTGGTAAAGTTGAGGCGTAGGCCTCCATGCATATGATCGGGGTTCACCCCGGGTGGTGTGCCATGGTAACCCAGAGGACACCCACATCAAAGGTAATGGTCTGTCAGTGACCTTGCATGCATATCTGGGGGGTCACCCCAGGTGGTGTGCCATGGTAACCCAGAGGACACCCACATCAAAGGTAATGGTCTGTCAGTGACCTTGCATGCATATCTGGGGGGTCACCCCAGGTGGTGTGCCATGGTAACCCAGAGGACACCCACATCAAAGGTAATGGTCTGTCAGTGACCTTGCATGCATATCTGGGGGGTCACCCCAGGTGGTGTGCCATGAAAAAATACCCAGAGGACACCCACATAAATTTGCACCGTCAGGTACAGTAATATAATATGACCCTCTGTAGGGTACAATAATATAATATAATATGCCCTTTGTAGGGTACAGTAACATAATATGCCCTTCGTAGAGTACAGTGATATAGTTGATCTTGTTATAGGTACAGTATATGTTTTGTATAACGACTGTGATATTGTATGGCTTCACAATAATACATAGATTGTGTGCCTGCTCATGAGAATAAAAAATAATAATTGTATATAATTTTTGCCAGTATGCCGTCTGATCCTGAGGAGATTATAACCATGTATAGTATAACCCTAATTGGGGTATAGTAGCTGATATGACCCTAAGCAGGGCCTAGAGACATAAAGGTCTGAAGCTGGCAAAAAAGGAGGGAATGTTTGTCTCTTTAATGCATGCATTTATAATAGATAGGCAGCACAGCAGGCAGGCACTGGGCAAATATATATATAGAAAGGCAAAAATCCACTGTAACCTAATACCCTCCCTTAGTACATACTAGGGAGGGTATAAAGATGTGGAGCCCAGCGGTCGGGTGAGTTACCGATCCGCCGGGCAAGCGGGGAAGGCGGCCGTCCGGTATCTCGCGAGCCGCGAGATCCAAGATGGCCGCTGCCCGCGTGTGAAGTAGCGCCGCGATCGACCGCTCGGCGCCGGAATGACGAGGGAACGCAGTTCCCAGTCCCCCTCCACCCGTCCCCTTGCCGGCCCCACAAAAGGAAAAACGTTAGCCGGCCCGCGGCGCGCGGCACTGACAGCCGTTGCTCGCGGGTACCGGTAGTGAAAAGCAATAGGGGCCCAAAAGAAAACTGCAGGGACAGGGAGAAGGGAACAGCGAAAGTAAAAACTAAATAAATAAATTAATTAAATGAAATAAGTAAATGAAATAAATAAATTAGCTAAATAAATAAATTAACTTAGGTAAATAAATTAACTTAGGTAAAAATAGAACAATACCATCCAAAATACAGAGAAACAAACAATATATGTAAGCAATTGCCAGGGAGGCAAAATACTCTGACCTGATGTTGGCTGGAGCAGCAAAGAAAGAGGAAGTGATGTCATAGACAGGGCCTTTTATGGGCATTATATCTTTTTTCTGATTGGTTGTTTATGTTACTATGCTGCTGGAGTTTTGAGTAAAGAAAGATATGCAAATATGAAGCCTCCTGTCATGTGGTAAAATTCGAAACAGTATTTTGTTGATAAGCAACCCTTCTCATGTGAGAGGATAGAATAAAGAGATCCAACATTCGAAGTAACCAAAAAACTATTCTCGTCCCAAATTTGGTCTTTTAAGATCGTAAGAAGGCCAATTCCTGAAATAATCAGGCGTCCTGGGGGTTTCTCTCTATTTTTGTGAACCTCAGGAAGATAATAAAAAACTGGTGTCCTCGGGTTTAAAACATTTAAAAAGTTATATTTTTTCTCATTTATAATTCCTAGCATTTTTCCTTTATCTATTAATGTAGTATAGAGTTTCTTAAAATCCACTATTGGGTCTTTATTCAGTATCTTCTAAGTATTTCTGTATCCTAGTAATCACAAGGATTCTTCAATGTAATCCTTTTTATCAAGTAAAACAATGCTCCCCCCTTTATCCACTGGTTTTATTACAAGGGATATTATCCTCTCTAAAACGTTTTAAAGCTGTTCTTTCAGCTTGATTGAGGTTCCAATCCTGTTTGTTTGTTTGTCTTCCTTATTTTTTGAAGATCATGCATAACCATCTTTTCAAAGGTACTGATTTATTCAGAAATCTCACTCATTGGCAAGAATTTTGAGGGGTCTTTCGGTTCTGTGTGTATAAATTGACTGTATTCCCTGTGAGTGTTTGGTTCACTCGTGATGGGTTTAGCAAATTGGTGGGTTTACGTTTAAATTTGTTTAAGCCTATAAAAAAAAATTATATGAGGTTTCATGAGTGTTCTCTCAGTGAGGTTGAAAATGCCACTCTGTTCAACTGTTTGTTGTTTCTCCTTGCTTCTCTGTACATTTCCTCCTTCTCTATTTCCCCTTCCTCTAGGGCCCTCATCCTCTTTCCTGGAGATTTGTGTATTCCTTCCACCTGTTTGTGTCTCCCTTTTGCTTGAGTTTCCCAAAAATCCTCATCTCTAGGGGATCTATTAAGATGTTTCGAATCTATTTGTCGTATAGATCTCATTTCTTTTTTTATCCATGTTATCTCTCTGTTTCTCTCTTTGTATAGGTTATGATTTTGTTCTTGGAGTTTCTGGGGTTCTTTTGTTGTTCCTATATCTAACCACCTCCCACTGTTGATCCTTCCTCTGTTCTTTATTTGGAGTTCTAGGTTTATATGTATTCATGGATGTTTTCAATTGAGTTCTATTTCTTATTTTAGCGGTTTATTCCTCTCTATGTGGTTCTCCCCAGTTCCTTGTGTATGCATTCTTTTTCTGCTCTTTTTTAGAAAAGGACCTCACCTAATTTTTGGCATAATCAGTTTTATCTCTAATATACTTTCGTTTTTGATTTCTATCACATTCTTTTCTACTTTTTCAAAGAAAATAAGAAGTTAGAATTATCTAAATGTTATAAAGATTGCTACTTAACAATAATTATTGAAAGTATCTTCCTGCAAAGTGAGATAATAAGTATCTCCCTGCAGAGATAATAAGTAGTTAGAATTATCTAAATGTTATAAAGATTGCTACTTAATAATAATTATTGAAAGTATCTCCATAGACAGGGTAGATAGTAGCAATCTTTATAATATTTAGATAATTCTAACTGCTTATTATCGTTTTCCTACATCTCTGAATCCACCCCTCCTCTAGAGACATTTAGTAGACATATCACTCCTCACTTACCCTAGCATTAATAAAGGATTTCCCCATATATTACCATATGGATATATTCCCATTATATGTCATATGTGTTGTTCACTGAATGTCACTTTGGGATTCCTTAATTTAAATTGTATGCTGGTACTTCTAAAGGTAATCCAACCCCTTTTCTTTGGAATATTTTTATACGTTTTAGCATTAGGGTTAGGCCCTGACAGTTGGATCATTCCCTATTCTCCTTTTTCTTCTTTCCAGTGTATGAACTATTAATCTGAAGTATAAAAGACACAAAGTGAAAATATAATACACACATAATAGTTACATGCAGAGGACAATGGCACACACACATTTATACACAGATGACACTGACACACACACACGTACACACAGAAGACATTGACACTCACACACATATTTACGCACAGAGGAAACTGACACACACACTTACACATAGAAGTCGCACTCACTGACAGAAACACTCCCCCTGATTTGACACACAGTGACAGACACACTTACTGACACACACACATCCACTGACAGATAAACACACTCGCTGACAGATACTCTCACTGATTTGACACACACACACATTCACTGACAGACACTCTCACTGATTTGACACACACACATTCACTGACAGACAACCTCAATGATTTGACACACACTGATAGACTGACACACATGCACATTCACTGACAGACATACTCATTGATTTACACACACTGACAGACACACACATTCATGACAGACACTCTCACTGAGTTGACACAAACATTCACTGACAGACATGCTCACTGACAGACATATACACATAATCTCATACACTCAAAAATTGTTATATTTTTTAAATTATTTTTATTTGAGTCCACGCAGACTCCCTACCCTTGGGAGAGCTGAAATTGATCCTTTCCCTGGGGTCCAGTGTAGTTTGTATTTGCTTTTGTAGTACACATCCATATTACAGTGCTGCTGCCCACTCCATGTGTTCCCTATTAAAAGTTAATACATGTGTGGGGGGTTAGAGATATTACCTTATTTGAATTGTTAGTGTAGGACTCAACTAAGAGGTTTGCCTCGATGTGGCAAGTTAACTTACACTTTAATGGTGATTTGAGTGATACTAAAAAAATCACCAGCTGGTAGAACAATATCCTGGATGTCCTGGCACAGAGAGTGAGCTGTGGTACCAGTGGACTGGTGATGTGTGGACAATTGGTCACACTGATTTGCGCTCACAATGGGTCATAACAAGATTAAAAATAAGGTAATTTAAGCTGTCTAGGGATTAAACCTATACAAAATAGGGACTGCACAAACTTAAAAGAAAGGATTAACACCATAGTGCCTGGTGAACCAGGGAGAATACCAATCCCTTGATGTGGCAAGTGAGCTTACACTTAAATGGCCAGTGGAGTGATACTAAAATACTTCCTTTTTTTAAAATGTGTATAGGGATTTGGGATGGTGCGCAAGTAACTTTTTTCTTTGGGAAGCAAAAGCTGCCCCGTTGATAGTCTTTTATGATAGCAGTTTAGTAGACATCACCATAATGGTGGCATGTCAGCTATGGACATTAGGGCATATGCAACCTTGCCTTATTTCATTCCTGTAGCTCTCTCCTTGTAATTAAATGAATACTGGATGAATAAAGTGCATTAATGATTTCTCTTTTCAATTTTTTGCTCGGTCATTTAGTTCATATTGCAATTTGCTTGTTTGTGTTTCGTCCAAAAACAAATGTCCAAACTACTAAAGGGTGAGATGTTTTTGAAAAGATCACAACTTAACTTTCAACAAGCACTGACAAGTAAAGTAATGTCTATGAGAAGGATAAAACTGGACTATATGTAGAAAGCAGTGATGTCATCAGAAATGGAAACAATACTTTTTTTTTGTCTTTTTATGGAAACTGAATAATGAGAAATTAGCTAACCTTTGCTTTTATTTGGGCATGATGGGCACATAGCATCATCAGAAAGAGGTCAAAGATTTATTGGAAACAGTGGAAAATTTCAGCTACTGAGCAAATCACATATTCTAATCCGCTGCTCATGCCACATGTCTGATCAAGTGATACATTTAGCTGGTTATCTCTTATTTAATTTTTTTATTAATCAGTAACTGTTTCTGAGTGTTTAGAAATTGTGATGCAATTCCAAAGTTACTTAATCCCCAATGAAAAGTGATGATTACAGCTAAACCTAAGATAAATATCAAAAAAAGCAATCACCAACGTGCTCACCTGTAAAGCTAAATGGTGATAGCATTGCAGATAGAGCTCCACCATCCAGGCAACTTGTTTATGTGCAGCAACTCAGGCCATTCTCGGGCAATCAGAAACATTTCAAAGCAGGGCTCTTTTGTCCACCATGTCCCCAACTTAGGACACTACCTGCATTTATCTGTATCAAACTAAAATAAGCAATAATCTAACTGTAAATGATATTTATCATTAGCTCAAAAATGTTTTGGCATTTTTTTAATGTGTTAATGTTTTAGTGTTTTGTTAGTTATTTTAAAAAGAACTGTTATATGCTGTAATTTTCATGATGAATGGAAACGGCACGTTTGATGGCTGAGTTTATAGTAAATATTCTCCTTCCATTTAAACATAATCTCTGGGTGCACACCATTATGGAATTTTGTATGGATATATCTATAAGTAACAGAGGAAATGCAGATATTGTCTAATAGGAATTTAAACTTCATAACTTATCAAACATTAATATGATTGAGATTTTAAGTTCTAAGTTTGTCATGGCTGGGCTCACACGTATCATTACTGGGCGTCGGTTTGTAACTACAAAGTAGAAGTGCGGCCATTCACCCTTTAGGGATAAGAAGTTGAAGAGGTGACACCTGTAAAAACATTCAAGCGCAACAACATTTAAGTGAAAGGTCTAAAAGACACAGTGTACTAGACAGGGTGAGTGACCACCAAACCACACATCTCTGAAACCTGGTACAGGACATTTAGCAAGTGTTACTAATGCTAGTCATACCATATTTATACATCCTCTACACATGCTAATACATCTTACTTAAATGTTACATGTTAATTAAAGGAACACTCCCAAGCACCATAACCACTACAGCACGTGTGTGTGTCTGTGTGTATGACTGTCTGCCTGTGTGTGTGTGTGTGTGTGTGTGTATGACTGCCTGTGTGTGTCTGTGTGTATGACTGCCTGTGTGTGTGTGTGACTGTCTGCCTGTGTGTGTGTGTGTGTATGACTGCCTGTGTGTGTGTATGTGTGTGACTGTCTGCCTGTGTGTGTGTGTGTGTGTGTGTGTGTGTGTGTGGCTGTGTGTGTGTGTGTGTGTGTAAGACTGTATGTGTGGCTGTGTGTGTGTGTGTGTGTGTGTGAAACTGTATGTGTGGCTGCCTGTGTGTGTGTGGCTGACTGCCTGTAATTGTGTATGAGTGTGTTTATCTACCTGTAACTGTGTATGTGTGTTACAACTTGTACCTGTGTGTTTCTGCCTGATCCTGTGTATGTGACTGTCTGCCTGTGACTGTGTGCATGTGGTGGATTTGACAGTGTATATGTATAGCTGTGTGCATCTGACTGTGTGCACATAACTCTGCAAAAATATACACCTGCATTCACACACAGGCTTAAATACATGTTTTTATCTGAATTAATTAGCCATCACACACAGCCAATAAACCCAGCACAAATATCACATACAACCAATACACGCATATCAAACACTGTTAATAAACCCATTACAAATATCACACACAGCCAACACATAGCATACATATCACACACAGTGATCACACCTACTATCACATAGACAGACAACACAAACATTACATCATACATGGATGACGGGGGAGGCGGGCACTGTGAAGATTTTTCACACAGGGCGTCTAAAGGCCTAAGGCCGGCCCTGATAAACTCACTCTACACACACACATACACACAATCCCAAAAGCAGTCTCCAACCACATGCACAATACGCTTTCCTGGCCCTTTCGAGCTCTAGTATCCCATTTATGGAGACACCATAGACAAGTCACAAGCATACACAAAGCAAGCATATTATAAAAATTGCTTGCTCTGTGCAGAACAAATGTAGGATCTTTTTCTGATGTGAAAGCTCTTCAGCAGGGCTCTGTGCATGGTCTACAGTGCAGTGGCGGATCCAGAGCCTGATCTCAGGAGGGCCACCTGTAGATTATTTAAAGAAATAATCCAGACACAATAACCACTACAGCTCAGTGTAGTGGTTATGGTGTCAATAGTGCCAGGACCCTCTCCCAGAGTAAGAAGTCAAACCGTTTAAGAACAGTTTGATAACTTACCTGAGGTCTGCTGGAAAATGGGGCTGTAGTAGGGCATAAGAGCCGTGGTGTGTGAGTGGTGCAATGTGTAAGGGGTGCCGTGTGTGTGTGTGTGAGGGGGACAGTGTGTGAGCAGTGTGTGTGTGTGTGTGTGTGTGAAGGTTGCAGTGTGTGAGTGAGGGCAGCAGTGTTTTAGGGGATGTACAATGTGTGTGTTGGGGGGCATTGTATGTGTGGGTCAGTATGTGTGTGTGTGACAGCTGCAGTGTGTGTATGTGTGAGGATTGCAGTGTATGTGTGAGTGTGGGGCAGTGTATGTGTAGGGCAATGTGTGTATTGGGGCAGTGTATGTGTGTGGGGGTAGTGTGTGTATGGGGGCAATGTGTGTATAGTGGCAGTATGTGTATGGGGACAGTGTATGTGTGTGTGGGGCAATGTATGTATGGGGCAGTGTGTGTATGGGGAAATGTGTGTGTGGGGGGGCAGTGTATGTGTGTGGGGGCAATGTGTGTGTGCAGTGTGTGTGTGTGGGGGGCAGTGTGTGTATGGGGCAATGTGTGTATGGGGGCAGTGTATGTGGGTGTGTGGGGGGGCAATGTGTGTGTGTGTGATAAGAAGGGTAGGGGGGCTTTTTATTATAATATGTGTTGTTTTTTTAAATTTAATTAAAACAAATATACATTATGTTTCCCTTCTTACCTTTACTGAGGGAGGAGGGGGGACATTTCTCAATCCCTGGTGGTCCAGTGGAGAATCCCTGGTGGTCCTAGTGGTCAGAGTGAACTCTAGCCCGTAGCACCAGGGCTAGAGTTCACTATTGCGAGATCCGGAGCATTGCCGTGGTGCAGGCTAAGCTCCCAGGTCCACTTTCCCTCCCCTGCTGGCTGCCAGCATAGGATTGGAGATCTCCCCTCCAGTCTGTGAAGGCACATTACCGGGCTGGCACCTGGCATGTGCTGGCAGGGGAGAAGGAGACCCTCGGTCTGCTCGGTTTTCTCGTGGGTGGGAAGGGGGGCAATTGCCCCCCTGGATCCGCCACTGCTACATTAATTTCACCATTACCAGATTTATAGATTGGATTTATTTAAACATCTTCAGTATCAGGGTAAATTTTTAAAATAAAATTTAGTTGCCTTTGTTCTAAACCTAAATTGTCACGATTTTCTATTATTGTCTTATTTTAAATCACCGCTTAATTGAAGACCCTTTTGATATAATTTCACATAATTCCACTATATTGTTATACCTTACATAAAGCATGTTAAACATGTGGCCCATGGGCCGCATTCAGCCCACAATGAGTATCTTTGTGGCCCAGGGCTGGACTGGCCTACCGTGAAATTTTGTGGTAGGCCGCCTGCACTGGGTCTCTTTGTGCAATGGCAATTGCTTGCACTTGCCCCTTCCCTGCTGCTCACT
This sequence comes from Pelobates cultripes, assembly GCA_933207985.1. NCBI lineage: Eukaryota > Metazoa > Chordata > Amphibia > Anura > Pelobatidae > Pelobates > Pelobates cultripes. The sequence goes on from OW240913.1 coordinate 113,822,684, forward strand.
CTGCCAGAGGAGTGTGTGGCTTGCTTGAGCAGAGAAGATCATGCAGGGCTGAACCTCCCAGTAGTGTATAATATTAAACTGGGTGGCTGGCAGTGTATTGGAGTGGGGAGAGGGAGGCAGTGTATTAAATTGTAGGGAGGGAAGTGGGCAGTGCATTAGAATGAGGGGGGCAGTGTATTAAACTGAGAGGAAGAAGGGGGCAGTGTATTAGAGTGGTGGGAGAGGGTAGTGTATTAAATTGGGGGGAGGGAGGTGGGGTGGTGTATTAGAAGTGTATTAAACTGAGGGGAAGGAGGGGGCAGTGCATTAGAGTGGTGGGAGAAGGGCAGTATATTAAATTGGTGTGTGGGAGGGCAGTATATTAAATTGGGGGGAGAGAGGTGGGCCAGTATATTAAGTTGGGGGAAGGAGGGGTAGTGTGTATTAGAGTGGTGGGAGGGGCAGTGTGTTAAATAGGGGGGAGAGAGAGGGAGGGAGCAGTGTATTAAAGTGGTGTCAGGGGGGACAGTTTATTATAGTGGAGGGCAGTTTATTAGATTGGAAAGGAAGGGGCAGTACATTAGAGGAGGGGGGCAGTAGAAGTGCAGCCATTCACCCCTTAGGGATAATAAGTTGAAGAGGTGACATCTGTAAAAACATTCAAGCGCAACAACATTTAAGTGAAAGGTCTGAAAGACAAAGTGTGTTAGACAGGGTTAGTGACCACCAAACCACACATCTCTGAAACCTGGTACAGGACATTTCACAAGTGTTACTAAAGCTAGTCATACAATATTTATACATCCTATACACATGCTAATACGTCTTACTTAAATGTTACATGTTACTTAAAGGAACACTCCAAGCACCATAACCACTACAGTACGCTGTGGTGGTTATTGTGCCAGAAGAGCCCTGTTGCCTCCACCATGTAAGTAGACAAACCGTTTTGAATGCTTTGGCTTCTTACCTAGGGTCCACCGGTCACTGCTTTCTGCCTCCACTAAAGCCACCGGGACAGCCAGTAGTTCTCTGTCTGAGATATACCTCACACTATGGGTCATGTAGACACACTATCTAACTCTCTTTAGCCCCTAGCCACACCTATTACACCACAAACACATCACGACTAAAACTGACCTATGTACACAAAATTCCATACCATAATAAACTCACTCTACACACACACACACTCTCAAAAGTAGTCTCCAACCACATGCACAATACGCTTTCCTGGCCCTTTCGAGCTCTAGTATCCCACTTATGGAGACACCAGAGACAAGTCACAAGCATACACAAAGCAAGCGTATTATAAAATTTGCTTGCGCTGTGCAGAACAAATGCAGGATCTTTTTCTGATGACTTCACCATTTGGTTTGCGGACCCCCAGTCACCTGGGGGGGGTTAATTTTTTATTTAGGGCCCCCACCCGCCGCTCAGGGGTGGGGGGCCATTAGGTCCCTCCCCCCATTATTAGTATTTAGGGCCCCCACCCACCACTCAGGGGTAGGGGCCAGTGGGGAGGACATTCGGTCCCCCCCCTCATTCTAATGTAGGGCCCCCACCCACCGCTCAGGGGTGGGAGACAGGGGGGAGGACATTAGGTCCCCCCTCTAATTAGTATTTAGAGCCCCCACCAACCGCTCAGGGGTGGGAGACAGGGGGGAGGACATTAGGTCCCCCCCTAATTAGTATTTAGAGCCCCCACCAACCGCTCAGGGGTGGGAGACAGGGGGGAGGACATTAGGTCCCCCCCTCATTCTAATTTAGGGCCCCCACCTACCACTCAGGGGTGGGAGCCGGGGGAGGACATTAGGTCCCCCACCCCCCTTATTCTAGACCATTTCAGTAGAACATAATTTCTGGTGGTGTTTACTCTTCCCCACCATGATAATTCATACATTCTCCATTCTTTTAACATTTTATTAATCTGTCTTAGAAGTCTTAAAGAATTCAGCTCCATGGTCCTCTGAACCTCTCCCACCACTTCGATGCCTAAGTATTCCATGCTCCACTTTGCCCAGATAAAGTCAAAGTTATTGTTACTGTTGTTGTAACGTTAGAATCCATTATTACTGATTTTTTAGTATTTATCTTAAAATTAGATACTAGGCTGTATTCTTCTATTTCCCTCATTAGAGCTGACATTGATTCTTTCGGTGATGTTATAGTAATTAAGATATCATCAGCATATAGACTGACTTTAGCCTCTGTGTTGTTGATCCTAAGTCCCTCTATATTATTACAATTTCAGATGTTAGCTGCCAGTAGCTCTATAGACAAAATAAAAAGAAGAGGAGAGAGAGGACACCTCTGTCTAGTTCTGTTAGTAAGACCAAACCAAGAGGAACAAATATTGGGACCTATTATTCTAGCTGTAGGCTTATCATATAAAGCCATTATTGCTTGTAAGAATTCCCCTGTTATACCAAACTTCTCCAGGACCGAGGCGAGGAGATCACACCCGACTCTGTCAAAGGCGTTTTCTGCAACCAATGACAGAGTCAGGTGTGGAGTCCCCTTCTTATTTACATAATCCAGGATATCAATAATGCTCCTAAAATTTGATGATGAAGTTCTTTCTAGGACAAAGCCCATTTGATCTGGATGGATCAACTCTCCAATAATAGTTTTCAATCCAGTAGAGAGCACTGTCGCATCATTTACTGTAAGAACAATCAGGATGTGGAATTCTCTGCCTGAGGAAGTGGTTTTATCAGAGTCCATACAGATGTTCAAACGGCTACTAGATGCATACTTGCAAGAACAGAATATTCAAGGATATAATCTTTCAATGTAGGGTAATAACTGCTTGATCCAAGGATAAATCTGACTGCCATTCTGGGGTCAAGAAGGATTTTTTTCCTAGCTTGTTGCAAAATTGTGCTTCAAACTGGGTTTTTTTGCCTTCTTTTGGATCAACAGCAAAAAACAAATGTGAGGAAGGCTGAACTTGATGGACGCAAGTCTCTTTTCAGCTATGTAACTATGTAACTATGTAACTATCTTCATATCAACATTAATCAGTGATATTGGGCGATAATTAGTGATCTCTGTTGGGTTCTTACCCTGCTTTAATATTGGTATAATGTTTACTCTTCCAGGAATCCATCACCCTCTAATATATCATTAAACACCTTAATCAGGACCTCTGAGATCCTCAAAGCATATATCTTGTGAGGAGATAGGGGGGGGTGAGGAAACGTGGGAGGGTGAGGAGAGCGTGGGAGGGGAGGTGAGGAGCATGTGGGAGGGTTGAGGAGAATGTGGAGGGAGAGAACACTAAGAGTGGGAGGGGGTGAGAAGAGACCACTAGAGGAAGATGGGGGGTGGGAGACCACTAATGGAAAGGAAGGGGGAGAGGAGAGACAACTAATGGAAATACATTTCAGTAACCTGTTGATGAGTCAATGAACAGAGACTGACAAAACTAGATATCTCCTGGATTGGTAGGATAAACACTGTTTAAATCTATATCTTGCCAAAATAAATATACCTCTTCTGGATGATTCCACTCAAATTTCTACCTCAATGGCTTGGGATAATCCAATCTGCATTGAACAAATTCATTTTGAAAAATAAAAAAAAACCTAGGATAAGTTTAAAAATTGTATTATAATAATTATTAAAGAAAGAATCAAGTTAAAAAAAAAGGCGATGTGAATAATTAAAAGTGAATATAAAATACCATAAAGGACAAGCAGCACTATTGAAGTGTAAAATAGCTAAAAAAAAAACACTCCATATAAAATTAGAAAAAGAGAAAGATCATGTTTTCAGACGCACGACGCACAACGTCAGGACGCACTGAAAGAAGCTAGTATTCCCTGAGAGATCTACACGATGTTCCAGTGCCCGTAAAGACCGCAAGTGCTAGCCAGCGTGTCAGGAGGGTCTGAATACTGCTGCTACAGAGATCGAGCTCGTGATTTTAATGTCTTTTCTGCTACCAATAAAGGCCTTGAATTTTATTCAGCTGCTGTCCTGCCTGTGAAGTCGTGGTCCTGCATCCTGATAAATCTGGGCTATCATAGTGAGAGCAGACTTTTACTGCTCCATTCTTGTGAGTTGATTGGTTTATTTTTATTTTTTATTTTTATCCACAGATTTACAGTATATATATACCTTTTCCTTCTTTATCTCCCCCTTTTTTAATTTCTTTTCCTTTGGTCTGAGCCACCCAATATTTATTTAATTTATGTAAGTGCTCTTTAATTTATCACTTGGACACTTTTTGGAAGATACACTACAGTATATATAGTGTATTCTGATTTTGCACTTTATGACCTGCTTTTGCACTTTATGTATATAATATATGCACAATGACGTGTACATGAATCACTATCCTTAAAGGCACAGCGCACTGTATTCATTTTTAAAAGGGAGGTTTGGATGTGCCAGACGTCTGCAAATATCATGATGCCTGCATGCTAACACATGCTCTAAAGTCTGATAGTAACTGTAATTATTATTATTATTGCCATTTATATAGCGCCAACAGATTCTGTAGCGCTTTACATTATTATGGGGGGGGGAATTTAACTATAAATAGGACAATTACAAGAAAACTTACAGGAACAATGGGTTGAAGAGGACCCTGCTCAAACGAGCTTACAGTCTATAGGAGGTGGGGTATAAGACACGTTAGGACAGGAAATAATAATGTAATAATAATACAGTGATGTGGCAATTGATTGAGGCAGACTTTATAGACGTTCCATCTATCTTTCCCCTTTTCTGGATTGTCCAGTTAAGTAAGAATGAAAGTACGGGGCCAGAGCCCGACTTCCCACAGAGCAAGTCACATGTAACAGGTGCTCCTGAGAAACCGACTGGTTCCTATTCCTCGAATCAAGATAGTTCATGACTTCTTCCTTCTGCGATCTGATATCAACATATCAAAAAAAGATATCTTCCTTCATCTTAGAGTAAAACATTTCTTAGAGAAACAATAAACCTGCTAAATAAAGCACCCACCCACAGTGACAGACACATAAGGCAGAAGGACTTCATTATGATAGGCTAATGGCGACAAGGAGAAAGGACATTGTGGCAGACCTAGCCACCTAAGACTGTATTTACATTATGTGTTATTGTTCATTCAGACTGCCTGAACTGTCCATGTTTCCTATTCTGTGTTTGAGGTGAACGAGAGCATTCGTATTCTGGCGGCACGAAAGCCACCAGCATTCATACAGTAGTTTCACGAACAGTAAATTTCAACACTGTTCATGAAACAAACAAACTACCGAATGTGAGACCACACACAATCCGTAATGTGGCTCTCATTACGGATTGCAACAATGTATCTTTCGGCAGTTAATAGATGTTCAGGGTGGCCGCCGTTCGGATACCGACCACACGGCGGCGGCCATCTTGGATCCTTTGTTAGCCCAGCGGTGTTTGGTCGTCGAGTGCCTGGAACTAAAATCGGCTACACGACGGAAAGAATACCGCTGGACTTCCAGGCCATTCAGGAGCACCGGTCTTTCGGTAATTTCTCTCTACATGTGTATTCAGGACCTTTATGAAGAATTTGTATTCAAGTGTATTTCGTGCGGCGTTTGGCTAATTGTGCTGGGATCTGAGTGGTACTTTCACGAAGTATGCGCTCAGACCCCAGCTATCTGCCGAATGGTCATTCGGTACAATAGCACGAATAATATTGGAGTTATGGATTTTTATGTTCTGCTGCACGGAGGGATAATCCACTTAACAGGATATTCTAGTGGGAGTATCCCTCTCGTACAGCAGTGCATGGTGTGAGAAATGTTCTGTATGTTAAGTTCCCTATGTAGTCCCCTACTGTACAACCCCTGGAATGTCCGTGGGGAAACCCCTTGCATGGGGAACCACATAAATACTGGAGCTTGTGAATAAAACCACAATTGACTCCCAGCCTATGTGTCGTCTAGTTCTTGGGAAGGAAGGATCTGTATAATGCTACCGGGATTATTGTATGCTGTACTTGTTCTACCTGGATTATTATATGCTGCACCTGTCTACCAGTGGAGATACTGTGGATTAAACTACCTCTCCACTACAGACATCCTCCCCTTCTTAAAAGTAGAGCTCTTATTCTACGGCTCTCTCCCTTGACGAAGGTGCCGTTTGAGCACCGAAACGCACGTCGAGTTTATTTAATTTAATTTTAACTTGTACTATGCACGGATTTATCAGGTATTCACTATTTTGATCAATAGGGCGGTGATGGGATTGCAGGGAATTTTATGGGGATAGCTTACAAGGATAAATACGGAAGGAATAATAGTATGTAACCGAGTTACATACTATTATTAGCACCCAAAAAGGTGCAGACAGGGAGAGCTAGGACAAGTTTACGCTACCATTTAACCTAGCATTTGGCAGGGAGCTGCAGCTAGTATATTTGTTAGAACAGCAATGGATCTATACAGCATTTAAGCACCTATTAAGGTGCAGGCAGGAAGGATTCACTCCTTCTTGTATTGTGGATTCTGCTATTTTCCTTGATACCCCTCTCCCCTCACTCTGGACGCTGTAACTTCCTATAACTATCCCTATTCCCTTCTCTCTAATTAGCATCATCCTTAATGTGGCAATATTTTCTTGATATCCCCAATTTAGGTTGTCTATATGGGAAGTAACTGTTTAGTGAATCTTTCTAATTTTGTTGAGAGCAGACTCCACCTTGGGATTGGACTAGATAATTGCATTTTCTTATTATAAAACAGACCCAGAAATGGGAGTCTGATTCATATTCTTTAGAATATTCAGCAAACTGTGTGCTGTGGCGCCCCACGGGCACACAGGGGAGCCGCAAGATATTTTTCCGTTGCTATAATGATAGCACTGGGAACCATGCCTCCCTCTCACCGGCCGACTCTGCAGGACCAGGATTTTGGCTCTCTCACAGTGTAATGCTGGCAGCCGGCAGGGGAGGGAGAGAGGACCCAGGGGAGCTCTAACTTGCAGCTCCGATGGGTTCTCCTCTTGTGAGCTCAGAGCGTTGCTAGAGTTCACACTCACCACTGGGACCACCAGCGATTGCAAGAAATGCCCCCCTCCCAGGCAAAGGTAAGAAGGAAGGGGGATATGAAAAGTATTATTTTTATTATTTTATATATTTATGAATTTGCCCACCCCCACAGACCTCACACCCTACAATAACTCGCCCACACACACTGCCCCCATACACAAACACATTACCCCATACACAAACACTGCCCCATACACACAATTCCTCCATACACACTCACTGCCCCTCATACATAAACACATTACCCCTTATACACACACACACACAATTGCCCCCCCATACACACATACACTACCCCTCCATACACACAAACAGTACCCCTCACACACACTGTACCCCTCACACAACCTGCCCAACACACACTCTATGCCTCACAAACACACTGTACCCCTCATACAACGTGCCCCCATACACACACTGCCCCCCCACACACACTGTATCCCTCACGCACAAGTTGCCCCACATACGCATACTGCACCACGCAGATACACGCACACACTGTGCCCCTCACACGCACCCATCACACACGCACCCCCCACACACAAAAAACACTCCACCACAAACACACATATTGCACCCCTCACACACACTACTGCCCCTATCCCAGCAAATTCCAGGTAAGTTGTTAAACTGTTATTAAACAGTTTTACTACGTACTCTGGTAGGGCACTACTGCACTATGGCACTACTGGCACCATAACCACTAAAAAGTTCTGTAGTGGTTATTGTGCCTGGATTGTTTCTTTACATAATCTACCAGTACCCCTCCCAAGATTAGGTTCTGGATATGCGCTTGAAAGGCAAGCATTTCTGCCAAACATGGGTCCAGTATATGCCGCTGTGCAGTGGCGTACATACCAGGGTCGCAGGGGTCGCGGCTGCAACCGGGCCCGGCCCACCAGGGGACCCAGCCGCCCCTGCGACCCGGTATGCACCCACAGGGCCAGCCTCTTCCCCTGGGGGCCCAGGAGCCGACCACCTCAGGGCCCCCCCGAGGCTGGCCCTGCTGACCCCGGCGGGCGGGCTGTCTGGGTGGCCGGCGCGCGAGGGAGCACTCGGCTCTGTGTGCTTCCTCTTCAGCTCCCTCGCGCACCGCACTGATACCGGAGCCGGAAGATGACGTCATATTCCGGCTCCGGCATCCCTATGCGGCGCATGCAGGGCCGGATTAACATAGGGGCTGATGGAGTACTCTTAGGGATTCCACCTGGCTTTTATTTTATTGGCACAGCCAGTATTTGAGGCTGCCTGGCTGGTGCCAATATTGCAGTGATACTGGCAATACAAATGCTGGTATTTTTTTCAGTATAAACAGAGATTACTATGCAATACCAGCACTGGCCAGTAGGGGTCGCTGTATGTGGAGACAGGCAGAGATAGGAACCCTCCCTGCCTATCTATACTCACTGATCTGCAGGGGTGCAGCTACAGAGAGTCCAGACAGCAACTCCCACCCTGCAGAGACAACCTACAGCTCAGGGAAGTAAGGGATGGGGGAAAGGCTGCAAGGAGACATACACTGAGACACTAAGGGACATTGGGAGACATTATGGCAGACACTGAGACACTAAGGGACATTGGGAGACATTATGACAGACATATGGGGACACAGTGTCCCCATGTCTCCCAGCCAGTGTCCCTGGTGTCTCAGTGCCCCCTAGTCTCCAAGTGACCCCTAGTCTCCCAGTGCCCCCAGTCTGCCAGTGTCTCACTGTCCCCATGTCTCCTAGTGTCTCCATGTCTCTCAGTGCCTCAAGTGTCACAATGTCCCCATGTCTCCAAGCTAGTGTCCCTAGTGTGTGTGGCCCTGGTGTCTCAGTGTCCCCATGTCTCCCAGTGCCCCCATGTCTCAATGTCCCCATGTCCCTCAACCAGTGTCTCTAGTGTCTGTGTCCTTGGTGTCTGTGTCCCCATGTCTTCAAGTGTCCCCTATCTTCCCATTCTCCCCATGTGTCCCAGCCAGAGTCCCCTAGTCTCCCAGTGTCACTGGTGTCTCCGTGTCCCTAGGTCTCCCCTATTCCCCAGGTTTCCCCGTCTTCCTAGTGTCCTAGTGACATGGGGACCCTGGGATACATGGGGAGACATGGGGCATTGAGACACTGTGATACATAGGATCACTGGAAGACCAGGAGTAATCGACACATGGGGGCACTGAGTCATGAGGGCACTGGGAGACATGGGGGCACTGGGAGGAATCCATCTATACAGCAGAATCAAACTAAGTAGTTTTTTGGTGATTTTACAGCATTTTCTCTTATGTCACTCCTTGTGATTTACATCATGTGATGTCACCCATACATATTTAATTATGCAAATTATTTTTCCAAGAAAGGTGGCAACCCTAACTACTTTTTACATACTCTTACTTAAGTATGGAAACTTAAGAGTGATGTATGGGAACAAAACTTGTGTGTACTGGCTGACAATGAATATAGTTAAAGGGACACTATAGTCACCAGAACAACTACAGCTTATTGAATTTGTTCTGGTGAGTAGAATCATTACAGTCAGGCTTTTTGCTGTAAACACTGTCTTTTCAGAGAAAATGCAGTCTTTACATTACAGCCTAGTGATAACTTCACTGGCCACTCCTTAGATGGCTGTTAGAGATCCTTCCTGGGTCATGGCTGCCTAAAATGCATCCAAACATTCAGTGTCTCCTCCCTCTGCATGTAGATACTGAACTTTCCTCATAGAGATTCATTGATTCAATTCATCTCTATGAGGAGATGCTGATTGGCCAGGGCTGTGTTTGAATCATGCTGGCTCTGCCCCTGATCTGCCTCTTTGTCAGTCTCAGCCAATCCTATGGGGAAGCACTGTGATTGGATCAGGCCACCACTTCTAATGATGTCAGCAGACTGCTTGTTTTTATGAGTCTAACAGCATGCAGAGTTACAGCTTCAGGCTTGAATATAGTAAGATTTTGTTATATTTATGGAGGCATGAGGGGCCCAGGGGGGCTAGATGGTGGTGTTAACACTGTAGGGTCATGAATTCATGTTTGTGTTCCTGACCCTATAGTGATCCTTTAAGGTAATGCTGACTTTGGTCTCTCTAACACTGTGGCATGTTCCCTTTCTTCTACACTCACTACATACAGCTTTTCTCTGTCCCAGACTATATACCAGGAGCTTCTGCCTGCTAGTAAGAAGGTAAGGAGACAAGTGGACCAGCGAGTGCTAGGGGACAGTCCTTAGAAAGCGTGAGTGAGCGCATCATTAGATGCATTTATGCCAAGCTCAGGGTGCTGTCTGCATAGTATGCGCTTAGTTGGCCAGCTGCATGATTGGCAGGCAGCCTGACATGCATTCATGCCAGGCTGGCCTTCTAATTCTTTGCAGACATGTCCTCTTTTTGGGCATGTTCGCCCCTTTTGGCAGGTTACACTGGTGCTTGACTGGACTGGTGTTAGGGGTTATGGATTTACTTGAAAGATGAAAACATAAATTAGAGAGATATTAGCCCAGGGTATGTGTTTTCTTATAGCTGCTGTTTTCTTTCTCTCCCGCACCATCTCCATCAGATACATGACGCTTGGGAGTGTTACTGTTTTTGGTCGATCTGACTCTGTAATTAGGCCCGTCATCAGGGGTCAAGTCCTGGGGAAAAAAGTGTGGGAACTCACCCAAGATTGGATGATGTGTGTGGGAGCATTTTTTTTAACTTTATGTGTCTATATTTTTTTATTTTATCCCCTCCTCCCTGCTTCTTACCTTGTCAGGGAGGGGGGAGATCGCCTGGTGGTCCGGTGGTATGCTGGAGGGAACCAGCCGCTGCACAGAGGGGCCATCACACGCAGTGTTCCCTCTCCAGCTCTAACTCTCGCGAGACTCGCCTGTGCGGAGCGTTGCCATGGTAACAGCCGCGGGTCTCGCGAGAGTTATAGCTGGAGAAGGAACACAGCATGTGACGGCCCCTCAGTGCAGGGACCAGGGCTGGTCCTGCAGGACAGGTAACGGGAACGGCGTTCCTGCTTTGGAAAAAGTGCAGGAACGCCGTTCCCATGCGTTCCTGCAGGACTCGAGCCCTGCCCGTCATAATTGTCAGCACCAGGCCCACTGGGCTCTTTATCTGGCCCTGGGCGCGCGAGGGAGCTGAAGAGGAAGCACACAGAGCAGAGTGCTCCCTCGCGCGCCGGCCACCCAGACAGCCCGCCCGCCAGCCTGCCGGGGTCAGCAGCACCACTGGAGGGGGGCCCATGGATCAATTTTCACACCGGAGCCCCATGGGTCATGTGTACGCCACTGCCGCTGCGCTGTATATATATACAACCTAGAACATTTTTTGACTTGGGGTGCCATGGAAAAACATTAAAATATTAAGTGCGTCTTGAACCTAAAAAGTTTGGGAACCACTGCTTTAGAGGGAATAGATACGTTAATAGATACCCTATTTTAATTGGTAAACAGAGTTACACTTTATGTCAGTTTTCATTTTGGCAACAAATAAATAAAACCTAATAAACTACTGAATAAGTAATGTAACGGCACCCTCAGCATCAAATAGTAAAACCGCTGTTTAGTTAATTCTCCCCTCACACCATAACGCAGGCTGCATTCGTACCAACTCCAATCATACGAACTGCAAGCAGGGGAATACTCCAATCTCCCGAACGGGACCCGTACGGGTAATTCACTTCCCCAATCAGTAAACTCACGAATCGCCGCTAACAGCCGAAACCATATATCTCCCAAGTGGCTAATAATTCCATCCGGCAGTCGCTATTCGTGTAGTAAATTCCCCTCCAATAACGAGACCAAGCTCCACATTGAGGGTAAAACATGAACTGGGTTTACTGTGGGCTACCCGCCTGTATTTATGCAGGTCTCCCACTTGGTGGACACTCCCCTAGGGGACCAAATGGGAGACTGTAATGGCAGATGGACATACAGCATTTCAGGACACACAGGCACATAATATTCCCAGCATGCATCATGGTTTCCTCCCCTCTGCCCTGGAGATAATTGAGAAGTAATTCAATTATCTCCCAGGACAGAGGCAAATCGCCATTTTAGATGCGACCCAAAAAACACATAAAAATATATAACTTGACAACTACCGAACATTTCCCATTCGTGTAACGTATCCCCAGATAGCCTGGATCTGAGTGCATATTATTGGCGAATAGCACTCAGATCCCATACGCACAGTTCAATCGCCATGGAGTCAAAGTCTTGTACAGTCTTTCGGTATGCGATTGACTCCATGGGAAGACTATCTGGGTTAAGTCCATTCGTGCGGTTCAAACTCCCGAACGTCCGGTGTTCGTATGCCTCAGTCGATGGATAAGAGAGAGCGGTGGTTTTAGCGGTGTTCGGCAGAAAAAGTGTCCGTTTTCAGTTCCATAGAATCCGTGCCGAACACTGCGGATCTTTCGCCTGATTTAAAATGGCCGCCGCCTCGTGGTCGACATATGAACGACGACCACCCTGTATTCGGTTATTATTGAGAGGTGTCTGCGGTTAACCACAACGTTCTAATTGGGATCAAGAGGTTAACCAGCAGCACACTTCTCTTCTGGGTGGCCGTCCGTTCGGTAAGTTCATTCGGTAGAAAAGTCAAATAAACGAACAGGGGCATACAGACAGGTAATTCCACGAAAGGAGGCAAAACAGACGAACCAGCAATCTTAGTCTATACAGATGCATCTGTCATAAGTAACAAAGTGAATTACTCTGTTACCAAATTGTATCTATTTCCCTTCATTCTATCACAGCTGCATTCACTCTTAGGACTGTAAAGTGTTCCTTATTATTATTATTATTGTTGCCATTTATATAGCGCCAACAGATTCCGTAGCGCTTTACTATATTATGAGAAGGGGGGATTTAACTATAAATAGGACAATTACAAAAAACTTACAGGAACGATAGGTTGGAGAGGACCCTGCTCAAACAAGCTTACAAATACCAATCTAGGGATCTCCTTCTGGGATCTCTTGAAATCTAATCATTCTAAGTTAATTAGGGTTAAGTGGCGTACATACCAGGGTCGCGGCTGCAGGGTACATACCGTGGCCCTGCTGTCACACACACACTCCTGGGCGGGTGCGCGAGGGAACACTCAGTGCTTCCTCTTCAGCTCCCTCGCGCACCGCAATGATACCGGAGCCGGCATCCCTACGCAGCGCGCGAGGGAGCTGAAGAGGAAGCACTGAGTGTTCCCTCGCGCGCCCGCCTGCCCGACCGGCCACCCGCCCAGGAGCCCAGCAGCACCACTGGACCCCAGGGAATCCCCCCAGCACTCCAAAAGGTAAGGAGGCTGGGGGGATTACATTTAAAAAAAACGTGTTAGAGTGAGTGTGAGTGTTAGTGTTAGAGTGAGTGTTAGAGTGAGTGTGAGTGTTAGTGTGAGTGTTAGAGTGAGTGTCTTACTGAGTGTGTGTGTCTTAGTGAGTCTGTTTGATGTCTGTTAGTGAGTGTGTGTTTGTCAATGAGAGTGTATGTTTTGTAAGTGAGTGTGTATGTATGTCTGTCGCTGAGTGTGTGTCTGTTAGCTAGTGTGTATGCGTCTGTAAGTGAGAGTGTGTGTGTCTTCAGCACTTACCTTTCTCCAGCGCCGGACTCCCTTGGCGCTGGGGATCCCTCAGCCTCTCAGCTCCGAATGCGACCGCGCACGCATTCAAACCGCCCATAGGAAAGCATTACTCAATGCTTTCCTATGGACGTTCAGTGTGCTCCTCTAGCGGCTGTCAGTGAGACAGCCACTAGAGGCTGGATTAACCCTCAGTGAAACATAGCAGTTTCTCTGAAACTGCTATGTTTTCAGCTGCAGGGTTAAAAGTAGAGGGACCTGACACCCAGACAACTTCATTGAGCTGATGTGATCTGGGTGTCTGTAGTGGTCCTTTAAAGGACCACTATAGTGCCAGGAAAACATACTCGTTTTCCTGGCACTATAGTGCCCTGAGGGTGCCCCCACCCTCAGGGACCCCCTCCCGCCCGGCTCTGGAAAGGGGAAAAGGGGTAAAACTTACCTTTTTCCAGCGCTGGGCAGAGAGCCCTCCTCCTCCTATCCTCCTATTCTCCTCCCCGTCGGCTGTATGCGCACGCGCGGCAAGAGCTGCGCGCGCATTCAGCCGGTCACATAGGAAAGCATTCATAATGCTTTCCTATGGACGCTGGCGTGCTCTCACTGTGAAAATCACAGTGAGAAGCACGCAAGCGCCTCTAGCGGCTGTCAACAAGACAGCCGCTAGAGGAAATAGGGGAAGGCTTAACCCATTCATAAACATAGCAGTTTCTCTTCATTAAGTGGTCCTTTAAGTGTGTGTGCATCTGCAAGCACTGGCGTACATACCGCGGTCGCAGGGGTCGCAGCCCTGTAACCCCTGCGACCAGGTGCCCACCGCCATGTGTTGCGGCCCGGCCCGCGCGCTGGGGGGGGGGGGCCACGGATCAATTTTCGCACCGGGGCCCCATGGGTCATGTGTACGCCACTGCCTAGGGTGGAATTGCTATGACCAATGCTGACCAACCCTTACTAGTAATATCTAGATAACAAGGGTTTCCTAGTAATTTTTAAATAATTAAACTGTAAGTATAACCAGTAGATAGATGCATCATATCAAAAGACATACAGTTTATCCGATCTTTATATCATATGAATAAATGTAAGGTCTGTCTTAATTAGGAAAATACCTTAACATTACTTTGAGTGGACATGCACATGCAATGTATGCAAGATTGCAAGTCCTTTAAAAACGTAATAACCTCTATTCACTGTTTAAATATAACAGAGAATCACTATAAAGTGATTAATAGATGGTATCTAACACAAAACAGGCTAGCAAAATTCTACCCAACAAAGGATTCTTAATGCTTGAGGTGTGGGTTTCACAAGGCCAATTATTGCCACATCTGGTGGAGCTGTATAAAATTACAGGAATTCTGGAGAAATGTGAATAGACAAGTAGGTAAATATATACAGATATTACTACCCTTCACTCCAGAAAGATATTTATTAAACCTCAATTGGCCTCATATGCCCAGAGAAGATAAAATCTAGACTATTCATATACCAGCAGCCTCCACATTAATATTGGCTAGACATTACCCCGAATGAAGGGAAGTAGAATCCAGTACATTTATCAATGCAAAATGTAACATAGCATTAGCAGAAATAGTCCCTCTACAACAGCAACTTCTGAAATATGGAGCAAAATAATAGAAAAGATAGACAATCATCTTATTATGTACAATTTTAAATACCTCATTTGTCTGTCTCTTCCAAATTATTTCTCTCCTTTTTTAATTTCTTTAATATCAGTTTTTTGTCTTATATTTACTTTCCATAAAAAGTACATCCCTAGCTCCCAAGTCCTTAATGTGATCAGTGTTATATGTTGCATAACTGGCCGCTTAGGAAACCTATTGTACTTAATATTACATCTAGACCCTATATTTTGTAGTCTAAGTTTTGTATATTGGTGTCATAATTGTATTTTGCACTTTACAAAAATTGAATTCAATATATGTATATATATATATATATATATATAAAAGATCCTCTACCACACTAAGAGTCAGGGCCGAACTGGGGATTCCAAAGCAGCCCTGGAAAAAAAATCTATGCCATATATTGTCGCATGTAATATGCAAGGCTATGTCTTGCCACCCTAGATGATTGATATATATATATATTGCTTTTTCCAATATAAAATATTGGTCCTTTCAGAGTAAAATTTTGAATTATACAGTAAGCATACTCACATGCAGACACAGACAATCTCACTGACTCAAGCTGATTGATATACAGCCTCATAGACAAACAATCTCACTGATATATATAAGGTCATTGACATAAAAAAACAAGCTCACTCAGTAGCAGGCACGCACACACGCGCGCGCACACACACACACACACATGCGCACACACACACAGCTTAATGTAGTGGTTCTGGTGTCTATAGCCTGTCCCTGCAGGCTTTTCAATGTAAACACTGACTTTTTAGAGAAAAGGCAGTGTTTACATTGCTTTCTAGTGACAGACACTCAGACGGTCACTAGAGGTGCTTCCTGTGTCAGTGCGGATTGGCTGAGATCATCAAGCTTGATGATCTCAGCCACAGAGGCCGGCCCAGTCGAGGGGAGACCAGCACGACGTGGGGGGAAAAAGGTGAGTAAAAACGCACATACCATGACAGACACACACCATGACACAGACAGACCGTGACACAGACACACACACACCGTGACACAGACAGAAACACAGACACACCATGACACAGACAGACACACATACCATGACAGAGACACACACATACCATGACAGAAACACACCATAACACAGACAGACTGTGACACAAACACACATTACATGACACAGACACACATTACATGACACAGACAGACACACACACCATGACACACAGACACCATGACACTGAGAGACCGTGACACAGACACACACACACTGTGACACAGACAGTCACACACACACCATGACAAACACACACACACCATGACACAGACAGACCATGACACAAACAGACACACATTACATGACAGACACACACATACAATGACACAGACACACATTGCATGACACAGACACACACACCATGACGGACAGAAACACACACACACACACTATGACACAGACAGACACACCATGACACAGACACACACACACAATGACACAGACAGACACACACAATGACACAGACAGACACACGCACCATGACACAGACAGACACACACACCATGACAGAGACACACACACACACAATGACACAGACAGACACACACACCATGACACAGACAGACACACACACACAATGACACAGACACACATACACTCACACTGACACACATAATTTCTACCTTTGTGCTGGTGGCCGCATGGGGGAGCTGAGTCTTCTTGCGGCCGCAGAGAGAGCTCTTCTGGCGGCCGCAGAGGGAGCTGGCTGTTTTCTCTCTGCTCCCCCTCCCCAGCGCACTGCTTAATGAAACCGGGGCCGGAATATGACACCATATTCCGGCCCCGGTCTCTTTCTAGAGCACGAGGGCGGGGGAGCAGAGAGAGAACAGCCAGCTCCCTCTGCGGCCGCAGGTGAGCCAGCTGCCTGCCCGGCCCCACGTGCCGACGGCCCACCGGGAAATTTCCCGGTATTCCGGTGGGCCAGTCCGGCCCTGCTAAGAGTGACCAGTAGAACCTTTACCAGATTTTTGGGGAACTTATACTGTTGCATTCCAGACCCAGAGAGGTTGTACTTTGCTTCCTACCCAGAGATGCTGTGAGCTGATACTATCTGTGCAAGTATACCAATATCAAACATTGACACTATGTCTAACCTTGTTAAACCTAATCCTGGCTAATTCTTACACAAACTATCACAATAACACTGACCCTTGCACATACCATAACAATAACACTGACCCTCACACATACCATAACAATAACACTGACACTTGCACATACCATAACAATAACACTGACCCTAGCGCATACCATAACAATAACACCGACCCTAGCACATACCATAACAATAACACCGACCCTCGCACATACCATAACAATAACACTAACCCTCGCACATACCATAACGATAACACCGACCCTCGCACATACCATAACAATAGCTTTGCTTTGGTGGCCAGAGTTCTCCTTTAAAGGAGCACTCTCAATGTTAGAAATACAAACCTGTACTAGTGTTGTCCAGGCATTTTAGATCTATGGAACTCATGAAATTGTAAAATTAAGCCATTTCCCTTAACTTAAATGCCTGTCAATTACCAACTCTTTATAGAGGACTTTTCAGCATTTTCTCGCAAAGTGTGGTTTTCCAAAGATTGCAGGAACCTAACAGAGGATCACCTCAAGTGGTCTGAGTGACTGATTCATACCACCCAAATGTCACTATTTAGGAAGGACAGTCCACACCCTGGGCACAAATCTCTCTGTCCCTCTTTTCTACCCTAATGTTCTTCTTTTCTAGGATCTCCATATTGTTGGTGAGTCTGTGTGTACAACAGAGCTCAACAGCAACTATACTCCCAGTAATTTGTCTTTAAACTACAATAAACGTGTTTGGAAATCAGTCTACATAACTAAGATACATTGTGCTTATACACACTGCATCCATTACACACACACACACCGCATCCACTTTACACACGCACTCTGCATCCACTACCAGGGCCAGACTGGGAAAAAAATGTAGCCCGGGCATTTTTTTATCACAACGGCACCCTGAGAAGGGGGCGGGACCAGAGAGGGTGTGTTTTGTCATCACTAATGACAAGCATGTCTCCTCTAAAAGTGAGCATGTTGGTTCAATGCGCAGAGCCCAGCTGAAGAGCTATAGCGTGAGAAAAAGACCCTGTATTTGTTTACAATTTAATAAATTTAATAACATACTTGTGCTGTGTTTAACTTGTCTCTGGTGTCTCCATAAGTGGGATACCAGAGGACAAAAGGGCCAGGAAAGCCTATAGTGCATGTGTTTGGCGCCTGCTTGTGGGATTGCGTGTGTAGAGTGAGCTGATTGTGGTGTGGTGTGTAAGTGTAAATAGGTCAATTTCATTTGTGTTTGTGGTGTAATATGTGTGGCTAGGGGCTGTAGAAAGTATGTGTATAGTGGGGCATAGTGTGTATAGGGGATGTAGCGAGTGTGTGCATACGGGCTGTAGTGTGTGTGTATATAGGTGACAAAATGTGTGTAGGGGTTGTAGAGAGTGTATGTTTAGAGAATGTAGTATGTGTTTGCTTACAAGGAATGTAGTGTGTGCATAGGGGATCCAAAGTTTGTATGTCAGGAATGTAGTGTGTGTAGGTGATGCAGTATGTGTGGGTAGGGGATCTAATGTTTAAAAGGACCCAGACTGTAGATTATATGATCCAGAGTTGAGTAAGGGATCTAACATGTATCTGGACCGTAATGTGTGTAGTGGTGCAGTGTGAGGGGTGCTGTAGTGTGTGTGTGTGTGTGTGTGTGTATATATATATATTGTATGTGTGAGGGGTGCAGTGTTTGGGGCGTGCTGTGTGTATGTGTGAAGGGTGCAGTGTGTGTGTAAGGCGGGTGTGTGTGAGGGTGCTGTGTGTGTCTGAAGGTGCTGTGTGTGAGGGTCTTGTCAGTGAGGGTGTGCTGTGTGTGTGTGAATATGTTTGAGGGATTGTGTGTGTGTGTGAGGGGATGGAGACAGATTTAAATATACATTTTCTTATGTTAATTTAAAAAAAAAACATTATATTCCCCCCTCCCTTCTTACCTTTAGCCTGGGATGGGGGAGCACAGTGCTGCCATGCCTGGTGGTCCTAGTGGTGAGTGAATTCTGGCCTGCAGGGCTAAAGTTCACTCTTGCGAGATCTGAGTGTTGCCATGGTAAACGCGGCAACGCTCCAACCTCGCGAGAGGAATCCAGGGGAGCTGCAGGTAATAGCTCCACCAGGTCATCCTCTCTCTCTCTCCTACGAGTGGAGCGTGTCTCTAATTAATCACCAAGGGAGCTGCGGTCTGCGGTTAACCACAGGCTTATTGACGGTCCCAGGGCATTCCCGTTCATTCACTATTTCCCGAACTAAAACTGCCGAAAGACTCACGAACGAGGACCACCGACATCCTGGCAGCCTCGACTCGTTTTGTGGGTAAAAGGGTATCCTAGCTGTACCATAGCTAGTGGGATTATTCTACATTTACAGGATTCTTGTGGTATACTGACTGGAGCGGCTCTTCTCTCTCTCTACACCGGGAAACCAGACTATCCAAGCGGTCCAGCTTCCAGCTAGCCTGGAGGTAACCGTAACAATATATATATATATAACTTGTTTGTTGTAATTAATTATAAAATAAATATTTTTTTCTTATCCATTTGACCTTTTAAATAAAAATAAAATGGGCAAGTACCTCAAAGTATTACTTGACACATGAAAAGGTTGTGATCCATAATAAGGATTGTTTGGCAGTTAAGAAATAGGCAATATCTCATCTGTATGTCATGACAGGTTCACGCAATATATTCTGTTCAAATACAGTTTTCTCCACAGTTGATGTAATTACTAAACCAAAGAATATTTTACGAATACCCTTTGACTTAGTTTGCGAGGGCAATGTATAGCAGACATTTCTTACCTTTTATCCAAACCTATGGCGCCCTCACCTGTCCAGAAAAATACTAAAATAAGAGAATGCATGCTTCCTCCGTGTATATGGTAGCATCAAAGAAGGATTTCACTGGCATTATCAGTTCTGGTTTCCTCTTAAACTGAATTAAAACATGTCAAGGCCTGGAATTTTAAAGCACAAAGACCATTCTAAAACTGAGTATAATGTGAACCCAGGGCTGATGATTTGAATGTTTATAAAGTGCCAGATGCTTTCCCTTACACTTGGTTATGAACATTTCAGTTTGTAACCTTCATTATGTAAAATTACCAACATAATTTAAAGGAACATTAAAGGCGTTTTAACCATATTGCTAGGAGCACCGTGGCTCCTCCACCTGGATTAAAACTAATCAAACTGTTTTAAAATGGTTTACTTTTGGGGGCGGGGCCTGACCGCTGAGCTGAGCTGCTCCTGCTTTATTAGACAAATATTGCTATATATAAGCCAAGAACGGCTTTCAACTGACTCAAATGTGCCTCCAACAGAGAGATATAATCGTGGGGCACATGCAGGCACCAAATAAACAGCCTACCATGCAAAACTCACAAGAGCAACTCCTACAGCCTACAAGCATGGTCGGCTTGGGGAAGGGGGCTGCTCCCTTGCAGCCCTCTATGGCTGAAATCTGGAACACGAGCCCTCGTTTCCCCCCCCCATGGACCGGCGGGGATTATCCCAGTCCCAGGAAAGCCCTTCCGGGCTCTGTGGCAGCATCCTCAGATGGAGCTTGCTAACCACAAAATGGTGGCGAACATCGCTGGGCCACCCTACACAGCACAGGGGCCTGACACTCTGGCACGGCTAGATGCCATAATTGTGGCCTTCTGGAAGAAACTTGAAGAATGGCAGGCAATGGCCCACATTCCAGATTAGTACTCACCATTACCCATGCCCTCACACTCCCGTCTCAAAGGCACAGAATGAAGTGAGCATGAAAATGTCGCCACCGAAAGCAACACTTCCTGCCAGCATGCAAACCCACGCGGCTGCACCCAGATGCGGCTACCTTATAACGCAAGTAGAAGCCAACTCCATCCAAGAACATCTCCCGACCTTCGCTTGACACAAGCTCCATGAAGAGCCTGCATTCCTACACATACTGGACCACAACAGCACTGAAGAGCACCCAGCAGGTCCCCAGAAGCAGGTCCTACTCCGGTCATCCTACAGCATGCCTCCACTTGCATGCACAGCTAAGCCCAACACCGGGAGTCTCAAAATTGGGCCACGTGCTGCCCCAGCGGGTTATTGACGTACCCGGGAGAGAAGCCGCAGAAAATATAACATTGGCACAAAACACTCCATGGGACCTCCATTAACGATACATGTTTTTTTTTTTGCTTTTTCGTTGCTTTTCCCTTGATTTCTATAGTGGGACTCATACAGGTAGATGGTGGGCCACACTAGGGATGTGCATGGGGGAAAAAATTTGGTTCGGAAACTCGTGTACGTAAAAACATTTGTCTGCTTCGGCAATTCGGACCAATGGCATTTGTTTCACTTCGGGTCTTCAGCCCTTTGCCACTTGGGGGCTTCGGAATGTTGTTTGTTTTGAAAAATAAACATTTGTGTGTTTTTTTTTTCTTAAACAGCAATGTTTTACATTGCATAGTGGACCACAGCAGCACCCAGACCACTTAATCTTAAAGAAGTGGTCTGGGTTTAGTTAATAATTAGTAGTGTTAGTTTAGTATATGTTGTGGAAATGAAATATTGACATATTTTTAGCTAGTAAAATGTCTATTTACTCCATTTAGTTATACTCAATAAATTACTAAACTGACCACTAGATGTCACTCAGGAGTACCCCACCCATCGACCAAACACTCTAATTTTCAAGATGGCGCTGGAATCCGGGGGAGAACTTCATGACGACAGTAATGACATAAGAAGGCACACCCAGTAGGACGTGCTTTGAATAAAACACTTAACACTTAACCAATTATTGATGTATTATTCCATGTTATCTCTGACAATGCTTATGATGTAATTTTGCTTTAAAAGGGACCTGCCTTCCCCTCTGAATAAACTTTTCCTCAAGTTATTCAACAACCTGGAACCTGTGTCTGGTGTGAATTACTTCAGGGAGCGTGCACGCACTGTTTCACTGATTTGGCCAGGGGCAGATACACAAAGAAATAATCAATGTATTGATTGATTTTTCCATTTCAGTATATATACAATATGGATGATATTTTCACTGCACATATAGTGCAGCCAATCAGGGAGCACTACCAGCTAGTGCATCCAATCAGGGAGCACTACCAGCTAGTACAGCCAATCAGGGAGCACTACCAGCATGCAACATTCTGCACACTATATACACCGTTTTTTAAATTATTATGCAAATTATATTTTTCTCATTTACCTAAATAATTTATGTAAGTAACAGTCAGCATAATTCTCATGTTATCAACTATTAAGAGTACAATTCAAATTTTATCGAGCAAACCTTCTTATGATAACAGTATAACTTACAATGCACTGTTATTATTACGCACAGTAAGTTTCAAAACACTTTATAGGTTGTAAAGAACTAAAAATTGTCATTTGTTGTGTTTGCAGCATATTTACTGAAATCAAAAGCTATTTCAATCAAACTTATAACAACATTTTAACTTTTCAAACATTTTAACAGGTCACATTACATTTTCACATAGGACCCCTTATTTGATAGCAGCTTCACAAGTCTTGCATCAATTGAACTTGAGTTTTTGGACAGTTTCTGCTTGAATTTGTTTGCAAGATGTCAGAATAGCCTCCCAGAGCTGCTGTTTGGATGTAAACTGCCTCCCACCCTCATAGATCTTTTGCTTGAGGATGCTCCAAAGGTTCTCAATAGGATTGAGGTCAGGGGAGGATAGAGGCCACACCATGACTTTCTCTCCTTTTATCCCCATAGCAGACATTGATGCAGAGGTGTTCTTTGCAGAATGAGATGGTGCATTGTCATGCATGAAGATGATTTTCTTACGGAAAGCATAGTTCTTCCTTCTGTACCAGGGAAGAAAGTGGTCAGTCAGAAACTCCACATACTTTGCAGAGGTCATCTTTATACCTTCAGGGACCCTAAAGGGGCCGATCAGCTCTCTTCCCATGATTCCGGCTCAAAACATGACTCCACCACCGCCTTGCTGATGTCGTGGCCTTGTTGGAACAGGGTGGCCGTCCACCAACCATCCACTACTCCATCCATCTGGACCATCCAGGGTTGCACAGCACTCATCAGTGAACAGGACTGTTTGAAAATTAGTCTTCATGTATTTTTCTGCCCAATGCAGCCGTTTCTGCTTGTGAGCATTGGTTAGTGGTGGCCGAATAGAAGGTTTATGCACAGTTGCAAGACTCTGGAGGACTCTACACCTTGATGTCCGTGGGACTCCAGAGGCACCAGCAGCTTCAAATATCTGTTTGCTGCTATGTAATGGTATTTTAGCAGCTGCTCTCTCGATCCGATGCATGGATCTGGCAGAAATCTTCCTCAATGTGCCTTTATCTGCACGAACCCATCTGTGCTCTGAATTTGCCACAAATCTCTTAATAGTACGATAATCACGCTTAAGTTTTCGTGAAATATCTAATGTTTTCATACCTCATCCAAGGCATTGAACTATTTCACTCTTTTCGGCAGCAGAGATCCTTTTTCTTCCCCATATTGCATAAAAAAGGCGTTCTGCTTAATAATGTGGAACACCCTCCTTTAGTAGTTTTCCTTAAATTGGGCTCACCTGGCAATCTAATTATCACAGGTGTCCGAGATTGTTTTCAATGATCAAAAGAGCCCTAAAACACAATGCCATCCATGAGTTAAACTGAAAAACAAAATATTTAATCTTTCTGACACTTATATAGAATTTGCATAATAATTTGGAACAGGGTGTAAACCCACCCCTGTGACACCATCTTTGTGGAGAGTTTAAGAGCAGTGAGCAAAGAGAGACTGAGACTGAGCAGAGAGAGAGAGACTGAGCAGAGCGAGAGAGACTGAGCAGAGAGTCTGAGACTGAGCAGAGAGAGAGGCTGAGCAGAGTGTGAGAGCAAAGAGAAAGCAATTTGTGTGTGTGGACAAGCAAGTGAGATTGTGTGAGAGAGAGCAAGTGATGTCTGGTAGGGAGAGCAGTGTAGAGTTCCCCAGGGAGAGTTGTGGTGGTGGTAGTGCTGTAGTTGTGGCTGGTAGGGAGAGCAGTGTATGGTCCCTCAGGGAGAGTGGTGGTAGTTGAGTAGTTGTGGGGGATTTGCCCAGGAAGGGTGGTGGGAGGGAATGTAGGCGTTCTATGGGCAGGGAGGGTGGTGCGAGGGAAGTTAAGAAATCTAGGGCCAGGGAGGGTAGTACGAGGGAAGCTAAGCATTCTAGGGGCAGGGAGGCAGGTGTGAGGGAAGCTAAGCATTCTAGGGGCAGGGAGGTTGGTGCGAGGGAAGATAGGCGTTCTAGGAGCAGGGAGGGTGGTGTGAGGGAAGATAGGCGTTCTAGGGGCAGGGAGGGTATTGAGAGGGAAACTAAGTGCTCTAGGGCCAGGGAGGGTGGTGCGAGGGAAGCTAAGCATTTTAGGGACAGGGAAGCAGGTGTGAGGGAAGTTAAGCGTTCTAGGGGCAGGGAGGTTGGTGCAAGAGAAGATAGGTGTTCTAGGAGCAGGGTGGGTGGTGTGAGGGAAGCTAAGCATTCTAGGGGTAGGGAGGGGATTTGCTCATGCAGGCATTCAGGGTGGTGGGATGGAAGGTAGGCATTCTAGGGGCTCTCAGGGGGGAGGGTAGAAGGAAGGGAGTTGAGGATTTGCCTGGAAGAAAATGGTCCCTAATATTGACTACTTATAGTAGTACAGCGTTCTAGGGGCAGGGAGGGTAGTGAGAGGGAAGCTAAGCATTCTAGGGGCAGGAAGGCAGGTGCGAGGGAAGCTAAGCGTTCTAGAGGCAGGGAGGTTGATGTGAGAGAAGATAGACGTTCTAGGAGCAGGGAGGGTGGTGCGAGGAAAGATAAGCATTTTAGAGGCAGGGAAGTGGAGGGAGCTGGGGGGGATTTGCCCAGGCAGGGTGGTGTAGGCATTCTAGGGGCAGGAAAGGGGCTCCCAGGGGGGAGGATAGAAGGAAGGGAGTTGACGATTTGCCTGGGAGAAAATGGGCCCTAATATTGACTACTTCTAGTAGTACAGACTCCTAATCTGAGGAGGCCCCCCCTTGGTGAAAGATCACAGAGCCCCCCTTTCAGCAACACTGAAAACTGTGCGCTCATGGCTGCCGTCATCAAGGAAAAAGAGATACTCTTTTCTTCCACCGGATCATCGGGGAAGAAGGATGCCTGAGCCAGGATAAGGGACGTAATAAATGCTGTTGGAGAGGTGTGCAGGTATATCGGCTGTGTGAAGTACAGGTAAATAAAATATCACTAAATTACTCTTTATATAGTCACCTATAAAAATGTAGTTGGATTTGCAGGGGGATTATAAAAACTAGGCAAAGTAGCTTTTTTAGATGAAGAGCTAAATAAAAATTTTCTTGCAAATTCCCCTTTATTTCCTTTTTATTTATTAGACTTTCTTAAATGTAAAATATATAAGCACACAATTTATTACTTGTACCAAAAAATATTTATTAACTTATCACATTAACAGCAGACAATAATAAATGCAAATATTGTAATATGTAATTAATCTGTATATATATATGGTATATTAGTATATGTATTGGTTAATGCAGTAATCCAGGGCTTGTAGAAAGATTATTAATTAGTAAAGTTATATTCTGAAAACAATTCACTGTCTCTGTTAAAGGACCACTATAGTGCCAGGAAAACAATTCGCTGTCTCTGTTAAAGGACCACTATAGTGCCAGGAAAACATACTCGTTTTCCTGGCACTATAGTGCCCTGAGGGTGCCCCTACCCTCAGGGTCCCCCTCCCGTCGGGCTCTGGGGGGAGGAAGGGGATAAAATCTTACCTTTCTCCAGCGTCGGGCAGGGAGCTCTCCTTCTCCTCTCCTCCTTCATAGCGAAGTCATCGGCTGAATGCGCATGCGCGGCAGGAGACGCGCGCGCATTCAGCCAGTTCATAGGAAAGCATTTGCAATGCTTTCCTATGGACGCTGGCGTCTTCTCACTGATTTTCACAGGGAGAAGCATGCAAGCGCCTCTAGCGGCTGTCAATGAGACAGCCACTAGAGGCTCTAGAGGCTGGATTAACTCTATTATAAACATAGCAGTTTCTCTGAAACTGCTATGTTTATTAAAAAAAGGGTTAACCCTAGCTGGACCGGGCACCCAGACCACTTCATTAAGCTGAAGTGGTCTGGGTGCCTACAGTGGTCCTTTAAGGCCTTAAACTTGCATATTAGCTTGACCTCCCATATTTTTCTCTCCCTCTGGGTGCGGAACGATCTAAAAAAAAAAAAGTATCAAGAGCTTCACATCCTGGATACTGTGTCCACGGTTGACAGAAATGTTCTCCAAACAGATTACTGTTAATACCCTGTGTTTTTATATCCTCCCCCACCCCACCCTTTTTTTTAATTCTCTCTCTCAAAGCTGTTAAATCTGATTTGTTATGAATTTTGTTTTAGCCTCATAAATGCATGAGGGAGGGACCTAGCAACTTGGTCCTAAAAGCTTGCAATCAGACTCTCAGTGAGTAAAATGAATTTCATCATTACATTATAATGATGACATTGTTGTTTTGTAGCTCACTATACTTCACTGAACTTACCTTTTGCTTTAATTTTTTTTTTTTTTTCAAGGTCTGTCAACCTCATCTGGTGGGGGATCGGCTCCAAGCACATCTCAGCCAAGTTCTGGTGAGTACACAAAGGGTAAATAATGATGAACAGCATTTATTCAGCATTAAAGGGACACTCCAGGCACCCAGACCACTTCTTCCCATTGGAGTGGTCTGGGTGCCAACTCTCATCACCCTTAACCCTGCAAGTATAATTATTGCAGTTTTTATAAACTGCAAAAATGACCTTGCAGAGTTAAGTCCTCCTCTAGTGGCTGTCTATCAGACAGCCACTAGAGGGAATTCCGGGTTCTTAAACGACTTTTTGATCGCTTATCGACACTGGACATCCTCACGCTCTGCATGAGGACCTTCAGCGTTGCCGAAATCCCCATAGGAAAGCATTGAATCAATGCATTGTTTGTTTGTTTTTTTATAGTGGCTGCAGTCACGTGAAAGAGTTGGAAAGCCACTGAAGGAGTGTTTAACAATGCAGATGGAAACATTGCAGTTTCTCAAACATGCAATGGCAAAACCTACAGGACCACAGATTTTCCTCTTCAAGAAGTGGTCTGGGTGACTATAGTGTCCCCTTATTACATTCTATTCCAAAACATGTGATTTTGAGTGGATTTGCAAGGATTTGCAACATCTAGGCCAAAACAGCTTAAAAATATTCTCCAATTCCGCTCTTTTATCGTATCAGCTATTTTAGTCTAGATCTTGCAGTTCCCTTTCGCATTCACCCACCTTTAATACACGTTTTAATTTTTAACCACTAGTATATAATATATTATTTATATGATCAAAAAGGTGTTACTTACCCTGGAAGTCTTCATGTATGATTCTGCATGAATCCCCTGATGCACCAGATTATGTTGGCAGCAGCAGTCAATGACAATGCCAGCGACCTTTTGAGGGGAATATAACACAGTCACACAAGAGTGATCTAAATGTACCATTTATTATGGACCAGGTCCTAATGTGAGTCTCATTGTAGGCTTGCTCAGCAAGACAAAGATGCTATGTGACATGTGAGCAGCCAGGCGCTAAATCCATATCTTGTGTCACCTGTTGGAGGAGATAGGAATTGTTGTTGATAGATGGGAGGAGTGTTGAAGATTGTCATGTCAGTTTATAGTGTGAATTTGAAGTACACTTGCCTCTACAACTTTATAGCGATGGGAAGAAGTTAAGTGAATGCTTAATTTGTGTGTTAGCATTGCACTAAACCCAGGGCAGGTTGTGCACAAGTAAAACAAGAAGCAGTGCAGCATGGATATTGGAAGGAAAATTAAAGAAGTTGTGGCTGCTGTGTGCATGTATAACTTATTTAGTGTTAGAATTGTGTCATACCGTATCCACAGCAATAGTGAATTGCACAGGTGTGTTTGGGATCAAGCTTACTGGGTGGGTAACAGCATGTGAGTAGTGATGGGTGTGTTAAGAGTGGCGGTGATGGAATGTCATGGCCTGACGTGTTGACATACCATTACTTACCAACCAACTATCAATCAGGGAATCCTCCTGTCTCTGGTTTAGGTCACAAAGCAGAGTCATATCCAAGTTGGAAAAAGACTAAAAAAGTCCATGGCAATGGCTCAGTTATGGCACCTCCGTGAGTTGTCCATCTTAGGGAGCCAAAACTCATATTTCAAGCGAGTACGGAGCTGTTTCACCCAGAACACATCGACGAGGAGTTGGCAAACTATTACACAACTCATCACACTATTTCTTAAGATCAACTCATCAAATTAAGAGCAATGAAATATGCAATTTTGTTCAAAACTCAGAAGAAAAACATAATTTTATATTATAAAGTAGTGGATGTGGAATGGATACTGTCTCTCTGAATGCTTTTTTTTAACCAACTAGCTGGTAGAATACACATGTCAAAAAACATATATCAATAAATTAAGGTAAACAAACAAACACCTGTCCAATAGTGAGTTAAGCGAGTAACAAAACACTTAAAGACAAAAGAGCGTTTCATCACTAACACGGTGCCTTCCTCAGGGGAAAACAAGTGACTGAATCCTAAAAGGATTTAAGTAGGAGGTAGAACAATAGTTGGACGAATCAAAGTAGTCGTTGGGTGCATAATAGATTAGCCATGTGTAGTGTGGCCAATCAATAAGGAGTACATCATAAAGTGGGGAAGATTTAACGATTAAACAAAAGAGAAAATACTTTTAAGGAAGGTATATCCCAACACGCAAACCTGAGACACAGATATCTACTAAGGAACGATAGTAAATGTATTACCTGTCCTTAAAGTGGCCAGGCTTAACGTGGAAGTATAGAATAATGACAAAATAGAGAAAAACAGATAGAGGGTATGGACGAAGTAGTTTAATCTGTGTCAAAGCTACGAGTGGGGTAACCCAACAGATTTTTAGGAAAGCCATTTGCTCCATGAGCTGCGGTGCCAGTTGGGAGCGCTGAGGGCAAAGTATGTTTCCGGTAACAGAAAAAAAACACGTTCACTTTGGACAGTGGTTGGGGGACAAGAGAGGAGCTAAATAAGATATTCATGGAAAAAAACTGAAACAACTACCCTATTGGGTTAACCATAGCATCCATGCCAATGAGCTCAGTGCACATAGCAATATCATCCCATGTAACCCTTAGCCACTCCTCTTTCTTTGCTGCTGCCTCAGCTAAGTATAATCAATCATTAGCTCTGTCATATTTTTTGCTATATTTGTGTTTTCTTTGGTTTTTCTCATAAAATACCTATTTTGATTGTGCTTATAATTGAAAAGGGCCCTCCTTGTTTCCTCCTTTTACTTGCTTCCTCTCTTGGTTTCCTGTCCCCCCTCATTCAGGGGTTGGCGCAAGCTGATTGGCTGCTTAGCGTGCTGGTCATCCTGCCAGTGTTTCCCTGGGGCTATTCCTGAGGGAACACTCGGTAAGCTGCCAGCATTTTGTAATGTGCTTTGTCCTGTTAGCTTATTGTACCTTGGTTTAACTGCCTTTCGCCAAACGACCCCTCTGTGACAAATAGTACACTTTCACTGCAGTTTCATTGTTAGTGTGATATCCCTTATTCTTATTATGTAGACCCATAGACCCCTAGTGCCACTTGCTCCTGGACGCTGCAATGAACAAATCAGCCACCCAGGCCATTTATTCTGCAATGGGAGTGATGTCGGACAACAGGTCCCACTCTATTAACAACACCATTATGGCGTCTAGTCACGATCCCCAGTCTGACACGTGCCAAGGCCTCTGAGGATAAGCCGGTGGTCTCTAGCAGCCAAAGGGCTACAAAGAAGACCCACAAAGTGGGCGAGCATACCTTCAAAACTGAATTAACCACCCACCGGGCAAAAGCGGTGCGGACATAGAAGAAGGCAAAAGCCCTACCAGATTCTTCTGGCTCTGATTTGGATTCTGAGGAGGTTTCGAACAAGTCCTATGAGATTGGCTCTATTGACTGGTCATATCCAGACCGGAGTTTGGCTATGAAAATGGCTATGTGTGCTAAAGAGATCCACAGGGTGAAACCCTGCTTTATCCCGATGCCTTACAGAAGCCTAGGTCAGCCGAATGGTATCCGACCGATCCCATTGCCTAGTATATCGCTGCTAGAATTAGAAAACCCCTGGATAAGGCCATCAGAAATAAACTTAGGACAGAGTGCCCGTGCCCTATGGTCCCTGATATGGCCTGGTCCACACCAGAAGTAGACCCTAAAGTAGCCCAATTCCTGGGGAAATCAGTCTGGAAAGCCAAAAAAAAATGCCTGAGTGCCAAGCTTTTCGACATGATCGAAGCAGCCTAACTGAGGGCACACCAATTGATCTCTTGGCCATTAGGGGTTGGGTCCAATGCTCTATTTGCTTAATTGGTAACGCTAACAGAATGTTGGCCACTAAGAGGCGTAAAGCTATCCTCATGAAGATAGACTCTAAACTTGTTGATATGGCAATATCGGAGCCTGGACCACAGGCAAAAGGCCTCCTATTCGGAGAGATAATTTAGTGAAGCAATTGGGTACCGATGTTAGTACCTTTACAGCACTAAACAGGGCACAAACAAACATGAAGAGAGTGTTCTCTACAAAGGTTTTTTTGGGGGGGGTCAGCAGACATCAGGGCCATCTGTCCGTCCTTTCCTCCTGGGGTTTCCTATCGGAGCTACTGAGGCTCCGCCATGCCTAGGTTCCAACGTACGAAGACCAAGTTCCCTTTGCCTTTCTTCCCAGTCAGAGGCAGATCATGGCAGTCCTGTGGGACCAGGGGTACTACGTTTGGTAAGTGCTCCCATCTTTTTATGTCATATGTGGGGGCAGACTGTTCCATTTTGTCGAGGCCTGGCACAGATTAACATTAGATGTTTGGGTCCTCAATACCATTCCTGGTTATCGTATAGAGTTTGTGCAGCCCCAGTCCAAACCCAACAGGACAGGGACCTGGTAGTGGAAGAAATTCACGTACTACATGGGAAAGGTGCGATCTACCAAGTTCCGCCTTGCTCTCCCGGGTTTCTGAGCAACCTCTTTTTGGTGCCCAAAAAGGGCGGTGGGGTGAGGCCGGTTATCAACCTGTGCCCCCTCAACGCATTTGTTCGGTACCACCACTTTAAAATGGAGGTAATCCACTGCCTTCGAGACCCCCTCAGGTTGGGGGATTGGTCAAACTCGACCTACAGGACACCTATCTCACTATCCCGATTGCCGAGGAGTGTCAGCACCTCCTTCAATTTCAATGGGACGGAATAACATAGAGATTCCGGTGTCTCCCCTTTGGACTGTCGTCAGCTCCATGGTGCTTCACCAAGGTGTCCGAATGATCATATACTTAGATGATATGCTGATCATGGTGCACAATGCTCACCAGCTCCATCAACATCTCTCTTGGACATTGTCCCTACAAAATTTAGGATTTCTGATCAACTGGGAAAAGTCAGTAATATCCCGTCCATGGAATTCTTGGGATTCAACATAGACGCGGTACAGGGGATCCTCAGCCTACCGCCCGCAAATTTCAAACTCATCAAGAATGTTAGAAGAAGACTCATCGCCAATGTTAACCTTTCGACAACTGGCCAGGATAATCGGTCTCCTCTCAGCCTCCACACAGGCGATTTTCCTGGGGCCTCTTTATTACAGGGCCCTTCAAAGAATAAAGGCCGCACACTTACGCTTGGGTCGCTCCTATTCCGACTCTGTTCCACTCGACTACACAGCCAAGGAGGAACTCATCTGGTGGCTGCAACATATGGAAGCATGGAATGGCACAGTGATCTTCGGGCCTGCCCCGGATTTTATCATAGAATCCGACGCGAGCACACGTGGTTGGGGAGTGCATTGTGGTCCTATCTCCACAGGAGGAAAATGGTCCCTATCGGAAAAGGTGCTTCACATCAACGGCCTACAACTCATGGCAGAATTGTTTGCCCTAAAGAGCCTCTTCAGTCTCATGACCAAGTGCTCCATTATTCTGCGCATGGACAATATATCGGCAGTCCACTACATCAAACATCTGGGCGGCACGAGATCCAAGATACTGACGGACCTAGCCACGGAGTTCTGGCAATATTGCCTAGATTGAAATATATCAGTACAAGCAGAATACATTCCAGGTCTGTCCAATACAATAGCGGATTGGAATTCCAGACATCTGCGAGACACCAGCGATTGGCGACTGGACCGCTATTCCTTCCTATAACTGCAAACGCTCTGGGGCCTGATGTATCTTGACCTGTTTATGTCTCGATTGAATTCCCAACTCCCAGTGTTCTTTAGTTGGAAGCCAGACCCGGACGCTCTTGTGACAGATGCCTTCCTCCAATCGTGGCTGGACAGACGACTTTATTCATTTCCTCCTTTCTCCCTACTGGCTCTGAGATTAGTACACCTCAGCCATTCACGGACGTCGATGGTTCTCATAGCCCCATTCTGGACTGCACAGCCTTGGTTCCCTTGTCTCATGGAGATGTCCATAGATCTTTGCAGACTGATCCCCGAATCAATGCACCTCCTACTGGATCCTAATGGGAACCCACACCCCCTTCTGGTTCAGGGACACCTCCGATTTGTGGCGTGGCTCCTCTCCAGGGCCCTGGGTCGTACCAGATGTTTCACAATCAACTCTTGAATTACTGGCGGTAGCCTGGGCCTCTGGAACAAGGCGGTCCTACGGTCATGCCTGGAAATTTATGGAGTCGTTGGTGCATGGAACATCAAGTGGATCCAGATGTCCTCCTGTGAACTGCCTATTGCATTTTCTTACAGGCCTATATGATCAAGGTCTGACCTATTGCACTATTAATGTCTACAGGTCAGCAGTCTCCGCTAGCCATCATGGACTGGAGGGTTCCGCAGCGGGTAAACATCTGCTGTTGTGTCGACTCCTACATGGCATTAGATTGGCACGACCACCTCAACCTCGATATAAGTCAGTATGGGATGTGAACCTGGTTCTGACCTTGCTGAGAAGCTGGCCACAGAATGCAGACCTCACGCTTAAACAGCTATCAGCAAAAATGGCAATGTTCCTCTGTCTGATATCATGCAAATGTGTTTCAGATGTCAGAGTACTGGACATGGACGCACACTCCTTCACCCCTACTGGGGTTTCCTTCAACATTTTCAG